>JAQJVK010000040.1:2654130-3360337 GCA_035578135.1 Flexamia atlantica | reverse complement strand
TAATGACTTCAAGTAGTTAATGACGTCAAGTATTTAATAACGTTATGTAGTTAATGATGTCAAGTAGTTGATGACGTCACGCAGTTAATGACGGCTAGTAGTTAATGACGTCACGCAGTTAATGACGTTAATTAGTTAATGACGTTAAGTAGTTAATGACGTCACGCAGTTAATGACGGATTAATGACGTCACGCAGTTAATGACAGCTAAAAGTTAATGACGTCACGTACTTAATGACGTCACGTAATTAATGACGGCAAGTACTTAATGACGTGACGTAGTTAATGACGGCACGCAGTTAATGACGGCTAGTAGTTAATGTCGTTAAGTATTTAATGACGTCACGTGCTTAATGACACCACGTACTTAATGACGTTAAGTAGTTAATGATGTCACGTATTTAATGACGTTAATTAGTTAATGACGTAAAGTAGTTTTTGACGTCAAGTAGTTAATGACGTTAAGTATTTAATGACGTCACGTACTTAATGACACCAAGTAGTTAATGACGTCATACAGTTAATGACGTAACGTACTTAATGACGTCACGCAGTTAATGACGTCAAGTTGTTATGACGTCACGTACTTAATTACGTCAAGTAGTTAATAATGTCAAGCAATTAAAGACGTCACGTTATTAATGAAGTCAAGTAGTAAATGACGTCAAGTATTTAATGACGTTATGTAGTTAATGATGTCAAGTAGTTGATGACGTCACGCAGTTAATGACGGCTAGTAGTTAATGTCGTTAAGTATTTAATGACGTCACGTGCTTAATGACACCACGTACTTAATGACGTTAAGTAGTTAATGATGTCACGTATTTAATGACGTTAATTAGTTAATGACGTAAAGTAGTTTTTGACGTCAAGTAGTTAATGACGTCAAGTAGTTGATGACGTCATGTAGTTAATGTCGTCAAGTAGTTAATGACGTCACGCAGTTAATGACGCCACGCAGTTAATAACGTCACGTAGTTAATTATATCACGTAGTTAATGACCGCACGTACTTAATGACGCCACGTAGTTAATAACGGCACACAGTTAATTACGTCACGTACTTAATAACGTCAAGTTCTTCATGAAGTCATTAACTACTTGACGCCATTAACTGCGTGACGTCAATAAGTACGTGACGCCATGACGTAACGTAGTTAATTAAGTCACGTACATAATGACGTCACTTACTTAATGACGTCACGCAGTTAATAACGTCACGTAATTAATGACGTCACGTAGTTAATGACGTGACGTAGTTAATGACGGCACGCAGTTAATTACGTCACGCAGTTAATTACGTCACGCAGTTAATTACGTCACGCAGTTAATTACGTCACGTACTTAATAACATCAAGTACTTAATGAAGTAATCACGCAGTTAATTACGTCACGTACTTAATAACATCAAGTCTTCTCGCCGAAGTTCCGCACTGGGAGTATGGCCCGGCTCCCTCTTTGTTTGGAGTTCATCCAAAACAAGATTCCATCACTTTTGTTTTTTACCAGGTACTACCAATGGCTACCAACTCTGTTGTTCACGTTTGTTTTTTGTTTTTATACTTCTTTTTCAGGAGGATACCCAGGGTTTTCAAAAATACAACGTCAAGAGAAAGGAATCCTACTCGAGTTTTTATAAACTAAAACATCTCTCTTGATGCTTAGTGCTTATTTTCCTCGTTCAGTCAACTTGAGACCGAAATCACAATGTCTAGCTTGTCTCAAAACTCCAAGAACTGTATATGGATTTCTGGGTAACCTAAAAGGATAAAAAATGACAACACTTTCAATAGCACCTTTTGATTTTATTCTCTCAAAACAAAAATATTTTTCACTTTACAATATTTTTAATTTTTTGTTCATGTAACATTTTTACCTTATGGAAAAATATTCTTGTTTCTGACACTTGCAGCGGGTTCGCTGACAACTTCTCACTTAAATATACTCATAAGCGTATCCGATACTCCGAGAGAACGGCTAACCTAAGCGACTAACCTGAGACAGCTAGACTGTCGTAACTGTTATCCATACTCTAACGCTACTCGGGGCGGGTGCTATCTAAGTTTGAAAATAGACATTTAGATCTCATGAAAAATATTTGCCCAAGCTTTTTTAAAAAATACACATCTGAATCGTTATTTACAAAAAGTATCATAACAAGATTATACAATTTTATTTTACAAAACCGAACTGAAAACGTAATTTTACAAGGGGTGAGTTGGAAATAAGAATCTCATAAAGAAACAATACTATAAAATGATTTTCACACAAAGTTAGCTTTAGTGCTTTTAAACAATTTAGAAACAAATTCCCTGCCAAATTTAAAGCTTTTTTTAATAAAAAATGGATACAAATCAGAGTGGTTATTTAAGTACGTTATCGACACTATATATACAACTAAAATAATTAAAGCGATTGATTTTTATAATACTAAAGTACAACATTGGGTGAGTACAGACATAAATATACAGAATATGAAAACATAACCTCAACAAACATAACACAGAACCCTTATTAAAAAACATTGAATATGGCCTTTCACATAGTGGAAAAGTATAGAATGTATAAAAGAATGTCCTACTTACTGTATTTTACATATCGGTGTGTGCAACTTAAACTCGGTAAAACGTAACAAACAAGTCCACTGTCAACTATCACGAGGCAATAAATTAATATTATAAACTTTCCTCTTACAGAATTATTGCTTCCTCCTCTTTCCTTCAAAATATTTTCAAATTACCAAATATTTTAATAAGGAATGACTGAAAAAAATTTATAAACAAAAACTGTTGACTGTTTTTTTTTTCTTAATGGTACCTAATTGTACTTTACCTTAGCTTGCAAAAAAATTTACACTATTCCTCGGTATAAAAATACAAAATTAATAAGAAAAAATTAGGCACTGCTATAAGTCACCGAGGACCCCTCCTACACTCATCTTACCACGAAAATACAGTGAACACTTACAAAGAGGTCGTATACAGAAAATATATGTATATATATTACATAACAATCACATAAAATACTTAAGACAGATAACGAAACAAACAGAACATAGCACAGGTACATTAATAACGATATATGAAACAAGGATCAAGAATCAGAAACAAACAAACAAACAAAAATGGTCAACAGGTTAGACCATACGGCCAATTCGGTTTGTTCGAGACAGTTGAAGTAAAGACGGGAAACTTTCTACACAGTTTTCTACTAAGTAATTGCCGATTCTTCTGAAAAGTCGCCAATGTTTATGGAAAAATCTACTTAATCTCAGGTTTTCCGAACCTAAGATTGTTTTGGTTACAAAAATTTTTTTCTTAAAGTTAAATATAAATGAATTAAAAACAGAAATTAACAGCCTACAGTGAGCGACTTTTTAGCAGAATCCAAAGTTGTACAGGAAAGAAGATGGAAAATACTAAGGATAGAAATTAAAACCTTACAAGGAAGACATTCAGATATATACAGCAAAAAGGGTGGTCAAGATCAATTTCTTAGCCTCTAAAAATCACAGAATCGTTTCCATTTGTTTTGTTATTTAGTAGCACCGCCGCATCCGAGTCTAGAGAGGGATTTGACACAGCCAAACAAGATTTTTTATCCGACTCTTGAATTTTGGCCTACAACAGTTTTGTTGAGAATGCCACATAAGATTGTATCAGGGAATCATACTACATTCGGTTGAACCGACGTAGACAAAAAGCCGACTGTTTTCTCGACGTTGACGCAGAGTGCCACTGTGTAAATGTTTTCGAATGAATTTCTCACCTCAAACATTAAGACCACCCTCTGAGGTCTGCAGCCTACATTTTACGGCTAAATTAAGACATAGACTATGTACACTTTGTATCCCGCAATCCCCGGTGCAGCCGTGATTCAAGGGGCCGAAATGTCTCCCCTCTCCGATGGTTGAAGAGCAGTCAATTTGAAATTACAACAAAAAACACAATTCAGTTATTCCCAAAAAAAAATAATACAACTGCGAGAATCTTAAAATGTCGGAAAGAAAAAATTACACTTTAACTAATGGTTGAATTGCAAGAAACAAATTATTCCCAGCAATCACACGGGCGAATAAATAAATAAGTATTGCTGTTAGCTGTGGGGGCCAATTTCATCATGTGACTTCACCTTAGCCTAGTCTCCTCACTATCAGTAAAAGTGGATTTTCTGTGTTCAAAGTATTGGATTTAGTGCCTAAAAACATTCTACTGCAAGGTGAGGGGAGAACGCTTTTACGTCATCCATCAGGTCAAATCTTACTTATATTACCTCCTTGAAATCACGCCCCCACATCCTAGAGGGACTTTACAAGTCGAGTTACCGGAAAGAAAAACTCTCCGATCGAAACAACAGAAGCATGCCCATTTTTCATCTCCCCGACAGACTCTCCTCCGTCCGAGACTTTAAGCGACGCCCGGCTCGAACTTGAGCGAGAGGTCGGTCGGGTTGTAGTGGCCGGCCAGGTAGTAGACGTCGTTGCAGTCGTAAACGGCGGCGAGACGATGCGGCTCCAGCGCCAGTCGCCGCCGGTAGTCCGGCAGCCGCAACACTTCGCAGCGGTGGGAGATGGTCTGCACGTCGTTCTCGTCGGTGTGAGGCGACTCGAACAACGCCCCCTGCGAAAAACAGTGTTCGCCATTAGTACTTTATCACTAGGCCCTGATATGTTACAGTATTTTATTATTAGGCCCTAAAATATTACAGTAATTCATCACCAGGCCCTAATATATTACACTATTATATCACTATGTCCAAAAAGTCACAGTATTTTATCACGAGGAACAGTTCTACAGCCATTGTACAACTTTCTTTGCTCCACCTGACCAAGTCCCTAGTGGTGCAAAATTTTGTGATTTATTGTGTTTTACTTAATGTGTTCTATGGCCTGCCTGGACTCTTTCAAAGGTAAGCTAGCTGCTTATCCTTCTATTCCTAAATTACTCCATCATGAGTTAAAATGGATGAGTTTTGTTGTACATTGCTGGTCGTAGACAAAGTAGTGATGCAACAGTTATATTCAGCCTTTGAGCCGTTGCGTCTTACTCGTGGCCTAAAGGCGTTTGTAACCCAACTGTCGCTTGAACTAATATTTAAGTTTAACTCCTACTGTGTGAGGTAACAAAAACATTGCACAGACTACTATTTAATTTATACTAACTCGTGTGATGATATAGATAATCAATAGAAACACAATCAGCGAACGATTGTGTGACACCAAGACAACCTTACCGGGTACGGCAGTTTCTCCGGACAGCCGACCGTCTCTTCGGGATGGTAGAACCAGCGGACCTTGACCACCATCGTCTGGAACCGGTTCTCCCACATGGCCTCGATCCGGCCTATGTACGGCCTGTCCGGCCGCCCCGTCGAGAGGAACACCGCGCAGTCCCCGACCTGGGACACAGATCAGATGTTACCGAGTAAAGGATCAGAGCTTAGGATAGGTAGTTTGTTCAGGTTAAGTCCGACCTTAGGAGAGGACACACGTCAAATTACCTTTGGAGTAATGCGACACGTGTCACACTTAACTATGTGTAGAATCAGAGGGTTTCAACCTAGGTTTGGATGGTGAAGTTAGTTTAGGTTAGGGGAGGTAGTTCCAATCTTTGGAGAGAAACACAACAGTGTCCCCGACCTAAGACACCTGTCGCACCTGATGTTCTTGTTTCTTCTTAATAGGTTAGGGCGATAGTTCCAATCTTTGGAGAGAAACACTGCAGAGGGTTGTTGTACGATTGTTCCAACCTAACCTAGGTTGGAACAATCGTAGGGTTCCAACCTAGGTTAGGATAAGTAGGCTAGGTTAAGTTAGGTAAGTCCAACCTTTGGAGAGGAATAAAATAAAGTCCCCAATAAATGACACACATCAGAACACACATCAGACAATATTAAACAATTAACACCTTCACTGTGTATTGAGTAATTGGTTGATTGTGTCAGCCATTGACGACAGGTTATAACTAGGCTAGAAGACCCCGTTACTCATGTCACACTCACCGAGATGGTCTCGCGGCCACGCTGTATCGTCTTGTAGAACTCCTTGCGCGCGCGGCCCCTGGCGCCGGGCCGCTTGTACGGCCGACCACTCCAACCCCACAGCTGCCGCGCGGGCAGGAACGCCGCCATCTTGCTGTGGCTGCGCGCCGACGCGGCGTCCGGGGCGCGCGGCCGCTTCTTGTCCTTCTGTGGACAACACGACGGTTAGGTTATACATTATTTCGCAGTCAATGTTGCAGATAATGTTATATAGTCGACTCTTGCCGACTCAAAATGTCACAGAACTATGATTTCCTCTTTTTAGTTACGTAAAGTTTGACTTAAGCATAGTTTGTTACAGAAATAATTCTTACTTTTGACTTACAGAGTTAGTTTGAGCAAAATTTGAGATACAGAAGTAAATCAAAATAAAATTTTAGTCACAGACGTTAATTACCTAGCAAGTTGACCCTACAATGTTTTTACGGCGCAATGTAGGGTGTACTGTGATACGCAGAATTTAAAAGCATGAACAACAGTGAAAACCCTGTGCCGTAAAACATTTTAGGCCCTACTCGCGACAGATGACAGCTAACTCCTGGCGCGGCACACCTGATCTGCGTGTATGAAAGTCAATGTCTCCTATCATGCTACTTGGGAAACAAAACTCGGTTATTTTACATATTATTTTACACAGGGGGAAAACATGGAGTTGATTCGACCACAGTTCAATGCCTAATCCCAAATATGTGCACACATTGTTTTAAAACTGTTTTGACGTTTTCGTACGTATCCGCATTAAATGTTATTTGTTCATGTTATTTTCAAAACTTGACCCAGCTTGCTTTAAGACCTAAGCAGCGTAGATTATTATGTTAATTCAGTGTACAATCTCGGGGTTGCCAAGATGGCCTAAGGCTGAAACACGTTCATCTATGAACGAAAAAGGATTAAAGACTTATGTTAAATACCTGCTATTTGCAAACCAATCCGTGCTACAAATCACAAAGCAAGTACCTTTATCTTGATGGTGGACACTATCGGTGGGCCGCCGCCGCCGTCCGTCGCGGGTTTCGTGTGGACGACCAGAGTCAGCGGCTTCTTCTCTTCGACGCTAGCGTTCTCGCCGATCACAGACACTGAAAGAGTAATACCACCGTTTTACTAATTTCGTCCCATCATCTTCGACACGTGACATCAAGTTTTGGATCTTAGCATCAACTGAGTTGAGGTTTTTCTCTTAAAAGAGCCAAATTGCAATAGGATGATATACAGATTATTTACAAAATTTAAAAAACTGAACTAATGGTGTAAAAAGTTGATAGTCTTCACTACGATTTAGGTTTCAGTATTATGAAGTGTAATTATCATTAAGCGCCTCGTACGTAAACTTTACTCTGTTGAACATCAAAGACTAGCTTAAAGGCATCAAGGGGTAAAAAATAATTTTATAAACTAGTTTTTACTAACTTTCTACTAAAACTGTCTGTTTTCTTAATGAGAAGTGATTGTATGATTTTTTCAATTAAGAATATCACGGACTCACCTATATTCTTGGAATGCCTATGCTTATGCCTGTGATGCCGGTGCTTATGCTTATGCCTGTGGCTCTTGAGACAGTCACGATGCTTATGCCTATGTTTCTTCTCGCTGTCCAGTCGTCTCAGCTTTTCTTTACGCTTCTTCTTCAATCTTCTCCTTTCCCTTTCCCGCTCCGCCGCCTGGCCAAAAAACGTAGATATATTATTTGCAAAAAAACATTTTAATCCATCTCATTACAAATATTAGTGAATTCCATATATCGATTGCGGCAATATTTAACTATTCGGTTTTTTAACTAGTTTTTGCTACAAAATCATTGTGGCAATTCTCAGACTGTCATAGCAGTTTTATCTCGGCAGTATAAAACTGAAATGTTGAGTTTTTCATTGCAGTTGGTAAAAATCAAAGGTTTTTCTTGGCAGCCAAAGGGTTGATTTGGACACCACAATTTAATGTTGGACAAATCCTTAAAAAATCAGTCTGTTTCTCTTAAAAAATAAAACACTGAGGTAACAAAATTAAATGTAAAAATCGTGAGTAACTCACCTCAATGCTCAAGGTAATGTGTTCAGGCTGCACGACCGGTTGTGCTGTTGCAGTTTGTTCCACAGCCTCCAAGTGTGGTTCCTCGGTCGGAACGACCTGCTCGGTTTGTTCCGGCTGTTCCATTTGTTCCATTTCCTGCGCTGTTTCGTGTTCCGCCACTTGTTCCTCCGCTTCCAACTCCGTAACGGTTTCCATCGGCTGAAAAATTTAAATTTTAGCACTTATTTGAAATTGATAAAAAATAATAAAAAAATTAAACAGCAAAAGGATCGACATTTTAAGAATGTTAATACCTAACAAAATATATCTGTGACAAAACTGAATGAATGCTAAGAAGTTATGTTTGTTAAACCTTACACCATTAAATATTTAAACCTTATAATCAGCATTCCTCCTTGAGAAATATGTTCTGTTTACGAGATAATAGTCCATACTTTTACACCATTTTGTAATAGATAATATATACAGTTTGACCTACCTGCACAGGCTTCTCTTTGCTCTGGCTGTCACAACTGGCCCCCGAGTTTCTTCGTCTTCTTTTCCCCAAGGTTTGAAGTGGGTTCGGGTCATAGGCTGTCAAAGAAAAAATTGTATTTATTTTCTATACAGGCTAGTTAATAATGTTTTTTGGTAATGAGGAAATTTCAGCAGTTTTGTATTGTTGTATGTTATATTTATCATCCTAAAGCGGTGAACAATTTTTTAACTTTTGCAAGCTATGTTGTGGTCAATTAAAGATGTTAAATATTAGTGGCCAGTTTCCCAATAATTGAATTTAACACTTGAGTTTTAAAAAATGTTAATCAATAAAGATCAAAATACTAGGGTGATATTCACTTATTTGTGATTCACTATTTCTCAGTTAATTGTAATTAAAATTACACCGGGTATTCTCGAGCTTTAAAAAGATATTGACAAGAGTCACCAACGAGCACAAACCAGTAACGCTTTCTGTCGGTGAAGCCGCCAACTACATCATAACAACCGCAACACTAGCGCTTGTCGGGGAACACGGGGAACGGGGGTATTGTGACCAGGTAGTTCAATCTGTTCACAGATGGTCGCTAGTATCGAATTATTAGAGAAAAGTTGAACTGTTCTAAAGATTTTAAAGTAGTAGAAAATAAAACAACTCTTAGCGATTCAAGATGTTGACCAGCGGTCTCGTTCATCGGAGACAGTTGTTAGGAAGGAGGTGAAAGGAAAAAAGGTGAAATCTAGTGAAGGGATATACGTTAAATCGTTAATTTCAAAATTGGATTGTCGGTAGGGGGAATGAGTTTAATAGTTTACCCTATGCTATTGCCGAGCACTGCGAGACGAGCACTGCAACTTAAAAAGGAACTTTAAAAGGAACCGGGAAGGGGAACTGGACCACGAACAGTCCGAGTCGAATTGCTTGGCCCATGAGACTTAATGTTAATAACAGCATTGGGTTATTAGAATTGAGACGAGTATTGCAACTTGTGGTTAGCTAAGGAAAGGAACTGGGAAGGGGAACTGGAACTGCAACAAGGACTGAACAGTCCGAGTAGAATAACTTGGCCCATAAGACTCAATGTTAATATCAGCATTGGGTTATTAAAATTGCAAGTTGTCGCAAATGAATAACAGGTGGTTAATTAACGTTCAGGTTAAGGTGATTTTATGAAATATCTAGGCCTAGTTGATACTTAAAGTCATAAAAGGAATTGGAAACTGGGGGGACCGTTTCAAAACGTGATTTCAAAACGTCCAGGCTATACTATATCAAGTAGGCCTAGGATTTACCGATTATTTGGTACTAGTCGATGACTAGCGTAACGGAGCGACAATAAAAGAAAAGAAGCAAGTCCGAGTCGAATTACTTGGCCCTTAAGACCTAATGTGAAGACTTAAGACTTAATTTTCGCCGTCAACCAATGATTTATCTAGGCCTAGGATTTTCCCCTTATTTATTACACGTAGATGAGATTATTCGTAGCGGGGCGTTCAAAACTGTTATTATTATTTGACTAAGGACCGTGTTCGGTTTTCTGATATTGTCAATACATGTATTTGTTCATAACAATAACGATTTTTCAATTTGAATTCGAAAATTGTAAAATTAATAACAGCTGGTTCAAAACGTCCAGGTTCTAACATCTGAACCATAAGTCGTAGAGACACGCGGGTGATGTTGTTTTTCTTGTCTTGTTAAGCACTATAAGCCATAAAAATTTCATTGAAATCGTACGAGCCGTTCTTGAGAAATCCGAATTTTTAATAATTTCTACTTTGAGAAAGTATTTTTTTAGTGCGGCCCTGGACGTTTGTGAACCAACTGTCATGCAGACTTTTATTCAGACGCCGATTTGAGGGTGAAGGAGTCGAGATAGCGAAAAATGTCAAAGGAGTGAAGTTGTAGAGAATTAAATTTGAAACCCACCAAGTGGCCTTTTTTTTACGATCCGACTGCCCGTTTAGGCGCTAGAAGCCGGCGAAAAAGGGATATTTTTCAAGCTTTATAACGCTATAACTTGTGAACCGTAAGTCGTAGAGACACGCGGGTGGTCGCGTTTTGTTTGTCTCGTTAAGCACTATAAGCCATAAAAATTTCATTGAAATCGTATATGTAGTTTTTGAGAAATTCGAATTTTTTACAATTTCCACGCGTTTCACTATCGATACCTCGGATACATCGAAGTATCGATATTTTCCCGGAGAAAAAAAAACAAAAACGTCACAGTTGTGATTGATTTTGGCGAGTTCAGACAGGATCACCGAACACCTGTTTTCACCGAACAGGGTTTTTATATACCGTCAGATTTTGCCGCAAACAGTCCGAGTCGAATGACGTGGCCCATAAGACATAATGTCGATTACAGCATCGGGTCGGGCCACTGTTGGACTGTATGTTGACTATATAATTTATGCTACTGACTCTATTCAGAAAGTAATAGTGGGATACTTAAGTGGATTGTTGAGTTTCCAACATATAGTCCGAGCCTAATGACGTGGCCCGTAACACTTAATGTTAATCACCTACACAGCATTCAATCGACCGGGCCACTCGGGGACTGTATGTCGGCTATATGCTACTGACCCGAGCGATTCGGGATCGAGAATCAGTTTCCTCACAAATAGTCCGGGTCGAATGACATGGCCAATTATACTTAACGGGATTTTACGCTGCGGTCAAGTAGTTAATGACGTCAAGTAGTTAATGACGTCAAGTAGTTAATGACGTTAAGTAGTTAAAAACGTTAATTAGTTAATGAGTCAAGTAGTTAATGACGTTAAGTAGTTAATGACGTCACGCAGTTAATGACGGATAGTAGTTAATGACGTCACGCAGTTAATGACGTCACGTACCTAATTACGTTAATAAGTTAATGACGTAAAGTAGTTATTGACGTCAGGTAGTTTATGAGTCAAGTAGTTAATGATGTTAAGTAGTTAATGACGTCAAGTAGTTAAATACGTTAAGTAGTTAAAAACGTTAATTAGTTAATGAGTCAAGTAGTTAATGACGTTAAGTAGTTAATGACGTCACGCAGTTAATGACGGATAGTAGTTAATGACGTCACGCAGTTAATGACGGATAGTAGTTAATGACGTCACGCAGTTAATGACGGATAGTAGTTAATGACGTCACGCAGTTAATAACGTCACGTACCAAATTACGTTAATAAGTTAATGACGTAAAGTAGTTATTGACGTCAGGTAGTTTATGAGTCAAGTAGTTAATGATGTTAAGTAGTTAATGACGTCAAGTAGTTAATGACGTTAAGTAGTTAATGACGTCACGCAGTTAATGACGGATAGTAGTTAATGACGTCACGCAGTTAATAACGTCACGTACCTAATTACGTTAATAAGTTAATGACGTAAAGTAGTTATTGACGTCAGGTAGTTTATGAGTCAAGTAGTTAATGATGTTAAGTAGTTAATGACGTCACGCAGTTAATGACGGATAGTAGTTAATGACGTCACGCAGTTAATGACGTCACGTACTTAATTACGTTAATTAGTTAATGACGTAAAGTAGTTATTGACGTCAGGTAGTTTATGAGTCAAGTAGTTAATGACGTTAAGTAGTTAATGACGTCACGCAGTTAGTGACGGCTAGAAGTTGATGACGTCACGTACTTAATGACGTCAAGTAGTTAATAACGTCACGTACTTAATTACGTCAAGTAGGTAATGAGTCAGGTAGTTAATGACGTCACGTACTTAATGACGTTAATTAGTTAATGCCGTTAAGTAGTTAATGACGTCACGCAGTTAATGACGGATTAATGACGTCACGCAGTTAATGACAGCTAAAAGTTAATGACGTCACGTACTTAATGACGTCAAGTAGTTAATAACGTCACGTACTTAATTACGTCACGTAGTTAATTACGTCACGTACTTAATGACGTCACGTAATTAATGACGGCAAGTAGTTAATGACGAGAAGTAGTTATTGACGTAAAGTAGTTAATGATGTTAAGTTGTTAATGACGTCAAGTAGTTAATGACGTCAGGTAGTTAATGAGTCAAGTAGTTAATGACTTCAAGTAGTTAATGACGTCAAGTATTTAATAACGTTATGTAGTTAATGATGTCAAGTAGTTGATGACGTCACGCAGTTAATGACGGCTAGTAGTTAATGACGTCACGCAGTTAATGACGTTAATTAGTTAATGACGTTAAGTAGTTAATGACGTCACGCAGTTAATGACGGATTAATGACGTCACGCAGTTAATGACAGCTAAAAGTTAATGACGTCACGTACTTAATGACGTCACGTAATTAATGACGGCAAGTACTTAATGACGTGACGTAGTTAATGACGGCACGCAGTTAATGACGGCTAGTAGTTAATGTCGTTAAGTATTTAATGACGTCACGTGCTTAATGACACCACGTACTTAATGACGTTAAGTAGTTAATGATGTCACGTATTTAATGACGTTAATTAGTTAATGACGTAAAGTAGTTTTTGACGTCAAGTAGTTAATGACGTTAAGTATTTAATGACGTCACGTACTTAATGACACCAAGTAGTTAATGACGTCATACAGTTAATGACGTAACGTACTTAATGACGTCACGCAGTTAATGACGTCAAGTTGTTTATGACGTCACGTACTTAATTACGTCAAGTAGTTAATAATGTCAAGCAATTAAAGACGTCACGTTATTAATGAAGTCAAGTAGTAAATGACGTCAAGTATTTAATGACGTTATGTAGTTAATGATGTCAAGTAGTTGATGACGTCACGCAGTTAATGACGGCTAGTAGTTAATGTCGTTAAGTATTTAATGACGTCACGTGCTTAATGACACCACGTACTTAATGACGTTAAGTAGTTAATGATGTCACGTATTTAATGACGTTAATTAGTTAATGACGTAAAGTAGTTTTTGACGTCAAGTAGTTAATGACGTCAAGTAGTTGATGACGTCATGTAGTTAATGTCGTCAAGTAGTTAATGACGTCACGCAGTTAATGACGCCACGCAGTTAATAACGTCACGTAGTTAATTATATCACGTAGTTAATGACCGCACGTACTTAATGACGCCACGTAGTTAATAACGGCACACAGTTAATTACGTCACGTACTTAATAACGTCAAGTTCTTCATGAAGTCATTAACTACTTGACGCCATTAACTGCGTGACGTCAATAAGTACGTGACGCCATGACGTAACGTAGTTAATTAAGTCACGTACATAATGACGTCACTTACTTAATGACGTCACGCAGTTAATAACGTCACGTAATTAATGACGTCACGTAGTTAATGACGTGACGTAGTTAATGACGGCACGCAGTTAATTACGTCACGCAGTTAATTACGTCACGCAGTTAATTACGTCACGCAGTTAATTACGTCACGTACTTAATAACATCAAGTACTTAATGAAGTAATCACGCAGTTAATTACGTCACGTACTTAATAACATCAAGTCTTCTCGCCGAAGTTCCGCACTGGGAGTATGGCCCGGCTCCCTCTTTGTTTGGAGTTCATCCAAAACAAGATTCCATCACTTTTGTTTTTTACCAGGTACTACCAATGGCTACCAACTCTGTTGTTCACGTTTGTTTTTTGTTTTTATACTTCTTTTTCAGGAGGATACCCAGGGTTTTCAAAAATACAACGTCAAGAGAAAGGAATCCTACTCGAGTTTTTATAAACTAAAACATCTCTCTTGATGCTTAGTGCTTATTTTCTCGTTCAGTCAACTTGAGACCGAAATCACAATGTCTAGCTTGTCTCAAAACTCCAAGAACTGTATATGGATTTCTGGGTAACCTAAAAGGATAAAAAATGACAACACTTTCAATAGCACCTTTTGATTTTATTCTCTCAAAACAAAAATATTTTTCACTTTACAATATTTTTAATTTTTTGTTCATGTAACATTTTTACCTTATGGAAAAATATTCTTGTTTCTGACACTTGCAGCGGGTTCGCTGACAACTTCTCACTTAAATATACTCATAAGCGTATCCGATACTCCGAGAGAACGGCTAACCTAAGCGACTAACCTGAGACAGCTAGACTGTCGTAACTGTTATCCATACTCTAACGCTACTCGGGGCGGGTGCTATCTAAGTTTGAAAATAGACATTTAGATCTCATGAAAAATATTTGCCCAAGCTTTTTTAAAAAATACACATCTGAATCGTTATTTACAAAAAGTATCATAACAAGATTATACAATTTTATTTTACAAAACCGAACTGAAAACGTAATTTTACAAGGGGTGAGTTGGAAATAAGAATCTCATAAAGAAACAATACTATAAAATGATTTTCACACAAAGTTAGCTTTAGTGCTTTTAAACAATTTAGAAAACAAATTCCCTGCCAAATTTAAAGCTTTTTTTAATAAAAAATGGATACAAATCAGAGTGGTTATTTAAGTACGTTATCGACACTATATATACAACTAAAATAATTAAAGCGATTGATTTTTATAATACTAAAGTACAACATTGGGTGAGTACAGACATAAATATACAGAATATGAAAACATAACCTCAACAAACATAACACAGAACCCTTATTAAAAAACATTGAATATGGCCTTTCACATAGTGGAAAAGTATAGAATGTATAAAAGAATGTCCTACTTACTGTATTTTACATATCGGTGTGTGCAACTTAAACTCGGTAAAACGTAACAAACAAGTCCACTGTCAACTATCACGAGGCAATAAATTAATATTATAAACTTTCCTCTTACAGAATTATTGCTTCCTCCTCTTTCCTTCAAAATATTTTCAAATTACCAAATATTTTAATAAGGAATGACTGAAAAAAATTTATAAACAAAAACTGTTGACTGTTTTTTTTTTCTTAATGGTACCTTAATTGTACTTTACCTTAGCTTGCAAAAAATTTACACTATTCCTCGGTATAAAAATACAAAATTAATAAGAAAAAATTAGGCACTGCTATAAGTCACCGAGGACCCCTCCTACACTCATCTTACCACGAAAATACAGTGAACACTTACAAAGAGGTCGTATACAGAAAATATATGTATATATATTACATAACAATCACATAAAATACTTAAGACAGATAACGAAACAAACAGAACATAGCACAGGTACATTAATAACGATATATGAAACAAGGATCAAGAATCAGAAACAAACAAACAAACAAAAATGGTCAACAGGTTAGACCATACGGCCAATTCGGTTTGTTCGACAGTTGAAGTAAAGACGGGAAACTTTCTACACAGTTTTCTACCAAGTAATTGCCGATTCTTCTGAAAAGTCGCCAATGTTTATGGAAAAATCTACTTAATCTCAGGTTTTCCGAACCTAAGATTGTTTTGGTTACAAAAATTTTTTTCTTAAAGTTAAATATAAATGAATTAAAAACAGAAATTAACAGCCTACAGTGAGCGACTTTTTAGCAGAATCCAAAGTTGTACAGGAAAGAAGATGGAAAATACTAAGGATAGAAATTAAAACCTTACAAGGAAGACATTCAGATATATACAGCAAAAAGGGTGGTCAAGATCAATTTCTTAGCCTCTAAAAATCACAGAATCGTTTCCATTTGTTTTGTTATTTTAGTAGCACCGCCGCATCCGAGTCTAGAGAGGGATTTGACACAGCCAAACAAGATTTTTTATCCGACTCTTGAATTTTGGCCTACAACAGTTTTGTTGAGAATGCCACATAAGATTGTATCAGGGAATCATACTACATTCGGTTGAACCGACGTAGACAAAAAGCCGACTGTTTTCTCGACGTTGACGCAGAGTGCCACTGTGTAAATGTTTTCGAATGAATTTCTCACCTCAAACATTAAGACCACCCTCTGAGGTCTGCAGCCTACATTTTACGGCTAAATTAAGACATAGACTATGTACACTTTGTATCCCGCAATCCCCGGTGCAGCCGTGATTCAAGGGGCCGAAATGTCTCCCCTCTCCGATGGTTGAAGAGCAGTCAATTTGAAATTACAACAAAAAACACAATTCAGTTATTCCCAAAAAAAAATAATACAACTGCGAGAATCTTAAAATGTCGGAAAGAAAAATTACACTTTAACTAATGGTTGAATTGCAAGAAACAAATTATTCCCAGCAATCACACGGGCGAATAAATAAATAAGTATTGCTGTTAGCTGTGGGGGCCAATTTCATCATGTGACTTCACCTTAGCCTAGTCTCCTCACTATCAGTAAAAGTGGATTTTCTGTGTTCAAAGTATTGGATTTAGTGCCTAAAAACATTCTACTGCAAGGTGAGGGGAGAACGCTTTTACGTCATCCATCAGGTCAAATCTTACTTATATTACCTCCTTGAAATCACGCCCCCACATCCTAGAGGGACTTTACAAGTCGAGTTACCGGAAAGAAAAACTCTCCGATCGAAACAACAGAAGCATGCCCATTTTTCATCTCCCCGACAGACTCTCCTCCGTCCGAGACTTTAAGCGACGCCCGGCTCGAACTTGAGCGAGAGGTCGGTCGGGTTGTAGTGGCCGGCCAGGTAGTAGACGTCGTTGCAGTCGTAAACGGCGGCGAGACGATGCGGCTCCAGCGCCAGTCGCCGCCGGTAGTCCGGCAGCCGCAACACTTCGCAGCGGTGGGAGATGGTCTGCACGTCGTTCTCGTCGGTGTGAGGCGACTCGAACAACGCCCCCTGCGAAAAACAGTGTTCGCCATTAGTACTTTATCACTAGGCCCTGATATGTTACAGTATTTTATTATTAGGCCCTAAAATATTACAGTAATTCATCACCAGGCCCTAATATATTACACTATTATATCACTATGTCCAAAAAGTCACAGTATTTTATCACGAGGAACAGTTCTACAGCCATTGTACAACTTTCTTTGCTCCACCTGACCAAGTCCCTAGTGGTGCAAAATTTTGTGATTTATTGTGTTTTACTTAATGTGTTCTATGGCCTGCCTGGACTCTTTCAAAGGTAAGCTAGCTGCTTATCCTTCTATTCCTAAATTACTCCATCATGAGTTAAAATGGATGAGTTTTGTTGTACATTGCTGGTCGTAGACAAAGTAGTGATGCAACAGTTATATTCAGCCTTTGAGCCGTTGCGTCTTACTCGTGGCCTAAAGGCGTTTGTAACCCAACTGTCGCTTGAACTAATATTTAAGTTTAACTCCTACTGTGTGAGGTAACAAAAACATTGCACAGACTACTATTTAATTTATACTAACTCGTGTGATGATATAGATAATCAATAGAAACACAATCAGCGAACGATTGTGTGACACCAAGACAACCTTACCGGGTACGGCAGTTTCTCCGGACAGCCGACCGTCTCTTCGGGATGGTAGAACCAGCGGACCTTGACCACCATCGTCTGGAACCGGTTCTCCCACATGGCCTCGATCCGGCCTATGTACGGCCTGTCCGGCCGCCCCGTCGAGAGGAACACCGCGCAGTCCCCGACCTGGGACACAGATCAGATGTTACCGAGTAAAGGATCAGAGCTTAGGATAGGTAGTTTGTTCAGGTTAAGTCCGACCTTAGGAGAGGACACACGTCAAATTACCTTTGGAGTAATGCGACACGTGTCACACTTAACTATGTGTAGAATCAGAGGGTTTCAACCTAGGTTTGGATGGTGAAGTTAGTTTAGGTTAGGGGAGGTAGTTCCAATCTTTGGAGAGAAACACAACAGTGTCCCCGACCTAAGACACCTGTCGCACCTGATGTTCTTGTTTCTTCTTAATAGGTTAGGGCGATAGTTCCAATCTTTGGAGAGAAACACTGCAGAGGGTTGTTGTACGATTGTTCCAACCTAACCTAGGTTGGAACAATCGTAGGGTTCCAACCTAGGTTAGGATAAGTAGGCTAGGTTAAGTTAGGTAAGTCCAACCTTTGGAGAGGAATAAAATAAAGTCCCCAATAAATGACACACATCAGAACACACATCAGACAATATTAAACAATTAACACCTTCACTGTGTATTGAGTAATTGGTTGATTGTGTCAGCCATTGACGACAGGTTATAACTAGGCTAGAAGACCCCGTTACTCATGTCACACTCACCGAGATGGTCTCGCGGCCACGCTGTATCGTCTTGTAGAACTCCTTGCGCGCGCGGCCCCTGGCGCCGGGCCGCTTGTACGGCCGACCACTCCAACCCCACAGCTGCCGCGCGGGCAGGAACGCCGCCATCTTGCTGTGGCTGCGCGCCGACGCGGCGTCCGGGGCGCGCGGCCGCTTCTTGTCCTTCTGTGGACAACACGACGGTTAGGTTATACATTATTTCGCAGTCAATGTTGCAGATAATGTTATATAGTCGACTCTTGCCGACTCAAAATGTCACAGAACTATGATTTCCTCTTTTTAGTTACGTAAAGTTTGACTTAAGCATAGTTTGTTACAGAAATAATTCTTACTTTTGACTTACAGAGTTAGTTTGAGCAAAATTTGAGATACAGAAGTAAATCAAAATAAAATTTTAGTCACAGACGTTAATTACCTAGCAAGTTGACCCTACAATGTTTTTACGGCGCAATGTAGGGTGTACTGTGATACGCAGAATTTAAAAGCATGAACAACAGTGAAAACCCTGTGCCGTAAAACATTTTAGGCCCTACTCGCGACAGATGACAGCTAACTCCTGGCGCGGCACACCTGATCTGCGTGTATGAAAGTCAATGTCTCCTATCATGCTACTTGGGAAACAAAACTTGGTTATTTTACATATTATTTTACACAGGGGGAAAACATGGAGTTGATTCGACCACAGTTCAATGCCTAATCCCAAATATGTGCACACATTGTTTTAAAACTGTTTTGACGTTTTCGTACGTATCCGCATTAAATGTTATTTGTTCATGTTATTTTCAAAACTTGACCCAGCTTGCTTTAAGACCTAAGCAGCGTAGATTATTATGTTAATTCAGTGTACAATCTCGGGGTTGCCAAGATGGCCTAAGGCTGAAACACGTTCATCTATGAAAGAAAAAGGATTAAAGACTTGTGTTAAATACCTGCTATTTGCAAACCAATCCGTGCTACAAATCACAAAGCAAGTACCTTTATCTTGATGGTGGACACTATCGGTGGGCCGCCGCCGCCGCCGTCCGTCGCGGGTTTCGTGTGGACGACCAGAGTCAGCGGCTTCTTCTCTTCGACGCTAGCATTCTCGCCGATCACAGACACTGAAAGAGTAATACCACCGTTTTACTAATTTCGTCCCATCATCTTCGACACGTGACATCAAGTTTTGGATCTTAGCATCAACTGAGTTGAGGTTTTTCTCTTAAAAGAGCCAAATTGCAATAGGATGATATACAGATTATTTACAAAACTTAAAAAACTGAACTAATGGTGTAAAAAGTTGATAGTCTTCACTACGATTTAGGTTTCAGTATTATGAAGTGTAATTATCATTAAGCGCCTCGTACGTAAACTTTACTCTGTTGAACATCAAAGACTAGCTTAAAGGCATCAAGGGGTAAAAAATAATTTTATAAACTAGTTTTTACTAACTTTCTACTAAAACTGTCTGTTTTCTTAATGAGAAGTGATTGTATGATTTTTTTCAATTAAGAATATCACGGACTCACCTATATTCTTGGAATGCCTATGCTTATGCCTGTGATGCCGGTGCTTATGCTTATGCCTGTGACTCTTGAGACAGTCACGATGCTTATGCCTATGTTTCTTCTCGCTGTCCAGTCGTCTCAGCTTTTCTTTACGCTTCTTCTTCAATCTTCTCCTTTCCCTTTCCCGCTCCGCCGCCTGGCCAAAAAACGTAGATATATTATTTGCAAAAAAACATTTTAATCCATCTCTTTACAAATATTAGTGAATTCCATATATCGATTGCGGCAATATTTAACTATTCGGTTTTTTAATTAGTTTTTGCTGCAAAATCATTGTGGCAACTCTCAGACTGTCATAGCAGTTTTATCTCGGCAGTACAAAACTGAAATGTTGAGTTTTTCATTGCAGTTTGTAAAAATCAAAGGTTTTTCTTGGCAGCCAAAGGGTTGATTTGGACACCACAATTTAATGTTGGACAAATCCTTAAAAAATCAGTCTGTTTCTCTTAAAAAATAAAACACTGAGGTAACAAAATTAAATGTAAAAATCGTGAGTAACTCACCTCAATGCTCAAGGTAATGTGTTCAGGCTGCACGACCGGTTGTGCTGTTGCAGTTTGTTCCACAGCCTCCAAGTGTGGTTCCTCGGTCGGAACGACCTGCTCGGTTTGTTCCGGCTGTTCCATTTGTTCCATTTCCTGCGCTGTTTCGTGTTCCGCCACTTGTTCCTCCGCTTCCAACTCCGTAACGGTTTCCATCGGCTGAAAAATTTAAATTTTAGCACTTATTTGAAATTGATAAAAAATAATAAAAAAATTAAACAGCAAAAGGATCGACATTTTAAGAATGTTAATACCTAACAAAATATATCTGTGACAAAACTGAATGAATGCTAAGAAGTTATGTTTGTTAAACCTTACACCATTAAATATTTAAACCTTATAATCAGCATTCCTCCTTGAGAAATATGTCCTGTTTACGAGATAATAGTCCATACTTTTACACCATTTTGTAATAAATAATATATACAGTTTGACCTACCTGCACAGGCTTCTCTTTGCTCTGGCTGTCACAACTGGCCCCCGAGTTTCTTCGTCTTCTTTTCCCCAAGGTTTGAAGTGGGTTCGGGTCATAGGCTGTCAAAGAAAAAATTGTATTTATTTTATATACAGGCTAGTTAATAATGTTTTTTGGTAATGAGGAAATTTCAGCAGTTTTGTATTGTTGTATGTTATATTTATCATCCTAAAGCAGTGAACAATTTTTTAACTTTTGCAAGCTATGGTGTGGTCAATTAAAGATGTTAAATATTAGTGGCCAGTTTCCCAATAATTGAATTTAACACTTGAGTTTTAAAAAATTTTAATCAATAAAGATCAAAATACTAGGGTGATATTCACTTATTTATGATTCACTATTTCTCAGTAATTATTGTAATTAAAATTACACCGGGTATTCTCGAGCTTTAAAAAGATATTGACAAGAGTCACCAGACCTCTTTACAACCAGTAATCTATAGATATTTCCTTGTTGTTAAAATTTACCGTATCAGTAGACAGTCTGAACACGACTTAGGCTGATCTAACCTATTCACTCTTTGTAAGTATGACATGAAAAAAGTGTGAATTTAATGGAAATCAATTAAAACTCACACGAAACAAGGTAGTCTCTAGGCAACAGCCTAACAAATCTAACCTTACACAACCTAAACCACCCAAAACCTAACCTAACACTAATACCTTTCATAAATAACAGTATATTAAAAAGAAAACTTTGAATTTCACTGAATTTAACTGAATTATATTTAAATAAATTGAAGTGAACTCATCCACAACAGATGGTCTTGCGGCAAGGGCCTAACTAATCTAACCTAACACAACTTAACCCGACCAAAACCTAACCTAACCCAACCCAAACCTAACCTAACACTGACCCATTCACACCATTCATGTATAACTGTATATATTAAAAGAAAATTTTTAAATGAACTAAATTTATCTGAATCAAATTGAATTAAACTGAAACTCACCGACGACCGGGTAGTCTTGCGGCAGCAGCCGTATGTCGTCCAGACAGATCCGTCCGTTGTCGCCGTCGTCGAACTCCACGCAGACGAAGCGCGGGGAGTCGTCGGGCGCGGGCGGCGCGACGGTGCCGGGGTAGAGGCAGCGGTACTGCTGCGACCAGTACGCACACACCCGCGTCCCCGGCGGCGGCGGCGCCTCCACCCGCACCTCCAGGAACTGCGGGAAAAAATTTCATTTTATTTACCACCGATTAAATTTTCAAAATTTCCAAGAACTGCGGCAAAACTGGTACATGTAGGAAAAACCAGTCATTAATAAATGTTGGATCATTTCGACTACGCCAACTTTTTGGGAACGAGTTACCTACACATAAGAGGGTTATTCTGTTCTTGAAATCACTCACAGTATGGCAGTCGAAAGACCTTCACTTTAGTCTTCCATCGTGCCGGATTTACCACCAGGCTTATCAAGTGTGTGCTTAGGGTTGAGGGGGGTGGAGAATAAGTGTTCCTAATTGAATTAAGAGGGGATAAATAATTTAACAATGTAATTAACAAAACATAATTTAACAAAAAAAGTTCAATGAGCTGTTGGTCTTCAGTCATAACTCAATAAGGCTCATTATGAGCCATCAGTCTCTTGATAGAAACCTACCTGGCTCGTACCTGAGCCATCTTTTTTTGGAGTTAACGCCATTGACTCCATTCATGGTAGACGTGTTAAGTATTAATCCCATTACAATCTGTGTGTCTACGCTACGTCATCTTCTAGGCTGATATATTTATATACATCTTTCTTTTTGGCAGAGATTCAATTTATTTTCATAAGACCTATTGTAGTAATGTATACTACTGAACGGTCGATAACAGCATATTTCAATGCTAGGGACTCGAGTATTTTTGGTCCGAGTAATGCGTCATATTTTTTGGTATACTGCTCAATATATTCCGAATACTACTTAAAAAAACAAAATTTCACAGCTTTCACAAAACTTCACAGCTCTTCACAAATTTCTCCCGATGATGTTTTCATCTTGTTCTTGCTATTT
The DNA here is from genome assembly GCA_035578135.1 of Flexamia atlantica. Classification (NCBI taxonomy): domain Eukaryota; kingdom Metazoa; phylum Arthropoda; class Insecta; order Hemiptera; family Cicadellidae; genus Flexamia; species Flexamia atlantica. Next base: position 3,337,179 of record JAQJVK010000040.1, on the reverse strand, counting down.
AAAACAATCAGTTGATTCTCTGTTTAATTTTTTTAGGTTAGATTGATAGTAACCAACAATTAATGTATTGAACAAATTGAACTATAGATGGGTAAATCATTTAGTAATGTGGATTTTCAACTTGACCTACTGAGGGAACACACTACTGACACCTTGATTTAGGCTATATTTTCACCAATAAGCATTGACGTCACAATCTTTGGCTCAACAGGCCTCACATAAGTTAGGCAACCTAATGACAAGTTAACGACTTCAGCTGATTATTTTACTCCCTAGGGAGAAAAAGAGCTTCTTAACCCCTTAACCGCGACGCACGAGTTATCCTGTAGTAGTATTCTGTACACGAACCACGACGCCCGAGTTAGCTCGGAAATGACGTTACTTTGTTGGTACTACGGTCCTGATAGTTTTTTCATGCTATGACTGTACAGTTGACCGTGATAAGTAGCAGAGCGTACTCCAGTGTATTTTCTAGAACTACGTCCATACCATGAGCTCTGCAGTATGAAATGTAGTTGTTTTCATTGCCTTGAGATGAAAACCCCTCGCGTTCGCATCAATCGTGAATTAAACTACGGGCCACTGATCACGTCAAAACCGCGGGGGCCAAACTTACGCCGCAGTTAGGGGGTTAAGCTCACAACACATGTAATGAACTGCCGTTTTCGTAGCCATAAAACAAAAAAGTCAAATTCGTAACGGACTCACCGCGTCGGTGAGCGTCTCCTCGCGGCTGAGTATGTGCGGGCGGCCGCCGCGCTCGCCGTCGAGCGTCGCGCCGTACAGATCGGGCGGGGTGATGGCCGACAGTGTCCCCGCGTAGAGCGGGCCGCCCGCCGCGACGATCACGCGACACGGGAGACTGGCGAGGTGCTCCGCCGTCAACTGGCAGCTGACCACTCCTGCGGGCAAACTCAAACTTAAGGAGCACTCTAGATTATGTTAGGTTAAATTACAGTCAAAGTCAAACAATCTTCATTCAGAAATATACACAAGCGTGTAAAATTGAATGTCACAATGCCCTTATTTCAGAGCATAGTTCTTAAAACCTAAATCTCTACACTATATTATACACTATTATACACTATTGTGGTATCGTCTGCAGCGTTCCAACGTGACCCTAAAATCTAAGGTAGGTTATAGTAGTGTACTCAAACTTCAAACTGAGATAATAAATAAATTATCGCTTCTAAGAAACATTATAATCAACATAGAGTTGTATCACGGACAAATTATTTACAAATTTATTAATATATGTCATTGTTATGGATAAAATTGTAGGTAGGTTGTAGTAGTGTACTCAAACTTCAAACTGAGATAATAAATAAATTATCACTTCTAAGAAATGTTATAATCATCGTAGAGTTATATTATGGACATATTCTTTACAATTTTATTAACCTTTGTCATTGTTATGGATAAAATTTTATTATTGTGGACAATAATTCAGCTTGCTAAACTATCGATAGTTTAACACCGATAGTCTCACGATGGGAAAACTACCGATAGTAACAAACTATCGATACTATCGATAGTGTTTCACCACTAGGCCTTACGCACCTTGCGCGACTATCGGCTGCGGCCCCTCTGCTTTCTTCTCCGTCTGCTCCGTGCTCACGGCTCGCTTCCTCTTCGCCAGCACCATGATCGGTTTCTTCTGCTTCTTGTCGGGCGTCGGGAGGCTCTTGCTCTTCACGGGTCGGCCGGGGGCGGGGGCGGGGGCGGTGGCGAGAGGGGGGGAGGCGGGCGCGCTGTGTCGACGGATCGGCTGCGTCGTCCACTCCGCCTCTTCCTCCTCACACCACGACTTGACCTGCGAAAGAACCGTTTTGTTATTTACCAATATCCCAAAAAAACCATAATTTGTCAAGTAGGCCTGAGTCAAATACTATAGATTATCAAGTTAAAGAAGGTAAATTGATAATACGAAGGTGTATAAATATATTTTTGTTTGGTAGCCTAACCGATTTTTTAAGAATTTACAAAAATACAAAAAAATGCTTAAAGGAACAGAATAAATAATTGTAAAAGTATTGCAACAGATGATAAGCTAAATTAGTCTTTCTTCATACTTTATTTTTCAAACTTAACTTCTAAGCCATGTGAAACTTCAAAATTTTATTGCTCAAATAACTCCTAAGGTATCTTAGGAATGGCGAAATTATCACCCATGTGTAGGCTTTATTTTGCTAAAACAAGATAAACTACAAAACCCAAGACAAGAGTCTAGAAAGTTGTCATTTTTATGGCTACAACCAGTTTCTGTAAGTTTTCTATTTTGTGAGTCCTATAAGATAGCCTTTTTAATTATTACTTTGTAAATTAAATCCATAATCTCCAATACTAACCACTTATTGGCATTTTAATTTAAGAGTTAAGAATGAATTTTTTAGATTAGTTTTGATGCTAGATAATTATTTGGCCGGGACATCATAAAGATTCATCTCTCTTGTTGCATTCCACAATAAAAACAGGTCTTGGTTTATCAACAGAGATTCCACAAGGTTCAAAAGTAATTTTTGTCCACTAACAAATACAAGGTGAACACTTCACAAAAAGTACAGAATAAATGTGTAAACATTAGAGTTGGGACGATTCCGATTCTCGTCTCCTCAATACCTTTGATACTGTTGGTATCTAGGAATCGTCGATTCTCGATTCTTTGCGCTACCAAGATCATTACCGATTCCAGTCGATTTTGACCAAAAATTGCCAAAACCATACATTTTTATATTTCTGAGATATTTCCGTTAAAGAAAAATTGAAAACAGTCAGATGATTTGTATAAAGTATCTAAACAAACTAAAATTTACTACCTCTGGGAATGAAAAGCTTCGTTAATTACTTCGACATACAGCAAAAATCAACAACAAACAACCCAAATCAAATGGTCAGGGTTGCACCATCCAACAGTACTAAAAAAAACAAAAATTGTAAACCACATGAAAAACAAAAATTATAAACCAAGAACACGATAGTTATGGATCAAGTTCACTATCATCCAATTACCGATGTGCTTGGCATAACTCGTTCTACTTCGCTCTCATCAGGATTTGTGCGGCAAATTGTTTGCCGAACATTCAGATTCACACTGATTTGGCGATAGGGAACTTGAGCCATTAAATGTGACCTGTTTACTGGCAACACTGGTTCAACATCTCGCAGACAATACAGTCGCCACTTCACTTCAGCAGTATGCGTCGTTGTAGTTAGTTTTATTTGTATCTATAACCAGTTATTCCTGAAAGTGTTCTGCTACGGCGAATCTCATATGAAATGACGACATTGATGAATAAAAGAAGGATTAGTGATGTCTGGCACTTTAGTTTATTTAGATTAACCTAGTAAAATGTTAGGACTGGCAAATGATTTTTATTTCTTGTATTACCTGGAATCGGTATCGAATCAGGAGTGAGTAAAATTTCAGAATCAAAACCGAATCGGAATCGAGAAATTCTGAACCTGTGACAGGTAACAGTTACGGATCATGAACCTGCGACAGATAACAGGTACGGATCACAAACCTGTGATAGGTAACAGTTATGGATTATAAACCTTTGACAGGTAACAGTTATGGATTATAAACCTGTGACAGGTAACAGTTATGGATTATAAACCTGTGACAGGTAACAGTTATGGATTATAAACCTTTGACAGGTAACAGTTATGGATTATAAACCTGTGACAGGTAACAGTTATGGATTATAAACCTGTGACAGGTAACAGTTATGGATTATAAACCTGTGACAGGTAACAGTTATGGATTATAAACCTGTGACAGGTAACAGTTATGGATTATAAACCTTTGACAGGTATCAGTTATGGATTATAAACCTGTGACAGGTAACAGTTATGGATTATAAACCTGTAACAGGTATCAGTTTCATCCCTAGTAAAAATGTTAAGTCTCATACCTTGACCTCGGCCTTTAGCTTGGGCCGAATCTTGTGTGGCTCGTGCTGCAGGTCCGGAAGGTGTTTCTTGGCGAGCAGCAGCCCCACGAGCGAGCTCTTGCTGCGCGGCTTCTTGGCGACGATGGTCAGGCTCCCGTGGTCCTCGCGCTTCTTCGGCCGCCCCACCTTGCGCTTCTTGCTGGCGGACGAGGGCGACTGGGCCGGCGACAGCGGCGGTGGCGACTTGCTCGGCGATACCAGCTCCCATTCCACCTGCAGGGGGAACAGTTACAGATCATAAACCAGTGACAGGTAACAGTTGCAAATGATGAAGCAATTACAAGGTTTGAGTGATTAACTTGTGAAGAAAATTACTATACCGGTGTAATAACCAGTTAAGAATAATTTTCTTGGGTCAGGTAAAAGTTATGAGTAATCAATGTGGGTAAAGAAATAGTTTTAAAAATTAACCCGCGACATGTAAAGTTACATCCTCTACAAAAGTAACAGTTTGAAGTAATCAACCACTAACCAAAATTGCATTTAACAAACTGTTACAAAACAGCAACGGTTACATACATCTTTTGTTTCACAGAGATCCCTAGAACACGTCACTCCTTTCTTATTCTCACCCTTGACCGCAGCTAAGTGCCTTAATTGGCTGCCACACTCGATGACAATTGCCGATACAATGTAACTTTACTTGTCAATGGCAAATAAATGATTGATTTCCGACTTCTGATCACATTGACACTCACGGGTTGGGTCTCCTCCCTCGCGGGGCCAAGAGCCTTGTGTGGCGTGAGGGTCGGCGGGGGCAGGTTCCAGGGCTCCAGGACTGGCGGGGACAGCTGTGGCGGGGGGGAGGGGCTGCGGGGCCGCTTGGTCCCTGACTTCCGCGGTCGCCCCGGGCCCCGCTTGCCGGCACAACCTGCGACACGAGATCGGAGAATAAATGGCATGTTATCGCTCGACCTTGAAACCCCTAAATATGATTCAGAAAGCAATATTAAAAGCGAAAAAAAGAAGGTACTCCACTTATGTTCTTATTTGTGAAACTGGTTTACTTTCAATCAGACATCTTCACATAAAATGTCTACTTATTTATAGTTTCAAAAATTTTAATTCAATTTTTTTTACTTATTGCTCACCAACATTTAACAAGAGGGGGCAGTTCGCTGACTGACTTAGTATTTTTACTATGGCAGTATATAAACAAAATCTGAAATATTTCTTGACAGCCAAAGGGTTAAAATATCACCCCATCCCTCACCAGAGCCGCCGCCGCCGCTGCTGGCGTCGCTGCTGCTGCTCTTGCGCGGCGTGAGGCGCGACAGCTCGCGCTGCTTCTCGCGGTAGAGCCGCTGCAGCTGCGCCAGCCGCTCGCGCATGTCCGCCTCCGCCGGGTCGACCGGACTGTCGGGTCGGTAGCGGGCGAGCGACGGGCGCGGCCCTCGCTCCGGCTCCGGCGACGGGGACTGCCGGTCCTCCGCTAGGTCTTCCGTCTCCGTCCAGACTGGGGAACAATCGAATTTTTTTAAATCATCCTATAAAATCTTAGGTATTATTTAGAAAGAATGGAAAAGTAACAGTATATTCCATTACTAGGGTCAAAAGTGACACTTTTTGTAAGAGGTCAAGTTTGAAAAATGACCGAGTAATGAAAAGCAGCTTTTGGCCCTTGTGATGAACTAGATTTTTCATTTTACCACTCAGTACCATTGGCTAACTACTTAAGAAAACCCAAAAATTACCTTTAAAGATGTCTCCCAAAGACACTTCCATCTTGTTCTTGCTATTAGAAACAATCAGCTGATTGTCTGTTTCATTCGTGTTAGGTTAGACTGACAACAATGAAAAACTATCGATGTATCGAAAGCATTGAACTATCGATTGGTACCGACAACAATGAATTAAAACTGATGATGAAAAACTGATAACCACTCTCGATGCAATCGATAGCTTACCATTGACCCTGACGTACACACATTTACAGTTTTAGTACATTATAAACGAACAGCTGATGTCCTCGACTACAGCTGATTGTTTCACTCCCTATTGAGAAAAACAGCTCCTTCAGACTTGCAACACATGTTATAGAAACTCCCGTTTTTGAAGCGGTGTAATGAAAAAGCTTTTTGTTGGGCTTGGTCTTATGACACTAAAGACCTGAATTTGTGATCTTTGAAATTACTTAAACATCTGATTCCTTATATAATTTATAAACTTACATCAATAGACCGAGACAAGTACTATGCTAAATAAAATCTAAGTTATAGTTTACATATATAATTCATATCATACAAAGTTTACACAAGCACAAAATTATATACATTAAATACAACAAACAAAATATAATAATTAACAATTGCAACCGACATTGACTTGGGAATCTGCCGTTAAAGTAATAATCAAAGATCATAAATTGACAACTCCCACTTTAATACCAAACCAATATACTTAAGAAACAATGACTCTATAAATATGATTGGCAATTAGGTGTGGTGTGATAGAGAGAGTACGTGTGTTTTTAAGGTACATTGCAACTTTAAGAAGACCATTTATAAGATTACAAGAACAAATCGTAGTTGGTGAAATATTTCAAAGCTTCTGTATGGTTAAAAATGCTTCCAGCACGAATAAACCAAAATTTAAAATACAACTACAGTAAAACCAAGATGGTTCGACACTTGATGCTTTGACACTCTGTATAGTTCGACATGGTCTAACACTGAATCACAGGTAGTTTTAACGGGCCCCTCATATCTGGTACTACTGCACCCGTTCCACTCAAAATCGTAGCTGATTTCCGGCTCGCCAAAAGTGGTTACCTTTTCTTTTTTTTTTTTTTTTTTTTTTACTCGCACGTCCATTTTTGTCCCTTCGTTGGCGTTGCGGTCCCTTTTTACCCATTCCCGGGCCTTATCGAGTGGTTTCCACTATTTCGGAGGAGGCCAATTACGGCCCCCCGGGCCCCGGTAAAATTGTACCGCCTATCCCGGTCTGAGTACGGCCCTGGCTTCATGGTAATATAGGTTCATGGTCTAATTGATAAACTTAGATGTATCCAAAACCTGTATTCTTTTATCACTTAAAAATCCCTCAAAAATCCTTAAGGTACGACATTTCAATACTTTAACATCCCCAAAGTCTAATTGTCCGGCTATTCCCAGGCTGCTACTGCATTTTCAGGGTGTCTAGCGAATCATCTCACTGAAACTCCTTGACTTTTCCCTGACCTTCCCTTACTGCACCAGTATTTTTACCTACCAAAAAACGGACCAATAAAGGGTGAAAATCTCGTTGAAACAACTAAAACCAAGATTCATTACAGTTTATTGAGTAAAAACCTCATAATCCATCAATTTTAAACAATTACATTATAAAGATAGAATTTATGTCGGGAGGCCTACCCAAAAATGGTACAGATACAGATGGCTAAATTCATACCATAGAAAAATTTGATGGACTAAAGCATTGCTGTAGTTAATTAAGTTAATCAATATGTGAATATTGATTTTCCCTGACCAAAAAGAAAATTCCCTGACTTTTCCAAAATTTCCCTGACTTTCCCCTTTTTTCCCTATTTTCATGGTTGCTAGACACCCTGATTTTATGAACACCTACTTCTTTAAATAAAAACCAAGAACTTATAACCACAAAAAATTACCTGGAGACTTGATATCCTGCTCGTGGTCGCCGTCGTCAAACGGAGAGTGGGGCCTGGAGTTCGCCGCCTCCTCTTCTATCACTCTGTGCACCACGTCACACAGCAACCCCAGCCCCCCCACGATCCCTGGCGCTTCCACCCTCTCACACGTCACCCCCACTTCCCCCTCTTCCATCTGTATCTGCTCTTCCACAGGCTCTTCCGTTTTCACCACCGCTTCTTCCGTCACCTCTTTCTTTACGACGACGTCCACCGGAATCACGGTCGGTTCGTACGGGTCTTCCACTTCCGTTTTGATTGTCGGTGGGTCCGCCAACGGAGCGCTGTGCGATCTGAAAAAAAGTGATATGAAATTATTAACCCTTTTAAGGCCGACGGCCGTAACAGGCCCCCGTGGTAAAAAGTAAGTTGAAGGCCGGCAGCCGTAATAGGCCCCCGTGGCAAAAACTACGTTCGCGGCCGACGGCCGTAATAGGCACCCATCCACTTTCTCTGTTTACTGGCTGGTTGTGTTTTCCAAAGGCCACTAAACTTGATATTCCCTTGTAGAGGAACATCTGGGCTTCATGAATAATGGCAAATACTGCCGTTTTAGCCTAAATTTCCTAGTTGTCTGTATAGATATTCGTGTCATGATCGTCTGCTGGCCATGTGATGATTTTGTTGCTGTTTAATTTTCGTGATTTGTTGGTTATGTGATGAGGTTATCGTTTTAATCGACAAATTATAATTTATTAAATGAGTTTTGTGTGCTTGACTTGTGTTTTCAATGAAGAATGTGCAAAAGAAGTCGAGATAAATGACCTGTATGCGAAATCACCCTCCTGTATGCAAATAACATGGCGTATGCCATTTAGGCCTAAAACAGCGAAGTGTCAATTTTTACCTTACCCCTGATAGTTCTGTTATTAATTAAGGTAGGTACTTCAAAATTGGCATACTTCCTGTAAATAAGTTTTACTTTATAGTTATAAATGCTTTTTGGATGTAAAACAAAGTTATATATTTTTTATATGCCGTCAAAGTGGAAAAATATAAATTAGCTCATTAAAATTTTCTTATATATATCCATAAACAAAATTTCTTTCTGATGATTTCATAATTTATTCTAGGGCATTTTAAAGCCCAATTAATTAGGAACAATTTAAAAAAAGAATTATAAATATCTGACTAAAATTTTGGAAATTATAGCCCTTTAACTAAAACTATGCACAGCACATAAGAAATGGCTTGGCCTTTTTCGCAAGTACCACAGTTTGGGAGGTGGCCTTAAAAGGGTTCAACTCATTGGTTGGTGAGATATCTAAACAATCCACAGTAGAACCTCGACCGACCGTCACTCTGAGTTATCCGTCACCGCAACTGTACTTTTAATGCGTAGTAATAGACGCTGCAAAAACATCGAACAAGTACAACTTACAACATTGAAGTTCTGTTTTACTCTTGTATGTATGTAATTTAATAAGAAATATGTATTATCCAATAACACAGGGTATTGTTTTTTCCAAAACCTTCGATAAAGTATAACTTACAACATTGAAGTTCTGTTTTACTCTTGTATATATGTAATTTAATAAGAAATATGTATTATCCAATAACACAGGGTATTGTTTTTTCCAAAACCTTCGATAAAGTATAACTTACAATACTGAAGTTCTGTTTTTACTCTTGTATATATGTAATTTAATAAGCAATATGTATTATCCATTCACACAGGGTATTGTTTTTTCCAAAACCTTCGATAAAGTACAACTTACAACATTGAAGTTCTGTTTTACTCTTGTATATATGTAATTTAATAAGAAATATGTATTATCCAATAACACAGGATATTATTTTATCTAAAACCTTTTTAATTTACTCTTACTGTAAAGGTTTATAATGAAATTTCTGTTGTCCGTCGGTTCTGTTCCTTAACCGTCACACTCTCTGACCCAAGGGTGACAGTTGACAGATGTTCCACCGTATATAATTTCAATTTTACAGTTGAACATTTGATTATTGAAAGTATGGTTATCTGAAAAGTCAGCTAAACGAAAGCGGCTGGTGTGCTAAAATGTATTATGCAGCCGATTATCATGGCTGATTGTTTGCCGGAGCTGTTTGAGTCAATTACCAAGTTAGTTTCACTGCTTATAATCGTTCGGTGAACTTGCGTAATTGTCTTTTACAGCGTTTGTTTTTTTCATTTCTCTACAGAATCTGTAAATAGATGCTTCTGTCTTTCAGGGATTTCGCAATTTGCAAGATTTGTCCCTCTATTTACCCAATATTAGCAAAATTATTTGTTATTATTTCATAACTAATATCTAAAATAAAAAATAAAAAAACAGGTTGAGTAGGAGTAAATTTTATCGACGGTAAAACCACATAGTGTAATAATTTTTGGTCATCGTGTATTTTCATAATTTTTCTGTAGGTACTTTTTTTGTAAAATTTTTTCAGATACGGAAACATTCAAACGCCTGTTTAAAAACTAACCCAATTGTTTTGGATATGATGTTTTTTGTATCACAGTTAAGATTGGCAACTGCACTATGAATATACCACCAATAATGCAACTAAAGCCACAATCTAAATTTATTTGTATTGTGTCAATACTTTATGTTTTTTCTCATTAGTAGATGAAAAACAATAGGCTTATAGAAAATTCAGGCTATTAAATTTTCACTTTCACCGTTATTCCTCAAAAATACTCACATCAGGCTAAGTAAAGAAGCGCAGAATATCAAATAAATAGTATCTTACATTACTAGCCCGGTAAGTACCATATTACTGAACAGTACGGGAAAACTTACTGGGCGTGTAATGTGCGATACTTTACACCACACTATTCAGAAAAAAACATGGTTTTTAATTATAATGTATTTCTTGCACAAGCTAGTACATTTCTTAATTCATCGAATCTAGCCTATATACGTAAACAAACATTTACTGGTGCTACCAGTGCTGCCACTTCATTCCTCTTGAATTGAGCAATAAACATATATTAAACATAGGTCTGCAATCAGCTGATTGTTTTGATTGTTGACTTCCGTTACTCCCGTTTCCTAGAGCACGGTAAATTCACTATGAACTGCACGGAAAATTTACCAAGCAGTTATTGGCAGAGTAACTTTTCAGCCAAGAGTAAAGCACAGAAAACAGGTGTTTCTGTGTAGTACGATGTAAAAAATAAAAAAGGTCATGAACTTTCCAAACTGTAAATAAATTTGAATAACAAAACAAAAACATTTTATTCATCTTGAATTTGTCCTGAACCGGTGTGATGAATAAATATGGTTTTAAATTACCTTTTTCATCTCCCGTTCAATGATTGAGTTTTTTACCTACAACCGGGTTTCAACGCTAAATTGTGCCATTATTAAGTAGGTTGTCAATCGGCTGTCCTACATCAAGTTTAAATTGTAGTCGGTCGAGGCGCTGACGTCATCACAAACATCAAACACGGACTCAGGACACATTACGAACAAACAAACAAATAAATAAATACACGCATGCGTTAAACGGGTGGGTCACAATGTCCTTTACTTTACACTATTATCGCGGCTACCAGCACGGGGACACTGTGGCTGAATGCGATGGCGATGACTAGGACTTTGGTCTCCTGGCCTTGGACTTGTCCAACCCGTGCCGGCAGCCGCGATAATAGTGTAAGGGACATTGTAACCCACCCGTCTAATGCATGCGTGTATTTATTTGTTTGTTTGTTCGTAATGTGTCGTGTGTCCGTGTTTGATGTATGTGACGACATCGGCGCCTCGGCCGACTACAATTTCAACTTGCTGTAGGACAGCCGATTGTACCGTTTATTTTAAATTTTAAATTTTTGACAAAAAAGAAGTTTTTAGTGGAAATTGTCTCAGGCAGGAGGGTAAAAGTGAAAGTTTCGGTCTCAACATGTACTGACCTTTGTGGAGCTAGACGCGTAAGGGAAATTTTCCATTCCTGAGTGAGGTGGTGGACCGACAGGACGTATGCAATTGACTCTCTTGTCTGAGGTAAGATTTAACCGTCGATTTTGAGATTAATTTTAAATCATAATGTTTTTCAAGGGTTATTTAATTTTGTTGATCGTGTATTAAACTTTCCAGCGAGATATAATTTTTATTTATTGGGGAAGTAAGACTTTTGTCCTGTTTTGTGCAGGGTTTCACGATCGGGGTTCCGAGTCACCTCATGGCTGCGTTTTCCTTTCTTATATCCATTCCTCACCTTATCATAAACTTTTCTGATTTACTCACATTTAAAACAGTACATGTTGGGTCCTACCAAGAAATTATATTAAGTCGTGTAATTTAGGTTTTAGGATTAAAACCAGTGTCGGAATTATCCTACCTTGATCTTTTAAAATACATACAATTTTATTTGAATTTTGTTGGTTTTAATTACAACGCCATGTGTTACCACTCCAGTATATCTAAATTATAGAGTGGAAATGATCATGTACTGGATGAGGAGTTTAACTATTTTATTTGTTGGGGCGCAAATAAAATAGGTGGTACACGATTGACAACCTACTCGATAATTTAGTGTTGAAACCAGTTGTAGATAAAAAACTCAACCATTTAACTGGAGACAAAAAAGATAACTTAAAACCAGATTTAAAACAAAAGCAGCCGCTCACCGCTGGAACTGCTCCATGCTGGCAGCGCTGAGCAGCTCCAGGCCGCTGAGGTCGACCGCCGCCGGCTTGTCCGCCGCGACCCGCGACCGCCACCTCCGCGGACGACGCGACCTCCGGCTCGGCCACCGACGCCTCGGGCGGGCTCGGCTCTCCCTCCACCTGCAACGATAACATCGTGAAATAACAGGTTGTTTGAAAGTAATTGCTTGGACTCCCGCCCAAACATTTGTGACAGTAAAAGTTTCTACATTCCCCCAGGCGCGGGTTGTTTTTTAAGGGAAGAAAGACAGTGTTTGAAGAGAACTCGCGCGGCAGGGACGCACACAACGTCCTCCGTTAGTATTTTTGTATTCGATTCACTCGTTTATACAGTCGACTTACGCATTTCATCATACATTTTCAATTCCTTTTTTGCATTCCTAACTGTTAAATTCATATCTGTGCTTTTTTACTGTGTTTATTACATTAAATTCAGTATTACCAGTGATTTCTGTGTTTTTCATTTCTAATTTCCAACATTAACTTTAAATTAATCGAATAACTACCATTACTAACTAACCAGCCCAACAGTGCGCCAACAGTAATAACTGTGAAAATAACCAGTGCCGGTCTTAGCGAGTGCAAGGTTGCGCGGCCCCCAACGCCAATCCTTCTCGACATCACAACGTTACACATACTTGATCACATGTAAATCGTGTGTACGGGTGGACCAGTGATGGTGAACATCATAGTTCTTAATTAAAATTCTCTCATAAGGCCAAAAACACAAATTCTCAAAGTTATAGCCTAACAGTTACGGAGTTTCTAATTCCAAGAGTGAACATCATTACATCGCCTGCTTCAGTAAATCCATAACTTAGTTTAGAAAAAACAAAATTCCCAATTTTTAAAACCGCAAATCTCTTACTATTTTTTTGGCAAATCTGCCAAACTGCGTTGAACACTATTAAATTAAGGCGTTAGTTGGAAGATTTGGGAATTGCACATTCATAAGTTGAGAATTTTAGGTGGTCTCCTCACCCAGTTTGATTATGTCGTGCGATGCCAACGCTACTGTGAAACTTTTGTAATTTATCGGCACACGTGAAACAAATGAACAATTCTACTTATTTATTCATCAAAGTAAGACAACTAAAGTTATTTCTATATAATATAAAAAATAATTGATTTTTGCTCAATCTGAAAAAGGTTGGCTAAGCCAAATTTTAATTGTTTCAAAGTTAATTAGGGGTAAATTTGATGCAAGGCGAAGTTAAGGTTGTGCATTAATTTTTGGAGATGATGAATTTTAATATTCCAACTAATATTTTTTTTTCTTTTGGCCAATCAATCAATCAATCAATATATTTTTTATTCAATCGATATACATCATATACATAAATGGCATCATGATTCTTAATAATAAACTAAAACTAACACAATTCTGTAGAAACTCTTCAAGTTCCTCAAACATTATTTACATCACTGGTCCAAAATTCATGAAAATTGTAAAATGCCGCATCAATGAGAAATAATTTTAAGCTTTTCTTCAATGGTGTTGTATTTATTTGATTTTTTATTGACAACGGCAAATGATTAAAAAATTGAATTCCAATATAAGTTGGTTTCTTTTTTAAAATCTCTTTATGGTGTCTTTCTACTTGAAAATCATGCCTGTTTCTAGTATTGGAAATAAATAAATAAATAGCCAACAGGTTGGCTATTTGGAGAATATATGAGGGTTCCTAAGATATAAAATAAATTTGAATTCTTTTACATTACGTTTGTGGCATCATGGCAAATGATTTTCCACTATTAATGTAGCATAAAAATTTTTTTAAATCTGAAATTTATGGAATTGTTATGGATGACTATTACATAACACTTAACAAATTGAAACTTCTACAAAAATGTTTTGTTTTGATTACATTACAACAACCCTCTTCACACCAACTAATGATGAAATACTGAATTAACCATTTCAGGTTGCAAGAACTATTTACAGTTTTCGTTAATGAGAAAGAACACTTTTGGTAGGTTTCCTAACCTAACTTAACTTAGGCAAAATCTACAACCGTGCTTACATTTGGAGTCAAATGACTTGGCAAGTCTGTTACGAAACCCGAATAAAAATTAACACATCTCTTATGGGCGGATTGAGCTATGTGGTTTGACTCAACCTGTACATTGTATGGACATTACTTTCATGTTTTGTGTACTAATTATTGTATTTTTCATGAAAAACAACAGTATATTACATTACTAGGCTGGAGAGTACTCTTTTACTGGACGAGCATGATAGCTCTTGCGAGGCAAGCATGGGAATTTCTCGTGATTTTGATAAATCTTACCAAGCCTGTAATGTACCATACTTTACATCATACTACTCGGGAAAACATGATTAATCATAATGTATTTTGCATAAACCACTATGTTTCTCAATTCTTCAAACCAAGCCTACAACAAACAAAGATTTACTACTGTTACCAGTGCTGCCACTATATCCTCTAAAGAAACCTCAAAACACACATTAAACATCAGTTGATTGTCGATAAAACAAATCAGTAGATTTTTTTCGGTTGTTTGCTTCCATTACTTCTCTTTTCTAGTGCACGGTAAATTTACCATGCAGTTATTGGTAAAGAGTAACGTTCCAGCCAAGAGTAAAGGACAGAAAACAGATGTTTCCGAGTAGTATGATGTAAAGTAATTTCATCATACTGACTCTCAAACATCAGTTTCTGTTCCTTTTTGTTAGCTCAAAAGTCACCCGTTCCCATCTTAATCTGGGAAAAACTTTTGCCGTGCTGCTAAGTTTTGCCAGATGTGATTACAGGAAACGGCAGTAAACAATCAGCTTATTTGCAGAAATGTAGTGGCAGCACTGGCAGCAGTAGCAAATGTTTGTACTGTTTGTTATGGGTTAGGTTTGAAGGATCGAGAAACATATCTGTTTATGCAAGGTCTACAACTGTTTTTCATTAAAAGTATGTTTTTCCTAATAGTATGATGAAAAGTATCGTACGTTATATGGCCATAAGTTTTACCGTACTTGCATGACAATCCCGCACTCTCTTTCGCTCGCGCATAAACTACCATGCTCGTCCGGCAAAACAGTACTTTCCCAGCCTAGTAAAGTAATATGCTATTTCATCTAAAGGATTCGCGCACGGACCTCCTCGTCGCTAGGCGGCAGGCTGTCGGTCTGGTTGCTGGCGTCGGCCTGCTGTGGGGGGGATGTCTCATCCTCTGATGGCTGCGGCTGTCGTGCGACGGACTCGGACACGGCGACGTCGCCTGCGGACACAACAACTCTGGTACTGATAACAATATCTGGAGAGTGGTCAAATACTTACAGTGTTTTTTTTTAAACGCAACCCAAAACTTTCTTTTATCAGTGAAGGATTATTTCCCCCCACGATCCCCGGATTTGACCCTATTATATTATTTCCTTTGGGGATACATAAAAAGTAAGGCCTACCAAAACAATTCTCAGGATATTCAGCACCTCAAAACAAACATAACAGATTTAATGAAAGATATTCAAAGAGGTTAATTGCAACACGTGTTCGGGAATTTGAAGGAGAGAGCATAACTTTATATAAATGCCAATGGCACATTGTTTGAGCACATAATGTAAACTAAAAGTGATCAAACTTAAATAATAGCTTGTATAAAATGTAAAGATAAAAAAAAACTCATTCCTCATTTCGTATTTATATGTGTATTATTCAATTATAAAAATAGGTTGTGTTTTAAAAAAACACCCTGCATAATAAGTTAGTATAATAATATTATCATTATTATTGAATAAGTTAATACGAGTTCTTAGTAACAATTTGGCAACAGATGGCTCTCTGTCTGGTCTATACCGATACAGAGATCGACGATGGCCACAGTAATTATGAGCTGTCGTTCTGGTAAGTCTATTGGCTGTCCGGATTGACCAGCTTCCTGTTCACCTTGGTTCCTCCTTGTCTCGCTGGGAACTTTGATTCCCAGCTGAACTCGGATACTCAGTTAGGTCAGAGTCCTGTAAGGAGTTGTGAATCGTCCTGGCTTGTCTGTCTGGAAGGGGATGAGGGACCATTATCTGACGAACTTCTAGGCATCTGCTAGTCTGAAGGGCGAACCGACCTGGGTGAAACTCTTCACAACGAGGAGAGCTCCCGGGTGGTCGTCCTTGTCTGGAAATGCTTGGGAGTAGTGATGTGCGATTCGCGAACGAATCGTTCAATTTGAACGACTCATCGAGTGAATCAAATGAATCATGATTCATTTTTCAAAAGAATCGATTCGTTGCGCGAATCAGTTGCAGAAAAACATGCCGTAGACGACGCACCGGTTTTGTTCATACTGCGCATCAGTCAATTGGATTTTGAGTCTAATTTCGTGTAGGAAAAAGGAATGGGCATCGATGTGTTTGGAGCAGGGTGAGGGGTGAGGGGTGAGGGGTGAGGGGGAGGATGGAAATATGATTAGGGGACGAGGGTCAAGGCGCTCGCTTATTGGTTAGCGTTTACGCGGTAAAATATTTCCACCAATCACACAAAACCTCAAAATCACTTTCCGTTTTGATTTCTCTCTTAGCTGAATCGACTTCAACTATCAATTATTGATGATTAGACTTCAACTATCGGTTCGCGATTGTTTCTCTTTATTATTAATTTTCCATGTACCCTATCAGACTCTTTTTATCAGACAATTTTAGGTTAGAAATAGTTTTAATACACCATAAAAATTAATTAATTGTAATTAAACATTTAAAAACTACTTTATAATCCATAAAACCGATTAAAGTCGACGTTATTTGGTATGCAGTGGAGTGAGTCAAATGAATCAGAAGAATCGATTCAATTTTCGATTCTTTGGAACTGAGTGATTCAAATGAATCGACTCACCAAAAAGAATCGAACTGCGCATCACTACTTGGGAGGGTTAGAGGGTGAATCGCCCCAAAGAGCCTTCAGAACATAACTCCTGGGGGTGTCAGGTCACCCAATGAAAGAGGTGCTGGTTGCTCCAATTGAAAATTAAACTCATTATTAAATGGTCCTCATTATTAAAAGGCCTACAGTATTTTAAGAACAGCATTGCCTTTATATTTTATTTTAGGGCTCATTCAAACCATAAAAGGTGCCAATCCTGTCGTAATATTACAGTGAAAATAGTTAGAACACTACTATTGGCCAGAAAAATATTTGAGAATATATAAAATATATATATGCTCTAAAAATAGATGGTTTTGAATCTGGGAGCTTAAGTGAACATAAAGGCCTTTTTCATTTGTTGAAGCATAAGACTGGGATGGAAACTAATCAACCAGACAAAAAAACAAATAAAACAAAATCTAAATTATTATTAATTTTTTTTAACTAAAAAAATAAGGTACATTAGAAACCACACTTTCCTCCCTGCCAACAAATCCACCAACAAATCACCCTTAGAAATCACTGCCAAAGGCAAACTCTATTGATACGTGTCTTTTTGGGTTGAATCCTCCGGCAAAATCAGTTATCCACCCAGTCTTGGCCGCTAAGCCAGTGCTGGTGGGTAATCAAATAGGCCCACATAAATAGTTTTTTTACCATTACTTCATACATTAAGAAATTGTTTTTACCATTACCTCACTGATCAAAAAGACTCACAGCAGGCTAAAGTAAAAGACACAGTTGTTTAAGTTGTCAATATGTACCTGAGACCGGCAACAGTTGATTGGTTCCATTTTGTCTTCAAGCTGCGTTTCCACTGCTTCTGGAACATCTTCGTTCACCGGTTTTGGCGATTCCTGAAATTTCAAATGTGTATGAAATGTGTGTCCTGAAACTTTAAACATTTAAGTCACATTTGTGAGAGGGAGGAGTTCTTTAAGGAGAAAGGCTGAAGTAACTTGACTATCCAGCACAAAATGACTAAAATTAGTAATCCTAGATCCACAGTGTATGTCAACTTTATCCCGGAAATTCTTTATTCAAACCCAACAATCTTTTATGTTTTTTGAATCCTTTTAAGCCCTTTAATCCATTTTCAAGAAATACCTTAAAAAAGGAACAATTTTTTCCAGTTAAGTTGGGTTAGATTTATTGTGACATAAATGTAATGCGTTTTTATTGTGAGTTTGTGTGTTTTTATATGAAAAACAAGAGGATTTATTATCTCAGATTTTCTAAAAAAAAAGGACAAACACCATATACCTTACGGTGGGTAGTGGCCTGATAATATTCAAATTCAAATAATCCTCTTGTGTCTCGTTTTACACATTTTCTTCAATGTGAAAATTTATAAGTGCAAAATATCTGCCAAATTTACAGAATGTTGTCTTATTTCAGTGAAGTTTTGCGTATTGGTTAACGCAAATTAAGTAATATCAAATCCTTGAGGATTCTAGTTATTATTCAGACACAGAAAAATGTAAGTGATTTATTTGCACACTGCCATGAACTAAAAAAACCAAGTCATGACTGTGAGAGTCTGTTGTGGACTTGGCTGCACAATTTCCATGCATCTGGCATAACCTGTTTTATGTCTTGCTGACTGGCTGTGACCGAGAATTAGTTTTCTTCATCGCTAATCGCACTACTCACGCAGCGCATCAAGTGACGCACCTTGATTTGCAGGTGCAGCTGTCCCTCGCTCTGCGGTGGAGGTAGTGTCGTCTGCTGCGGCGGTAACGTTGTCTGCTGCGGCTGCGGTGGTGCTGCGATCACCAGTGGCCCATGCGACCCAAGGAGATCCGACGACAGCTGACCAATCACATGCGGGTTGAGCACTGTCGTCGACTGCGGAACGGAACTGTCATTAGCCACAAGCAGCGGATACAACGGTGTGGGAAAAAGCTCCCATTAGCCATAAGTAGTAGATGCGAAGGAAAGGTTCCAGTTTCACTAGAATTTCAGCATGATTCTCAATTAAACCTACTGTGTAAGTTTTCTTTAGGTTGGGTTTTTTAATTTTTCCCATAGACTACCTCTAGTCTGGCCTAAACAGACCGGATATAACTTCTTAAATGATTTATCTACCTGGAAAAGGATTTTCCGTGGTGTAAATCAACAGGAAACACATTTAATTGTCTGTTTTACTTTTCTAAACTACGGATTTAAAGAATCAAAAAAGAGGTGTTAGCCTTTCCTGAGCATAAACAAGTTTGTTATTTTTTTGTTGTGCTATTATCGTGCATTTTTTAAATAGGTTACTACCTCAGTTGAGTTGACATCCATTTGGGGTGCTAATTTTGGATTCTTATTTGGTGTCAACGATACTTTTGGTCTTTGGAAGATCTTGTCCAAAGTTTCTTAAATTATTTTATCACAATGTAAGAATTAGGTGTATTTCAGTACTACAGTCTTGTAGTACTCTACTGCTTGTGGATGTCAATAACAGCAACACAAATTTTCAAGAGATCATTTTCAAAGTTAGGAAATTTCAAAAGTTAATTAAAGTTACTACACAATTTATAAGGATATTAATTACACTTAACTTGTTAATTTAACAAATGAACAAGAGGGGACCCAAGATAGAACCCTGGGGTACTCAAATATTGTACAAAGAACCCTTTAAAAACTTTATTTTGTTGTTTATATTTCTAAATAATCGAAGTATTAAAAAAATTTACATACTACCGTTATACTAATTAGTTTACGAAGTTTTTTTATTCAATTCTCGTGGTGGAGTGCGTGTTAGGCTTATTTAATAGTTTCTGACAGGGAATAATGGAAATACCGCTCCCGCTGTTGGCGCCACTGTACCTGGTCCTGCTGGCCGTGGCCGATGACCACCTGAGGTTGGCTGATCGTCGGGTGGCTGTTGATCAGACCCTGCTCTGTCGTCAGCTGCTGGGCACTAATCAATACCTGCAACCAACGGGAACACTCGAACCACCGGGCGCGACACGGGATCTCCGACACAGCCAGGGGGCGCAGAAAATGTTTGGACTCTTCGTGTTTTTGGCAATTTTATTTCTGCGTCTTGTCTTTCAACCCCTTAACCCGACTCTTGCGTTATCCTTGGTAGTATTCTGTACACGCTATTGCGACGCACGGAATATTCATGTGCAACACCCCTTTTTGCGTTAAACCGAGATGCCCGAGTTAAGACGGATATGACGTTCTCAACTGTTTATCTTGATACAAGTTTTCTGCTAGTTTTTTCCAAGCTACGACTGTACGATTGACCCTGAGAAGTGAGAGACCATTTGGTGCTGCACTCTAATGTATTTTTCTGAAACAATGTCCACGCCACGAGCTCTGCAGTATCAAATGTCGTGCTTGGTGGTTGTTTTCGTCTCGTTGAGAAGGTAACATCGCGTGTTCATTTCTCCACCCGCCACTGATCGCATCACAGCCGCAGCATGCCAACTTACGTCGCAGTTAAGGGGTTTGTAGACCCTTCGATTCTCAAAATTAAGTTTTTTTTTTCTATGGAAAATTAATATCAAGTAAATGTCAGTTGATAAGAGTAAATAAATGTCAGTTGGTCAAGACTGATCAAATGTGAAATGATCCCAAACTAAAATCTTACGTTATTTTTTGTAAAAAGCAATACTTAACTGACACTGGTTGATGGATCAAAATAAACTGAACAAAGAACATGGGATCGATGAACTAACAAAAATCATTTCAACAAAAAACAGCTTTAACATGGGCTAATAACCACTTAATAACTTGGTCATAACATCTTGCTCATTAATTCTGACATTTTTAAAATCTGAATTCAATTTTTTTTGTCACTGTGGTGATACTGGTAAATAAGCATTATAGTCCCATGTTTAGAAGACATTATGAGGATAAAGTGGTATCAAAGTGCCAGGGGAATACACCCCTTTTCAGGTTGCATTACATTTTTGAACCTGAATGAATTTATAAATAAAGTAAACAGCATGGAAAATCAAATCTTGTTTACAGCCAGATTGATCTTGAAAAAAGCCTGTAGCTTTTCCATGGGTTATTTTATTTTTGGACCCAGCAGTTGAACAATTGGCTTTTAATTAATGACCCTGGCAAAGATATCAGCTAGTCTTTGCCAGTAGCGAGCTTGATAGCTCGTATGATTATATTGTAGTATCGTAATCATCCTTTCCAAACTCATCTTTCATTCATATTCCGGTGAATGCTGCTTACCAGACTTAACTGGTATTGATATTAAGCCAATAATACATGAATTAACACTATATTTTCAAGTTACTCCAATCAACTGACATTAGTTGCTGAAAATTATTTATTTTTGCCTTTTGGTTGAATATGTTTTCTCCAAGCCTGGCTTGGATGAGACATATTCTGCTCCCCTGCTGGCAGAAAAACAAAGCATGCAGTTTTTCAAAAATCTATCATGCAGACAGAACCGTTTATCAGCTAATCGTAAAAGAAATTTTCTTCAGAAGCGTCTTACGTCTTACTCTTCTAGTGAAATTTTTTACGACTTACCAAATCCGCTCCCTGCAACTTACGGACTGCCTGGAAATCTATAGAATGTTTATAAGCTTTTTAAAACCCTGTTAAACCAGAAGTTTGTCCACTTTTTAAATAATTTTCTTCGAATCAAGGGTTAATTGAAGAATTTGCTTCAATTTTTTTTATGTATTTGAAACAACTTTTCATTTTTAATTAACATTAAAAAATTTCAAATTCTTTTAATTTCGACTTTTTTTATTTGTGTAACATGAGATCAATTATTTATAGGCTTGTTAAGTAATAAATTACAAGATACTGGAAACAAAAAGTGTGGTTGCATGAAAATATAAATATTTTGGACTATTTGAAACTAAAAAATTCTTCTTTATGAACAAAAGAATTAAAATTGTAATTATTATTTACAAAATTAGACATGTTATTTAAGTACTTCATTTATTAGCCAAGCTGAGAAATAACTACTGTAGTCTACCAAGAAAAACACCCTTCACCTTGATGGTTAAATGTAAGAGGCACCACTAGACTAAAATGGAGTAGCTGCCTTCATTAATAAGCTAGAGGACCCTATGAATGCTTGCTGACAAATAGATGTACAAAAACTAAAAGTTATAGGTTCATTGTTAGAAGTAAGTCGAGGTGTTGCGTTGCAAGTATGTTTTAATTGGTTGAGATCTAATGTTTATGTAGCTTGCAAGCAAGATTATTAAGTCAAGTATAAACACCACCCTAAAGGGTAGATTTCTACTTCCAGGTGCACATTAATTTACAGAATACAACTCAACCGAACTTCCAAAACAAAATATTCAGAGGCATTTGGCCTGCATGTGATTTGACACGATCCGACAAACTGGACTTCAACTATTCATTAGAGAATTTACAACTGAAGTGAAGTGAATTTCTTCTTAATAAAGGGATTGAATTTAGTTGTAGTGAGCAGACGTTAACAATAGCAACAGCACAGCAAATTACCTTTGACTGTTACCTCCACCTCCAGTAATAACAGTGAAGAACCTTCTAAAAACCAACCTACAGTTAGGGACAAGTTAGGAAAGATTAGGTTAAAGTTTGAATTTGATGGGTTGGATTTAGGAAAATTTAGGTTTCATTTAAGGTTGGGACAAGTTTAGGGTAGGTTAGATTTTATTTAGACTAGCTTACAAATATGTGGGTTTGATTTGAGGTTGAGTCAAGTTTAGGGTAGGTTAGTTTTGATTTAGGCTAACCCAGGTTAGGTTTATGTTAGGTTGGGTTGAATTTGGTTTTAGGCTGTCAAGTTTAAAATATGTTAGCTCATGTTAGGTGTAAGTTAGATTTAGGTAATATAAGGTTAGGTTTTAAGGGGGGCCAGGTCTAGGGTAAGTTAGGTTTGATTTAGGTTATCTCAGGTTACATTTATAAAAGGTTAGGTTTGGTTTTAGGTTGAGTCTATTTAAGTAGGATTTAGGCTAGCAGAGGTTAGGTTTAAGAAAGGTTAGGGTTGATTTTAGGCTGAGTTAGGTTTGATTAAGCTAATTCGGGTCAGGGTAGGTTTAACTCAGGCCAACTCAGGTCAGTTTAGGTTGGGTTTGACTTCGGCCAGCTCGGATCAAGTTAGGTTAGGTTAGGTTTGACTTAGGCCAACTCAGGTCAGTTTAGGTTAGGTTTGACTTAGGCCAACTCAGGTCAGTTTAGGTTAGGTTTGACTTAGGCCAACTTGGATCAAGTTAGGTTAGATTAGGTTTGACTAAGGCCAACTCGGTCAGATTACGTTAGGTTAGGTTAGGTTTGATTTAGGCCAACTCAGATCAAGTTAGGGTGGGTTAGGTTTCACTTAGACCAACTCGGGAAAGGTTAGGTTAGGTTTGGTTTGACTAAGGCTAATTTGGGTTAGGCTATTTTTGACTTCGGCCAAGTCGGGTCTGGTCAGGTTAGTTTAGGTTAGATTAGGTTTGACTTAGGCCAACTCGGGTCAGGATAAGTCAGGCTGGGTTAAGTTTCACTTAGGCCAACTCGGATCAAGTTAGGTTAGGTTAGGTTTGATTTAGGTTATCTCAAGTCAGCTCAGACTGTGTCAACCACTCACAGAGCCGGTGTTCTGGTGCGGGATGATGGCTGGCGGCTGGTTTGTCCCCGAGATGTGTTGTATCAGCACGGAGCCGCTGCTGGCGATGGCAGAGAACGGAGGGTTGATCAGCGACGGCGACGAGTGCGCCGAGAGCTGCTGTATCACCACACTTGACTTGGCACAAGGCATCACCCCTGCGCAGCCAGAGAAACGGGTTAAATACCTTATATTCACATACGAAACAGCGGCCTGGTAGGTATTTTAAGCCATGTATGAATGAGATATCGTGTAGATTAACTGTGGTGCAATCTTGTGGTCTTGTTACCTTAAGGCCAACATGTTCCTTAGACAGGATTGTGTTCCTACAGCCAATGGAAACTAATGGACCTACAGGTTAATGAGGGATCTGAACATGGGCGGATTTAGGCCATAATCTTTGGGGGTGCTAGCTGACCTAACTAAGATCCCTATTAAAAATCACTCATTTCAGAGCTTATTTTAACAAGGTATTTCTTTCATTTAACAACTAGTACCACTTTGTACCTATTTTATCCTATACCAATTGATCAAACTGGTTTCAACTATGGAAAAACAGAAAAAAATCATTGGTTTGGTTCATTGGTTGGGATTTAAATTATGACACTTCGTAAGGTTGCCATGACAACTTCCCAAGATCCATACAATTTAATATTAAAACTTTGAAGTACCGTGGGGCAGAACCCTAAGAGAAATTTGTAAACCCGTTTCTTTGTAAGCATCTAGGACCCAAGGGGAGCGTATGTGCCAAATTTTAGCTCTGTATGTCTTGGAGTTTTGGAGATTTGCTGTCCGTTAGAAAACCCCTTCTCCTTTATATTAATAATTAGCCTTAATTTTCCTTTATATTAGTAATTATATTTATTATATGTAGAATATATAGATATACAGTAGATAACTCATTTGAATGATGAAAAGTTATTATAATGGACTATACATTTCATTTACAGTATTATTACAAAACGAATAGAATAGGCCTTCTATTATTAAAGTTCCTAGAATTACATTTTTAAGAATCTATAATGTGTAATTTTTGCTTTCAAAGCAGAATGTTTGAAGAGCCTATTCATCCTTATAAGCCGTTTTGAGTTGTTAGTTAGAAAGGAACTAAGGAACTTTAAATGGTCTTGATAAATTTTGTATGATTTTAGAACAAACTTTAACAAGTAAACGAGTTGAAAAAAGACTGGGATGAAAATCAAATAAATCAAACCAAAAGCCAATTAAAATTTGATCTAAATTACTTGGAACAAAATTGATAAGTTATGCTAGAAAACATTTTTCTTTTCTGCCAAAACCTTATCAAAAATCTGGGGGTGCCGGGCACCCCCTGCCACCCCCAGAAATCCGCCCATGGATCTGAACCTCAATTTCACCAATGCGTTACGGCCTGGTCTAATTGTGAGGATGGTCTTATGGGTGAATGTAGTATTCATTGGTGCAGACGTTAACCTCCACCAGGGAATATCGCACCTAAAGGCATTGCTTATAACTATTTATAATCAGTGACCTCCAAGAAGCTGAATTGCAGGACACACCACCAACCCAGTCTAAGGAGAAACAGTTTGTTGAGTGTGATATACATTTTTTAATTGATTCTTGATTCTTGATTCTTGATTCTTGATTCTTAATTAAGGTGAGTGCGCCGAGAGCTGCTGTATCACCACACTGGACTTGGCACACGGCATCATCCCTGTACAGCCACGGTGGCGGGTTTAACAGTTTGTAGAGGGTGATTTGAGGTAAATTGTTCATTTAGGTTGAAAAAGGGACATATCCCTACAGCATAAAAGGCACTTCAGGATGTTACAGTGGCTTCCATGGTATACAGAACTAATTACTCAAAAGTACGCCCAAGACTGGTACTAGTTATTCTAATTATCGATAACAATTATGAAGAGTAAAAATATTTCATTTTCTAAAGAAAAGGAACTAACAGCCTGAATTGTATGTTATTAGTAAGAGTTTTTACGCAATAAGATTGTACTTTGACAAAAATTCATTCCTGCTATAATGAAACAAAATTTTTTAAGGTTTGTTTGTGTACCCCTAACCAAAAATCCGATAGCTGTAGTCACAGTGACAGGTTAGATCTGTTTGTGGAGGGTGATTTCCGAGGTACATTTAATACAGTTAGGTTGAGTGGTCTGACAGCTGCTGATCACCACACTGGGCTTGGTGCACGGCAGCACCCCTGCACAGCCACATTGAAGGGTTAGCTCTTATTTCATATAGCCTAAGTTTTTTTACAGATAAGTTTTTCTTCAGTTAGTTTAAAAAAAAGGACAAACACCCACAGAAAAATGCTGATGATTTGTCCTTTTTTCAGCAAAAAAGACACATGACATGAGGTAGAGGTCATTCCGAGTCAAATTATCCACCAAAAAAGGATTTGTAATTCACCATCTCAGAATTTAATGAATCTTGTTGATTTTGATCTTTTCACATGCCTAAGGAAGAATACCAAATTTTAGCTCCTTATCTTGAACGGTTTTTTTACAGACATTCAAAATTTGTAGAAATCTGTCGTTTCTGTTGTCTCCGAGGTCAAAGTTGAACTTAGTTTAAGAAAAAGATTTGTACCTTTGCTTTTTCATCCCAATATTATGAAAATTTGTAATAATACTAAGCAAAGTGTGTTGAATCCAGGAAAAATAAATCCCAAATATATTTGTGCATTTAGAACATTGAAAAAACAATTTTTAGATTTTGTTGATATTTTTAGTTTGATGACAGTGTTTAAAATAAATAACATCTCCTAAAGGCACAATGATAATCAAGTGAACTTTTTTTAAACTTTCTATCTACACTAAATTTCCCAACAGAAGCAGCAATAAAATTTGTGTTTTTTTGCATGTTTTCCAAATAAAAAAAAACCTTTAAAAAATTTCCACATTATAAATGATTTTGTATTTTAGATGAGGAAAATTTTTCCAAATCTAATTTTGGTTGAATTTCTTATTTTCAATTTTCAATTAAAACAATTTTGAGTGATAAAAAAATAAAACTGTACAAATCAGGCTGAAAACTTTAGTTCAAGAGCTAAAAACCTACAATATTTTTTTTTAATCTAATACATCTAAGAAAGAGCCCCTTGCTTAGTAAAAATTTGCAATGGTAGCTACACTTAAACACCCACAAATATGAGGTTGAAAAACAATGTTTCCTCATGATATTCTACTTCCTTCGAGAAAGAGTTTTTCAACCTAATGCAAATGAAAAAAACCATTAAAATTTCACCATGAACAAAAGTTACTGCAACACCTTAGCAAGACCACCAACTACAAAACTATCAACAGAAACAATCCCAGATACTGACAGAGTGACTCATCAACTCATGCTGGTGACTGGTGACTTAATATTGTATGCAGATGATACTACTGCTGTTGTTAAAACTAAAGCAGGGGAAGATTTATGGGCGAAGGTTGATGAAGCTTTAACAGATCTGGGAAGGTGGTTTGAAATTAACGGGCTGAAATTAAATCAAGAAAAAACACAATTGGTAAAATTTAACACAATACAATCTCGGGATTTAACAGATCAAATGTCATCCAAAACTGTCAATAGTACAAAATTTTTAGGTCTGTATGTCGATTCTCACTTAACATGGGCAAAGTGTGTTGAAAACATATTGAGTAAACTTAATTCTGCCTGCTTCCAAATGCTATGTTTGAGAGGGATTTTAGATTTAAAAACACGCCTTATGATATATTATGCCTATTTTTATTCAATACTTCAATATGGAATTGAATTCTGGGGGTTTTCATCAGAAATAGAAAAAATGTTTAAAGTTCAAAAAAAATATTTAAGAATTATGACGTTTGCTACATGGAAATCTTCATGTAAACCAATATTTAAAGAACTAAATATAATGACTGTGCCGAGTTTAACCATTTATAAAACTTTGTTAATGGTACAATCCAATTTTGAAAATTTGTGTGCTGAGAATTTTGAACATTCTTACAACACTCGTTTTAAAAGAAATTTTCAATTTCCAGTACATCGTTTAAAATTAGTGGAGAAAACTCCTACATATATGGGAGAAAAAATGTTTAATAAATTGCAACCAAAATATCAAAATTTAATCAATAGAACTTCATTTAAAAGCAGCCTTGCCTCTTTTCTGATAAACAAAACGTATTACAGTATAAATGAATTTTTGAATGATAGCAATACAAATTAATATTCATTTGCAGTAACATAAGTGAAGAAGACTATGATAGATTTTTTTTTTTCCTTTTAAGAATTGATGATTGTATTTTTAGGTAGTTTAAGATTACTTTGACAATGTCACCTGTTTTTATAGCTTGTGCTATAACTTGTAAACGTTTATGTGACAATAAAGAGCTATTTATTTATTTATTTATTTATTCTTAGACAGTCAGTGTTGCTAGAGATAGATTTTCGCTAATTCTCACCAAATCTTCCCCACATTTCCCCACACATGAAAAACACAAATATTCCCCAATTTTAATAACTTTAATCATATTTATAATTTTTTTATAGATTAAATTTATTCTTTGTCCAATTTTTTCTATCACTTGGGGCACCCATAGAACCAGAACGAAACCTCACCCACAGAAACGGGGCGTTAAAATACAGAAATTATGAACAATGTGAAATATACGATTGCACATGCCTAAGTAAAACAATTCTGATATATTACAATCAATTCCCGGAGCGGGTTTTCACAGTTTCCTCGCCAGTCAGACAGTAAAGCCACCAAAAATCCTAAAAATTTCCTCTTAATTACCAACAAAACTAAAATCCCCACCGAACATTCCCCCATCAATTCCCTACTGAACAATTCTCTTGGCTGAAAATCGCCAGTGAGGAAAAATTCCTACATCTGGCAACACTTAAACACCCACAAATACAAAGGTGAGAAACAGTTTTTACAGTAACATCCTACTCTCTTCGAAAAGAGATCTTCAATCTAATGCAAAGTATCAGAATCAGAATCAGAATCAGAATCATTTTATTGTCATTTTCTTTACAGATTGGACAAAGTCAATAAATAAAAATACACATTAAAGTTGATTAACCTACTACATCAGCACAAAATAAATACAGGCATTTTAATACAGGCATATATACAATTCATTACTAACCAAAATTAACTCAACAAGTTTTTCTACTATTTATCTTGTATACATGAGTTTAAAAATTCATTTACAGAATAAAATTCTTGAGTGATGAGCAATTTTGAGATTTTTTTTCTTATATTGCTTAATGTCTAACATTCTCCATGCAACTGGTAACTTATTAAAACATTTTATTTGTAAGTACTTATGGCTCTTTGCATATTTTTCTAATCTTACAGCTGGTAAAACTAAATTTTCGGCATGCCTTGTATGATGGTTGTGTACACCTGTAAAATTAATAAAATCTGATACATGTTCTTTCATATAAATCAAATTTTGAAAAATGAAAATGCAAGGAACGGTCATGATGTTATATTTATTAAAGTAGGTTTTACAACTTTCCCTATAACCTAATCCAAACATGATCCTCAAGGCTTTTTTTGCCATAGAAAAACGCTGTCTGCGCCAACACTATTACCCCATAACATATTAGCATACAATAAATGTGGGTGGAAAAAGCTAAAATATTCTATTTTCATTAGATTAACACTTACACAGCTCTTTAATTTCCTCAGTAAAAAACAGACTCTTGATAATTTTGATATCAAATTATTTGTATGCTCATCCCAGATAAGATTTTGATCCAAAATAATGCCCAAGAGTTTAACCGCTCGTGGGTATTCTACTTCAACATTCCTCAAAGAAAATATTATTTGTTCTGTCTTGGTTTCATTGACTCTTAATAAATTACTTTCAAACCATAGATTAGCTGTACCTACAACATTATCAGTGTTGCTTAAGACATTACCTACACAGTTGTCCTTAACAATCAGGGATGTATCGTCTGCATATAGTACTGTATTACAATTTAAATTCATTGGCAAATCATTTATGTGGTTTTAAATTACCTGTTTCCGTCTCAGTCCAATGTTTAGCCGTTTTATTACGACCTAGGTTTCAACACATATTGTGTCATGATCACGTAGTAGTCAGTAGAGAGTAGCTGTCATGATGATGGCGTTGTTGAAAGTTTACAAAACACGCACACGCACACATTAAAAAAAAAAAATAAATAAAATTATTATTATTTTTTTTTTTAATGTGCGTGTTTTTTTTTTAGTGTGCGTGTTTTGTAAACTTTTGACAACGCCGTCATCATGACAGCTACTCTCTACTGACTACTACGTGATCATGACACAATATGTGTTGAAACCTAGGTCGTAATAAAACGGCTAAACATTGGACTGAGACGGAAACAGGTAATTTAAAACCATATATAATCCCACCAGTCCAGGGGCAATAAATCCAAAAATGAATAAGGCAAATCATTGATAAAAATTACAAACAATAGAGGTCCAAGGACAGAACCCTGTGGGACTCCAGCAAGGGCTTCTTGTAAAGATGAATATTGATCTCCAACTCAAACATCTGCCACACAAATATGATTTAAAAAAACTTAATTGCTTAAAGTATTAAAATTCCACCATGAAAGTTCCACAACCACCGTAGCAAGATCACTAAAAATACAAAACTACCAACAGAACAACTCCCAGATATTGACTCGCTCCCATGTGGCCCATCGCTGAGGAGGAACTGACAGACCGACTCACTGACTCACACTTGTGACTCTGAGTCAGTCGGTGGGGAAAAGTTGCATCACCGAAGATAACGTGCCTATGTATCAGTCACTTATATAACACCTGTTGTTGTCATTAATTATTGATAAATTGCAGTTGTTTGCACGTAAACGGTGTCTGCAAATCATCTATGTTTGTCTTGTCTGGATGAGTTAGAAAAAAATCCAGGATATTTTTTTTATATCTGTATTAAAAAAAATAATGTTCAGCAATTTATTATCTGTAGCCAACTGATTCAAAATCTTACCAAAAGTAAGTTTAAATTTTTTATAGTCCAGAGCATCATTAATTACTGTAATTAATATTGAAGTCTGAGTATATTATAGGCCTACTGCCGGAGTCATCATTGTGACAATTTCATCGCAAAATATAAAAGATAACAGGAGAAAATTTTAAGCTTAAATGAAATTTTGGCGGGTGCAGAACTTGAAATTTGAGGAATTTTTATTTCACTTCAACATACTTGGGCAATTGATTTTTTTATTACTATTTATGGCTCAGGCTCATGCAGGTTAATTACAAAACAATTATTTATAATGCCTGTCTAGTCTGTCTAGTAATTTAATTTTGACTTTTGCCCTGACAAATTATGATTTCCAGAATTCTTCAGAAGCTAGGCCGTAACCAATGGAGGAACAGAGGTCAAACCCCCCCTCCAAAAAATTTAAGAATTGTGTAAAAAATGTAGAAAGTTATTATTTTTTTCACTTTCTGTGTGCAGACCAAACCCTCCCCAAAAAAACTTCCAGGCTACGGCTCTGTAGAAGCTAAGAACTAATACAAAAATACATAGTGTTTTTTTTTACGCAACCCAAAACTTTATTTTATCAGTGAAGGATTATTTCCCCCAAAGATCCCTGGATTTCACCCCACTATATTATTTTCTTTGGGGATACATAAAAAGTAAGGCCTAGGCCTTCATCACACAATTCACAGGATATTCAGCACCTCAAAACAAACATAACAAATTTAATGTGAGAAATTCAAAGAGGTATCTTGCAACACATGTACGGGAATTTGATGGAGAATACAACTTTACACAAACACTAAAGGTGGATTGGTTGTACACATAATGTGAACTTAATTTGATCAAACTTTGCATTTTTTTTCAAATTTTGCATACGTACAATCTTTACTTTCATTTGGCATCATCGCGTTTGGTGGTGCTTATAAAACTGTTCTACAACCACTTTTTGTCATTCAAAAATTAATTCTCAAAGTCGCATTTAAAAAGTTCAAAAGATATCCTACAAACGATCTTTCTGCTGAAACTGGCATCTTAACCGTACGTCAACTTTTCATTAAATTTTTGCTAGTCCATACCTACAATAATTTTGAGACAATATTTGATAGAATAACGCATTCTCATAACACCCGTTTTGCCAGCATTATAGGTATTGCAGTTCCTCAATCGCTGAAAACCTTTTCTCTAACAAATTCCTTTCACATTTCAAACATTATTTATCGTAACATGCATCAGAAATACAAAAACGCGCACTTTTTTAATATAACCTCCCCTTCCTCTTTTAAAAAACGTGTAGTGGAGTGGCTTCTAACTTTGAGCTCGGAGGAGACCGAGGCCGTTATCGCGCCGGGCCCGACCTGACCGTTGATCTCTGCCAGAAACTCAGACGTCCCACTCCCCCCCCTCCCCCACAATCACGCCGCCACCGTCCTTTCTTGGTTCCGGGTTCTCACGCTCAATTTTACTTTTAATTTGTCATCAAATCCTAATTAATGTTTATTAAATGCACCGCTTCATTTAATTTCTATAGATTATTTAAATATTCTCTTGTTAAATTAATTACATCTCTGATTTGCAACTCATAGTCTATGCACAGGCTAACCGCCCATGTAGACTTTTTCCGTTTTTTTAAAAAAAACATTACAACCTAATTCAATTAATGTATTTATTCTTGATTAAAATAATTTAAATTATAAAAATAAACTGTTTCATAATGTGCAATTGTGTTGTAATGTATGAAATGAGATATGTATTTTATTTGGAAATAAAGCTATTTTTCATTCATTCATTCATTCATTCAACTTAATTAACAGGTTGTACAATATGTAAAGATCGACAAAAAAATACTAATTTCATATTTATATATGTGCATTATTCAATCTTAAAAATGGGTTGTGTTTAAAAAAAAAACAAAAAAATACCCCTTATGTTTAACTTGCTTCTCTTTCCATCTATTCTCTAACATATCAACTATTCACTCAACACTTTTTTTAAATATCAAACATAAATCTGTTTTCCAAAATTTTAAAAATAGTCCTAACCAAACGTTTCAGTGAAATGGACAAAAATGTATTTTGCGCTTGTAAAACAATGCTATATACCGGGTGTCCGAAAAAGAACTCCCTAATTTTGATGACCTCTAATTTTCAATTTATAAATAAAATCTACTCAAATTATATATTGAATGATAGGTAAACTCACCAAGTTTTTGTTACAAGTCACAAATGTTTGGTGAATTTCACTTTGGGCTCATGGCAAACATAAAACAAAAAATCAAATTGTCCCTATGTACTAGTAGTGAATAAAAATCACGTTTTAAGTTGTTTTTTTTTATATTTAACAGTTATCTTGAAAACTATGAATCCTATAGAAACCTCTCAGTTTATAACATTAAAGAAAATGAATTTTTCCCTACAGTTTGGGTGTTTTTGCAGGTTTGTAGCTTTATTGGGTCCTGAGAAATGAGTTTTGGAAACGAACAAATTGTTTTTTTATGTTTCGTGTGCCATACTGCTAAAGTTGGGAAACCCCAAAATTTTTATTTTTACCAAATTAAAGGGAAATAACCAAGTTTTGTTAAAAGTAAGAGGTTTTAAACATAAACTGAGAGGTTTCTGTAGGATGCTTAGTTTTCAAGATAACTGTTAAATCTTGTAAAAAAACTCATTACAACGTGATTTTCAATCACTACTGGTGCACAGGGAAAATGTGATTTTTTGTTTTTTGTTTTCCATGAGCCCAAAGTAAAATCCACCAAAAACTTTGTGACTTGTATCAAAAACTTGGCGAGTTTTCCTATCATTTAATACATAATTTGAGTCGATATGATTTACGAACTACAAATTAGAGTTCTTCAAAATTAGG
This sequence comes from Flexamia atlantica, assembly GCA_035578135.1. Lineage (NCBI taxonomy): Eukaryota > Metazoa > Arthropoda > Insecta > Hemiptera > Cicadellidae > Flexamia > Flexamia atlantica. The sequence goes on along the minus strand of JAQJVK010000040.1, from coordinate 3,303,696 downwards.
GAGTTCTTTTTCGGACACCCGGTATAAGCTGCGCCCTTGGAGCCTGAGCTGTGATAGCTTATCAGACCATTGAAGAAATTTAATGTCCAATATAAAAGATAAAAGTCAAGAGCCGGTGGTTTAAATGTCAAGGCCGTCGGTGATTTATGGACGGCTTCTCTGTGCCAACAACAAACAGTGCAAGGATGAACGGGCTTTGCTCCGCAACAATTCTTTTAATTTTTGTAGAATAATGTTTCCTGCCATCGAAAAAAGAAGCATAGAATCTCTTAATCAAATCTCCATTAATTTTTGTGCAGTTTTACCCAATAAAGTTACTCCAGAAAATATAACATTTCATGTTAAAAAAGACATTTTTAAACATTTTAAAATCAATTGTAAAGTTTATAAAGACTCAAGACATACCATCAATCATACCAACAACTAAGATAGTTAATTTTCTGGAAAGTTTTGCCATAGGTAGTCCAGTTCCTTTCCATTCAAAACCCCCCAAAAAAACAAACACTTTTGTGGTGTTAAAATTTTCATTATTATACAGGGTGATTGAAAAGTCTGGGTACGGGTTAATATTTTGAAAAATAATAAACGTAGACCTACAAAACTTGGAATCAAGTTATAAGGCATATAAATCTATCTTAACACATATCCAGTGATCCGCTACCTCCTCAGGGGGACGGCCCGCCAGGAGTAAGGAGAAAATCTTAAATGTAAGCATAGGTTGATATGCACATCAAATTTTTTAAAATTTTTATTAAATCTTTAAACAACCGTAATTTTTTAACGGATGGTCCTTTTTGAATGCGGTTTGCGGCATTCTTCTTTGCTTAAAAAGCTCTTTAAAATGATATAAAAAATGATAAAAATTAAAATGATAAAAATTGTTTGTATTCAAAGAAATTGGTATTTATTTGAATCTTTGAACAGCTGCCATTTTGTACTGGGTCAACCTTTTTGAGTGTGGTTTGCGGCGTTGTATTCTACAAAAATAGACCTTTATTTTGGTGTGCATATCAACCTATGCTTCATTTAAGATTTTCTCCTGACTCCTGGCGGGCCGTCCCCCTGAGGAGGTAGCGGATCACTGGATATGTGTTAAGATAGACTTATATGCCTTATAACTTAATTCCAAGTTTTGTAGGTCTACGTTTATTATTTTTCAAAATATTAAGCCGTACCCAGACTTTTCAGTCACCCTGTATACATTCCTATTCCTTTTTTCATTAAAATCATCAGTTTGTTTGCACACTACAACCAAAAAGGAATGATTTAACAATTTTTAACAATGAAATAGTTTTTTGATTAAAAATTGTTTGCAAAGCATTGCTGAATGAACCTGGTCAGCGGGCAGAGTTTAAAAGTGACAATGGCTCCACTGAACAACTAGATAGGCCTACTTTTCTTGAAATGGCGACCTACCCAGGTAGGTATTTTAAGCCAAGTATGAATGACAGATGAGTGAAGGATGATTGTGGCGCGATCTTGTAGTCTTGTTACTGACTAAGGCCGACATGTTCCTTAGACAGGATTGTTAATTAATATCGAAATTCATTTTCCTACTACTGGATATTGATGCTTAAATCAGTGATATAAATAAATACCTTACAATATCCGGTTTTTCGTTTCTATTACTGCGACATGTTTCGTGGCAACAACCACATCTTTTCAGGCAGCGTCTTTGAAAACTATGACAAGTCCTCAAAGACGCTGCCTGAAGATGTGGTTGTTGCCACGAAACATGTCACAGTAATAGAATCGAAAAACTGTATATTGTAAGGTATTTATTTATATCACTGTTAATAAATTAATAGCCCAACAGCCAATGGCAACTAAGGGACCTACATTTTAACGTGGAATCCGAACCACAATTTCCTCGGTTAACATTTTTACGAACTGGTCTAATTATGAGTCTTATGAATGTAGGATTCAATAGTTAATATTCTTCTTCTCCCTAAATACAAACCTTTGATTTAAATTCTTCTTAGGCCTAACAGATCGTCTAAGCTCATTGAATAGGGAAGCTCATAATTGTATAGGGAAAATTTTATCCAGTGATTTCCTGGTGCTCCAAGTGTTGCAATTTTATTTCTAACTGGTCATCTAATTACTTCATAAAATAATTCAAAGTAAATATTAATATATTTTTTTAATACTCCATGCAATCTCTGTCCTATAAACCGAAAATGAAGTTTTTCCCCAATTACGATTGTTATTGGGTCACATTTTAATTAAGTATGTATTTTGTTACCAACTTTTACAACCATTAAAGCCCGATCATAAAATTGTCTATAATTTTTTTTTAAGTTATTAAATTTTGTACCCTGCTAAAACAAATTTTTGTTATGAGCCAAATAGATAATTTTTAGCACTTTCAGAGCTGTTTTAAGGTAATTGTGTAATCAAGCAAGTACACATAGTTTTTACAAGAGTATATAATTAAATAAAATCCTAAAATACTGTTTAATGAGGAAACTATAAATAATTCTGCGTGAAAAAATTTTTCCCAAAACCATATAAAAATATTTTTACTCTTTCAAACGAGCTACAAACAATGTTAAATGAGATTAGACCGGACCGAATCTAAAGTCCTGGCCTTATAGGAAAAGCAGGCACACACTTTCCTATTATAGGCGGATTTAGGTTTTAATATTTGGGGGTGCCAGCTCACCTACTACTGCTCTGCATGCTCATAATCTAAATCTTACATTTTAAGGTATATTTCAAGTCAAGAAGGCATTCTTATTTAACAAAAATCCCCTTACATTTTTTGTTATGGCTCATTTAAATCATGAAAAGTACCGATCGTTTGTGATTTGCATAATGAAAACTGCTATAATAATATTATTGATCATCGCAAGATATTTTTTTTTTTTTTTTTTTTTAAGTCTTCATCGTTGACTGGTTATTCCAGATAGATTGCGTCAATTTCTTTCTTTGGTTCTTCTTTGTTAGGCTGTATGACTCCTATGACCAGTAATGAGGATCAGCTTCCAATTCACTGATTGAGTATATAGGCCTACTAATTAATCTTGAGTGGACTGTAGTCTTGAACTTGGTGATGTCCAGCTGCTTTATGTCTTTAGGCAGGTTGTTGAAGAATTTCATTGCGACCATTGGAAAACTGCAATGATTTCTTGAGAGCCTGCTGTGAGGTAAATTGATGTCACCTGCCCTTCTAGTATTGTAGGAGTGCACGTCTTGCCGTTTGCCAAATGACGTTATGTTTTCTTTGACAAATACTAGGGAGTTAAAGATGTACTGGGCATAGACAGTCAAGACTCCTAGGCGTTGGAAAATAGGTTTACAGTGATCCAGTTGGCCAGATGAGGTGATACTTCTCAATGCCTTCTTCTGCAGAAGCAACACTCTTGAGCAAATAGCTGAGTGACCCCACAGGAGTATACCATAAGACAGGTGGCTGTGAAATAAAGCGTGGTAAACGGTGACCAAATAACGTTCAGAAACTAAATATTTTAGCTTTTTCAATAAGAAAAAAAAAAAAAAAAAAAAATGACGTTACACATGATACACATTTTGAGACACTACAAAATGCATACTGTATTGGTTTTCAAAGCAGATTGTTCTCAAACCAATTTGAGCTTGGAAGCAGTTTTGATGCGTTATGTTTGCTAGAAAAAATAAAAAATTTAAAATGGATCATCAAAATTAATTAAGTGACATTGTTTTGAGACACACTACAATAAATTTGTAACAAAAGGATGGAATGGAAAATAAATAAATCAAACAATATCAAAAACCTAATAAAATTTGAGTGAAATCATATTACTGTATTCAAATTATGAAAATTTTGCTGAAAAGCTCAGCAAAATTTTCATGTAAAAAATTCATGTGAATTTTCACGTAAAAAATTCACAAAAATCAGGGGGTGCAAGGCACTCCTTGGACTTGCCCTGGTATCCCTGGAAATGCGCCCATGTTTCCTGTGACAATAGGTTATTCCGTCGCATCCTCTCAATCCTGAACACAGCTAAACAACACAAGCCACACACCTGTGATACCGGGGTCTTCGATCTTGAGCAACCCGTGCGGGGCGGCGGGGGCCCGGCGCTTGTCCAGCGGGGCGGGCGGGGCCAGCGGGGGCGTGGGGGTGAGGGTCACCAGCCGGTCCAGCAGCAGGTGGCTGACCGGCGGGGCCTGGGGCAGCAACAGCGGCGGGGGGAAACTTCCCATGCTGTTGGGCCACACCACGGTCCGCTGCAGCGAGTCGGCTGGCGGGGGGATAAGAAGTATTTAGAAATAGGCTTAGGTACAAGTTTCATATCTGATCTTCTGCCGTTCGTTTCTACAGCAGACAATTCAACATCCGATTTCTAAGAAAACAATATTGAACAATCTACCAACAGTCGAAGTAGCTAGACAGCGCCGTAGCTTAGTTGGTAGCGTTCGGAGTTCTCACTCAGCCGGCCCGGGGTCAACTCCCACCTCGAGGCAATTTTATCATACGGAAGCGCTGTGACAGGAGGTAACTTCGTCAAGAAGATCTCAAGGTTCGTTCAGAACCTTGGGATTTGACGGAGAGTGAAGGCCTGGTAACCCTTCTAAGGTAAGGGCGGAGGGTGCACAATAAGCTGATTCTGCTGTGTTGCAACACCATGGTCAAGTAAAGCCATGGCTCTCTTTAAAAAATAAAAAATAAATAAAAATAAAACAGTCGAAGTTTGGTGTACTATTTGTTGTACAGAGCTTGACATCCGATTCCATTTTACTTCATATCGATTGTTTTGTTACACTAACAAAATATATTTATAACGATAATATAGTGCAAGATGAAGGATGGTGAGAAATAACCTAAGTTGTTTAGTTAGTTATAGTAACGTTTTAACTTAGTTTTTGGCCAGCTTTATTATGTTTAATTTTATTTCAGTTTTATTACATACGTTTGGAATGTTTTATTGTTCGTAAGAAAAACAAATGATTTAATTGATAATGGTTTCGGTTATATTTTATTATTGATGTTTCTTCATTCCTGACAATTGTCGAAACTGTACTACATCAGTTGAGTTAACCACAATAGAGTTGATAGTTAATTTCGGATTACCGAAATCTAAACTGAGTTCCGAAACAAAACTGACCTTCACCCATGTTAAATGATATTGGGAAGTTCAGTTACTAAACCATAACCATAACTAACAATAATTATTGAAGTACCTACTGCGGTTCAAAATATATATTTTTTATATTACATAAATATTTTGTATGCACATATATCCTACATAAAGTAGTCACAAAACCAATGTAAAAGACTTTAGTGGAGTTATTGTGCAAATAAACTCATCATTTTTCAAAATACTAACTTTTATATAAAACCTGGTCAAAAAGACCGTGAGTCAGTCATCGCGTTTTCAAATCGAAGTCAGTTCTGCCGGGTTAAAGGCAGAAGATCAGATGTGAAACTCTAAGATAGGCTTATAAAATAAGTGCGGTAGGCCTGTAAAGCAAGCATCATATTACTATATATTTACAAAACAATCATCTTTACCAGATAATCAGCACCAATAGACTCAATGAGAATCTCCATTCATAACTTCAGCTCAAAAAAAAGGATGATTCAACAGATTGGAAAAATCTCAAAATCATCCAGTTTAAAGTAGGTAAAACATCTACAATGCCATCCCAAATTCCACTAAGTCAAAATCAAACGCACTTCAAATCATGCACTTCAGAAACAGTATCTAATACAACAAATCCCTTCTATAAACCCTCAGAATTTTATGACCTAACAGCCTACCAACCTACTGTAACCCGAGTGTTTTACTCATGAATTTTTGCTTTTAGTGCAAGAAAATAATGGAAAAAACAGCATATTATCAGAATTTTCATGTAACAGACTGAAAATTGTTTGTGCATATAAAGCTGGGACCATAATTCTAAAGTTCCAAAATAATCCAACTTGGGCGATACGCTGCCATCTTGAAAAAAACATTTATGGTCCATATTTCTCTAAAAAAAGTGCTAATGGCATTTTCCTAAAAAAATTAAATTTCCTGATATTGGGGAAAAAGTGCTAAGCAAGAGCCGCGAGTCAGTTTGTCACATAAAATTCTTTGTACAGTACTTAGAACTTCCTTTGTCTTCGTCTTCATACTTTGTACCTACGATATAAAATCCAAACACATGCAGCCTCTTCCAACTTTTATAGCTGAACTAGAATCCAACGCAACGTCAACGCTGTGTATGTGTACGCTGTAGGTTATCTTGCACGCTTTGGAACACTTTTATGTGTACATAGCCTAACTGTTATATCACTATAGGGTTGTCCACTTTAACTGTGCCGCCACTATCTAAGAAAATATTGAATAAAAAAAACTTTAAATGGGAACACAAAGCAAAAAAAACAACCTCGTGAAATTTGGCTCTTAGGTGCTGACTGAAGTTAACCAGTGGTCGGGTGTTCGAGTTGACCAAGTGTTAACGTGTTACTATTTTTGTTTGCTTTTATGTTAATCTGTAAAATTAATATAAAAGCAAGCAATAAATTTCAATAACACATGTCTGTTAAAGTACTCCATGAATATGCAATAGTCTGTCAAGGACAATTGAGTGAACTTAAACTGCACGAATCGTCATGCAAAGAGAAGCGAGTGAATAAAATTGCACGGTAAAAACACAGAATGTCCATAAGAGGACTACTAGATAAAGCAACTGACTGACCTTCATTGATCGGTTCTAAATATAGGAAGTTTAACGTTTCAGGGCTCTATACGCCAAACTACAGTTGCCTACTTACAGTGCTAAACATATCTCGAATGCCTTACACTTAATAGGCAAAATAAAAAAATTTTGATGTGAAACAAAACATTTGAGTACAGTAGTTCTTTGAGAGGGATTACCAAACCATTAATTAATTAACCAGTAATTGGGATGGCCAATTACCATCTTTGAAACAATCTTAATTTACAAGAATCAAACAAATTCAAACTGGTTCACTGAATACAACTTTACAAAAATTAAAAATACTCAAAGAACATGATTATTTCCGTTCTATGGATACTGACTCAACTTCAACTGATATTGTGAGGGGTTCATAAAACCGAGCCGAGCGCAAAATGTAACTAACAACACCTGCGCAAACATCAATCAAAAGTCTCATCTAGCACGGCACCTTCTTCTTACTTCTTACTTCTTACTTCTGAAGAGTCGTCCCGATTGACCACGTAGTGGCATGAGACCAGTCAAAAAGGAAATTAATAGGTTAGGGATTTCCCAATAAATACTCCGGGGCCTTACAGTTCTTCAAGAGTATATAAACACCTTTCAACAAGATAGTCCTTAAGTTTGAGCTTAAATCTATTTTTATTTTCAATTTGCTTAATTTCATTCGGAAGCTTTTGGAAAAATTTTGCCCCTGCATATTCAGGTTTTGACTCAAAAAGCTTTAAGTTGTGCATTACAGAAGTACTAATATTTCTATTTCTAGTATTATAATGATGTGTTGGTTGTACATACAGTTGGCCATGCCATCTAGTGTACATTACAGTCTCATAGATGTATAGGCAGGGAATAGTTAAAATGCCCAAGTTCTTAAAAGAGTCGGAACAATGATCTCTAGGTTTTAATTTACCCATTAATCTTACAGCTCGTTTTTGAAGCTTGAAAACTTTTTCCAAATTAGCTTTAGAAGACATTCCCCAGAGGATTATTGAATACGTTACATGGGATTCTATGAGGCTGTAATACACGAGCAAACAAAGATTTATGCAGTTCAGCCGCGACATATACCTCAAGACAAATAAGCCAGCAGATATCCTACTACAAAGGAGGGAGACATGAGCATTCCAAGTTAGGTTTGCATCAAGCTCCACACCCAGGAACCTAGTTGACTGAACAAGTTCCAGCTGTTGGTCCCCAATGAAGACACTAGGAGTGGAGTTCAATCTAGAGTTGAGTCTTTGTTTAGTTTGGATGAAAATTGAGTTAGTCTTCCCTGTATTGAGTGCTAACTTTGAATCTGAGAAAAACTGAGCCAGTTGATTAATGTGAGTGAAGGCGGAAATTTCAAGTTGCTCAATGTCTTTGTGTGAAACAAAGAGTGTTGTGTCGTCTGGCACCTGAATGACTTTCATCCATAACCTGCAGGCAAGAATGGACGTTTCTTTGAAAATGGGTACCCAACGTTGAGTTCATTAAAAATCTCAATAATTGTGATGCGGAAAGCTAAAAGAGGCCTTATGACGCTGGAGTAAATTTTACAAGGGCATTTTAGTCTAATTGGGTCTAAAATATTGATTTTTCAAGTTTCAATTGGATACGATTCCTTAATCTTTCCTATACAGATTCATTCGGTTATTTTAGCGATACAAATCTGAGGAATATTAAAAAAATGGATGATTTAGCGGTCCAAGTGATCCATAAGAAAATTCGCTTCAATTTCAAGTCGCTTAAATTTCCATTAAGGCTTAAATTACGCCTTACTGTGATGCCACTAAATACAGCCAAATAAAATATAAACTAAGGAAATTGTACCCGTTCTTGAGAGTCCCGTATTTCACAAGATCATGATATTATAATGTTCCATCAGTTAAAACAATGAAAAATATTATTTAGGCCTACACTAATATGAATACCAATTCCCCAAGCAAAGATATTTTCAGTAAACTTTTCATTCCGGTTTCACATCCAGTGATAGCGATTTAAACTCTTCGATTAATAAAAATAGTATCAGCAAACTGACACATACTTTTTCCCTTAAAGCCACTTAAAGCAAGAAAACCTATTGTAAAATGAAACAAACTTATAATTAATTATCTCATTGATATACGAATAAAATTTTATCAAAATCGGTTAGTAATTAATAGAGATATCGGTTTTAAATACTTGCCATGAGAATAACATTAGACAACATACTGCGTTTACCGCCAAACTAAAATATATATCAATTATCTCCGCAACCAGTAGACTTAAACTAATAGGAAATTCAAAATACCGGATAATTAAAATTTTCAGGCCAAATTTGATGGTTGCAAGTATACTTTGATTAATCACTATAACTTTAAGTAAATGTGAAAATTATGAAATTTTTATCACTTAGAACCCAATAATTTCTGAACTTGAATTTTTACAGACATTCGGGTGGTGTAATTTTGTCTGCCATCTTAAGAACTACGAACCATGAAATTTAAATCAAAATCATTGCAGCCTTTTAGGAGAAATTTGGATTTTTGTCATTTTTTGGAGGGTTTGGGCACAAATCAAAAAATAAAATAGTAGTTTATGCAACGATTGTATAATGAATGCCTTTAAGCCACGAGTGAGATGTAAGTTAGAACACGAGCGAAGCGAGTGTTCTAAATATCTCACGAGTGGCTTAAAGGCATTATACAATCGTTGCATACACTATTTTATCTACGACCAACAATATGCGACAGAATTTCCCCCGAAGTTAAACAAAACTCATGACTTTTACTAATGATGGAATAGGTCAACTAAAATTTGAGGTTAGGCAAATAAGCAGACTGAACCATGAATCGTTGTGGAACAATCAGCTGATGGGATAAGTAAACTCAAACATGAATCGTAATGCAACAATCAGCTGATGTGCGAATTGCGTAATTGTTATTATGACACTACTTCCGTCAAATGCCGAGCTCTCATTGGTCTAGAACCAGTACTCTAAAGTGACTCCAGTACTCTAAAGTCGTCATTAGAGTACTGCTTGGTTTTTGGTGTTTTAATGTATATCATTATAATGTTTATTGTAATACCATAATTGGTGCTTATTGCAATGGTCGTAGATAAATAAATTTAAACACCTGGAGATACAATGTTTTGAAACATACATTCCAAGTTTCATGAAAATCTGACCATTGGTGTTGTCTCTGACTCTGTTTAAATACATACACAAATATACATGCATGCATACATCCACAAACACAGACACCCACCACTCCAAAAACCATTTATTTGGATCTGGGGAGCACTAACACTAATATAATAAATCCACTAACAACTCAAATCCAATAATTTTGATGAAAAAATACTTTCTCCTAATACTATTTAAGTTTATGGGGGGGAGAAAGTAATTTTCCTTATACTACAGTAGAGCGCCGATTATCCGAACTAATTGGGGACAAGGGGTGTTCGGATAACTGAATATTCGGATAATCGAACATAAAAAGACAACATTTTAAAATTATATATGTAACATAATTTTTAATGGTAAAAAGGCTAAAAAATGATCAAACAAAAATTATTCACTTAATTTTATTATGAAATCTATCAGAATACATTGATATCCTGGCGCAACGGGAGTTTCGGTTGACGCGCGAATTTGAATTGCTTGAGAATCATGTTCAAAATATGAATTATTACGGCGTTCGGTTAACCGACGGTTTGGATGATCGACGTTCGGATAATCGGCGCTCTACTGTATACAGGGTGTTTAAGAAAAACTTTTACAGACTTCGGGATATGGTTTCTTACATCAAAACTAAGAAAAAAGTTTCATAAACATGGGTCCTAAAATGCTCGGTTATCCGTCTGTCAGGCAGTATGTGTTTTTAACATGATTTTGCATAACTTTGGAACCTCTAGAGATATCAACTTCAAACTTGGTATGTATATGCTAACTAATAGGACCTATTTTTTTGCGGAGTATCAAGTTTCTACTTTGTACCATTTAAAAATGGCAGCCATTTTTATATTTTAAACTTTAGTATCTTAAAAACCGTAAATTTCACAAAAATTTTATCAGACACAAAAAAGTTGCGTAATTTTATTTACACCATATAAAGATCATAAAGATCGAATCACAAATAACGGAGTTATTGCAATTTTTTAAACAGAATACATGCCTCTTTATGGCAGTTATGGCAAGTATTCACATTATTTTGATAGAAAAATCAAAATACCTCCGTTATTTATGGTTCGATCTTTAAGATCTTTATATGGTTTTGTAGCAAATGAAATTATGCAACCTTTATGTGTCTTGTAAAATTTTCGTAAAATTTACGGTTTTTAAGATATTAAGTTTTAAAATATAATAATGGCTGCCATTTTGAAATGGTACTGAGTAAAAACTTGAAACTCCGCACAAAAATAGGTCCTATTAGTCAGCATATACATACCAAGTTTGAAGTTTATATTTTCAGTAATTCCAAAGTTATGTAAAATCATGTTAAAAACACACACAGACCGACAGACGGATAACCGAGCATTTTACGACCCATGTTTATAGGAACTTTTTTCTTAGTTTTGATGTAAGTAACCATATCCCGAAGTCTGTAAAAGTTTTTCGTAAACACCCTGTATATGGGGGGAAAGTAAAAGTCGGAACCAACCTATGTTGGGCTGGGCGGAGAGGAGGAGCAGCTGCCCGGAGACCGGATCCCTGGCCAGTTGGTAGCCCACGGGCGGCAGCGGCACGTTCGGCTCTAGCGGGGTCGCTGCCAACAAAATGCTAATTATTTTACTTGTTACATTGTACCTTGTACCTTGTAGACCTACCTCCTTTTTCGTCCAATTGGCCAATGAGCGTTGGACACGTCAAAATGCCCGGTTTATCCGGTACATTATCTGCCAAATGTTCTTCAAATTTAAAATGTTAAGTCTTGAAATGTTCATGTTCAAAATCTTTATGTGTTAAGGCTATGTCACAATACGCTACTTTACTAGCAGCTAGCGAAGTAGCAGCTACTAGCTAGCCAATGTGACATAGGCAGTTGTAGCTACTACAAGTAGCGAGTGAAATTTTACTAGCACGGAAAGTTGAACATGTCCAATTTTCCTTGCTACTAACCTGCGCTAGTGGGTCACGTGACCAACTAAACTAGCAGCTATAGGTACCGACCTGTCGCCCAGTGTGACACCTTCGATAGCAGACTAGCGGCTACTCGCATCTGTGTTGATTCTTGTGAATTTTGCATTATTTCTGTTCTGTTCTGCATTATTTCTGTGAAAATGAGTGATCCAATGTGGGATGGGAGAGGCGTACTTAATTTTTTGGAACTTGTATAGAAAATATCCGTGTCTTTGGAACCTAACTAGGTATCGATAATGAAATTAAAATAAAAAAATAATTAAATAAAATATATTTTAAATATAATGTAGAATTAAAAAAATTAAATAGAAAACAAATTTCATCGTACTGGGGAAGGTAACGTTTAAGCCCCAGACATTTTGCCCGAAACAGAGACAACTTTCAAAAAAGCCATTGGCAGTAGCAGCTAGTGGATAGATGCTACTGAAATTAAGTGTGACAGGTTTTAGTAGCTGCTATTTCAGTAGCTGCTACTAGGTAGCTGATATTAAGTAGCCAAGTGTGACACAGCCTTTAGTATTAGTATAGAGTTTTGGTTTATGGTAAGGGGAATGTTACATCTATGGATGACGCTGAAAAGAAAAATATTCATTTAAAGAATAAAAAAAGCGTGTTGAATTAGGAATTTTTTCAGGTTGCTCTTAAACAAAGAGAAATTTCTTGTCTTAAATCAAGAGGCAAATTTTGAAAAAATTTAGGCCAGAATAAAGAGGTTGTTTTTGAAAAAAGGTTGACCTATGTTGTGTTGCGAAGTTATTTTTAAATCTAGTATTATAATTGTGTTTATTGTTACTATATTCCAGAGATTGTGACTTTATATAAGAACAGATTTCAAAAATATAAATACGAGGAACTGTTTTTAATCGGTGAAAAATTCCTTACAATGCGTCTGAAAAGGCGACCCGAGCAAACTCCGGATGGTTTTCTTTTGAGCAAAGATTCTCTTCAGTTTCGCTTCAGTGGCCCCCCATAAGGCAATAGAGTATTGTTCCATGAAAATCCGATGGTACAGTATTGTTTCAACACCATGGCATGTTTTATGTTTTCATTGGGAACTGATCAGTCCAAACCTGATTTGATAATTAACATGAGTGAAAAACTGAAACCATCAAGCCTACCCAATCCAAGAGGGGGCTCCAGCCCAGTGGCGGATCCAGAGGGGGGCGAGGGGGGCGACCGCCCCCCCCCTCAGGCCCAAAGTTTGTTTTACGTTTTAATAGTTGGGGCCTGAAATGGGATTCACTTACACAAAAATTCATAGGGCTTGCACTTATTCAGATTGATGTATTAGAGTTATTTCTTAATATACAATCCAAACATCCCATTTCAACATTGTCTAATTGAGGTTATATATTTTAACTAAATAACTGTCTGCATTCCTACTAAATTGTGGAGCTAAACGTGATAGTGCGCGGAGGGGTAATTTCGTTCTGGCATCGTGCTCTACCTTTAATCGGCAATTTGACGAGACACAACGCAGTTGTTTTGTGTACGGTTCGGTTCGGGTCTGTTATTTTAGCGATAAGAAATCGATAAATATTAAAAATAATCGATTTAGCAGTCTATTTAGCAGTCTATTTAGCATACGAAAAGGAACCTCAAGTCGCTTAAATGGGAAATAACATGGCGGGCGACTTCAGGTTCCATTTCCCAAATGTGCAAGCCCGCACTGACAGAGTCGTCAGGGGCATTACAAAACTAGTCTCTCCTGACATCTATCGGCGGATAAGTGAACTACTTCAAGTTTTTCGTTGTAAAAGAATATTGTCTAAGTCCGAGTATACATTGTCGAAAATCACCGTCTTGATATTGTATTTCTCTTTTATTCCTCGGTATTCTGCCTTCCGAGTTGAGGTCCCTTTTCTAACTTCTCACTTTTTTGTTTTTTAAACAATGAAATTGTAAGTGTATCACGTCTCTTTTTATTCAGTTTTAAAGAACTAGTTTTCAGCTTTATTTTGATACCTAATTCATTTCTTAAATACTAGACTAATAATAAGTATTCTGTAAACGTTTGAAGTTCCGGGCTTTTATTACCTAAAATACCCGTTTAAACTAGTTAAAATTAAAATGCCAAAAACTCAAAGGTGAAAAATTATAGCACTATAAATTATATGTCAAATTGTTTGTAATTTGATGCTGAATTTCAGGATGTTAATAACTCAAAACCGGAAAATTTCGACTTGATGTCTCTTTTCACTTTCCGCATCACATACAATGAACCTCACTAACCCCCGCGATCGCGATGAACTAAAACGTTTCTAATACTGTAAGCTGAAGAAAATAACGTACTGTATTATGATTAACTAAACTCTAAATTTAGTGCCTTAAATGCTTAAAAACCCATATCATTTAAGTCTAAATTTTAAAATTTTCCCGGGGGAGGACCCCCGGACCCCCCTTTTGTCTGGGGGGTATTCCATACCCCCCAGGCCCCCCGAATTGCGCCCCCCCCTGAACAACTTCCTAGATCCGCCCCTGCTCCAGCCACCTCGCACCTTCGCGTTTCCACCTGCTTCTCCCATAAGGCTAATGTTAACTTTCAAGTTCCGTCCAGCCTCAACCGCTCATCTAAAATCCTTTATCTACGGCTCATTTGAAAGAGAAATATATTATCCTAGCAACATGAGTGAGCAGAATTTTGATATCGCTCTTCTACAAAATCTATATTATTAATTCTATAAGCGATTTTTTTCAATCAAAATTGTGAGAGTTTGACAGCTCGCAGGATGATGGGAGAGGGCTCAAATTAAAGGTCTTGGTCCCAGGGGGTCGGGAAAAATATCAGATTATGTCCAAATATACCAGAAAATGAGAAATATTGAAAAATATCTTCCATTTAAAATGCATTGGGATTGAAAAACGTCTACTTTGTTTACATTAAACATGTGGTGCTAATGCTTGATTCAAAACCATATGGTAGATGTTGACATGTGGGATTTTTTTCAAAATGCAGCTAACTATGCACGTTCAACGTACTATAACAAAAGATATTTTAAATTTAAGATTTTCTAATTTTATAATAATTAAGGGTTTGAGTTTTTCTTTCATAATTTAAAATTATAAAAAGTTAAGTACGTTTGTTTAGTTTATGTTATAACGATGCAGATTTAATACCAAATGATCCATATATATATTTATATATATAATTACGTAAGGGAAATTTTTGTTCTGAAATTGTGGGCGTTTGGAAGGTCGCAGGATGATGGGAGGGGGCTGAAATTGAAGGTCTCTATCCCTGGGACTCGGGGAAAATATTAAAATTGCTTTAAGCTTGCTATAAAATGAGAAATAACGTAAAATAGCTGTCATTTAAAAATATTGGGATGTAAAAAAGTATGCTTTGTTTACTTAAAACTAAATGCTAGATATAATCATAATTTTGTGGATCCAAAAGCCTATTTTCTAAGAAGGTATTTTGTACTACCGTATAGTAAAGAAGGATTATGCTTAGGGGCTATTAGCCCCTTCAAGCCTCTAGTTAAATAAAATCCAGAAAATCACAATTTTTGTGATTTGTTTACAACCAAACTAACGATAGTATCAAAATTGTGGTCAGTCATGTCGCTAGATAATTTTCTTCTCTTTCAAATGAGCCACAGATCAACGATTTTGGATGAACGGTTGAGGCTGCACAGAATGTGAAAGTTAACATTCGTCTTGGGAACTACCGAATAGCCACGATCATTAGAAGGGTTCGTTTGCCAGCGCTGAAATGTCCGAAAAGCCACGACGGCTCAGCCAGGTCGCCGGCACCACCTCTGGGAAAAAGGGAATTGATAATTCCTTGACCTAAACCATTTACTTCTACACTTAGTAGTTTGTAAAATAAAAGTTTATTTTCATGAAATAATAATTTATTATATAATTATGATAATAATTTATTGGCCAACACTATATTGTTCTGTATATTTGATATTTGGCGTTCCACGAATTCTTCAATAATTAAGTCTCTAGCAAGTTTATAAAACAAGACTAACGTAATTTAAATTACATATCCTAAACAGAGCAGGTATGAGCAAATGTCAACGCTCCCGCGCGATTTCCGGTGTAATACGGCGCCACCCTAACTAGTTTTAAGGGGTTAGGCATTTTTGTACCAGTTTCATACCATTCGCACCAGTCTTGTAAGATTATTGAAGGTGGTAAGATGGAAGGTGAAAAAGTTGATTTCTTGTAAGTAACAAAGGGAAAGAGTGCTTGTTTGTAAATTAATTTGTTGTAAACAGTTTATGAATGGTTTACATTATTTGTATTTTAAACAAAGTTAGAAGTTAGTTATCTTATATCTTACATCTAAAGGCGATATGTTGTAGCGTGGTCTGCATCGAAGGGGGCGGCAGTGGCTTGGAAGACAAATACGGGCAGGGGAGAGGGAATTTAAAATTCCCATTCCTCTCGACAATTACCTCCCTGGCAGCGCCTACCTGCCACAGCGATCGTGGCTTTTTGGACACTTTGTTCCTTACGAGATGACCCTTCTTAATCCTCACTAATGGTCGTGGCTATTTGGTAATTTCAGATGGACCGAAAATTCGTGGCTTTTTGGTAACAACCTTGGTCTTATGGGAGGAGCAGAGTCGCGCGGGACTGGAGCCCCCCTCTTACCCAAAATCGTCTTAGCCATGGGCGGATTTAGGTCTTAATTTTTGGAGGTGCCAGGTCACACCACTTATGAAGTAATATATGCTCAAATTCAAACATCAAACTCCCATTAAAATAGTCCGTTTGCAGGCTCACTCCAAAAATATCTGTTAAATTTACTTGACAAGAACCCTGTTGCATTTTATATAATAGCTATTCAAAGTTATGTTGAAAATTGTTTCCCCCTTTTCTTTCAAACAAACCAGCAAAAATCAGGGGGTGCCGGGCACCCCCTGGCACCCCCATAAATCCGCCCATGGTCTTAGCATCCGTCCGCTTGCAGTAAATCGTGTTTACTATGCAGGTGTCACATTTTGTCTTCTGAAATCTTGAAAAGTTGTAAAAATAATATGTTACCCTTTGTTTGAAATTCATTGTTGGTGATGGTGATTTTATATTTTGATTAGGATTTTTGCGGACATTTGCCATCACTGATTAGTAAAAAACAAGTTTCACGACGTTTCGAGATCTGGAATCTGATCCCGTCTTCAGGTGGAAGAAAACCTAGAACATAACAAGATTAGTAACACATAGCCAGGAAAACCTGGAGAAAAACACAGCTAAAACAGAGAACTGTAAAAGCAGTCACGAAAACAATAAGCTATTGTTTTTCTTTTCAGCTTATTGTTTTCGTGACTGCTTTTACAGTTCTCTGTTTTAGCTGTGTTTTTCTCCAGGTTTTCCTGGCTATGTGTTACTAATCTTGTTATGTTCTAGGTTTTCTTCCACCTTAAGACGGGATCAGATTCCAGATCTCGAAACGTCGTGAAACTTGTTTTTTACTAATCAGTGATGGCAAATGTCCGCAAAAATCCTAATCAAAAAATAATATGTTACCGAGTAAAGGTCCTTAGACTGAGTGTTGAGAGAGGGTTCAATCGGAGTCGCGTCAACAAAATGCTAAATATTTTGTTTGTTTTAACGCCATGGTTTTTTTTATGTTTTGATGAGGGTTGCCAACCTGTGTTTCCACTTGGCGGAAAATAAGATACCACATGAAGACAAGAAAAATCCCAATTTGTCCCACCTTCCCAGATGGTTTATCTCACAAAATATCCCTCACTTTCCCGCAAATAACGTAAGTCTAAATCGTCGTAAGGGTCAGACACCCCATAACGAATAAAAAACGTTTTTTCATTATGGGGTAACTAACCCCATAATTGAATAAAATGGTGTCGGTGCATGAGAAAAACCGAGGAAAAATAGTTTCTTGATAACTAACATTTTCTCTAAAGGCACAGATTTAAAGAACAGGGCTGAACCGTTGATCATTTGTTTATATTTTTACAATTATTAGTTTACTTTTCCCAGCGAAACGGGACCCCATCAGCTAGTAAAATAATCATAAAACAAAAGTAATTGTTTATATAAAATCAAAATACCTTATTTAAAAATAGACTTGGAAATTAGTTTTAACCGTCAGTTAAAAAACTGATTAGACAAAGTCAGGGCATTTTCAACTTTTCACTTTGAGAGTGCTCTCTATAACCTAACATAGCCTTCAAAATGTTACCTTTCTTCAAATTTTACCTTAGGTAATATTAAATGTTAACCTGAAAATCTTAGTACCTATAGTTTTATTATATTTGCAAAAAAACAAAAGATCCAAACGCACAAAGCACAAATCAGAATTTCTCTTTTACAGTCACGTTAAAAAATCCCATTCTATCCCACAATCCCATTTTATCTCTCGAGTAGTCGTAATATCCCATAAGTGGGATGAAAATCCCTAAAGTAAAAACACTGTTGCCAACTTTTCCTGAAAAAAAGGGTCTAGCACACACCAAGGGGGCCTGGGAGGTATGGAATACCCCGCAGAAGATCGGGGGCCCGGGGTCTTCCCTGGGATATGTTTGAACAATTCGTGTATTTTAGTGAGTTTTGAAGGCTATTAAATTTGTTCTATTAAATTCCAGGTATTAAATTCCAGGTATTAAATTTGTGAAACTATTTGTTTAGTTTTTTAATAAAAATACTATATAAATTAATTCCAGTGAGGTGTTAACAAAGTTTTATGGTTTAAAATTAATAACTAAACATTTCTCACATATATTTAATGAGACAGCTTCAGACAATAATCATTCATACAATGATTTAACAATATTATTTAAAGGCTTAAGGCTTAAAAATAGTGATAATTTAAGGTTTTATTTAAAAAAACGGGACAATTAGTGTCACATTCATAACTGCGTCGGGACGCTGCTAAAAAATACGGTAATGTCCTGGCTAAATCAAAACGGTTGGCAACCCTAGTTTTGACTGAGAACGGACCATCAAAAGCCGATTTTATAACCAAGAGAGAAAAAATGTGAAACCATCACGGAGAGGTCATATTCCGTCTTCTGAAATCTTGAAAAATGTATACGCTATGTAAAAATAATATGTTACCGAGTAAAGGTGCTTAAATTGTGTGTTGAAAAAGGGACAATTTTGCGAGTTTATCAAGTAAATTAAAAATAATCAATTTACAGCTCATAAAAATGCCATAACAGGCAAATTATTACAATCAAATTATATAAAAAATTTATAATTATAATACTTGTAAGAGTTTTGCCAAAATAGTGTGGATGGTTTGTTAACCGGTCTTGAAGATATTTGGCTAAAATGTCAAGGTAAAAATAAAATCAAACTACATAACGATGGGCACCAATAGAGCAGAGAAAGTTGTGCTAGGCTGGTATATATTCGAGTTGAAGGAAAGGGCGGGGTATTTCACCATTGAATCTTAAGATCAAGTTTAACAGTGATTTTATAAAGGTTATAACAAGCAGAGCATGTAGGCCTAAAGCTATTCCCAAAATAAAAAGAACCCACCGATCTTTGTTGTGCATCCACCGAAAAATGATTACGGTGGGTTCGGTTAGTTACTGGAACGGAAGTGGAAATTGACGATTGTCGAGATACACAGATATGGTAGACTACGGTGACCGGTGACTCACCGGTGAGTGCGGCTGAACCGGCTGATCGCGCCCATTGTTATATTCGTATTTATTCGTGGTTTAAATTGCATCTATGTAAATAAGTTATGCTTAAAATTAAAACTATTGTCCATGCTATTTTATTTGCTTTGTATTGTAAAATGGCTTTGCCGAGGAGAATAAAACATAAACACTGCTCTAGCGAGAACTTGCGTTGTTGCCGGAAGTTCTATTAACATGATTATTTCTAAACTACAACTTCACACCGGGATTAGGCAGGGCCGCCGACAGACATTTTGAGGCCCGGGGCAAAGTTTAGGAGTGAGGCCCCTCAATACAAAAAATTGTAAATAAAAAATACCTTTGTCTGTCAAATAGCTATATTTGTAAAATCTGCTGATTACAAACTTTTATATCTAAAAATGTTGAATATCTTAATTTGTTCAATATAAAACAACTACATCAAAGGTCTGTACTAAACTTTTGACTTATGAATTTTAAAAATTCAGAACATTACAACAAGTAAAAGCTGGTAAAATCCTTTTTGATACGGCTACTGGATAACACAGAACTTGGGATTAAAAGCACTAGACTAAAAAATGTATGTTTCTAATAAGCCTGTACCTGGGGGTAAATAGTATATTACGCAACTAGTGCGGGAAGTAGGTGTTTACGTGCGAGCATGATAGTTCACGCGCGACGCTTGCGGAGCGTGGGAATTTCACGCGAGCAACGTAAACACCTTCCCGGATGAGTTGCGTACGATAGTTTTCGCAACACTACCAGAAACAAATATACAGGGTAAGTAAAAAAACAACACTTCTATGTAAGTTAAAAGATTTAAAAAATATTAATTAAACTGTAAAGAGAAAATATGAACAAAACTATATTTATCTGTGCGGGGAAGTTGACAAAAAGCGTTATCTCAGCTATTCAGCGACCGAGTAAGCCTTTCTAGGAATACGTACGGCAACAATTAATTGATTAAATAATACTTCTCTTTATTAACTTATCGCTATTAACTGTAACTAGTCGCAACCTGGGAAACCAGTTTATTTACAATTGAGATATGGTCGTCATAGTTAAAATGTGTATGTTGTGTTTATGTATAATGTATGTAAATTGTGTGATGTACTATTTTTTCTTAAGTTGGCAACATTGAGCATTTACCGCACTCGTGCGGTAAATGCTCAATGCAAACTCTTTACCGCACTCCAGCTGATTTGTTACCTCACTACAGCTGATATTTGCCGTACTCTTTTGTAAACGGCGACTTCCCACACTGAAACGGAAGCGGAAATCGGCTACTTACTAGTATAATGTTGCGAAAAAGGATTTAAGAAACAGTTTAAAGTTATTATACAAATTATTCACGGACTACCTAACTATACTATAAACTACTTTACTTGTTTTCCAACTCCCATAATGCCTTTGGTGCTTGTGGCGTCACCAGGACACCATTTTACCGGTTGTATCCTAACCCTAGCAAGGCCCCCTTGGCCCTTTGGTTAAAGTATAGCTTAAGTCGAAGATGTAGTAATAACTACCCTCTGACTGGCCAAGATACGTTATTGCGCCAGCTTGAGGCTACAAACGAGCGCATTCTTTCGGTCTGCTGAAGGCATCATGAGCTGCTTAAATTTTTGTATTAGGAAACCTGAATTTCTTTGGACCTTGGTTCTTACCACAGATAAACGAATACATTCGTTTATGTATTCGTTTATCTGTGTTCATACGTAGCTGAACTCAAACTCAGAGGAGAAGCAAAGTCTTGAGTCGTGAATGTTATTATTAATATTATTCTTTTGCAGAATATACACCATTTAGTTAAAGCTAGGAATTCTTTTCCTTGGTCCATCGTAGGCCTGTACAAAAAAAGTTTTGTGATGAATTTAGGGTGTAAACGATTGGTATTGGACGACTGCTGAGCTTGTACGATTTAGTTAATGTGATGTCTGGTGCAGGCATATTGCCTCGGGGGGCCTAGACGCGACGGCCGAAAAC
This sequence comes from Flexamia atlantica, assembly GCA_035578135.1. Classification (NCBI taxonomy): domain Eukaryota; kingdom Metazoa; phylum Arthropoda; class Insecta; order Hemiptera; family Cicadellidae; genus Flexamia; species Flexamia atlantica. Next base: position 3,282,357 of record JAQJVK010000040.1, on the reverse strand, counting down.
CAAATGAAATTGTATCAAAATAAGACAAATGAACAGTTAGGTAATTTTAATTATATACGTTTTTTAAGTACTAAGTTTTTTATATATCTTCTAATACATTTAATTTTGGACTCCTTGTTTTAAAACCTCTAATATTTAATAATCCTCAAAAATATTCTCAGCTCAAAATGTGACCCCCTTCCTTTTGTGGCCCGGGGCAATCTGCCCCCTTTGCCCCCCCCCCTCTCGGCGGCCCTGGGATTAGGAGGTATTTTTCGAATATTTTCACAGGAAAAAATGTAAAAATGCAACTCTTATGAAGTCGATCATTGTTACTTTTTTAACACAACTTTTCCGTGATTTTTCTCACTTTCCTGGTCCTTTCAAGAAAGTCCTTGATGTTTCAGATCTTTCAAAAAGTTGCCTGCCTTTGTCAACCATTTCATGAAGAATTCCTGCTTTTTCAATGTTCCAGTCGTTGGCATAGGTCAAGGCATTAAACCGAAATAATCGCATTCATGTATACAGGATGTTTACGAAAATCCCTTACACACTTCGAGTTACTTACATCAAAATAATAAAAAAGTTCCTATAAACATGGGTCCTAAAATGTTTAGTTATCCGTCTGTCGGTCTGTACGTGTTTTTAGCATGATTTTGCATAACTTTGGAAATACGAGAAAGATATTAACTTAAAACTTGGTACATATATGCTGACTAATAGGACCTATTTTGGTGCGGAGTATCAAGTTTCTACTTTGTACTATTTAAAAATGGCAGCCATTTTTATATTTTAAAACTTAATATCTTAAAAACCGTAAATTTTACAGAAATTGTACAAGAGACAAAAAAATTGTGTAATTTTATTTCCTACAATACCGTATTAAGATCATAAAGATTGAACAACAATTAACGGAGTTATTGTAATTTTTCTAACAGAATACATGCTTGTTTATGGCAGTTATGGCAAATATTCGTCAGGTAGGCTGCCTCAACTTATGTTGAGACGCCCTTTACCGACATGCTGACTAATAGGACCTATTTTTGTGCGGAGTATCAAGTTTGTACTTTGTACCATTTCAAAATGGCAGCCATTTTTACATTTTAAAACTTAATATCTTAAAAACTGTAAATTTTAGGGCCTGCAGAAATTGTACAAGACACAAAAAAGTTGCGCAAATATATTTCCTACAAAAAAATATAACGATCATAAAGATCCGCGAGCATAATCAGCGTAATCATAAAGATTCCTATTAGTTAGCAAGTACGTACTAAGTTTGAATTTGATATCTTTAGAAGTTCCAAAGTTATGCAAAATCATGTTAAAAACACATACAGGCTGACAGACGGATAACCGAGCATTTAAGGACCCATGTTTACAGGAACTTTTTTCTCATTTTTGATGTAACCATATCCTGAAGCCTCCTGTAAGGGTTTTTCGTAAGCACCCTACAACTATTAGACTAATAATACATCGAATGCGGCGGAAGTGCGTCAAAAAGGTTAAGCATAAATTATTGTTATGCCCGTGAATGTTAATTAAGGGAACACATCTTTACAGCCGGCTGTGAGATTAAATTGGTTCGCGACGTCGAAGCAAGTACAGTTGCATGCATTTTAGCCCAGTCAATCTAGGTAAAAAATCATGCAAACCCGGAAATGCGAGGTATAAAGCTGAATTTTGGCACATATGTTCTTTATGTTATCCTGGACCATATACTAAAAGTCCCCTACCGTCCCCTGTGTGCTTCTTCCGGTATAACGAAAATAGGGGGGAGGGGGGGTGAATATTACTTAAACGCTTACTGCTTTAGAACGGTAAGATATACAGAAATATAAAAAACTGATTTAGATTCAGTAAAATGTGGCCGTTAATAAAGGTCATGTGATAAAATGTGATAACTGTAACCGTTAAGCATTAATAATTAATTTATTTATTGTTTTACTTTCTTTTTAGCTAGAATTGTGTTATAATGCTATATTCTAGTGTTATTTCTTGATGTAACAAAGTTGTAAAAGTTGTAAAAGCTAGGACTTGCTTGTACTTAAAAAACTCCACACTGACTTCCTCACAAATGAGACTAAAATTGATTATGTTAGTGCTTCAAAATCACTGCAAAGACTAGAAACAGCGTTAAACCAAACATGTGATGCAGAAGGAACTCGTAGTCGCACAAGAAAGTTGTGGGTGCTATATTTTAGATTAGTTGCGCTAATGCGCCTTTACATAAGATCGGAACGTACTGGTGACTTCACGCTTCATATATCTTGCATCAAAGCAATGCTTCCGTATTTCCATTCCTCAGGTCACCTCCAGTATGCAAAATATGCACACCACTATGTCCAGGAAATGGAAGATTTACCACAGGTTCTAAGTAAAGACGAGCTCGAGAGATTCATTTCTTTAGGTTTCTTTACAGTTCGTAGGACAGAAAGGTTCTGGGGTGGAAACTGGACAGATATGGTGATTGAGCAGGAGCTCATGCGTTCTTTGAAAGTGTCAGGTGGACTTATCCATGGAAGAGGCGTCACTGACAGTAACTTAGCGAGATTTGTCCTAGCGCGTCCAGCCTGTTCTGTTGTCACGAATGCGTTTGAAAAATTGTGTCACATAAACTCTGGAACAACAGAACAACATGTTGAGCTACGCGATGCTCGGCAATCAAGAGATGATAAAGATTTGGACAAACTACTTTGTTGGCTAAAGTCAAATTCGCCTTTCAGTGTTGACATAAATGGAGGTTTAATTTCTTTGTCGACTGGAACAGTTGCTGACGCTAAAATAAACCCGGAGACCGCCACAGAAACAGGTCTTCTTGCAATGACTCAAATGACTGGCCAAACGTTTGGTGATGTAAAACTTAAAAGAAAAAGTAAAGTTACTCCTCTTGCTGCTATTATTTATGCCACTATCAAAGTAAGAGGTCACGATGTTATAGAAGTGAATCCGAATCAACTGTTTCTTAGAATATCGTGTATTTTAAAATGTCCATCTGACTATGAAGATTATATGGCCTTTGAATTGGCTCCGAGGCCACCTTCTCTCTTTAACGGAGCAGCGATGAGAAAAACAGCTAAGTCAGCACTTTGTGATGTTATAGAAATGAGCACACCTACCCTTCATAGTTGGCCTCAAGACTGTGTTTATGTATTGGACGGAGGACATCATGTTGTTTGGCCTAAGCCTGCCACATTATGAACAAATTATTTCAGGATATGTTGAATTTATTCGCATCCATTACGGTTCAAGTGTAACCGTAGTTTTTTATGGCTATGAGGGACCAGCGACCACAAAGAACCAAGAGCAAGATAGAAGAGCATGTCGAATTCAATCAAGAACAATACATTTCGACTTAAACATGACAGCATCAGTGACTCAGGCTGAATTTCTTGGTAACGCTGCAAATAAAAGCCGACTTATAAGTGAACTGAAATCACATTTTGATCGAGCTGGCTTTTCAGTTCTACAAGCTGTAGCAGATGCTGACTTTTTGATTGCTTCAACAGCTCTTCAGCAGTGTTCTAAAGGTATGAAAACAGCTGTGGTTGGTACAGACACTGATCTTCTAGCACTTCTTGTGCAGGGAGTTAAAAGTTCTGATACATTATTCTTCATCAAACCAGAAGGCAGTAAAGGTTCCTAAAAAGTTTACCCAGTAGCTGAAATTAGTAGTAACTTAGGCAATATGAAAGACTGTATACTGTTTGCACACGCATTTTCCGGATGCGACACAACATCCTCCACGTTTAGAAAAGGGAAGAAAGTGCCATGGAAAGTGTTGGAAAAAAGTGTGGAACTTCAAAAAATGTAAACATTTTCAAAGATCCAACTGCTGAGCCTGACATGTTAACATCATGTGGAGAACAATACTTTCTTGCGATATACGGAGATACAAAGTGCAAAACATTAAATGAACTAAGGTACTCTATGTTCAATAAACTGATAGCTAGACAGAAGATTACTTCAAGCTTTGATTTGTCTGTTTTACCACCCACTTCAGATGCCGCACGCTTACACACCTTGCGGGTTTACTATCAAGTGCAGAAATGGCTTGGGAAGGATATGGATCCATGTTCATGGGGTTGGCTTGAAAAAGACGGTGTTCTTGTACCACAATCTATGACTTTGCCACCGGCACCTGATAAACTCTTGAATTTCATTACATGTGATTGCAAGAAAGAGTGTGCACGATCGTGTGATTGCATAAGGTCAGGATTAGCTTGTTCGGCAATGTGTGCTCATTGTCAAGGCAGAGAATGCAACAACACACTGCAGACAATTGATTTAGAGGAAGAGGACGTTGATAGTAACTAAAGGTCAGTTTTAAACAAGATAGTGGATACAACACACTGTTCAATACAATTGCTTTTTGACATACGGTTGTACATTTTAAAATCATTAAAATAAATTAAAATTGGGTATCATATTGAATGTAGTTAATATGATTTGTACAAATATTATTTCAAATTAATAATATTTTATGATTGTACTTAAAAATGTAATTGTTAAACCATTAAATTTTACTGTATTCTGTACATTATTTATTTAATACCATGCTAATGTTATACTTTTTAGACCATTGACCACGTTCATTCTACATATTTCAACTGGAGTTTATTCATATACCAGTTTATTTCCCAACTGAAATATACATTTAAGGAAAGAAAATAAAGTGTAGTGTTGACGGAAAACCATTAATAAAGTAAATATAGGAGAAAAAACTTCAGTATTAAAACCTTAACAATAAAGAGTAAATCAACATTTTTTTGTTGGTTAACAATTTTTCATGCACTAACTAAAACTGATTAAAAGAAAATCATCATAATATTTTGTAGCTAATATTTTTCTGAATTAAACACAGTTGTTATTTTTCCTCCATCTGCTTTTGTTCTCGTGTAATGTGCGTTTAAGTAAGCCGCGCCCCCCTCCCCCCTTTATTTCGTTAAAACGGGGGACGCACACGGGGGACGGGCGGGGACTTTTAGGATGTGATTTGGTATACCATAACGGACATCTGTGCAAAAAATTAGCTTTATACCTCGCATTTCCAGGTAAAAACCTAGATTGACTGGGCTATTTGGTATAGGCCTTAAATCGATAAATCGACCGCATTCGAAATGAGCATACGATAAACCGTATCGGCGCGGCGAGGGTTATCGATTTCATCACCTCGGTCTTATATGATTAAAGGTGAATATTATTGAAGGTCATTATTCTCACTATGTGAATAGATTTTTTTTTAGTTAATCAAATCATATTGATTGTCAGGAACTTCTATGGGCTAAGCTGGAAAAGTACCCTACTTAGTGGCTATATTTCCCAGCAAACACTAGTAGTAAAAAAATTGCCTTCTGCCGTTGTTTTTTCTGTGTTCGATGCTTTAACTTCATTATTTTAAAAACAATTTGTATGTATATACTTAAGCACCCCTTTATCAAAATTTGATTTAAAAATCACAACACTTGTCTAGGTAATTATATACCGTAATCACAATGATTGAAAACTTAAATTAAACTTCAAGTTTATTAATATTACAAATATTTGTAGCAGACCTAAACAGTATACAATAGATACTGCCGTCAGTGCTTCAATTCACTATAAGAAGCAGAGCGACTTATAATTAATTTAGCTTTATTATATAATAATCTTATTTATCTGTGGTTTGACCAAGAAACCCACAACATTTCTATATCGGTTATTCAGTTTGCTTTGGCTTAAATATCTTCGTAATAGATTATATATTTTTGTAAATGTTTAAGAAATCAGACAAGTTGTTGTTGGAAATACCAAGCCACGATCTAAACCATGGGAAAATATTCTTAATCAACTAGAGTGATTTTTCGTTGATCCCGGGGGAACGATCTCCTTTTGGAACTTTATGGGTTATTTCTCGTCTTCATTTCATAAATTCTTAACGTCCTGCAGGGCCGCCGAGAGGGGGGGCAAAGAGGGCAGATTGCCCCGGGCCACAAAAGGAAGGGGGCCACATTTTGAGCTGAGAATATTTTTCAGGATTATTAAATATTAAATTTTTTAAACTAAGGAGACCAAAATTAAAGGTATTAGATACAAAAGAAACTTAGTACTTACAAAAGTATATAAAATAAAGTTACCTAATTATTCATTCGTCTTGTTTTGATAGGCTACAATTTCATTTGGTTTTCTTATGTCTCGTCTGGGGCCCCCGAGGTTAAGCCGCGTTTACACTATACAAATTGCTTTATAAAGTTGTGTTGTTCAAACAGTTGTACTAATTGTTTTGAACACGTTTAAGAAAGCAATGACAATTATTAAACAAGTTTTACAACAAGCGTGTTTTAAAACTAAAAATCGTGTTTTACAATAGGTTGCAGGTTGCCCGAGCCGAGGCGGAAAGATCGAGAGATATTTTTGTTTTGTAAACTTTTGCTGTCCAACATGTTTTAAAACACAAGATCGAGTTTAAAAAAACAAAAGTTGTATTAAACATGTTTACAAATTAAAGTTCATAAAACAAGTTGTATTATGTAAACGCGGCTTTCGGCCTGCACCAGACCTTACATTAACTAAATCCGTACCGAACTCAGCAATCGTCCAATACCAATCGTCTGCACCCTAAAATTCATCACAAAACTTTTTTTGTACAGGCCTACGATGGACCAAGGAAAATGATTCCTAGCTTTATCTAAGAATAATAGTAATAACAATCACGACTCAAGACGTGACATGAATTTTTTCCAGTGATTAACAACTTCGGCTTCGTTTCTCATCTGAGTTTGAGCTTAGCTAGCTATGAACCAAGGTCCAAAGAAATACAGGTTTTCTCACACAAAACTTCAAGCAGATCCAGATGCCATCAGCAGACCATAAGAATGCGCTCGTCTGTAGCCTCAAGCTGGCACAATAAAGTATCTTGGCCAATCAGAGTAGTTATTGCTACACCTTTGATTTAGGCTATACTTTTACCCAATAGTAATAGGCAAGGGCTAGGATACAACCGGAAAAATGGTCTCCTGGTGACGTCACGCGCTCCACAGGCATTATGGGACTTGGACAATAGAAGGAAAACAAGTCAAGTGGTTTATTTATAGTAGTAAGGTAGTCCGTGAATAATTTGTATAATATCTTAAAACTGTTTCTTAAATCATTTTTACCCCTAAGTGCTTTTAATCCAAAGTTATGTGTTATTCAGTAATCGTATTAAAAAGGATTGTAGCCTACTTCCTTTAACTGTTTGTAATGTTCTAAATTTTCAAAATTCATAAATCAAAAGTTTAGTACAGACCTTTGATGTAGTTGTTTTGTACTGAGCAGTTTAAGATATTCAACATTTTAGATAAAAAATTTTGTAATCAGCAGATTTAAATTTAGCTATTTAACAGACAAAAGTATTTTTTATTTACGAATTTTTGTATTGATGGGCCTCGCTCCCAAACTTTGCCCCGGGCCTCAAAATGTCTGTCGGCGGCCCTGACGTCCTGTTTCTAGAGAATCCCGAGATATTGTTTCAGATTTACAAAATTCTCATTCAGGAAGGCAGGGGTGCAGGAAAGCGACTTCATCTTTACTTATAGCAACAAAAACGCTGCTGGACCGGAACAGGAACTGAGTATCCTGTTCGTGGCAAAAAAGTGTTTCATACGGCTTGATAAAGAATTCTTTCATACAATTAGTATGCCAATAATAGTGAGTTACCACAGATGAAAACGTCAGTTAAGTCATTTAAATTAATTTTGGTCGTACCATTTTCTTTGTAAGACATTTAATCATGCGATGAGAATGCGACTGAAAATTATAGACCAATATCCATTTTAAATCGTTTTTAAAAAATCTTTAAACCCGTCTGTTATAAGGGAAGGAGCTTAGTTACTTAATTTTAAGCTAATTTGTCACTTCAGTCTAACTTAATCGAAATCACAATGTATTCCTCCCGTAAAATCCTATCTCGACTAACACTCCAGAATATGTTTACAATATGTTTACAAGTTTACAATTGCCTTCTACACATTAAAGGAGATCTGAACTCATATGTAACTAGGGGTGAAATGCATGACCATAACATCCGAGGTGCACGCAAACTAAATACTAATCGCTATAGGCTAGCCATGAGGAGAGACAGTTTCCCTGCCTTAGCTATAAAAATGTATAATGCCCTGCCAAGGAAAATAACTGAGCTGGAAGCAAAAGTCTTCAAAGGTAAAATGAAGCAGATCTTGCTGGAAAACCCTTTCTACTCGATCTCCGAGTTCTTCGAGAACGCAAGCATAATCAATTAACTGTCCACCGCCACTGCACAGTTCTAAATATATGTTTTCTATATGTTTTATGTGAGTTTTAAATGTATGTTTAGAAAAAAAAGTATAATTTGACGCTATCTATCCAGCCTAGGCTGGTCAACGATGAAGAGGAGGTAATAGGTAATAAGGTAAGAATCAAAACACGTAAATTTCCCAAAACAGCAATAACTATTCGACGAACGGATCGAAACCACCACCAACCGACTATCGACTAACCGACTAATCGATGACCGCAACCGCATCGAATGGCCACTCACCGTGCCAGTAGGCGGGGGGCGGGGCCAATGGGAGGGCGGGGGGCGTGGCCCACAGCGTCTGATTGGTCGGCCGCTCGCACGCCAAAACAGCTACAAAAACAATTGGACGCAATGTTCATTACGGCCGATAATGGCTTGGCATGCAGTCACCGTCTCCCGTCTCCGTGTTATATACACCATACCGTTCCACCGTTCCCCCCAGAAATAACCATGGAGTAAAAAGCGAGGTTCACCAACGCAAGTCATACCGTTCTCCGTTTCGATGCAACTAATCTATATTATATACAGCCGTGTGTATATCACAGTGATATGCCAATGAGCTTTCTCCTATCTGTTGTCATAAACCTATGGGACCTGAAATAAACCAGCACCCATCCCGCAACCAATGACCAATGTATTGCTCAAATATGTACATCACATGTTATCTATCCACCAGACCAGCAGTTCAACGTTAACATTCCGTTAGCAAATTAGTTTGAATGGATTTCGTTACATGTTGATTTTGCGGAGGAAAATGTAGAAAATTTCTAAAAATTTCTACATGTATTAAAAATTCAGATCTTGAAAACCGCTGGTAAGAACTACCATTGCCTTTTGGTGGCTTGGTATCTTTGGCTTCTTTTTGTTAGCTAATCTGAAGCAGACCTTCCATCATATTGTCAAATGTGTACCAGGTTTAGTGACCCAGGATTGACAGAGCTCCTAGTTATAGTGAATCCCCTACAGAGTTTACTTACGTCACCTTTTAATTCAAGTATCAGAAGCAGGTAATATATCATTTCGTGACACATAAAACAAGCAATATCATGCTAGATAGAATACAAATTGTTAAAAAAAAGTAGCTATAATAACGGGTTTATAGAAGCACCCTCTAATCGATGACACTGTTTTTAAATTCTGAAACTAGCTACAGCTGTGCCATAAAAATGGGAGGTCAATTAATTCATTATTCATAGTCAAAGGTATTACTCAAGCAGAAGCCACAACCAAACGGTTTTTTTCAGCAAACTATTTAACGGCTGAGCAAATCTATGTTTTTCCCCCTTATACGATTGTTTTCCTTGTTTCTACGTTTATTTATGAGGGCTTCGTTGGCCTTAAACTTATTTGGGGACTTTAGCGTCACCGCAGGTTGTTAGAAACATTATCACTACCTCCTGTGCCCACCACGCCGACTAACATATGGCATGAGACTCGTCATCTAATATATCTGCAGTTAATCTAATAAATCTCATCTAATCTGCATCTTATCTGCATCTAATAATCTTGCCTGCTAATAATCTACCTCGTGCCAGTCTTCAAAGACGTTGTCAATCAGGCGAAATGGCAATAGTAGTTTATGCAACGATTGTATAATGAATGTCTTTAAGCCACGAGTGAGATGTAAGTTAGAACACGAGCGAAGCGAGTGTTCTATATATCTCACGAGTGGCTTAAAGGCATAATACAATCGTTGCATACACTATTTTATCTACGACCAACAATATACGACAAAATTTCCCCCGAAGTTAAACAAAAACTCATGACTTTTAATAACGATGGAATAGGTCAACTAAAATTTGAGGTTAGGCAAATAAGCAGACTGAACCATGAATCGTTGTGGAACAATCAGCTGATGGGATAACTAAACTCAAACATGAATCGTAATGCAACAATCAGCTGATGTGCGAATTGCGTAATTGTTATTATGACACTACTTCCGTCAAATGCCGAGCTCTCATTGGTCTAGAACCAGTACTCTAAAGTGACTCCAGTACTCTAAAGTCGTCATTAGAGTACTGCTTGGTTTTTGGTGTTTTAATGTATATCATTATAATGTTTATTGTAATACCATAATTGGTGCTTATTGCAATGGTCGTAGATAAAAGTGATGATGGTGGTGGTGTTAAGAAAAGAAAGTTCAAGAAGGATGAGGTGAGAACGAATGCAAGATTATGGAAGATTATGGATGTTGTGGCAGATCGTAGTGGCATTTGTTTATAAGACATTATTTTAACTCATTCTTAGAGCTATTAAAATTGGTTATTTTATTAATGTTTGAAGAAAGTTGTGAAAACCGTTGCCTACCAGAATTACAGGGTTTGATTCATAAACTGTTAAGCTATGATGCGCTGATGGGTGAATAAATACATAAGAAATAGTTAGAATCTCCATTTCTCCCACTGTCAAATCTACTAGTTCCTACCACGGCAACATTGTACCTTCCTACTTGAAAGAGGAACATGGCAAGAAACAAGTCGTTTAGAAATTAACTAATACAACGCTAAAGATTAGAAACAACGCAAAGAATTGTAGCTTGCCAAATTTAACAAGTGAATCGGATATCATTTTAAATGCGTTATCAATTTCTATAGGCCTATTCTTCTTAATTTTTCAAATATGTTTATGTGCGTGCTGTTTTATAAATTTTGTTATAAAAATCCAGATTATTGACGGTTTCTTAGAATTCTTGCTGAATCTTTGAGAATTTCTTGCCTCTTCTGTTTTGAACGAAATTAGCAACTTTTCTTAATTTTAATATGTTTTGTTTATTTACAATTATATCAATAATGAAATAAAAATACCTAATCCAATCTCTGTTTTTCTTATGACGACATGTCTCACTCATTAGAGAGCATCATCAGGTCATTGTATGCAGCCACATTGATCAATGTATCGTTACATTGTGGCAAGTCGATTAATTGATTCAATAAAATGTCATGGCCACTGTAGTTATATAAGTTGTCATGTCGTTAAAAAGGTTGAAAATTATAAAATCTCGAGCTATGCTGGCCAGCAACCATGATGTTTGCAGCAATTAAAAGCCCAGCTGATAGCATGTTAGCTGATAGCATGTTAGTTGAAATGGAGCAGTGGACTGCTCAACTCCGGGCTTTCGCTGTCATAGCTTTTTTAAAGGATCTTTTCCGTTAATTCACCACCACTATTTTCTTTTGTTTTCCGTTAGTTCACCACCACTCAGAATCTAAAATACAGTAAGAAAGTCGTTCTGAGTAATTAGGAATATTGAATTCGGGGTTTCCTTTACCTGCAGTATTCGTAAAAGCCTTATCTTATCGCACAGCGATAACCGGACCGCGCGCTCAGCGTCCAGTCCAGACAGTGATCAACGAGTGGCAAAAATTAATTTTTAAATGTCGCAAGTAAGTGTAACAGTGAGGAGAGTTCTGCGCGTTTTTTACGTTCATTGCGCGCCGGCTATTGTAGTATTGGTTATCAGTCGATGTTAGGACCTAACATAACCTAACCTAACCTAACCTAACCTAACCTAACCTAACCTAACCTAACCCAACCTAACCTAACCTAACCTAACCTAACGTAACCTAGCCAACCCATCAAATACATTAAGTAGTTCTGGCTACCAAAGTAACTTTAAAGCGTAACAACGTAGAATTGGTGGTGAATTAACGGAATCATGAGCAAAAAATAGTGGTGGTGAATTAACGGAAAAGATCCTTTTTAAAAAATAACGAGTCCATGATTACTACACAACGGTTATTTCGCAATAACTGCCACATTCACCGCAATGATGCTGTTCCTCATGCAACGACTTCTGGTTGGGGGGCCACTTGAAGAGCAAGGTTTTCGCCACGAAACCCCAAACTATTGCAGGTCTGAAGAGCAGCATTCGTAATGAAATTGCCGCAATACCAATGTCCATGATACGACGGGTGATGGCGAGTTTCCAAAAGAGATTGGAAACATGCTTGGATGACGGTGGACACCATATGAGGGATGTCATATTCCGTAAAAAAATGGTTTAGCTATGTAAATATTTTGTAAATAAATCTTTAAGTTTTAATAAACTGTAATTGTTATTGAACACAACGTTGTTTAATTTATTACTTCACACCCGCAAAACAAACATTGCATAGATTTCACATATTATTTATTATTTATGCCATCTCTCCATTAGAAAAGTTGAATAGTTTGAACAAATTATAATACAATAAATTCTATTAATTAAGAAACCATTCAACGCAAAAATCATCCGTCCAACCATTGTCATCTGGTCTAACCCGTGATAATTAGATGAGCTGTAAAAAAACAAAATGTTACCGGTTATTATGGACCACCCAGTAATATCAATGTTCAAAAACAATAGTCGAATCGGCTTAGCGAAGACCAGATGACGTCACGCAAATAACCTCTGCTGGGCAGACGTTGGATTACGTCACGCTTACGTCATGTTTACGTCACGCTCCGCAGCCGGCCGGTTGTGGCGGAACGGCGGCAGTCGTTAGAAGAGTTTTTTTTAACAATTGTACTTCTTTAAAGTTTTAATATCAACGCACTTTCTGTTTTGAAAGATAAATACCCCCGTCGCAGCAGACCTGCATACTCACTCGGCGAATTTCAAACGCAAAACAACACAGTTCAACCCAACATCAGTGTGCGATTTGACATGTTTTTGTAAGCTCCATAGGAACAACATGGGGAACATGTCTACTATGTGGTCGCTGGGAATGAGTATGCAGGTTTGCTGCAACAGGTATGTTAAAACTGGGTGGTTTTAATTCGATGTTTAATAGATCTGAAGTAGAAGAAGCCGTAAGTCAAGTTTTAACATGAAAGGAATATATAGATTTTTTTAGAGTAGGATTCACCTAAGTTGGCCAAGACGAAAGTAAACAAACTATTATCTTCTTACGAACTTAACCATAAAATCCAGCTGTGCTGAAAACATTGTCAACGAACATCTGTTTAGTATAGCGCTTGCAATAAAGGGAAGTTCTGATGCAATTTGCAACTGGAAGTTCACTTGCGCGGCTTAAAATATTACTAAGGGGCTTTTCCAAATAAATTATGTATTAACAGGGAGATGATGTGTCATGGATGTGGCATGGTTAATAGTCTAAGGTTTTGTAATGAAATAATATTTACAAATAAATATAGGCGAGTTTTTGAATAGCCAGTATTACTTGCTGCAAGTCAGTATCTGAAAAGAGAGATTGTTTCATATTGCGGTCAAAACGTATTAAAATTGGCCCAGGAAAAATAAACAAGCAGTTAAACAAACTAAAATATTCGTAAATCAAGAAATAGAATCAAATTAAACTTTGGCAGCTATGTAAAAAGTTTGAATGGAAATAAAAACTTCTAAAAATAGGCGATGTTGTAAACATTCTATAACCTATAACAACTTGTAAACAAACGCAACGTGGCGATTTGACAGTTCTGAGAAAATGTAAACAGACACCATGTGTAACCAACAATGTTTTCAATGTGACTTGTATAAAAAATTTTGATGAGATGATTAGTACATGCTTTGGCCAACTTACGTGAATCCTACTCTACTTCCCATCAGTTAACATTGGGACAACGCACTGTGTTTACCACTTTTAATATCTCGGTAACCAATGGACATAGAGCTGTGATTTAAAATACTATATTGTTTGTTTTTTTTTAGCTTACTCACAGCTAAATTCAATGGTGCCAAAAAAATTGGATTATATTTATTTCTCTATGATAAAAACTCAAAAACCCCTTTTTGGGGGGTTTATCCCCCTTAAGCCCGCCTTCCGATGGTCCGATCGTGCTGGTTTACGAACTCGTCCGAGTGATTACCACTTTACACGTCTGTACCATATTTCATTAGGATCGGGTCATATGCCCCAAAATAAAAAGTTAACATGGTCTCGGGCTTAGATCTTCCCGTGAGACTTACGGTAACAGCTTATTCCTGTAAGGGAATTCGCTAACACCTTTAACATACTAAAATGCGTATTTTTTATTGACTGTGTATTACTTTTAATTATTAAAATATTAAATATGTTTACCTTATGAACACTGACTTTTTCGTTGGTCCGCCCACTTACAACAAACTAGATGGTGTTCAAATAATAATTTTCACACATGTATTTAAACGTAAGAGCGGATACTTCCTGTTGAATCTTTCAAAGTTGAAGGGAAATTTCTGACATTCCCAATCGGAAAAAATGAAAGTAATTATGAAAGTTCTGTACGATTTGTCAAAATACTAAAGGATATTAATGGAACGAATTGTATAACAAAGATAAACATAATTTTATTGTAAGGGCCTAATTTTATTCCCAATCTTGAGCTAAAATTACAAATTAATCCAGGCATGTGTAATTTCCGCGAGTTTTTAAAAAATCAGCTAATGTGAACCATTTTCCCTACCTGACGCAACATTTTTACTATCAATAAAGACCAGTTTATTTTAAACCAAACCTCTATGCAAATATTAAGCTATTAAAGCAAAATAAATAGGAAAATTCGTAAGTATTCTTAGTAATGTAACTATAACTATGCAATAAACGATGTACACAATTAATTAAGAATAACATTGGAATCAATAATAATTCAAAACTTAGAGCGCCTTGAAATTTCCACGTACACATGCAAATATGTTGCATCTCAACGAATGCAAGCGGTAACAGATGATTTAGTGGTAGGAATATTCAAAAGAATAACATTAACCAGCTGTGACTGTGTGAACGTCTAACAATTACTTAAGCAAGAACTTAGCAACAATCAGCTGATCGCTGGTGCATGAATGGTTGCAGCTACCCGGTTGCAGGCGCTAATAGCAGAACGAAACGAAATGGATATTTTTATCACTTAGGCCTACTAAATTAATAAAATAGATGTTCATAGTCTGGGTATTTATTGTTGCAGGTAGGGGAAAAATTTTGTGTGTATTTCGAGGGTAAAGCACATTGTCTCCCTCGTAAATACTGTTGTAGACAATGTTGTACTTTACTCACTCAAAACGCAAATAGCTATTGCCAAACAGTGCAGCCTAAAGGAACGCAACGCATTCAATTCTGTATAAATAATTCAGAGCAATTGCGCAGTGGAATATTCTTTGATTCCTTTTAACTTCGGGCTTGTATTATCCTTGATTTTTTCTCACTTTGGGGCAGCGCACACAGAGCAAACGTTTAATTTACCAAAGCGACAAAGCTGAGGTCAGATGGATCATGATTCTTTTTTAACCCATTTTATCATGCACCTCACCGTTACGTGCAACATGCAACATCATAATTCATAAAAAATGTACAATATACACGGAGCTGTTCGTCCTAAGGTAATATACAGTAATCCTAAAAGGATTAAATAAAGTAGTTTCCAACTAATGCTGCAAGAAATTACTTTGAGGCAGCATAAACCCAAATAAACCCTGCTGTGATATTAATACCAAACATTTATATTTTGTCAGTACAGAAAAATCTGTTTATTTTTTTAATTAACATCTCTCATCATTTTGACAGGCAACGACATGCAAAAATTTAACCTTTTTTCTAGGCAGAGAACAAATGAAAAAAGTAATTAGAAATATTTGTATAAGAGTAATGATATATTCACGAAAATAATAACGTGTTTAAATCGTATATTAGATTGTATTTCCATATAGAATTATTTTTTAAAAATTAAGGGAAAACACAACATATTTTCAACTTGAAATTAATGAATTATATCAGCTTATCTGTTTATTAATTACTAATGATCGAAAAAAACAATAGGGTCAATATTTTAGCCCCAAGTTTTATTGAGGCTTAGACCTTTTGTAAACTATTTTGTCTAACCCATCGGGGTTTAGATCCGCCATATTTAAAAATTCCATATCAAGGTTTTGATATAATGTACTGAAGCTCTAACAAAACATACCATCCCTGTACCTCCCACAATACATACTACAGTACATTCAGGGACTATCCAACACACTGCAGGGATATTTCGCTACGGACTCACCGAGGGGTGGCACCACTGCATCCTCCTTGACGCGGACTTCCTGCTGCGTGGCGCGCTGGCGGGCGACGGCGATGCCCACGGGGATGCCTCCCTGGCCCTGGGGGGCGGACACCGAGGTCGCCGTCGGGGCTGCAACAGAGAGTGGTGGTCAGGGGTGTCGCCAGAAACCGGGTATTTACCATGTTTTCGGGTGTTTACCCGTTTTCGGGTATTTTAAGGTCGTGCGGGGATTTGGCGGGGATAAGAGAAAATCGGGTGAAACCGGGGATTTTAGACTTGGGCTGCAAGAATTTACCCAACAACCTGAATATTAAAATACCCCCGTTACAGCAGACCTGCATACTCAGCGGAATTCCAATGCAAAAGAACAAATTTTAATCCATCTTAGCGAAATATGGCATGTTTTTGTAAGCTCCATAAACATAACTTAGGGAATGAGTATGCAGGTTTGCTGCATCAAGTATGTTAAAAATGGGTGGTTTTAATTCATTATTTAGAAGATTTGATCTAGAAGAAACCTTATAACAAGTTTTATCTAGATATCTTGAGAAATAGGCGAGATACAGAATTTTACTTATTTCCCATAAGGTTAACATTGGGACATCGTACTGTGTTTACCACTCGCAATATCTCGGTAACCAATGGACATAGAGCAATGATTCAAGATACTAAATTGTTTGTTTTTTGGG
The DNA here is from genome assembly GCA_035578135.1 of Flexamia atlantica. NCBI lineage: Eukaryota > Metazoa > Arthropoda > Insecta > Hemiptera > Cicadellidae > Flexamia > Flexamia atlantica. Next base: position 3,265,437 of record JAQJVK010000040.1, on the reverse strand, counting down.
CTGAGTTCAATAATGCGAACAAAAATTAAATTATTTTTATTTTTGGATGTAAAAAACTCAAAAACACCATTTTGGGGGGGATTTGTCCCTCTTTACCCCATCTCATCCCTCACGGCGGCCTTCAGGATAAAGTGCTTTCCGGTTTTTCGTTCTATTATAAAACTCATGCACTCAGTATAGGCTTACCAGATGTCAGGGATTTCCCCGGACAGTCCGGGTTTCAGGCTTGCGTCCGGGGAAATGTCAGGGATTGAATTTTGTCCGGGGTTTTAGTCAGCCTGCGTAAAAAAGAGAACAAAAACGCCCTAAATAAATGAATTGGTAATTAGTTTTGAGCAGTTTTTAAGAAAGTTTATACAAAACAAAAGAAATTTAAACGAAAGGAAGGGGTATTTTATGGTTTCACCAGGTATTAGGGGCTAATTCGTTGCGCGACAACTGCTCAACTGCGTCTTCTGCTTGGTCACAAGGCCTAGATCATTGGGTTTTTAGCCAATTAGTATTCAAGAAACGATAATAACACGCACAAACGGCAGCAAAGTAGCCCGTTTGCCGAGACCCTTAGAAATACACCGGACCAGACTTTACCTCACCATTTTTCATTTACCTTGCCCCCCTCTTCCCCCCCCCTTTCTTTTGGGGGGGGAATACGCCATTAACAACTATTATTAAACTTCTCAAATTTTTTTTCAAATTTTTATATTATTTTATTAATATCGATTCTCTACTGTTTACTTACTCTTTTTCCAGTCTAGGTTTCATGCATTTTTTAATGATGAAAATTATTAATTTTACGTTACCAACTTTTTTATGCTGCATTTGTGCCCATGTCGGCTTATTCCCATCTTTTTTTACAGTTAAATGTTAATTATATTAATCTGACTTTTTCCTAGCATGTACATAAGTTTTTTTAGGTATTTTTTTACATCAGAAAATGGTAAGAAGTTATTGTTATTAACTACAAATGATATGCTGTAAACGTTGTAATATTTGCACGGGAATAAATAAATTGTTCATTCATTCATTCATTCGGTGTCCGGGGTTGGCTCTGAACATTTATGGTAAGCCTAAATAGGCCAAAACTCTGATTTAGGCACGTGACTGCTAGTCTCATGCCTTTCCCACGAGAATCGTCAATACAGTAGGCTACTGTCCATTTCCAGTAGTGATGTGCGATACGATACATATCGTACCGGAATATCGCGATACACAGGGGACGATACGATATTGTGAAAACGATACGTGTATCGTATCGCCAAAAACGATATTCGATCTCGTATCGGCTCATAGAAACGACAATATCTTCGATATTTTACGATATTTTCGATATTTTCGAATTTTTTAGGTAATCCGCTTATTTCTCAACACATCTTAATTAAACTTGGTATTTGGCTTAATCTAATTGAGATCTACTTGATTATGGTCTAAAATCCCCCATTTTGACATTTCAACGGCAGCACCTCAGCTCCTGCATACTTATATTCCATGTTATTCTTATGGAGAATATTCTGCATGCTTATATATGAACATATGTACGCTGAAATATCTTGATTTGAGGCACCATTTTAATTATTTATTGAAGCATTGGAATTTGGTGAGTATGCAACGGGGGTATTACAGTATTTTGTTGCCTGTTATTTTATTTTAAACTGTTTTGGTCGATACGATTCGATAAGTATCGTTTTCCATATTTAGGGCGACACGATACGGACGATACGATACACACTTTCGATACATATCGAATCGCCGTATCGCGATACTCGGCCGTATCGCACATCACTAATTTCCAGCCGATAACGTCCGGTTAAAAATACTTCACTTCCGTGGAGTGTGAAACGGTTAAACCAATGTCCGGTTAAACCAATGTCCGGTTAAACCAATGTCCGGTTAAACCAATGTCCGGTTAAACCAATGTCCGGTTAAAAAATGCCCGGATAGGAGGGTCTACTGTATTTACTGCGCCGCGTGTTCAGCGCTTGCGAGTACGGCGCGGCGTAGGTGTACATTACGACCGGCTATAAAGGAATGAGGGTGCGCACAGTAACTTGAACATCTATACGGTAAGTATTATAAACAATATGCGCAGTAGGCCAGCCAATCAGAAAGCGTTCTGCTGGTCGGTGGTGCGCACCAGAGCGATAGAACTTTTACACTAATTATTGCGCCAAGTTTTTTTGTGAGTCGACGCACCAGCAAGTCTCGCTGCAAGCCAAATTAGCACCAACCACAGACAGCTGATTTATTATTATAACACGTTTCTTAAGCTTCTAAATCATCTTTTATTTCAAGGCTAAGTATCAACAAATGAAGACTATGTTTCATTCTAGTAATGAAAATCTCACGAGATTTGGCGTAGTTTCACGAGATTTGCATGTGAACTCGCTGAACCTTCTTTCAAGTGTTAGACTACCATGACGTCACATCTTATTCTTACTCTCACCTGCGCAAGATATCTACCGTATAACGATATTCTAGTTACTGTGAGGGTGCGTAGCCTATACCGAGAACGGTAAAATGTCGGTGGTGAAGAAACTTTGCTGAATACAAGAACGGCCGTGGAAGAGGAAGGCGGTTGTGCGCATAAACGGTGTATAGAGGTGCGCGAGTCGAGACTAACCGTAATAAACGGTATCAGAAAACCGATACCGACTTTCTCCCTTTGTCATTTAAAGCTAGAAAACCTGTAAACATGTAATAGAATAAAATAAAACCTACATAACAAACTCACTATCTCACAAATACATAACAAATTTCATAAAAATCGGTTTGTAATAAACGGAGATATCGGTTTTTAAATATTTTCCGTAATAATAACATGACAACGTCCTGCGTTTACAGTAAAACGTAAATATCTATTATCTCCGCAACATGTTGAAGTAGACTAATAATTCAAAATACTCGATTATTTGATTTTTCAAGCACAATTTAATGGTTGCGAGTGCAAGTATATTTTCATTAATTATTATGATGGTTTTTTTGTAAATCGGAAAAACTAATTTTTTACACTTACACCACCATAACTTCTAAACCTGAATTTTTACAGCCATGCGTGATGACATTTTTTTGGCATCTTAAGTAAGCACTACAACCCATAAAAATGTTTATCAAAATCGTTACAGCCATTTTGAGATATTTGTATTTTTGTCGTCATTTATGGGGTAGGCCTTAACACCCTTATAAAAATCAAAAAATCAAAAAAAAATTGAAGAAATATTGTAAAAATATTATTCATTACCTACATGCCGAATTTCATGAAAATCTGATCACCGGGGTCGTCTCTATACCTTTCTTTCCCTACATCTACACTGACAACACATGCACATCCACACACGGACAGGTAGACACCACTCCGAAAACCATTTGTTTAAATTCAGGGAGCCCTAAAACGAATACTGTATGTCCACAAACAACTCGAATTCAAAAATTTTGAAAAAAAACACTACGTTTTCCATATAAAACTACGTATACAGGGGATTTACAGGAAGCGTAAGACGACGGCGAAAGTGAAATATACAATACTAATATCCTACATTTTTGTTCTGTAACGGAATTTTATAGTTGACGCCAATTCTTGGGGCCCCCAGTACGGTGGATGCGCGGTAGCAAAAACGGCTAGTGCGCATGCGCGGCAGCGCGTCACCAGAGCGCAGCACTGTCATTCTGCTCTCAGCCGTCAACAATAGCGTGTCACTACATGTCGTCCTAAAAACATTGACCGACGGGACATTGACTCTTATTGACGATTGACTCTTATTGATGCGTTTTAATTCTATTCAATAATATAAAATATTTCATTAGTATTTATAAAAGCGTCTTGTTACTCTGAACAACTATTGACAGAGAAGCAGTAACTACGTGCGAGCTGCCGAATGTACGCAGCGAGGCTAGTACGCTGTCGGCCGCCGCTGCCGCTACTACTCCCCTCTCCTCCCAGCCTACCCACTCCCCGCCCCATGCGCGGACTGGGCCCCAAGAATTGGCGTCAGTTATACTACACTCCCTAGGACCTAGGTAATCTGATTGTTTTTACATCTGACTAAGAAGTAATGAACCTAAATTATTTCGGATGCAACGCCACGATCCCTGTTGCCAAAATAGGCGATATCAGTTCACATTTTCGAAAATTCTCAACGTCCAATTTGACAATATGGATCGATGCAGCGGACGCTATGGAGAAAGTTTTTTTTTGTTTTTTGTTGGAAGGTCAAAAAATTTGTTACGGGGTATTGTGGGGCGTGTGATGTCAGGGCAGGGCCTATGTTGCCCACGGCGCTATCGCTAACGCGCCGGCGCCATTGCGCTTTCCCTGTTCACATTACTGTAATTACATCCATTCAACAGCTTTCAATAGCTTTAATAGTTCATTAATTTTTTGTTGAATATGTGGTTTTGTGTTATTTTACAAAGTTGAAACCAGTTAATCATTGGTATCAATAAAGTCTACCTTTAACTATGTAAAGAATACTGTAGAAGCATTTATTCAAAATCTTTATTACGTTATGTTTATTGTTGACAACATAAACATGTGCATTGCAATAATAAGTTATTACATTTAGTACTAACACTAATTTTTTATACAATGTAAAAAACTTATGGGGGCAAACTAATAATTTGTGACTAAAGATAGAAGAAAATTCATTCCTTGCACAAAAATTTGGTATATAAAAACTTATTTTTTCTGGAGGATTGTAATTTTTTTCTCTCATTCCGGAAAGGCCTCAAGCCAAGTATTAGGATTATATGTAGCGCCAAACTCCTTGGCCCACAGCTAAAATCAACATTATTTCGTTTTAAGGGCGAACTAGGCCATGAGATTCGACTCAAACTATAATGCCCTGGTCAAAATGTGCATAGTTTTTTAAGCTGAGCTAATTTAATGCCGGAACCGCGCATTGAACGATTTATCCGTTACAAAGTGAATGTCCGTTCACTTCCGCAACCGAATAAAGTTACACATCAAAAAATTAGAAGTAGGCTATTCGTTTGTTTTGGTGCTCGGCATCGACGCGTTTTTGATGCATGGTGGACAAGCCCGTGCGTTTCATTTTTAAATACAGGGTGTTTTTTTAACGCGACCCATTTCTAAGATTGAATAACGCACTTATAAATATGAAATGAGTACTTTTTTTACTGATATTTATATTTTATACAACCTATTATTTAAGTCTGGTCATATTTAGTTTACATTATGTGCTCAAACAGTCCGCCATTGGCATTTGTATAAAGTTATGCTTTCTCCATCAAATTCCCGAATACGTGTTGCAAGGTGCCTCATTGCATTTATTGCGTTAAATTTGTTATATTTGTTTTGAGGAGCTGGATATCCTGTGAATTGTTTTCGTAGGCCTTACTTTTTATGTATCCCCAAATAAAATAATATAGTGGGATCAAATGCGGGGATCTTGGGGGGAAATAATCCTTCACCGATAAAATCAAGTTTTAGATTGCGTTTTTAATGTGTGTGTTTTTAAGCACGATAACTCGCGTAAAAGTGGTCCGATCTGAATGAAATTTGTCGCAGTCATGTCAAGTAATATTTATCCTACGAAAACAACTCACAAGATATTCAGCAACTCAAAACATCATAACAAATTTAATGCATGAAATTTAAAGAGGTACGTCGCAACACGTATTCGGGAATTTGATGGAGAGTGCATAACTTCATACAAATGCCAATGGTGGCCTGTTTGAGCACATAATGTAAACTAAATTTTACCAAATTTAAATAATAGGTTGTGTAAAATGTAAAGATCAATAAAACAATACGTGTATTATTCAATCTTAAAAATGGGTTGCGTTTAAAAAAAACACCCTGTATATGACGAGTGTAGAAAATCAGAAAAACTTAGTTATGTGGCCGCAGCCGAGACAACACGGCGCGGCTAGGGTGACCAGACGTCCCGTAAAAACGGAAAAGTCCAGTTTTTTCACCTTGCGTTTCGTTGTCCCCAAAAACTTTGTCGGGACGTCAAAATGTCCCGTTTTTTAAAAGTAGGCTATAGGCCCTATATTAAAAAACATATCCAACGTTATCTTAAATATCTAGAGGCATCTCACATTACTTACGGTTATAAAAGAATATTACGAACTTTTACCAAAGCTAAACAAGATTTTAGTTTTACACCACATACTTCAAGCTCTTCTTCAATTATCATATAACTTCAAAATGGATTGTTGCCAGTTCTACAACTATATTACAATAGAGAAAAGGGACTGGACCAAGTGACAAGTATAACAAAACTTGAAACGTTTAATGAACTTATTGTATAATTTTCGTACAGCTGTTTTCCAACATAATAATTAACGATAAGAACTTAAAGTTTAAGATAATCATGATACTTTCTTGATCCTATTATTTTACAGTATATTTAATAACCACTTAAGTTACATAATTTATTGTAAGAAAATCTTTTTTATTTTATAATACAATTTTAAGATCCTAAAAATGTGACCTGATTATTTTTAATCCTCAGTATGTGGCGATTCAAAAAATTACCTTTCATGGCTATATGCCATTTAATTTATTCTCAAAGAAAAACTGTAACAATCGTGCGCTGCAATAAGTTCGATATAAATGTAAAATAAAATTATTGGTCTAAAAGCTTAAAAAACAATGTTATATACTTAATTTCTCCAATTACAAAATTTGTTAATTACAGAGACCCCGGTGTAATTAAATACCTTGGTGTGTGGAGTGTTGTATTGGTGATGGGGGGGTGAGTTTTGTTTAAGTGTCCCGTTTTTATTTGGAAACGATCTGGTCACCCTAGGCGCGGCGCCAGTAGGCCTTCGTCTCTATTTCCGACCGCCTCACCCCCCCCCCCCCCCCCCCCGGGGACTGACGGATCCAGGCCTACTGGAACGTTACAGGTCGTGTCAGACGTTTTGGCCCAGATCGTTCGTCAGCCTATAATGACTGGGTCACATTATTCGACTCGACATATACCGGTGTGATGGATGTATTGACGGAGTGTGGAGCCAGGAGAGGCTTATATTACTTGTAACCCATGCAACGAATGCTCAAAAAAGGTATGGAGGGAAAAGCAAGGAATACAATTTTTGACTTTCAACTTTATTTGGACTTGTAAGGAGGTGAATATATCTAAAGTCCCCGTCCGTAGCCCTTGAGCGGGGGAGGGAAGGGGGTCTGAAGGTACGATTTTCGGTTTTTTTTTCTTAATACGTACCTTGAAAATTATCAACTTTCAATATTCCCTATTTGAAAAATTAAAGAAAATTGAATTTCCTGTAACAAAACTATATCATATTTTTATTTTTATTTATTTTTTTCTTTTTTTAGATAAGCACTAATTTTATTAATATTCATACAAATATTCATTCCATAAAAAATACATTCAAATGGGGCAGTACATTTTTTAATTACTTTTATTTTCAGATTTAATAGGGAATAGCCTACTAGACTTTAATTATTTGCAAGATATTTAGGAAAAACTTAAAATGACACCTTCAGACCCCCCCTCCTCCACCCGCTCAAGCAAGGGCTACAGACGACTAATTTTGACATGTTCACCTCGTAACTAGTTCAAACAAAGCTTTAAAGTCAAAAATGTGTTCCAAAAACTTCCCTCAAAACCTTTTTGTTGACTGGACTATATTGATAACTACATAACTTTAAAATAATCAATGGTATAAATAGCAATGACCATTATAGTAAATAATAGATTATTAATTTCTTCTAGGTAACAAATACAAAATTTGTAAGGAAGATATAGTGCAATGGCATTTAATATTAATGATGGTATTATGGTTCAAATTGGTTCAATTATTTGATCTTTTAATAAAAAATCGGTTAAAATTTAATTTAGGCCTATCGTTAGCGTGGGATCTTACGAATAATATACTCATCACCACTCACTGGTTCCGTCAAACGCACTGTCCTTTTTGATGCAGGACCATGGTTTCGGCGCTTCGCCATCTTCAGCTACTAATGAATGTAACGAGTTTTCTTCCTTATATATGAAATGTGGGGGTTCTAGTGTTTTCTAGGGTTATCGGTGACGGGGGAATTCCTGGTATTCGGGACGGTTCCACTGTGGTGGTGGGGCGGTGGGGTGAGGGCGGGTCAACGTTCTATTGTTTACTATGGTCTGGAATGTTCTCGCTAGTCTTTGTAAATAATTTTCTCGAATTTATTAAACTATTTTAAGTAATTATTAAATAATTTGAGAAAATCGGATCCAGAAACTTCTGTTTGTTGATTCATGATTCGCCGTTTCAATTTTCCTTTATAAATGTGTAAATTTTCTAACATATCTAATTTTTGTCCTTTATTTAAAACTTCGATTATTTCTAAACTGTCTTCTATTCTTCCGTAATCATGGTTTTCATTAAGAATGTGTATGGCATAGTGAGATTGAGGTTCTTTTTGTTTCAATGAATATAAATGTTCTTTATATCTTTTCCTGAAAAAAGATAAACAGGAAAAGATATAAAGAACATTTATATTCGTTGAAACAAAAAGAACCTCAATCTCACTATGCCATACACATTCTTAATGAAAACCATGATTACGGAAGAATAGAAGACAGTTTAGAAATAATCGAAGTTTTAAATAAAGGACAAAAATTAGATATGTTAGAAAATTTACACATTTATAAAGGAAAATTGAAAGGGCGAATCATGAATCAACAAACAGAAGTTTCTGGATCCGATTTTCTCAAATTATTTAATAATTACTTAAAATAGTTTAATAAATTCGAGAAAATTATTTACAAAGACTAGCGAGAACATTCCAGACCATAGTAAACAATAGAACGTTGACCCGCCCTCACCCCACCGCCCCACCACCACAGTGGAACCGTCCCGAATACCAGAAATTCCCCCGTCACCGATAACCCTAGAAAACACTAGAACCCCCACATTTCATATATAAGGAAGAAAACTCGTTACATTCATTAGTAGCTGAAGATGGCGAAGCGCCGAAACCATGGTCCTGCATCAAAAAGGACAGTGCGTTTGACGGAACCAGTGAGTGGTGATGAGTTTATACACGACGCACGGAATCAACCACAACTATCGACAGAATAATATACTCGTTGGTTTTAGTTCGTTTTCTGAGGGACATGCCTGGCGCATTAGATAGATTTACCTTACCTTTTAAATGGTAGGTATTTTACGTTATTTGTAGTTTTCTGGTGAATTTCAAGCTATTTCAGTATTTTTCCCGCTATCACGGAATAGAGGCCTTTAATTTGAGGCTACTCCCATCTTTCTACGACTTGCCAGACGCCCACAATTTTGAGGCAAAGAATTGCCTTACGAAATTAAATATATGAGATGATGATAACATCAAAATAAATACCCCCGTTGCAGCAGACCTGCATACTCAGCGAATTTCAGTAGCAAAACAACACATTTCGATCCAACATAGCGAGATTTGACATGTTTTTGTAAGCTCCGTAAGAATAACATGGGAAATGAGTATGCAGGTTTGCTGCTACAGGTATATTAAAACTGGGTGGTTTTAATTCAATATTTATTAGATCTGAACTAGAAGAAGCCATTTACCAAGTTTTATCAAGATATGTTGAGAAATAAGCGAGATATAGAATTTTACTTATTTCCCATAAGGTTAACATTGGGACAACGTACTGTGTTTACCACTTTCAATATCTCGGCAACCAATGGACATAGAGCCATGATTCATAATACTAATTTGTTTGTTTTTTGGGCTGAATTCAATGGTGCCAATAAAAATTTGAAAAATTTTATTTTTCTATGTAAAAATCTCAAAAAACCCATTTTTGGGGGCGTTTACCCCTCTTTACCCCCCCTTCCGGTGGTACGATCGGGCTGGTTTACGAACTCGTCCGAATAATTACTACTTTACACGTCTATGCCAAATTTCAATCCGATTGGACCATTTTTGCGCAAGTTATCGTGCTTAAAGACACACACATATATATATATATATATATATATATATATATATATATTTATTTATTTATTTATGAAAGTGAACGAATGGTGTTTTTGGCATCTGAGGACCTCAAAAAGAAAAGTTATGATGGTTTTAGGCTTAGGTATTACCATGAGACCTACAGTAACAGCTTCTTCCCTATAGGGGAAATTCGCTAACAAGGAAAGTGCACGCAAATGAAGTAATCATAACAGCTGTTTGCAATCTACAGCCATCAAGGGAAAATACAGCGAGTGGGATGAGGAGTTCGTGGAGCAATGAAAAAGGTTTCTGTTCATCAATTTTATGACATTTAAATATTTATGGTAATTTGATGAACTGGTAAACGAGAAATAACACCGAACAAGGCTCGGTCCACCAGGTACTTCTACTATAATTAGGGTGACTAAATGGTTTCCAAATAAATACGGGACCCTTAAACAAAACTCACACCCCCCCTCATCCCCAATACAACACACCACACACGAAGGTGTTAAATTATTCAGGGGGTAAACGAGAAATAACACCGAACGAGGCTCGGTCCACCAGGTACTTCTACTATAATTAGGGTGACTAAATGGTTTCCAAATAAATACGGAACACTTAAACAAAACTCACACCCCCCTCATCCCCAATACAACACAACACACACGAAGGTGTTAAATTATTCAGGGGTCTCTGTAATTTACAAATTTTGTAATTGAAGACATAAAGAATCAAACTGTTTTTGAAGCTCTAAGACCATGAATTTTATTTTACATTAATTTAATTTATTACAGCGTTACAGTTTCAACGATTGTTACATTTTTTCTTTAGGAATACAATAAATGGCATGCAGCCATGCAATGGATGGAAGGTAATTTTTCGAATCGCCACATTCAAGGATTTAAAATAATCAAGTCCCAATTTTAAGATATTAATATTTTATTATAATAGACAAAATATTTTCTTACAATAAATTATATTAATGGAAATATATATAAAATAGTAGGATCAAAAAAGTATCATGATTATCGTAAACTTTAAATTCCTATCGTTAATTGTTATGCTGGGAAAAAAGTTATACAAAAATTAAACAATAAATTCATTAAACGTTTTTTGTTGTACTTGTCACTTGCTCCAGTCTTTTTTTTCCTCTATTGTATATAGTTTTATAGAAATGGCAACAATTCATTTTGAAGTTACATGATGCTTGAAGAAGAGCTTCAATTAGGTGGCGTAAAACTAAAACCTTGTTTAGCGTTTGGTAGAAGTTCGCAATATTCTTTTATAACCGTAAGTAATGTGAGATGCCTCTAAATTTTAAGATAACGTTAGGTATGTTTATATATAGCCTACTTTAAAAAACGGGACATTTCGTCGTCCCAAACGAAACGCAACGTGAAAACACAGGACTTTTCCGTTTTTAAGTCATAACTATAATGCGTGTTATCTCCAGTGACACGTCCTTATTGGTTCAGATTATAATACAGTATAACTTCCTTGTCCTTAGTCCTTACACGCTAAAATCGAAAGAGTGAAAAAGTCATTTATTTGTCGGAGTGAATAGGTTTTCACTCCGAAAGAGTTAATAATCACTCTAAATTAGTGAAAAATATCCAATCTTTTGGTTGAGTGATGATTTCTCTCATAGAAAAGTGAAATTTTCACTCATTGATTATATGGTTTTGAAACCATATAAGGAAAGAGTGAGAATTCACTCTCAATTGAGTGAGTTTTTGAAAGTGGTGGGGAGAAAGAGCGAAAAGAGGGATCGCTTCCGGCGACGCGACGACGCTACTGAGTCGCCATTTTGGTCATTGATTTACATGCACATGGATATTACCGGTTTACCTACAGGTAAGCAGAAAACATTGCTTTAACCACTTACTTGGTTAGTGTTAAGGTAGCTAACGTAATTTAAAGATTAACAATAGTCTGTAGAATCAAGGTTAGGGTAGAGGGGAAATTCAATTTAGTCTCAGCAAAGGTTCTGTATCACTCGTTGAATATGCCTCCGCCATTACATTTTAGAGGTTTTAGTTTCAATCATCAAGTTTAGGTACCAGTTGTCCACAACAAGTGTCGGCAAAGAGTCAGAATTGTGGTTCATAAATGCCAAGGAGAGGTTAGGTTAGTGAGGTTAGGTGATTTCACTCTTTTAAAGTTGAACTTCACTCTTATAAAGACTAAAATTCCACTCTGAAAAGAACAATACCCACTCTTTCATTGAGTGGGGATATTCCACTCTTTTCATGAGTGAAAACGGTTCACTTTTTCAAAGAGTGAACCTTCACTCTTTCAGAGAGGCTCAATTTTCTCTACCCCAAAGAATGAATTAGTCACTCACAAAGAGTGAGTATTCACTCTTTCGATTTTAGCGTGTAATAATGTAGATCACGTGACTTTTTTCTCGATTATGCGTTAACTAATCGACTAGTGTGAACGAAAGTAGTCTATGTTCTAAACTGATTGACCCGTTAGTTATTAATCAGTAATGAAAAGCAATCGATGCCCCTAGCCCCTATCACAAGAGCAGTGCCCTTAATAGTCCAGGCAATGAATGCTCAAAAAAAGGTATAGAGGGAATTGCATGGATCACAATTTTTGACTTTGTAACTTTGTTTAGACTAGTTAGGAGTAAAACATTTCAAAAGTCCCCGCCCTTAGCCCTTGAGCCGGCTGGGCTGGAAGGGCCTAGAGGTACAATTTTTTGTTTTTTCCTAAATATCGTGAAAACTATCAACTTTTAGTATTCCCTATTAAATTTGAAAATTAAAGAAAATTAAATTTCCTGTAAGAAAAATATATAATATGTCTACTTTGGTCCAACCGTTTACAAGGTAAGCACTAATTTTGTTAATATAAAAAAATATCCCTTCCATAAGAAATACAAGTAAATTTGTGGGTAACTTAGATGCCCAATTGGGCAACGTTTTTTCACCTAAAGGAAAATGAACAGCATTCAGGAAATATTGACAAAATTTCCAGTAATTTGACGCCTCAATCATAAAAATAGGTCTAAAATTAAGGCGTTGGCGAGCTCACAAAAAACGTTATTTTTCAAAGAATTATAAGAAATTGTAATAATACCTTGAAAAATAACGTTTTTTGTGAGCTCGCCAACGCCTTAATTTTTGACCAATTTTTATGATTGAGGTGTCAAATTACTGGAAATTTTGTCAATATTTCCTGAATGCTGTTCATTTTCCTTTAGGTGAAAAGAGCTTTGCACAATTGGGCATCTAAGTTACCCTCAAATTTACATGTATTTCTTATGGAAGGGCTATTTTTTTTAAATATTAATAAAATTAGTGCCTACCTTGTAAACGGTTGGACCAAAGTAGACATATTATATATTTTTCTTACAGGAAATTTAATTTTCTTTAATTTTTAAATTTAATAGGGAATACTAAAAGTTGATATTTTTCAAGATATTTAGGAAAAACCAAAAAATTGTACCTCTAGGCCCTTCCAGCCCAGCCGGCTCAAGGACTAAGGGCGGGGAGTTTTGATATGTTTTACTCCTAACTAGTCTAAACAAAATTACAAAGTCAAAAATTGTGATCCATGCAATTCCCTCTATATCCTTTCGTTGCCTGGACTATAAGTTTTTCCCGCCACCTTAACGCGACAGGTGGTCACACTGCAAGCGACGCGACGTCATCACAACACAGCAACGCAGCCCCAGCGTCGGGCGTGTAGAGGAATATCGGATGGCAGAGGAATATCGATTTATCGTAAATATCGAAGTTTTAGTTCCGACATATCGGAAAATATATCGATATTTTTGGTTCCGATAGAATTGGTGTATCGATATTTCTTTTCCGATACATATCGCCTTTATAAAAAAAGGTTTTCAGGACAAATATTAATTTTAAGGAGTTTAATATTTATCATAAAGGCTGTTTCCAGACGGTAAAAATTTTTATGGCATGTTATTTTGCGTTTTAAAAGCTTCGAAATCTCCCCTTGTAAGATTGTGAAAAATCTTGAGTTCCGTGGTGGTAATACCTGTTTCTGATTCCTCTTTGAACTGCAAAATCGTGTTCTTTTTCTTCAGAAATATAGTTTTATTTCAAATTGCTTTCAATAACCCAGGTTCAAGAACTTTTTAATAACATTTTTATTACCTTTTGTTGCCTAGTCCTTGATGTTCATTTAGAACGTCATCGAAAGGTAACTATAAACTATAGGCAACAAAGCACAACTATAGGCACTATAAGGCAACAAAAGGTAATAAATAAGTTTTCTTTCGATTCTGAGGCTATTTTCAGACGGTAAATATGTGTACAGCATGATATATTTTGCGTTTTGGAAAAAAAATAAATCTCACCTTGTAAGATTTTGAAAAATCTTGAGTTTTAGGGGCAAAAACTGTTTATGAAAATCGATTAATCCTTCTTTAAGGGAATCCGCCACTATCTCCGACTGATTTTTAAATTTTTTTGACATTTTTCAAAAGTGATGTTCTTAGATTCAGCATTTAATAGTGAACATGTGTGTGCAATTTTATACCAATCGGAATATTTTTTCAAATAAAATTTATATAAATGTAAAACAATGCGAGAATCGCCCTGGCGAATTTTAGTGTGAAAGGAAAGACTTATAAAACTTTGAGAGTCGTTTTCTTGGAATTGTGTTTTCCATGTTTTGTCCAACAAATGTTTGAATAACTATGTAAGTACTGTTCCTTTTGTAATAAATTTTTTACCACATCGTCATAATACTATTTGAAAGATTCTGGTGTATAGGATTCACATTACAAGCAGAAGCAGATTTAATATAAAATTTAATAATATTTATTAAAAAACCCGTTTTCCCGTTGTAAAAATGTGATATTGAAAATATGCTGTCCACATTATTGTTTTTGAGTTTCCATACACCAGTTTTTTTCTTTTTTTGTAAGAAATAGAATGTTAGCTTGATTTTTGCGATTAGTTGAGTAATAAAAAAGTTATTCAAAGAAATAAAATATACGAAAAATTGGTAAAAAACTTAAAAGAGGACCGAAACCATGAAATTTTATTTAAATATATCCTGTATTTCACATAAAATCTTCTAATTAGCCAAGAACTCATTAAAAAACACTAAAGTCATAAAAAAAGTCAAAAATAAAAAAGTTGGAGATAGTGGCGGATCCCCTTAAACTAGTAAAATTGTGTTATTTTGCTTCAGAAATATAGTTTTTTCAATATATCGGACATATCGATATTTCGCTCTCGATACATCGATGTATCGCTATCAACTGTTTCGATATATCGAACACGGATTATCGGTATTTGACAACAACCGCCGCCTGGACGCAGCGCGGCGGGCCGGGGAGGATCAATATTCAGGGCCAACTGCGCGCCGCCGCCGCCGCCGGGGTGCCGCAGGGCTACGTTCTGGAGCCGAGACTATTCCTTTTAGCGAATTTACCCTGTAGGGAAGAAGCTATTACCGTAGATCTCATGGTAAGACCTAAGCCCGAGACTATGATAACTTTTCGTTTTGGGGCCACCAGAAGCAAAAAACACTATTCGTTCGAATTTATATATATATATATATATCTATATATCTATCTATCTATATATATATATATTTATATATATAGAAATATAGTGTGTCTGTCAGCACGATAGCGGCCGTAAAAATGGTCCAATCTTAATGAAAATTGGTACATACGTGTAAAGTGGTAATCACTCGGACGAGTTCGTGAACCAGCCCGATCGGACCACTGGGAGGGGGGGTTAAGGGGGATAAACCCCCCAAAAATGGGTTTTATGAGTTTTTTACATAGAAAAATAAAATTTATCGAATTTTTATTGGCACCATTGAATTCAGCTCAAAAAACAAACAATTTAGTATTTTAAATCACTGCTCTATGTCCATTGGTTACCAAGATATTGAAAGTGGTAAACACAGTACGTTGTCTCAATGTTAACCTTATGGGAAATAAGTAAAATTCTATATCTCGGTTATTTCTCAACATATCTTGATAAAATTTGGTAAATAGTTTCTTATAGTTCAGGTCTCCTAAATAATGAGTTATAACCACCCAGTTTTAATATACCCGTAGCAGCAAACCTGCATACTCATTCCCCATGTTATTCTTATGGAGCTTACCAAAACATGTCAAATCTCGCTATGTTGGATTGAAATATGTTGTTTTGCATTTGAAATTCGCTGAGTATGCAGGTCTGCTGAAACGGGGGTATTTATTACCTAGACCCAGGGCCGCCCCGAGGCTAATAGGCGCCCGGGGCGAAATTTTGATGAGCGCCCCCTTCAAACAACTGATTGGTCTAAATTCTATATTTGTAAAAAATTTAATAATATAATGGGGTTAAAGCTTGCACAATTATTTCTGATTCTTGTAGTATTTTGTCGGTAGCAACGGATCAGGCAAATGGATAATTCATTTTCAATCATACCAGTTTGCACTAAATTAGTTTCGAATAACCCATTCAACAGCATCATAGCTCAGAAACATCCTCTCTAATAGCAGTACTGTGCATTTTTTTCGAATAGATTCCGTATTCAAATTCATCATCAGACAAAACAGAGGAAACGCGCGTTCGATCAGTTCGTCTATCAGACAGACAGATCCGTCAAACAATCAAATGGGCCTCATTTCAAAACGGGCTTCACGAGTACTATAAACCCATAAACCACTAGTAAAAAAAACTAACTAGGGTGTAAAGTAACGCAATCATAGTACAGTAATTACAAAGTCACTATGATTAATTGACCAACTTCGTTTTGAAATCAGGCCCTAGCCCCCGTTTCAAAAAGATGCTGGTAGATCAATGATTTTGATTTTGATATTATCAAAACTGGCAATCACTAATATTTCTCAGAGTGTTTACTTGTGTTTAATTAATTGTTACTTGAGATTTACTTTTAAAGACAGTTTTGAAATGGGGACCTGGTCTAATGATTCAAGGTGACATTCGCCATCGTAATCATCACAACATCCACACTGAGAAAAATCTGAGCTCCAGATTTGCGAGTAAATGTCGTTTTCGCATGATTCTTGGCGTTACAACTAGCGGCATGCGGCAAACCAATGTGGTCTGGAGTCACACACATTACATCTCCAATTTGGCTTTGGTCCGTTCCTAGCAGTGTAATGTTAAAACAGACCACACTAGAATCTAGGCGTTAACAATAAACAAATGTTGCGGACACTAGCAATGCTAGTGTGATGAAATCAGTGACGTCACAGTTAGCCCCAACCCGTACTAGTGCTCGTTCAATGTCCTAGATTTTTTGTGATCCTCTGCCTAAAACCAGGCGTGCACTGTGGTAGTCACATGTAGAATGTCATGTGGCAGAAAACAAGATTTTTGTGAGTGACCCTAGCGCATAGACGCGACGCACTTCCGAGGCTGGGGAGTGCAGCGTACACGAGCCAACCAAAGGGTGGGCTCTAAACATCCCTGTGCCTGACAGGTGTCCGCGCATGCGCAATCACACTGATAAGAGCGACACCCCTAATGCTCGGCCCATTTCCGAGGAAGATATTGAGGTGAATGGTTCAACTTAAAGTAGTGTCCAGTTTCTTTGTTCCTTTGTTGATTTCACCATAATGGATGAAGCCACCGCACGCCTCTTGCAGGAGTGGGGCCTGGATATCCTCCAACAGAGTTTTGCCGGTAAGTGTGTGTGTTATAATAAAAGTTACTGTACTCTTTTGTCAATAATATCTAATTTAATTTCATCAGATCGTCTTTGGAACCATTGTTAATAGGCCCTTTATATTCACTCGACTTGAAAAATACTTTCCTAGAAATCCTTCAATTATATTTACGAGGTTGGTAAAATTTCAGGGTTATGGGGATATAAAGAAAGTAGTGTAAAGCCGCAGACGAGTCTGTTCCTAAGTACGATTACAATTAATTTGTTACTTTGTGGTTCGATCCAAAAGTTGTCTGGTAGGCTTACAATATTTTTTCTAAGTTATAATCTAGGAGTAATTTATACAGTGATTCAGGACTATTAAATTGTTATTGGTGTTTTGATACACTGTAGGCTACATCAAACATAAAACGGGTTTTCCCAGCCATAAAATGTTCTTGCATTCATTGAAATGATTTTAAAATAATTTTCTGAAGTCATTCCCAAAGAACAAATGTTAAATTTTGAAATAATTTTGTAAAAAGTCATGTACAATGTATGAAGGATATGAATAAGAGAATTATAAATTTAAACAATGATTTGAAGATATTTTTGGATTTTAATAGAACTTTTTATGCTGGCAACTAACACTGACAGTACTGGCAGCTTGAGGGCAGTGTTTCCACTTCGAGGGATTTTATCCCTTTTCAGGGATATATCAGGATCTTAAGGGATAAGAGCGGTTAAGGATTTCTATATATAATTAAAGAAATAAATTTAAAATCATAATTGAACAGACGATACATGATTTATTCCTAGCTTCAGCATACGTTACCTATTTATATGCAATGTTTTATAATGTTTTTTCTCAAATTGTTAAAACAATTTTACATAAAATTGTCTTGTAATTACTTTTGTGTTATACAGTGCTCTTGGCTGTTAAGGTAACTCTGTATCACTTATATTTTTATCACTAATCATGTCGCCCCTATTTAAAAAAATAAAACATTTTAACACTCGCTTCCTTTTACTTAGCCAATTGCAGTCAGCTTGTTTTATTCACAGTTATAAAGTAAAAATTTCAGCTACAAATTAATACACACACAACACAAGAAATACTAATGACAAAATCACATGGATTCGTTACTGAAGGAAAATAGTTTAGAACTAGGGGGTAAAAAGGGAATTTTTGGGCGCGCTGTCTTGAGGGATAACAAGGGAATTTTTGGGCACTCATGCAGGGATTTTATAACTCTGTGGAAACACTGATGTGGAGGTGCCTAACAGAGAATTGTTTGAGGTTATGTAATGATGTTTACTTTGTTCTCAAAAGGATTTTTAACTTGTGTCCTATTTGACTACAATACTGTTGATTTGTTGATGTCTTAGAAACTGGAGCTTTAAATAAACCAAGCAAGACTGAGAATGTAAGATACTGAAATTGAAAATGGTTTTCAATGTTTCCTAAATATAAAATAAATTCTGTGTGTTTTTTAGAAAATATGATTGATTTGGAGACTCTAAAAATATTAAGCGAAGAAGATATCCGCCAAATGATAAAACCAGTTGGGTTAATGGTACGATTTAGGGAAAAATGGAAGCAGTGGAAGGGTGAGGTCGAGGTAGAAGCGGATGATGACTTATTGAAATTGGTATTTATATATATATTTATAAATTTTTTTGTTATTTGATCTAAGAAGGTTAACTTAATACGTCCCAAATGATAACTTATAAAATAGTAGGCCATTTCGGACCTATGTGATACTCATTTTAATGCCCTCACTCCTCTAGGGTGACCAGACGTCCCGTAAAAATGGAAAAGTACCGTTTTTTCACGTTGCGTTTCGTTGTCCCGAAAAATTTTTTGGGACGTCAAAATGTCCCGTTTTTTAAAAAGTAGGCTATATATAAAAATATATATATTTAACGTTATTTTAAAAATTTAGAGGCATCGCACATTACTTAGGCCTACGGTCATAAAAGAATATTACAAACGTTTACCAAATGATAAACAAGATTTTAGTTTTATGCCACCTATACTTGAAGCTCTTCTTTAAGTACCATATAACTTCAAAATGGATTGTTGCCAGTTCTATAACTATATATTAATAGGAAAAAAGGACTGGTGTGACAAGTATATAACAAAACTTGAAACGGTTAATGAACTCGGTGTTTAATTTTTGTAGCTGTTTTCCCAGCATAACAATTAGGTAACGATAAGAACTTAAAGTTTAAATAATCATGATACTTTTTTGATCATACTATTTTATATATATTACCACATACATAATTCATTTTTAGAAAATCTTTTTTTCATAATAACATGTTACGATCTTAAAAATGTGACCTGATTTTTTTAATCCTAAGTATGTGGAGATTCAAAAAATACCTTTCATGACTGGATGCCATTTTGTATTCTTAAAGAAAAACTGTAACAATCGTGCGCTGTAATAAGTTCACCTAATGTAAAATAAAATTCATGGTCTGAAAGCTTCAAAAGAGTTTGATACTTAATTTTTTCATTTACAAAATTTGCAAATTACAGAGACCCCCGTGTATAATTAAACACCTTGGTGTGTTGTGTTGTACTATTGGGGTTGTGGGGGGAGTGAATTTTTTTAAGTGTCCTGTTTTTATTTGGTTACAATCTGGTCACCCTATGTAAGATCTGGCCACCTTAAGACCTGCAGGAAATACAAACAACTGCTAGGAATAACTCTCAGGTGAGGGAATTTCTTTTCATAGTCATAACGCAAGAACGGCTGGACAGAGATTTATGTTTGAGGTTTTAATTTAAAGGTATTCCTACGTATATTTGCCATAATTGTACAAAATATATTAATAAATTAATTCAGTTAACCTTCACCATATAAACTCAAACATTGGCTACTGCTGAGGTAAATACACATTTACCATTAGTCAGTTAAGGGTGTCAAAACTGAAATTTTTTTTCAAACTTGAGGTAAATTGATGCTGATTCCGGAAATGGTAGTTTTTTTATCGGTCACTGCCGGAAAACTCCGGAAAATCAGAAATTTTTTTTTTTAATTGGTCATGTGGGTACTCAAATTAACCGAGAGAGATGTAAATTAAGAGTAAGTTTTTTAAAACAAGACAACACAAAATGATTAACAACACTTAAAAATTGAGCTTCAGTGTGACACTCCGGACCTCGTTTCAAGTCCCGCGCTGAGTGCCTCGCAGAGTCAAACATCGGGAAGTCCCGCGCCGAGTGCCTCGCAGAGTCAAACATCGGAAAACCAATCTTTAGAAGACAAAGAAGACTTGAGTAATGAAGCTTCTAGATATAATCTAGATTTCATGCTAGCATTCGAATCAGACTATGTAAGCAATTAATTTATCCTACCATTAATTCCTAACATTATATTTATTATTTTTCAGCTTCTTAATAATGTTAGGTTCTATATTGCTTTTTAGAAATTTAAGACACTTCAAATTGCTCAGTGATGAAGAAACAGTCAATGACATATAAGCAGTGCAGGAGGTTTAAATTCTTACTGTTTGATTTTAATGGTACAGTAGCCATTGGCACTGGTTTTGTACCTTTCATTGATTCAGAGTGAAATACCTATCAGTCTGAACTCATACACCAAAACTATTTTTTAAATAATTCTCATACATTATCCGTTATCATAAAATTGAGTCTCTGTGTCACAAAATCAAGCTTTACTTTTATAAGTTCATAACTTCTACAGGGATTTCCTCAGATCCATAATCTATTAAATTAATTTTACCTGAAAGAGCTGAGTTTACATTTTAGGTTTTTAGTGATGAATTTGCATGCTTGATATTTGGTTTTTTTAAGTCATTAGGAAAGTTATAGTAAACACTATTTAGCACTTGTAGTAGTTTGCAGATGTTAAGAGGCCTTTACTATGATTGCAGAGTAACATCGGTAATCTTCGATGATTATATCCCTTACTGTTGTAACATATGTGTATGATCGCCTTTATTGCTTTATTTTGAGCCAATTTCTTACATGTTTCATTAGCCCTTAAGTGCTGTAACAAAACATTAATATAGGTACATGAAGTGCCTGACCTTTTTTCATTGTTACCTGCAAGAAGTGCCAGGCCTTTTTTTAGCAAAAATGAAAGTGTTAAGGAGAGAATTCAAAAATATATTAATGAACATTTTTTAGTAATCTTGTTATTTGCTTTTCAACAACTGTACTTTGTAAAAATACTAAATTAAACCAAAGTTTAATGTTTATGATACACATAAATTTCAAAACCAAAAAACTTTTAATATCAAATTTGTTTCTTGTTTACCCTAAAAGAACATATTTAAGTTTTACTTCCATGCAATTTTTATTAGTTTTAAGTGAAACTATGTAAAAAAAAATGTAAAAACCATGTATAAAACATCAATTTACTTTCATGGGTTATGAATTAACAAATTAAACAATAACCTTGCGATAATGCAGAGTTGAACAATGTCAAAGCAACGTCAGAACAATTAACTTCAAACAGTATTCATACTCCATATTTAAATTAGAAACATCACATAACATTTAAAAAGATCCACAAAATTAAAATACAAAATATATTTCAATAATAACCCTAAAGGTAACACAAAAACATAGCCTAAATATAACACAAACGTAGTTGCATTGCCAGCCATAAGAAATGTGTAATTTATATATTTAACAACAGATGTTTGTATTTCATTATGTTCAGCTAACCATAAAGACAGTTCAGGAGGAAAGTCACATAAAACAAAAGATTGGTTTGCTGAAAGGTTTTAGGCACGAATTACCGCCAGTAAAAGCAATAATATTTATTTATATTGGCCTAAATAACAATGTAAATGACCCTCTAAAAGATCCAGGTACTTCATGCAGTAGACCCGGGATCTTGCTACGATATCCTTTGCAGTAGCAGTACCTAGACGGCGCATCTCGCTATGAGATCCTCAGCACTAAAAGGGTAAAATCTTACCACAGAATAAATTTCATTTTTTTATTTTCCAGGTTGAAAAATTACTGCATTCTTCCCTTGATGGCAGAGGATTAATATCTGCAGGGGCTATCACTGGAGGGCTCCTTAATGAAAGTCAAAGAAGAGAACTAGGGAGACTAATTATAAAGAATATAATAGATAAAGACGCAAATGCTAACATTCAAAGTGTGACATTATCACGACTTTCCTTACAGATCTGTAAGCTATTTCCAAGGGAAGTGCCCTCTGTTTATTTCAGCCCAAGTTCACCTGCATCCATTCAAGCCAAAAGAAAGAAAAAGAACGCAAGTGGGATACTATATGAGGTCTACGTAAACCGAAGGCGTAAACTTAGAGAGTTGGGTTTGTTACCTAGATCACCCCGATCAAGAAGTACATCAAGTTCCAGAGAAGTAACACCACCTGTAAACCCATCATCACCAGGTATGTGTTTTTTGTTAAATATATGTAATAATTTTTTTTAAAGAAATTAAAAAAAAACCTTTACTTACAGATAATTTTGAGTTTGCTCTTTAAAATGGCCGAAAGTCTTGACAACATTTGAAACTTTGCTCAAAAAAGTTATTGGCAAATTTCAAACGTTATTACTCCTTGACATATTCAATGAAAATACAACATAATATACAATCATGAACTTTACAATAAACATAACATTCCAAGGTACTTTGGTATTATACGGAGGCCACTATTTTTAGAGAGGGTTATTTAACTTTATACCAAAAATAACTACTTAATTGGAGAGGACATACTTTGATTGACTTACTTTCAAAATTTAACATGATTACGAAGAGCGGTCTTTGTGTTCTGCCTCCCAGAAGGCAGCGATGTCGGCAGGTAAAGCGTCACCGCTGCTAGCGGCAACACCTGTTCGCCACCCTTATACAGTGCGCTGCGGCGGTTATGTTAGGTTAGGTTATCATAAATATGTTAGTAGGACTTTCCTCGTTTTATTATAAATCAAACGATACCGGATGAGTCATACTTTCGCCCGCCAAATCCTGTAGGCAAGTGATGCACACACTCCGGTCAGAAACCTGAGCTAGGCCTACTTGGAGGGGATTTGACAGTCGAAGGTATGACTCATCTGGTATCGTTCGATTTGTAACGAAACGAGGAAAGTCCTACTAACATATTTATGATAACCTAACCTAACATAACCGCCGCAGCGCTGTATTGGGGAGGCCTCCGTATAATACCAAAGTACCAATTCAAACTGAACAGTTTAAATCTTAAAGGAGCAATAAATTTAGGCCCTGAGGTATATAACCTGTATGGGATTCTACATCTACACAAGACCTTCCTTACACTCCACTCAAGACCTTCCTTACACTCCACTCAAGTGGAAGGTTGAGGTTGGCTGGTCAAACTATATCTTAATACTTAATCTGACAGTTTGAAACTATTAATTGATTCTTTGCTTGTATAAATTGAAGTGCTTGTACCATGCAGTGTTTGGTTTTCTAACAAAATGATATCTGTAAACTGTTACTGTTCCTATTTCAGGCGATCCGGAAGTGGAAGAAAAACTTCAGTGGTTGAGTAACAATATTGAGCCATGGAATGACATTGAAAAGAACTGGAAGGAGACCAGAGAAGCAAGACTCAAGTGTTTGGAAGGGCAAGGAAATGTTATCGACTACTTTAATAAATACCCGTGTTTAAAAACACCGCAAGGATATAATCTGGTAAATAATTTGCTTTCTTCTTATATTTAATATTTCAAAAATAGGACAAATGTTTTATTTATTTGATTTTTTACAAATCTTTGACAGGTGAATGTATTGTAAACATTCACCTTTGTGAAAACATTCACCTGTGTGTCATTGTGTGTAGGTAAATGTATGATTTTGTTAAACTCGAGCATGGCCGCCAATAGGCTTTTTGAGGCTGTTGGCAGAGTTTGGAAGTGAGCCCCTCCATGCAAAAAAAAGTAAATAAAATAAACTTTGTCTCTTTACTGTCTCAAATTTAACTGTAGGATTAACTGTGTTTACTATCCTTAAACAATTTATGTTCTAAAAATGTTTAATATCTTGATGTTATTAAAAAAATAAATTATTACAGTGCGGGTCTATAGCATACGTCTGTTTTGTAAAATTAACAATTCAAAACATTTCATATAGTCAAAAGTAGTCATTTTTATTTATAGGCCTAATAGCTAACAAATAACACTTGAGGTTTAAAACATATGCTCCTTACAAGTCGGTTCTTGTTTAATCGTATAATATAAAATACTAAGTATGACCAAGGGCATTTTTTTCGTTCAAGAATTTTTGATTTTAAATGTGGTTTTTGGCCGCGAGGAATCGATTGGAGGTAGTCACAGAACTAGGAAAAATCCAGTTGCCACCCAACACCCCTTAGAAGTGGCCATATGTGGTAATTGTTATTGATGTATTCAATTTTAAAAGCTGGTTCAAATATTCAGGTGGTTTTTTAATCCGAGATTTAAAATTTCATTTCATTTTAATATTCTTCATCTAAATCTTCAAAAATCTAATTATTATGCTAAAAAAATCTAAAAATACTCAGCTGAAAATGTTGCCCTGTTCTTTTATGGTCCGGGGCAGATGGGGCGATCTGCCCCTTTGCCCCCTCCCCCCTTTCTAACAGCATATACTGGCACCTAAGCAAATGAAATGTCATACCAACCATATTTAGTAGACGATAACTATAAATAATTTTTTTTTTTAAGTTACTTTTAGGCCTGTAGAATTCTAATATTGGGGAGATAATTCTAGCCAAAGTTTATGGTTAAAACATTATTACTTTTTTTCATTTAACTCTATAAAGAATAATTAATTCTCCTGTCTAGACTAGATAAAAATGTCTGTAAGCAGCTAACAGAACATTATAAAAATCCTAATTTGTATTTTTCCAGTTGGTACAAGATTTCGACTACCTTTTTCCTGGAAAAGAAAAAAGCTTGTATAATAATATAAAAGTCCTCAAGAATCCAATCCTGACTCTGGCAAGTTCAAAAGAAGTGCTCGTGAGGGATAAGGATAGGAAAAGAGCAATTAAGCACCTTATAACCATTGCATCAGGTAATGATATAACATTGATTTAATATAAAGTTATTATAATGATAAGTTGGAAAAAATTTGTAAAGTTGTAAATTTAGGATTAGTTACACATCATAAGAACATTTGGAGGGTGTTTCCTCTGGGTTTTCATTGTGTAAACTTGTTTTCTTCTACTAGAAAAATCACAGAACGTTTTTCAAATTAATTGAGAAGAATCATTAAGCAAACAGGATTTAATGTATTATTTTTTGAAATTATGTAGTTATCACACATTTATTATTTGTTACTTTTAAATTCCAAATTGCCTTCATTTACATACCTTTTTTAATAAATGCAATACTTCCCCAATGCAATTTAAATTTTTATTTAAAATTTTCCCCTCTATAAAGATTATATGAAGAGAGTATTGTTTTGACAAAATTTTCAAATCTGAATTGTTGAAATATTTGTTTTACTGCTCCTTGAATCCAAAAAAGGGGTTTTCAGATTTGTGTCTGCCCTATGAAAACCCCACAAAAAGTCAAAAATCCAAATTTCTCAAAAACGGCTCTTAACTATTTTTATAAAAATTTCATGCTTTTTAGTGGTTAAGATGGAAAATAAAATGACACCTCTCGCATGTCTGTAAAATAAATTCATATTTTTAAATGTTCACTAAATATGGAACTTCTAAAGAAAATATACTTGCAACCATTAGATGTGGCTTAAAAAAAATTAATAATCCAGTACTTATAAAATGTAGTTTCCGTCAACTGGTTGCGGAGATAATTGACTTTTTTGTTTGGCGGTAAACGCATTATGTTGTCTAATGTTATTCTTATGGCAAATATTCGAAAAATTGATATGGCTGTTGATTGGGAAATGATTTTGATGAAATTTGTTATGTATTTGTGGGGTAATTGTACATTTATTTTATTGTAGATTTTCTTACTTTAGGGGAGAATGTATGTGCCAGTTTTCTGATGCCATTTATTTTACGGTATTTTCAATGTTTAAATAAAACTGTTAAAAAGTAGGCCCTACATGGTGAAAAAATAATTTAATGACATATTTTCGGTGAGCTATTAAAAATTTGTTAAACATTTGAAAATTATCAATACTGGGTGCTTTGCCACCTTCAATAATCCCACCAAATCTCTGTCAGTCATAAAATACCTGTGCAGTGATAAAAAACTATTGTGTTGCATTAAAAAACTATTGTATCGCATTATAACTATATGTTGGTATACAATAACCTATTATTGGTATTTCTGCCCTTTTTTTAGAGGATAAGTCTCCGCAGTCAGGTGTTGCCATCCTCCTCCTTCTCAACCACCTTCTCTGCACAAGAAAAATTTCCAAGAAACAAGGAAAAGAAGTTTATAAGCCCTCAAAACAGGAAATTCAAGATTCACTCTTCACTTTTATCCCAAGTGAAACAGACATTTTGGCTGTGGTAGAGGAGAGAAAAAGGAAATATTCACGGTATGGACTTACACTTCAGCCTTTTGTTATCATAATAGGGAGTTTGGATGACATGAAGAACAGCAAAGTAGTCATCGATTGTGATAATTCAATTATTTATGACTTTCCTAGTGCATTAGATGCTGTAGATACTTTGTTCAAAATTATTCATGCGACTAACGCTTGCTATCAGGAAGAGTCTGATCAACTATGGCTGTTCATTCAAAAGGCCTTCTATGACGTTTCCACGAAATATGACAATATAACTCAAACTTTAAGAAACCTACTAACAGATTTAGGAGTAAAGTAAAATCAGGGCTAGGTATCCACCATGTCGCCAATCCAGTTTTAAGTTTAAGACATAAGATTTAGTCATAAGATTTAGAGAAGTTAAGTTAAATGTCCTAAACATGTTCCATTGCTAAGAGTCATCGATTGTGATAGTTCAATTATTTATGACTTTCCTTGTACATTAGATGCTGTAGATACTTTGTTCAAAATTATTCATGCGACTAACGCTTGCTATCAGGGAGAGTCTGATCAACTATGGCTGTTCATTCCAAAGGCCTTCTATGACATTTCCACGAAATTTGACAATATAACTGAAACTTTAAGAAACCTACTAACAGACTTAAGAGTAAAGTAAAATCAGGACTAGGTATCCACCAATGTCGCCAATCCAGTTTTAAGTTTAAGACATTAAGTTAAATCTCCTAAACATGTTCCACTGCTATGGTTGCAAACAAGAATTTCCTTCTCCTTCAGAATTAATAAATCATATGAGAATTTTCTGTAAAAAAATATCAAATAAAAATTTCCACTGTGGCGAAACAGGCTGCATAAGATATTTCTCTACAAGTTCAGGTTTAAGGCAACATTTGATTCGTAGTCATGCCCCCATACAACGAAGTCATTCCCTAAGCCCAATCAATTCATCTGCTGTCAATGACAATATTAGCAGTAGAGCAGAATCATTAGTGTCTCTGTCTACCAATTTAGAAATAACTGAACCCACATCACTCAGTAATGACGACCCTTCTACTTCTGGTTCTCAGGATATTACAAACCAATTAGCAATGTTTTTATCTAATATGTATAGCAAAATCAATTTACCAAGAAATGTTGTTCAAACAGTCTCAAAAGAAGTAACAAAT
The DNA here is from genome assembly GCA_035578135.1 of Flexamia atlantica. Taxonomy (NCBI): domain Eukaryota; kingdom Metazoa; phylum Arthropoda; class Insecta; order Hemiptera; family Cicadellidae; genus Flexamia; species Flexamia atlantica. Next base: position 3,237,332 of record JAQJVK010000040.1, on the reverse strand, counting down.
TTATTAACCTTGACTAAAGAAAACATCCTCCATAAGCTGCAGTCTCAGCTTGAAGAAAAGAACATTGAAATTGACCATGATTTAAAAAGAATAATTGAAAATGTACTTGAGGAATTCAGTAGTAGTATGTCTCAATTTAAGAGTGAGTACCGACGATTTCAGTTCTTTGAAAACCTTGGTACACTCATTAAACCTACAGAATTTCAAATAGGACAGCGCTTAGAAGTTTCACGTGGCCCTGACTCTAATTTAGTTTCAGTTCCTGCGACTATGCAAGTGATATCAATCGGAGATGTTTTGAAACAATTATTCCTGGTTCCAGGGGTTATGGGAGATATTTTACAAAACGTAGAAAATCTCAAAGATTCATCGAACAGTATAGAAAATATTATGCAAGGGTCAGTCTGGAAAAACCTTTTGAAAGAACTTAATGATGAAAGTTTAAACTTGCCATTAGTTTTATTTTATGACGATTTCGAGATAGGCAACCCGCTAGGGAGCCATTCTGGTATACACAAACTTGGTGGAGTGTACTTATCACTACCATTCTTACCCATACATTATGTTTCTCAACTTAATAACATTTTAATGATTGGGTTATTTCACTCATCTGACAGAGTGACATTTGGAAATAATATGGTATTTCAAAAAATTTTTGATCAGTTGAATAATCTTAAGATAAATGGTATATACATTGAAACTGACTGTTATAAAGGTTTAGTCAAGTTTCACGTAACTTGCCTTACAGGAGATAATCTTGGCCTAAACTCAGTCCTTGGCTTTGTTGAAAGTTTTGTTGCTAACAAATGTTGTCGCATTTGCAATGCAAGTAAAGATGAAATGAAATCAATGCTCTATGAAGAACAACAATTGCTTAGAAACCAAGAAAATTATTTGAATGACTTAAACATTAACAACTTTTCTAAAACAGGAATTAAAGAACAATGTGTTTTCGTAGATGGCTTAAAATCTTTTGATCTGTTTGAGCATGTTGCGGTTGACCTCCTACATGATTTTTTAGAAGGCATGTGCCGGTACGTTCTCACCTATGTCATTAAATTTCTTGTAGTCGAATCAAAACTAATTCCAATTGCCACTTTGCAGAGCAAAATAAAATATTTTGACTATGGACCAGATTCAAATGCAAAACCTATAAATTGCATTGTGGCTGATGGTAATAATATAAGTATTCGAACATCAGCTGCAGAGATGATCGTTCTCGTGCGATATTTCGGGTTGATAGCAGGATTTTATGTACCTGCTCAATGTGAACCATGGGAACTGTATTTACTTTTGAGGAGGATTCTTGATAGGCTGCTGAATCCAAGGGTCACTGAAGAGGGTTCACAACAATTGAAATTTTGGATAGCTGGCCTAAATGAATTGTTCTGTAAATTAGCAATAACTCACTTAAGGCCAAAATTTCACTTCATGATTCACTACCCTTCAATGCTCCTTAAATTCGGTCCCTTAACGCAGGTTTGGACCATGCGCTTTGAGGCCAAACATAGACTCTCCAAAATAGCCGGACGGGCCTCTTGCAATAAAGTTAACATTTGTAAGACTATTGCATTAAAAAACCAGTTAGTTTTAAACCATGTTTTTGTTCAAAAAAAACCTTTTGTAAACATGACATGTGGGAAAAAGACTTTAACATCTGATAGAATACCTGACAGTGAATTAGAAATGTGCGGATTACAGGAAAAGGATCAATACAATGTAAAGTGGGTCATGATTTCAGGCCATAAAATTGGAATATCGTCAGTTTTAACAGTAGACCTATGCACAGAGACCTTTCAACCCCTATTTGGGAAAGTCTTAAAAATATATATGATTGAAAACGCAATTTGGTTTTATGTTTCTTTATTTGAGACTGTAGGGTTGAATACACATTTTTTAGCCTATAAAGTTAACACTAGTGTCAAGTTCAAGTACATCAGTTCAGACTCTCTCATCTGTATTGTACCTAACACGTTAACGATAATGAGAGATACAAGCAGTTATGTCACTTTGAGAATGCCAATAGATTAAGTTTTAGGAGTTAGCTACTATACATAAATATATCGGATGTCCCATAACTTCAAGTATCACTACCAAATGATAGCAGTGGCAGTTTTTTTGAACCAATTATTATTGAGGAATATTTTACAAAACCTATGATATATCATATCTAACAGTATAGAAAACTATACCCTCCCGCTAGGGAGCCAGTCATTCAAGTGTACAGAAAGTTGGTGGAGTGTACTTATCACTACCATTCTTACCCAAACTCAGTCTCTGTAGTCTCAATAACACATTCAGCCATTAAATGTTAACCATGTTCTACCATTCTTACCCATAAATTATTTCTCAACCATGCATGGATAAAGTATAACTGTATCACACCTTCCAAGCTAAAGTGTGGCGAAAACTATTTCATAATTTTCTCTGTTGGGTGGCAAGAACGTCTTATCTGGCGGGTCCACAATGCCAGTCGAGAATACAGTGGTTCAGTCAAACTGGCATTTAACAATCAATGTCCTGAGCAAACCACCATAATTTTATGTCTCATTTTACAGCTTGAAATGACAATTTATGTGTTATCCATTACGATTTTTAAAACCAAATGCATAAATTTCAATAATTTGTTAAATACAAAACTTGTTTAGTAATTTTTAAATATGATATGAAAACACAGTAAGCGAGAAAGTTTTCATTTCTTGGTCACGTTGAAAAGTGCCAATGACAAAGTTATAGATATTATTACCCTATAAAGATTTTTTTCTCAGCGATTATTTGGTAGGATCTACCGTTTTTACGAGAGATTAATAGAAGTACAGTACTTGATTATCATGAAAGTGTGGATAAAGAATAATTCTAGAAATATTATTTGGAATTATTCCAGATTATTTGATAGCACATGGACTGGCAATTGAATTAATATACCAGATTTCCCTACATTTGAGGAAAAGTTTAACACTTTCATAACTTTTTTTACCAGACTTCTAGGAAAAGTTTATTATTTATTTTTATTCACTTTCAGTTAGCCTTAACGTCCCTTATCTTCAGTAATTGGTACAATTTTAAGTTTTATTTGATCGAGGAAATATTTTTCTCTTTTTGTTTAAGAAGCACGTTTAAAATTATATATATTTTAAAATGGTGTCCGTCTTCAGATGTGAGCATACTAAATCTCACAGCACTATTTAAATATGTCATCGAACGCATTAGAGTGAATATTTCATTTTTGCAATTAAAAGTAGGGGAGGAATAAAAACATGGCATTTAGAAAAATGATATTATTCATAAATAATTATGAAAGAAGTAGCAAGTTGTCAATATTATTTTCATATATTTTCACTCTTCTTATTTCCAACTACTGAGTATACCTTTAACAAAATGAGAAATTAAATAAAAATACATTTATGGGAGGATAAATAAGTGGACTAAAGTGATTACTATGCATTTCTTTCCATTCAAATGACATTACTTCTTCATTAACAATTTGCAGCGGGTAAAATTCTAAGTTAAAGATAAAATATGTATAACATTTTATTCTTTCAAATTCATGAAATTCAGAGCCTTGTATTTCTATAAATATAATGTTTGCACGATTTCAACATCATGGACCGCTTACAGAAATTTTAAATTGAAAATTTTGTCACAAAACTTCTAGCTCTTTTTATTTTAAAGAAAAGAAATGTTTTGTTTGAATTCAAGCCACAAAAATTATAAAGCTCCATTCTTTAGAATTTATTATTTCCATTCATATAGCTTTTAACATATTATAGTGACATATATGAAGGTCACAGAGAGACTTAACTGATGCTAAGACTCAACGCACGGTGGCCAGTTTAGACCTTTCTGCCATGCAATGGCCACGGAAGATGGCACATTTTTTGCCTATTGAGAGTGTGATACAGTTATACTTCATCCGAGATCTCAACATATAGTAGGCTATCACAGGTTAAACTCAGTTCTTGGCTTTGTCGAAAGTTTTGCCACTTTCAACCCCTATTTCGAAAAATCTTAAACATGTATATGATTGTAAATGAAATTTGGTATTACATTTCTTTATTTGATACTGTATGGTTTAAAACACATTTCTCAGCCGATTAAGTTAAAACTAGTGTCAAGTCGAAGAAAATCTGTTTAAACAATCGCCTCTGTATTTTAAGTTTCTGGAATTGGCTCCTAACAAGAAATGAATTGAAGTGTTCATAATGCTCCGGAATTGGCTCCTATTAAGAAATGAATTGAAGTGTTCATAATGCTCCATAGTGAAATCCTCCATAAATGAAATGTAGGGTTTGTTAGGGAATAAATTCCTACCTTACCTTTTTCTATATTTTCACACCACCCCCAAAAATTGTTGGGTAGCTAATACTACATTTTGAGTGGGTAATCAGTTTCGGCCGCCATTTTGGATCCGTCATTTTGGATCAAAAATATTTTTTCCAAATGTGTAAATGATGTTTAGACACATTATTTCATGCCAAACTTTTTCAATGGCTCTCATGCCACAGTCTGTTTTTTAATACCTCAATGGCTCTCATAATTTTAGTATCTTTTAATAATCAATTTTAAACCAATTTCAACATTACATATTGTTTATATAGGTCCATATCTACAAAATAATGTTAGATTATGACAAATCCCCGCCAGTCGTTGTTGAGTTATTTCCACTTAATTTTCACCAATGTAAATCTTTTGGCCACCATTTAGGAAGCCCCAGTTTGAAACGAGATATTTCAAATATGGAGATTGTATGGGAACTCATCAATTCAAAGTAACTTTCAATGCTGAATTCAATACCGCAACCCAACATAAATACAGGAAATAACTCAACAGCAACAGATCGTGGCTAATCTTCTATATCAAACATTATTTTGTGGCTATGGACCTATTTTATAAATTTTAAATGTTGAAATTTGGTGGAAAATAAATTAATAAAAAGTACTCATATCTTAAGAACCAATCGATGTATTAAAAAGTGATCGCAGCATTGTAATCGGTGAAATCACATAGCTTGAAATATATAGCTTGAAATGACGCCTCACAACACCACTTTAACAAGCTGAAAACATTATTTTGTATCTTTTTATGGTGGATTTAAGATGGCGGCCAAAATTGAGTACCCATTCAAAATGACGTATTAACTACCTAACAATGTTTGGGGGTGGTATGGGATCGATAGTCTCAAAAATTTAGAAAAAATTAAGATGAGACTTATGGGACACCCGCTATATTTTAGCGTATTCTCCAAATCACTATTATTGTAGCTAAAAATGACTAATTTGTGTTTTTGTATTGCATTTTTTCTTGATTTATACGGTTACTTTTGCAGGAGTTAATTATCTGTACAATAATAGACAGCCTACTGTAGTTAGATCAGTTAAGGTTTATTCAAAAGCTTCATTTTAATGGATATAGTATCTAAAGTTCCGGGCACAGCATTAGAGTGCAGTGCTGGCTTTTAAAATATGTTATTTGGTTCTGACGATATAGATAGTTATGCTTATTAACGTGTTCTCCAAAATCATCATCATTGAAATATGTGATTTCTAATTTTGATTCTCTATTTAGTATTTTATCTGTTGACATTTCATCTATAGAACTTAACTTTGATAGTTTTATACTTATAAAAGTCATATTTAGTCGTTATTTTCATCTTAGTTTTGTTTTACTTTTTTGTGTTAAGTAGCTTCTCATTGATCCCCTTAATTAAACTCAGTTAATTCGTACCCAAGTGAATGTGCTTCCATCTGATGGGAATATGAAACAACATAAATGTGTGGAGGAGTAGAGGTGTCTCTTACAACTTGTCATTTACTCCGCTGGAGTTTCCATTTCTCCCCACCCACCTAATTCTGTTGCCGGAACTGTAAATATGTTGTTACCTAATACTGTTGTATTTTTTCTTAATTATTTTTTAATGATTAGCAGTCGTTACATGTTTTAATAATAGTCTTAGCTAAGGAAATATTATTATTATAATTATAAGAATTATAACCATAATTATAATTAATGTAATATTGTTTTTTGTTTTTATAGTGAATAAATTTTTCTATTTGAATAAATTTGTTACAATTGGAGTCTCAAATATTTTATTTAGCCTATACAGTTTATCCAAATTAACAGTTTCTGGAAATGTTTAATTTTATTAGCTTTTGAAATTCAGTGTTGAAATTAAACCTTTTTAATTATGTTTTCGTCACTTAAAAAGTCTTTTATTGCAGTTTTATCTTGTCACATATGATACTGTTTATCAAATAATAGCTTTAACAAAGAACGCATTTATTATTCTTAGTTAAATGTTAAACTAGAAATTGTAAAAGTTTGCAACACATACATTGTAATAAATAGCAAGCCATACTTGCCCTTTTGCTTAAAATTTAACTTCTCAAATTTTTGAATTTTTTTTTGTTTGGTCAATTATCAGAGTATGTATCTTCAAAGCTGTATTGAGTAGTTTTTAAAAAGCTGAAAATTCACTATATTTAATGAACACTTGAAACAAGAGAAATGAAAATAAGTCTTAGGGTATCGGCATTGACTTTAAATCTTGATTTAAAGTCAATGTTATCGGTCTCTTAAGTATTAAAAGCAAGACCCGCCTTGGAACCAAAACACATAAAATCAAATTAGTCTTGCAATAACATCATCCATTTATTTCAGAAATGTTGAATTTTGCAACATTAGTTGTAGTCATAACACTACCTAGTTCCAGATCCCATCTTCTAGCAGGTACCACCTCTCTCTGCCTCTGTATGTTGTGTCAAGTAAAAAATAAACCAGCCCAGAAAAAAATTGCATATACAGGTCTTTAAATCACACCCTGCCCCTTGTTGCTGTCTTATTTACCATTCCAAACAAGCCAGTTCTTTAATGTAACAGTAATTCATTAACATACAGGGTGTCCCGAAATTATGGTAAAATATTTTAGTATATGATAGTACAGGTAAAAATAAGAAAAAAAGTTCACATAAACATAGGTCCAAAAATGCTTCATTTTCCGTCTGTGTGTCTGTTTGTGATTTTTACATATTTAATCATATCTCATAAACCTCTTAACGTATAAACTTCAAACTTGGTACATCGATGACCACTACTAAAACCTATTTTTGTAAGAAGTATCAAATTTCTACTTTGTACCATTTCAAAATGGCGACTGTTTTTGTTTTCAAAGCTAAATATCTTAAAAACCGTAAATTTTAGAAAAATTATACAAGAGGCAAAAAAGTTGTGAAATTTAATCCAATCAACGCCGATATTAAGATTATGATGATCGGACTACTAATAACCGAGAAATGTTAACTTTTCTGAATAAAACATGGTCCTTTAGAACAAACTGTCAGAAATTTCCATGTTTTTATTTGGAAAAATTAATATTTCTCCGTTATTGGTAGTCCGATCATCATAATCTTAATATCGGCATTAATTGGATTAAATTTCACAACTTTTTTGTCTCTTGTATAATTTTTCTACAATTTACGGTTTTTAAGATATTTAGCTTTGAAAACAAAAAACAGTCGCCATTTTGAAATGGTACAAAGTAGAAATTTGATACTCCTTACAAAAATAGGTCTTATTAGTGGTCATCCATGTACCAAGTTTGAAGTTTATATGTTAAGAGGTTCATGAGATATGATTAAATATGTAAAAATCACAAACAGACACACAGACGGAAAACGAAGCATTTTTGGACCTATGTTTATATGAACTTTTTTTCTTATTTTTACCTTTGCTATCATATACTAATATATTTTACCATAATTTCGGGACACTCTGTATTTATGTAACACACACCAGACACAGAGAGAGGTGGCCACTAGCTTGCTGGGGTCTGGCACTAGACAGTAATGGGGCTGCAACTATCCAGGGTGGAACGACACCAGGCGCAGAGAGAGGTGGCCACAAGCTTGCTGGGGTCTGGCACTAGACAGTAATGGGGCTGCAACGATCCAGGGTGGAACGACACCAGACACAGAGAGAGGTGGCCACAAGCTTGCTGGGGTCTGGCACTAGACAGTAATGGGGCTGCAACTATCCAGGGTGGAACGACACCAGACGCAGAGAGAGGTGGCCACTAGCTTGCTGGGGTCTGGCACTAGACAGTAATGGGGCTGCAGCTATCCAGGGTGGAACGGTACCAGCCACAGAGATAGGTGGCCACTAGCTTGCTGGGGTCTGGCACTAGACAGTATTGAGTCTATAACTAGTCAGAGTGGGACACACACCAGTCCAGTATGCTTGTTACCTCAAGAATTAAGGATATAGTAGTGACGACATTAAGTTATGACATCACAATTACAGCCAAAGATGGCTTGTGGCGCACACAAGATGTGGCTGGTGTCCTGACACTAGTCAAGGGTAGTGGTAGCCTCAAGAATGGCATCCGGCAAGGTAAGCACAAGATTTAATGAGGTTACCTCTTTATTTCTGTAGCCTACCACCAGACTTTTTTCTCAGTGCACGCTAAAAGCACCGACTAGTGAATATAGTCTACCTAGAAAAAACCAATAACGTACGTAGCAAGGGGGCGTCAACCTACACATTTAGTAAAAACTCAATACTATCATTTTTTACGAGTTGATGTAATGTAATGCAAAGACATGTTTTAATAGTTACCATGACTAAGTGTGTAGGTACTCATCTGAGACTTACTTTATGGTGTTCCAGTTACAATTTGTGAACAGAAACAAAGTTATTGAAAGATTTATTTTTTTAACAGCAAGTTGATGAAATTTTTACGATTCTTGCCCGTGAAATATTTTCGCCCTAGTGGGTCGGCGATATATTTTTTACTTTTCCCTTAAACAGCCGCGGGCCCCTCCGGTCACGGCGCCCCCTAGCCGCGGCGCCCGGGGCGGCCCTGCCTAGACCCATATGTACGATAATTATCGTATTTGTGCGAATTTCTTTGGATTGCATGATTTACGAGTACTTCCTATATCGTATGCGAAAATGTACGATAATTTTGGATAGGTGCAACTGCTAGAAAGAAAATAACAGTTAAAATGAAAACTAGACTTGCTTTGTTAGACCAGTTATTTTGCATTGTTAGTAGTACAAACAAAAACATCCATAGGAGTCTCGTTTTTTCTGTTGTCTGTTTCTAGTTAATATTTATGCAGCGAGAGGGTGAATGGTCTTTGTTTATGTGTTTAGTAGGTTTTATATCTTTTATGGTATTTGAGAAGTTTTTCATTTGTTTTAATTCATACTTTCATCAAACTGTTTAAGCTCAGACAACTTAAACTTTAACATAAATAGTGCTACCTACCTGTATTCACAGTTATTTATTTACGTTTTTGTAAAAATCAGATAAGACTTAAATTTTGTGTTTTGACTATGAAAATGCCTATTCAATTTCATTTTTTTTTGTTATCAATCATTATTTTATTTTTAATATTTGAATTCCAATGGGTGTATTTTATTTTTTCAAATTCGTACATACGCATATAAAAATGATATACTACATTATACCGTAAAGATTGTTTTTTACATTATTAAATCGAATTTGTACCTGCATGTCTACGATAATTTTGCAAGAAAAACGATAATTTTAGCAGCTGGCGTACGATGTTGGGATTTTAAAATCTGGGAACCCCGCGCCGGCGCCGGGAGGGCTCCGTCCTAGGGCCGAGACTGGTCCTTTTTATTACCTGGACCCGCAAACACACCCCCCGTCACAGTGGCATGTTTCGGTTTACGATCGGGATGTTTTGTGGAAATGAAAAAGAGTATTGCTAACGCATTTTCGTCTTCCCTAACCGATTTTAATAAGATACTTTTATCAGAAGGTTCCAAAAAACAATAGAAAAACTTAACTCAAAATAAATAAAAATACTTGGAGTTAAAATTGAATTTTTTATATCATAATAGGTTTAGTTGCGCTATTACAATTACATTATTTTGTTACAGGTACAACGAACAATAAAAACTCAAGTCAAAATAATTAAAATATACGTATAGTAAAAATTGAATTTTTAAATTATAGGTTTAGTTACTCTATTAAAATTACATTAGTTTCTTACAGGTACAACGAACAATAAAAACTCAAGTTGAAATAATTAAAAATGTAAATATGTACAGCCGAAAAAATCAGTGCAAAATATGTTGAGTGTAAAAATCTCAATTTCGTTATTAAAATAGGTTTAATTGCACTATTTTTATTACATTTAGTGGTTACTTTTTTCTACCTGCAACCAACAGCAGGTAGAACAAAGTAACCACTAAATGGCATCAGCCCTATTCTTTGTTCAACAAAAATTTGTGTTGAATAGCGACAATTTTAAAGTTATACTCCCCTCGCCGACTTTTCTACTCGCCAGGCTAAACCATTGCTGTAGCTGCCATTTTCATCAGCTAGCTTGCAAACAGCGTAAAAACCAGCGACTAAAACATTTATTATTCTTTGGTTGCTGATAAAAACGCACTACAATTAATAATGAAAAAGGTAGGCTACAATACAAACAAATACCCCCGTTGCAGCAGACCTGCATACTCAGCGAATTTCAAATGCAAAACAACATATTTCAATCCTACATAGCGAGATTTGGCATGTTTTTGTAAGCTCCATAAAAATAACATGGGGAATGAGTATGCAGGTGTGCTGCTACAGGTATATTAAAACTGGGTGGTTTTAATTCAATATTTAGTAGATCTGAACTAGAAGAAGCTATTTACCAAGTTTTATTGAGATATGTTGAGAAATAAGCGAGATATAGAATTTTAGTTATTTCCCATAAGGTTAACATTGGGACAACGTACTGTGTTTACCACTTTCAATATCTCGGTAACCAATGGACATAGAGCAGTGTTTCAAAATACTAAATTGTTTGTTTTTTTGAGCTGAATTCAATGGTGCCCACAAAAATTGGATAAATTTTATTTTTCTATGTAAAAAACTCTAAAAACCCATTTTTGGGGGGTTTATCCCCCTTTACCCCCCCTTCCCGTGGTCCGATCGGGCTGGTTCACGAACTCGTCCAATTGATTACCACTTTACATGTCCGTACCAAATTTCATGAAGATCGGACCATTTTTGCGGCCGCTATCGTGCTAACAGACACATATATATATATATATATATATATATATATATATATATATATATTCGAACGAATAGTGTTTTTTGCTTCTGGGGGCCCCAAAACAAAAAGTTATAGTGGTCCCGAGCTTAGGTCTTACCATGAGACCTACGGTAATAGCTTCTTCCCTATAGGGGAAATTCGCTAAAATTGACACAGAAATTGAATAGATCAGCTTGATTCGCTGAATATTCATTTGACGGGGAATTTGAACGAATCAGCTTAAAAGCTGGGAGTGGTATGGGAGGGATGGTAAACGATCACCTTTTTCTACCGCCTAGATTTATTCAACAAAGAATAATTATTAAACAAATTACATTTTTGGCTACTTTTAAGGCGACTGCATCGACAATTTTCCCAATAATTGAAATTTGGCTAAACTTAAGAATCCGTTTCCACCGTTAAATTCGATGTTTCCGGTTTCGATATAATCGATTGAATTCTTTAGTAAAAATATGCTTTGTTCTAGTTATAAGGTAAAACTTATTGTAAATAAACAATGTAGGTTACAGTATAATTTTTAAAATGTCGATTTCAGTAATTAATATACCATCAGAATTTTACAAACTGAAACCCTATTCATGGAATGTAAAATTTTGGTTTGCAACTGATTTGGTTTCATATTTGAAATTGCGATGAATTTAAGAGTGAAAAGTGACCGTAGTGATGGATAGTAGTAGTAAAATGTCAAAATCGCTGAGAAAATGTACAAGGTTCAAACATTCCAAAATGTCATTGGAAGCTAACTTATATGTGCATGGAGCTATAAGCATATTCAATTGCAGGTAGCACGAATACTTTTGGTAAAGCACGACGCTGAGAACGACTGTCAGTAAATCAAATGCAAGGTCGCGAAAGATGTGAAAATAGTTTTTTGTACGTCATGTTAATTAAAAGCATTGTTGGGTTTATGATATGTCGATAACGTTTTATTCACAGAGTGCGACTGTTATGTTTCATCACGTTAGTTGAAATTGTAGTGAGGTTATGGACTACTGATTAGTGATGACCCGATTACAATATCGAAACCTTATCATGATTTAAAAAGATCGAAATTGTAAATATCAAAAAACATCGATTGTCAACATCGATGTTAACGATACAGACGGATTCTTAAGTTTCGTCTAACATTTACACACAAAAAAGTTTCAAAAACACTCACCCGGGGCCGGGGGGTCCACCACCTCCTGCTTGACCTTGACCGCGGACGTGGTGACCTCGGCGACCTGGCAGGGCGTGACCCCGGGGGCGGGGGCGGGGGCGGGGGTGGCCGCCTCCCGCTTGACCTGCGGCGCGGGCCTCAGCGACACCGGCGTGGTGCGCGAGCAGCCGGGCGACACTGCAACAACAGCCGGCGGTCAGACGGAGGTCGAGAGGTGGTGGAGGTGGTGAGGAGGCGGAGGAGGAGGAAGAGGAAGAGGAGGAGGGAGAAGGAGAGGAAGAAGAAGAAGAAGAAGAGGAGGAGGAGGAGGAGGAGGAGGAGAATGAGGAGGAGGAGGAGAAGGAGGATGAGGAGGAGGAGGAGAATGAGGAGGACGAGGAGAAGGAGAATGAGGAGGAGGAGGAGGAGAATGAGAAGGAGGAGGAGGAGGAGGAGGAGGAGGAGGAGAATGAGGAGGAGGAGGAGGAGAATGAGAAGGAGGAGGAGGAGGAGGAGGAGGAGAAGGAGAATGAGGAGGAGGAGGAGAATGAGGAGGAGGAGGAGGAGGAGGAGGAGAAGGAGGATGAGGAGGAGGAGGATGAGGAGGAGGAGAAGGAGAATGAGGAGGAGGAGGAGAATGAGGAGGAGGAGGAGGAGGAGGAGAAGGAGGATGAGGAGGAGGAGAATGAGGAGGAGGAGGAGAATGAGGAGGAGGAGGAGGAGGAGGAGGAGAAGGAGGATGAGGAGGAGGAGGAGGAGAATGAGGAGGAGGAGGAGAATGAGGAGGAGGAGGAGGAGGAGGAGGAGGAGAAGGAGGAGGAGGAGAAGGAGAATGAGGAGGAGGAGGAGAATGAGGAGGAGGAGGAGGAGGAGGAGGAGAAGGAGGATGAGGAGAAGGAGAATGAGGAGGAGGAGGAGAATGAGGAGGAGGAGGAGGAGGAGAATGAGGAGGAGGAGGAGAATGAGGAGGAGGAGGAGGAGGAGGAGGAGGAGAAGGAGGATGAGGAGGAGGAGGAGGAGAATGAGGAGGAGAAGGAGGAGAAGGAGGATGAGGAGGAGGAGGAGGAGGAGAATGAGAAGGAGGAGGAGGAGGAGAAGAAGGAGGATGAGGAGGAGGAGAATGAGAAGGAGGAGGAGGAGGAGGAGGAGGAGGAGGAGGAGAATGAGAAGGAGGAGGAGGAGGAGGAGGAGAAGAAGGAGGCGGTAAAGGATGAGAAAATGAGAGGTGGCTGATCAGAAGGAGGTTAGGAGGTCGTGAAGTACGTTGACGAGGATAGGGAGGTCGAGTAAGTGGTGAGGAGTTGAAGGAGGAAGGGGATGACGCGAAGGAAAAAGGAGAAAAGATATGTGCGTTGTGGAGAGGCGAAAGAATGTGGAAGAGAGGAAATGAAGAGAGAAAAAAAATAAATAAAAAAACTCAGTGATATAATCGGGAGCAAAGAAGAAATTGGAAGTAACAGCTAATCACTTGACGATATTCGCCCACAAAACATGTGATCAAATGGAACAGTTGTTGTGTGAAGGAAAAAGGAGAATATAAGAGTGGGTTGTGGAGAGGCGAAAGAATGTTGGAGAGAAAAAATAGGAGGTGGACGATAAGTCGGAGCGTGGGAGTTTGGGGAGGTCGAGGAGGTTGGGGAAGTGGTGTGGAGGTGAAGGACAAAGAAGGTGAGGGATAAGAAAATGAGAGGTGATCGAAAAGAGGGTGGTTAGGAGATCGGGGAGGAAGGAGAAAAGGTAAAGGAAGACGCGGAGGACATAAAGGAAGAATGAGAAAAGTATATTGTAGAGAGGCGAAAGAATGTGGAAGAGAGAAAATGCGAGGGGGACGATGGAGTTAGGAGTTCAAGGAGGTCGTGGATGTTGGGCGAGAGTTGTGGCGAGGAGATGAAGAGATGAAGAAAGAAGGAGAAGAAAACAAGTGTGGATTGTACAAAGACGAGGGGATAGAGAAAATGAGGTAGACGATCAGCTGGATCTTTGGAGGTCGGGGAGGTTGAAGGAGGTGAAGGGTGAAGGAAGGAGAATAGAAGTGTGGGTTGTAGAAAGACTCTTAAGAAGATTTTGAAGAAATAAAACGGAAAATGGACGCTTAGTCGGAGCTTACAAGGAGCTTTAGGAAGTGGAATGGGCCAAGGAGGGGCGGGGAGGCGAAGGAAGGAGGAGTATGGAAATGTGTGTTATAGAAAGACGAGGGGATGTCGAAGAGAGAACATTTGAGGTGGACGATCAGTCGAGCGACGGAGGTCAAAAAGGTTGAGAATGTTGTGGAGAGTGAAGGAAGAAGGGGGAGGAGAGGGTTGAAGAAAGACGAGGGAGAGAACGTGGAAGAGAGAAGATGAGGTGGACGATCACAGATCAGTCGGAGTTTAATATTTTCTTAATCTTTCTTTCTTTTTGAGACAGGTACCTCATGAAGGACGTTACCCTGAATATGAGTGAAGGATGAGTGTGATGATTGTGATGATGGTGGCGCGATCTTGTAGTCTTGTTACTGACTAAGGTTGGCACGTTCCTTAGACAGGACTGTTGATTAATAGCCCAACAACCAATGGCAACTGGCTCCAGAAATAACCCTTCAAAAAGCTACTAACTTTTCTCGGGATCGATAAGTATACTTTAGATGGTAGGGGAGGTTGAGGAAGTTATAAATAGATTAAGTAGGAAAGAGAAGATGTGGGTTATAGATATCTATAACCCACATCTTCAGAAAAAATATTCTTTTCTGGTGCCTAGAATCTTATTCCTGATTTTTACTATATTTGGGACGCTGATTCCAGTAATGCAATCCGTTATTCTATCAGCTTTACTTTTTTAGCTTCAGCATACCTTACTCGTAGTTTTATTTGAATTTGAATATCCATGATATAGATAACACAAACCAAAATATGTATGTAAATGAATTATTTTTTCCCTTATTTTAGAATATTAACCTAGTTTTATTTGATTGTTTGTTGGAATAAAAAAATAATAACACTTGGTAATAATTGTAAAAACATGTTTAAGTGTAATTTACCTACACTGAGAAAAATTTTGTCCTGAAATACGTGGAAAATACACGTAAATAAGGGTGTGCGGGTTACCCACTGCAATCTGGACCCGGCTCAATGCTCCGGCAGTGAGGCCGCCACACGGAAAATCAGGACTTAGTTTGTCTACATAGTTATGACGTCACTGGCTATGACGTCATTACTGTCGGTTGTAAGTCCTGCCGATCAGAGTTGGCTCTCGTAATTGCAGAGACTTTTCTCAGAATATCCTGCGATTCATTTTGCCTTTACCACAGTTTATCACAGAATGTACATTCCTATTCTCGTAAAATACAACCGATTTCTATGCACTGACTTGCCTAGTCTTTGCATTTACCGGTATTTTTTATTTAAAATCAGTAAAAGATGTCTGGGTTCTTCTAGCGGTCACCCATCCAAGTTCTAACCACGCCCGATGTTTCTTGACTCGTATGTTCAGGTGAAGACTGCTATATCCACTGCGTTACGGCTGCCTGTTGACGAGTGTAGTTGTTGAATAGCATCTGAAGAATTGATAAGTGTAGTTTTACGCCTAATGGTACTTCTCTACAGTGACAATTTATTGCGTGATAGAGTCTAGAGTACCCGGTATCGTACGTGTTTCCTGGTATCGGAATTTTTATAAAAAGTAATGTTTGTTCGTTGTGTGCATCTGTCCGTTTGTGTTACGTGCGTATGTGCCATGATGGTTTTTAATGCTTCTTGACGACTTCCACTGGAATGAAATTTGATTTCCATCGCCTGAGGAAGATCTCTCTGAGATTGAAACTGTCGCAGCCCATAATATGAGACTACAAAGGATCACTTTGACAGTACAAGGTATTTACACCATTAATAGTTACAATTTATTACCCTGACATATTTATTTGATACATTTAAAAGTGGCAGCAAATCAATGCAAGGTTATACTCGACCTGCATTCTATTTATTACAATTCATCTTATTTAAGACTTTGCTAAAAAATACCTGAGTTATTAAAATCTTAAACAGTGCAATTACTTTTTTTGGTAATTTCTTCGTGTAAACTATGGGCAGGTAAAATTAATCTTAGGTCTAAAACTGATCAATGTGTCCTTGCAACTATTTAAAAATAAAACAATATTTAACAAAAGTAACTGCTAACAAATAAAACGATTTGATTTTCTTCAATAATCTAAGCTTTTTCTCTGAAAAATTGTAAATTTGATATTCTTTTTGTCGTTTCACTACCATTTACTTTATATGTATTTACTATCAATGGTACTACAGTAAGTAAATCTACAAAAAAAACATTAATAAAATATGTATTATTGAAACCAAATGTTATTATTCAAACTTGTATCACATTAGTAAATTTTCAATCCCAAATATAAAACTAGCAACACAACGGACCTAAAATCGATCCAGATTTGGTAAAAACATTTATTCGATTCACATAAAATATTTGATGAGAGTGCGAACTAAAACAAGGTAAAGACTAACTGCTTTTACCAAATCACATGGAAATAATTTGAAGTTCTCATCCATACACCTACCGTAAATGCAGTGGGCTGCATGCAGAAAGTAATCATGGATAATCTTATGACGTGTTTTGTGACGTATACAAACTATCCATGACGTCACTCTAATGTTTTTTCCTTAAAATCACGGTAAATTCCCTGATTATTTGCAAATACTGCAGTTCGAGCGTAATTGCAGAAAAATAGTTCGTAAAGAAGGACTGCGAGTCCTGCGTCTGTACTAATGCCCAAAACTCTGCCGAGTCATTGAGCTGGGTCCAGACACAACACTCCTGTACGTGAGCCATGTCCTTATTTACGTATTGCGAGTACAGATTCTAGACTTGGGGCAAAAACTCTGCTTTTCCGCTAGGATATTTTTCTCAGTGTACCGGAAAATCATTTTAACTACTTTTCGTTTGTGTATACTTTTGACTCGCTGAACTAATTTTCATAATCAGTGCTGCTGTCTGTCAATAATACATTCAAACTAATCATACGGCATTACTTCCAGACAAATTTACTAGATAGCATTGACATTATTCTTATTTAAGTATTTGGGATGAGGATAGCTAGACTCTCCCAATCTGCCCTATGTTGTCCTTTATCTACTGAGTTTATTTGTCATTGTACAGAATGACTGCATGAGTTTTGAGGTAGCTCAGGAAACTGACGGTTTGGATATTGCCTTGACTGTATGTATTTATTTATGCTTAAAATTTATAGCAGAATAAAATGAGTTCAAGAAGTCAGACGAGTTGTGTTAACCATCCTGACGTGTTTTGCTATATCCGTGGTACGTATACATTGAAATAAAAAAAATTTGGTGATTTTGTGAAACGATCGTATCGTGGTTATTTTGGTACGCCCCGGGGACCAAGACAAGACAAGGGCAGCGCATATACGAAAAATATGTACTGAACAGTTTCGACAGTGGACAACTCGAAAAAGAAGAAGTCTTAAGTTTGATGTTCCAGTGGTTTGGAGGAAACCGTCAACCACATCAATGAATACAAAGGACCGCTATACCAAAGAAGATACGAATCCCACATGACGGCAGAATACTGCTGGAACCTAAAGCGAGACTGTTTAAAGAGGCATTAAAAAAAGTCACGCAAAGAAACTTCCGAAGAGTGAAATAGAGGCTACTTGAAGTGTAACTGGTTTCTCTTGGAAAAAAACTAACATTAACTTTAGTTAAAAAGTGATTATTTAAATCGTGTGTGTTTATATGGTTTTAATTGATCTAAAATTTTATTTGTAAAGAATTTTAATATCCCTTTTTTCACCTGCTATTAACCTGCACATGTACTTGAGTAATTATGTTGTAAGAGGTAAATCGCGCATTTATATATCTCAACAACTGAAGCTGGTAGAGGAAAACGAATGCAAAATTTGGATTCAGCGCACCAATTTTACTAAGAATCGGCTGTAAAAGTCTCGGCACCAAGACCATTGTAGGTCTGTGAGACAAGAGAATATGGAAGTGAGAAGACGAGGATATGAGGTGGGCGATCGCACAGATGAGTTGGAGCTTGGGTGATAAGGCTGTGTCACACTAGGCTACTTTACTAGCCGCTAGCGAAATAGCGGCTACTAAGTAGCCAATCTGACATAGGCAGTAGCGGCTAGTAGGAGTAGCGCGCTAGTCACATTTCACTAGCGTTGAGAATTGAACATGTCCAATTTTCCGAGCTACTAACTAGCGGCTAGAGTGTCACGTGATCGACTAGCGGCTAGAGAGTCACGTGATCGACTAGCGGCTACCGAGTAGCCAGTATGACATATGTATTAGCGTAGTAGCGGCTAGTGGCTGTGCATGTTTGTGGTTGGTTTGTTGTGGAAAGGTTGGTTTCAATAAAAATTGTGAAAAATGAGTGAAGTGAAGTGGTCCGGTGGAGACATAATTAACTTTTTAAACATTTATCGGAAATATCAATGTCTTTGGGTCACGATTTCGGGTCCTCAACAGCTAGTTCTCTAATAAGTGTTCCTGATGCACCCAGCCTGTCTCTTCTCTTAATCCACTCTCTCACCCAGGAGCGTTTCTTCTTGTTGCGGATATTTTCAATTAAATCAAGACAAACATCACTAACGCACATCAAAATTAAACGCCGTAATTCAACCCGGCTTATACCAACAGACGACATTTTCACAAGATTGACAGCGAATGGCTGAATCGCTGCTACTAGGTAGCCGCTACCGACATTTGCTGTGTGACAGCTTTTACTAGCGGCTACTTCACTAGCCGCTACTAAATAGCAGCTAGTAAGTAGCCTAGTGTGACACAGCCTATAGGGGAGGTTCGGGAAGTTGGACGACAACGGGCATATATTTCTCTGGGAAATATATTAATAACTTAATTTTACTTCTTAAAATAGCATCTCGTAATTAAATATTTCCGGAAAGTCTAAAAATAACGTATCGTCAGGCGATGAGTAAAACTTTCGTTCACCTTGAGAGTTCGCCACTGGATCGCACCCGCCGTGACAAGTTACAAATGTCAACATTGAATCGGGAGGGGGGGGAGAATGAGAGAATCAAGGGGAGGGAGAGGGTACGGCAGGTGGGGAGGGGAGGGGAGGGGAGCGGGTAAAAACAAAAAGGGGCGGAAGCTGGAAGTTGGGGAGAGAGTCGTAGCGACGTCGATGCGAACTTGCATTTTTCATTCAGCATCTACCAGGCTAAAGTATTTTTATTACTGAATTATTTCAACAGTTTCGGTTGAAATTAACTTGCTCAGAGAAGGTTGGAGCACCGCAAATTATTATCTGTCTGTGTATTTGTAGTTATAATTAATGTTATTAGCAACTTAACATTTGTGAATTCATCCATCGAATTAGTATTTTACTGGTTTAATGTTTTTTAATTTACTTTCGTCTTTTGATTGATCCTTCAGTTCATGAGTCAAGCATCTGACTTATACCTCATATCGACTGAATATGCGAATATGGATCCCCTCACTTTTTATGAGTGTAAAAAAGTTGGAATTATACGTTCACAAAGGGCCAAAGACCCAAAAAGAATGCGCATGGAAGTTGGGCCTACATAGTTATTTATGTAGTCTTTTTTCAATAAACCGCATATTTTGACGGGATTATCTAGAGGGTATTTTCAAGAGGAATAAGTCAACCAGGACGAGAGAATGAAATAAATCAAAGCTATTACTAGAGATCAAAAATCGCTAAATAGTTTCTAGAAAGGAACATGTTCAAGCTAAGGTCGGTTACAACGGGATTTCTTGGGGTTGAAGGAGAAAAAATACATTATTAGTTCATTTACTTGGACACCTTTTGAATGGTGACATCCATTGTCCTTTCAAACAAAAGACCCCAGTTCAAACCGCTTTTGTTTGAAAAACCCGAGCCTCAGGACTCATCATGTTCCTTCAAGAGATATACGAGTGAACAAATCAATAGCATTGATTAAAATGAAAAAATAAGATATTCCAAGCAATTTTGTTAAATTGTAAAGCCTTCAGATGTGATCATACGATACAAATATTAAGAGATTTTTTTGTAGACACTAAAGAAACTGAAATATCTTTTTTATCCTCTCTTCTGCGCGTCTTGTTTTGACGTGTTCAAAATAAAATCCCTTTTTTAACCTTTTACCATTTTTAGCCCGGTAGAAGCAACATTATCCCACTTCAGGGATACAAATCTTTAGCGTGAAATCACACTTCCGGCGCAATCTCTCGTGACGAGTGCCGAAGTAATTTCGTGAATGCTCAATTTATGGCTTCAAAACATCTTTATCTACGACCACTGCAATACGCACCAATTAGGTATTACAATAAACATTACAATGATGTACATAAAATAACCAGAAACCAACCAGTTATCTAATGAAAAATTTAGAATACATTGGTTACTTTAGAACACAGGTTCTATAAACCAATTATACAGCTCAGCGTTTTGACGAAAGTTGTGTCATAAAAAAATAATGCAATTCGCACATCAGCTGATTGTTGCATAACGATTCATGTTGCAGTTTTTCGATGTGAGTTGGCTTATCCCATCAGCTGATTGATCCACAACGGTTAAATCTGCTTATGTGCCTAACTTCAAATTTGAGTTGACCTATTCCAGCATTAGTAGGTCATGAGTATTGTTTAACTTCGGGGACAATTTTGTCGTATATTGTTGGTCGTAGATAAAGTAGTGTATGCAACGACTGTAATATGCCTTTAAGCACAGAGAAGTGCTTTAAGCCACTCGAGAGATATTTTTAGAACATTCGTGGCTTAAAGACATTCATAATCTAATCTCTGCGTAAACTACTATTAAGCATAAACAGTCTCCTTTAGAGCATAAATAAGGTGACCAGACGTCCCGTTTTTTAGCGACTTGTCCCGTTGTCCCGACGAACTCTCTCGGGACGCCCATTTGTCCCGTTTTGGCGTTATTGGTAATAAAAATACTTAAAAAATACGTTATAATGTAAACAAACTTTTAAATAAAATTGTCTGGTTCTTTTGTAGTTTCCTAACTTAAAATTACTGATGGTTATGATGAACTCGTGTACAGCTCATATCTTCAATTTGAAAGTGTCTAAAAATGCACCGGCTCCTAATTTTTCAAAAATTTCCAGGGGAGGACCCCGGACCCCTTCTTTTTGTGAGGCGTATTAAAAAACTTTATAATGTAAAAAAAGTCTTAAACAAAATTTTTCTGTTCTTTTGTAGTTCCAAGTAACTTAAAAATTAATGGTAGAGATGAACTAGAATCTATAGTCTATCCGCCCGGCCATGATACCCAGGCGATTAAGCGTCTTCTCGGAACTCGACTCACCCTCCCGACCTGCTCGCCGGGCCGACCGGTGGCAAACAATGACTCACCTACTGGCGCTGTCCCACAGTACTACAAATGTTTTCATTTCAAATTAAAATTTGAAATGATCAACTTTTTTGAATTCTACGTAAAATTCTAGGGAAAATGAGCTAAAATGCGACTAAAATGCCTCGTATTCACGGTATGAAGGTCGATAAAAACTGGTGACGTACTTACCGTGAATATGAGGTAATTTAGTCGCATTTTAGCTCATTTTCTTTAGAATTTTAACTAGAATTCAAAAAAGTTGATCATTTCAAATTTTAATTTGAAATGAAAAAAATTTGTAGTACTGTGGGACAGCGCCAGTAGGTGAGTCATTGTTTGCCACCGGTCGGCCCGGCGAGCAGGTAGGGAGGGTGAGTCGAGTTCTGAGAAGACGCTTAATCGCCTGGGTATCATGGCCGGGCGGATAGACTATAGCACATATTTCCAATCTGAAAGAGTCTAAAAAACCCACCAAAATGGTCCTAATTTTTCAAACTTTTCCAGGGGAGGACTCCCAGACCTTCCTCTTATAGTGGGGGGTATTCCATACCCCCCACACCACCCGAAGGTCGGCGTCCCGTTTTGGCTGTTCCAAAATGTGGGCACCTTAAGCATAAATTAAATACAGTCTCATCAGTTACAATAAGTTCCACGTACAGTAGACGCCCTCTAGTTCGGCCACCTCGGGACCGGACCCCTGGCCGAACTACAAAATGGCCGGACCACCCGGATGTACTATCAAATTGTAAAATAACCCTATTAAATCCCAACACCTATGTTTAAAAATCAACAAAACACGCTATTTAAACATATTTACAGTGTTTAATTGCCAAAGAAAATATTTTGACGTCCCTTATGTTGAACTGTCATATTGCGTCACTGGTTTTACCGATACCGTACTGAGGATATAAAGTGAGCAGAAAAACTCTTTATTTACTGTAAAAACACACTAGAAATGTATTTGTCGAATTAAGTTTCACGTATTACTTGAATCATAACCGTTAAGAAACATGTTATTTTCTTTTGTTGTATACAAGTGAAATCCAAGATCAAATCTCACTGTAAAGTACTCATATTGAAAGAATAACATCTTTTGTTAGTTGAGGTCAAGTGTGTCCATCAATTACAAGCTTGTCCGTAATCTAAACTGACATAAATAGTTTACTTCTTCGGCCGGAAACTAAAGATTCAGGATAAATACTGTCGAAGGTCCCCGACAGTATTACCGCCCTTGCGGTGCGGCGTGGTGATATAACGGATATGATTCACCATCCTAGGACCGGCCGGACCATCCGGCGGCCGATCCAACCGAAGCCGAACTAGAGGGCGCCTACTGTACTGTATTACAAAATATCCCTACCTGATTTCCGCCTCACGTGTCGGCAGGGGCACGCCGACAACTTCTCTCTTTTCCTCTCCACGCTTCCACCCGCCGTTTCCCCGCTTTTCCCCAGGTTTTCCTCCGACTTAGACCAGCTGGCCAGCAGCTGTTCCACCAGGTAGCAGAGCTTCATCCCTCCACTTCCGCTTCCGCTTCCGCCTCTGTTGATGGCACTTGGCGTGCGCAGATCCATCTCTCAAGTCACTTCACTGTTCACCTCGCTTTCTACCAAGTCGGCCAAGTTGAAGTTCATTTGGCCGGAGCTTGCAAAAGACGGGAGAAGAAGGCTACGGAATAAATAGCCTTCTCTTATAGAAAATCCGTTTAGACTGCTATTGGGCTCGGGTGATGCAATTCTTTAATGTCGGCAACTTAACTGTACTCCACCACCACTTGTTACTTGCGGGCTGGTGTTCACTTCTGATGAACCATGGTACAATGCCACTTCAGTATCCTGCTCTATTCTCACTGAAAGTTCACTTGATCGCTGTCAAAGGCTGTTCTCTATTGTCACTTGCTGAAGTTTACTTGATCGTTGATTAAAGGCGTTTTATTGTCACTTCGCTTATGTTCCCTTCACTGTAATCTATATCACTTCACTTGAATGGCCACTTTTCCTGTTGTCAACATCCGCTTATTCACTGATAAACCCTTGACAGCTTGACCCTGTCACGTCGTTTCTTGTCACTTGCTATACAGTCACTTGACCGACGATGTTCACTTGACACAACGTCACTTCGTTGCTGTTCACTTCACTTGACCGGCTTCTACTCTGTTCTACAACCACTTCTCACCACGATACGGGATCTACCACTTTGGGCGATCCTACAACTTCGTTTCCACCCACTCGAAGCGCTCTGTTCCACAGTCACTTGACCAACGATGATCATTTGACACACTACGTCACTTCGCTGTTGTTCACTTCACTGTGACCAACTGTCACTTCACTTTAACAGCTACTTCTCTGTTCTACAACCAATTCTCACCACTGATGCAGGATCTCTACCACTCTGGGTGATCCTACAACTTCGTTTCCACTCACACAAAGCGCTCTGTTCCACAGTCACTTGACCGACGATGCGTCAGATCACTTGTTGCGTCACTTGGCCGCGGATCACTTGCCACGTCTGCAGCCACCGAACTCGCACCCTACACTGGCTACACCGGGGCTCGGGGCTCGGGGCTAACGCAGTTCTCAGAACAGTCTAGAATAGAAGGGAGGGCTACGCAGCTGTCGGCACTGTACGTGCTTCGTTCTGTTGGCCAACATTGCTGTCCGTTCCACGTCTAGCTGTTGACATTGTTCGTTATATTTTTAGTTAATCAAACGTTGCTGCTTGTACTTTATTTGAATCAATTTTTGTTAAAAGGGCACATGTTACAATTTCGGCCATTTCCACTTTATTATATGTTTATACTCCTTAAAAGGAGGTCTAACAATCTATGTTAAAAGGGCATTTGTAAAACCAAAGTAAGGCAGTCATATTTGATTTCTTATACAGCGATTTCTGTTAAAAGGACACATGTGAAAGCACAAGTGCCCCTTTAACAAAAATCTACTGGCTTATTAATCAAGTTGGCGGGTGCTATGGAAACACACTCCAGCTGTTTTTTTTTCTGCTAACTAGTTCTGCTCTTTGGAACATTGTGTTTTTGGTTGAAGTATATTAAACAAAGTCTGATTTAGGTTGTTTTTATGCCTCATTTTTTTTTTATTTAAAAGGGCACATGTTCAACAATTTTGAAATTTTTTTCTATAAAGGCTAATAGTCTTAGAGAGCCAAAATTGTTTGTACTTACTTGTCACCATGCCAACATCAAATATAAAAAAAAAAATAAAATTTTAACTTTACCTGTTTACAATGTAAACATTTTTTTTAATTTCCCAAAAGTTAATGTTCCGACACATGTGCCCTTTTAACAAATAGCGATTCATTTGATTCGTTACAGACTCATATTTTAAAGTTTACGAGCCAGTTATCGACATTGTACGTTCTTCGTTCAGTTGGCCAAACACATTGGTTTAGAACTAACAATTTTCACTGTTCGTTCTTTTTTGGTGGTCATATCATTGCTGATTAAGGTTTATTAGATTCGTGACAGACCCAGATTTCAAAGTTTATAAACCTGCTGTCGACACTGTACGT
The DNA here is from genome assembly GCA_035578135.1 of Flexamia atlantica. NCBI lineage: Eukaryota > Metazoa > Arthropoda > Insecta > Hemiptera > Cicadellidae > Flexamia > Flexamia atlantica. Next base: position 3,212,261 of record JAQJVK010000040.1, on the reverse strand, counting down.
TCTCCATTCAGTTGGCCTAATATTTATATTTATTTGTGCTTTATAACTTATCGACATTATACGTTCTTCGTTCAGTTAGCCAAACACATTCGTTCCAGAACTAACAATTTTCACTGTTCGTTCTTTTTTGGTGGTCATATCATTGCTGATTAAGGTTTATTAGATTCGTGACAGACCCAGATTTCAAAGTTTATAAACCTGCTGTCGACACTGTACGTTCTCCATTCAGTTGGCCTAATATTTATATTTATTTGTGCTTTATATTCGTTAAAGATCTAGCTGTTGAGAGCAATCATTTTTCGTTGGTTCTTACTTATGCTTTATTAGATGTGTTTTAGTTGGCGAGACGTTGCTGCAAAAGCTTTGTTAGATTCGTGGCAAACCCAGCTGTCGACGCTGTACGTTCTTCGTTCAGTTGGCCAAAATCGCTCTCCGTGTTTAATTACATTTGTTCTACAACTAGCTGTTAACATTTCCCGTTCTTTTTTTAGTTGATCAAATATTGCTGCTTATGCTTTATTAGATTCGTGAGAGACCCAGCTGTCGACGTTGTACGTTCTTTGTTTGGTTGGCCAAACACCCCAGTTTAAAAGTTTACAAGCCGCCTGTCGACACTGTAAGTTCTTCGTTTAGTTGGCCAAAACATTGCTGTTTGTGTTTTATATTCGTTACAGACCTGGCTGTTGACATTGCGTTCATTAATTTTGTAGTTGGCCAAACATTACTGTCCGTGCTCAATTAAATTCGCCCCAGATTTAGCTGCTGACATTGTCCGTCCTTTATTAGTTGGTCAAACTTGCTGTTTATGCTTTATTAGATTCATGACAGAGTTAAATGTCGAAATTGTTCGCGGCGTTCTTCGTTTAGTTGGCCAAACATTGCTGTTTGAGTTTTATTGCATTCGTTAAAGACTTTGCTGTTGACATTGTTCGTCCTTGTCTCAGTTAGTCAAACGTTACTGCTTATGCTTTAATAGACTCGTAACAGAGCCAGATATCAATAATAAAGAGCGTTGTCGACATTGTACGTTCTTCGTTCAGTTGGCCAACATTTATGTAATTGTTTATATTCGCTACAGACCTGGCTGCTGCTCGTAAACTGTTAACTCTTGTTGATAGGGTTCGATATTTCGAAATAATACATCGATCGAGTATTTTTTGTTACACTCTTGTGTTGGTTTGTCTTAAATATTAACACCACTGTGATCATGGCTTATTCGCTTGTAACAAGATGTTTATATATGTAAATGTAAGTTACAGCAAAAATTACCGTGTATGGTCACCTACTAGTCCTATTATGATTTTGAGGTAAACGCGGTGTCATTTAGCGCCTCCAATTCTCAAAATTAATTTTGACAAACTAATAAAAGGATGCATAAATCGTTTATGTTCATACACTCATTTAAAAAATACATGGATTATTTTATCTCCAAAACGCGTTGACCAAAAAACTTGTATTCGTAAAAGACATTCTACTACCCTTTATCTCTAAAATTATGTTTTACATAAGTTATATTTTGAAAAGTGTCCGATCTAAAGGAGACCGCACGGAGCGTGTTTTAGGCATATTTTGGCGTTGGTTGGGAACCCTTTTATATATTTTTCAAACCCCGAGTTAAATTGCATGGGATGTTCATGTATAAAATATTTTAAGGTTGACGTATTGGATTAACTACATCACCATTGTTGCTTTTCCTACATATAAGTTTGTCATCAGTAGTTAATGGCCGATTCTAACTCGTAACATCGATTTTTAGTTGGTTGCCGACCCTTCTAATTACGTTTATAAACAATCCCAATTTGCATTATGGAAATGAACAGCAGCGTAATGGCTGACATGTGTACATATGTTAATCTTGCATGTTTCCATGTTTCGCATGGTAATTGGTAATCATCGTTATGTTTTAATTGGTTGTTTACGGTTTGCCGACTGTTAGTTCCGAATTTGATTTGCTAATATTCGCCCATTTACAAAACTGCAATATGGACGGTGTCAGATTGGATTATTGAAATCAAATATAGAACTTCAACTCTAAATGCGTTTTCATTATACTAACACAGAAACATATGTTTTTCAGTTCCTTTTTGTTGGCTCGAAAGTTACCCATTACCGGCCTAGGCCGGGTAAAGATAAACTCTTATCCGACCTAGGCCGAAAAGAACGGAAGTAAACAATCAGCTGATTGCAGCAAACCGACGTTTAATGCTTCTTTATTGGTGGTTTATTGGTTTCTTTTTAGAGGAATGTATAGCGGCAGCACTGCATCCGTAGCAAATTTTCCTCTGTTTGTTATAGGTTATGTTTGAAGGTTTGAGAAACGTTAAGTTTACGCAAGGACTACGTTATGATTGAAGGTGTGATTTTTCTGCGTTGTAGGCCTATGATGAAAAATAACGTACGTTACACGGCCGAGAAGTTTTGCTGGCAAGCATGAAAAACTATCATGCTCGTCCGGCTAAACAGTACTTCCCGGCCTAGTAACGTAATATACTATTTTAACATCCATTCATAACCTAAAAAACCAGTGAACTGTATTGCGTTTTATACAGTAGGCCTAAGAGAATTCAAAATAATTTACCATAGTGGCCTTCTTGAAAAATGGTCAACGAATACATTGGTAGTAAATATTTCTAAGATGTATTTTGAATTTTAGACACACTTATTCTTTAAAATATACATCGTTTCTGTCTATCTTTGCTATTTTAGAAGAGGTCCCGCACCCAGGATACGCTGTTATCTTGTATTTTCGGTGTTGTATTTGTTTGGTATTAAACTGTTGTTTGGTTTGCCGTCTTACTTATGGTGGTATATGTGGGTCCAATTTTGCAGTTTATTACTGTAATTGGTTTTAAATTATGCTACAATAACAATGCATCAAATTGATTTTCCGTGTACGGTAAAGTTTTGTTTGATAATTCTGCCACGCTGGTACTTAATTTGATTTTTTTTGCAAAAAAATTACTGTTATCACCTAAACTGTAAAATTGTAGGGGCAATGTAGCCTCTATTTATTGAATATTCACTTTTAAATTGCAATTAGTTCTTGTTTGTTGCAATTATTTGATTTATTTTTAACTTCAAAGATAAATCTTGTGAAAAAATGTAAGTCGCTTCGGTCTCTTCCCTATGCCCATCCTTCGTAAATTTTGTTTCTTACAAAGTTTTTGCGAATAAACCCCTTTGATCCTTATCTGAGGCGTGCCGAACTTTCTACAATAACCAAAATTATATAATTCGGTTCAATCAATTAGTATTGCTCACAAATACCTCAAGCGTAACGACTAGTAAAAATAATAAAATAGTTTGTTGTATTTTTGATAAAAACAGGACTCTCCACTCTTCAAGTAAAGAGGACTTGTTCATTAAAAATAAAACTTAAGAGGGTTCCCTACCTACGGCCGTTTTCATTTTTCTGCGACACTAGCGGCGACTCCTCCATCAGAGCACATGTTTAATTTGTGCACTTTTCGCCGCGCAAAGCGGTGCAGGGGTAAACGCGGTGTCTTTTAGCGCCTTTATTTCTTAAAATAAAATATACTTTGATACACCATTGTAAGGAACAAGAGTTGTAGAGTGTTTACTGCTTCTCCAAAATCGTTTATACTCACTCCATAAAAAGAAACATGGCCTTAAAGTTGATCAACTGCACCGCAATGTATCTTCAGATTACGTAAACATGAACGATTTTGGACTTGCAATAAACATTCTATAACTATTTATCTTTGGTATGGAATGTTGGATTACATTTTATTTTAAAAACTGTAGGCGCTATGACACCGTGCGGAACGTGTTTTATCCATATTTTAGCGTATAGGTATAGGGAACCCTCTTAGCCCTTTTAGTGCCAGGATCTCGTAGCGAGACGTTTACATTTTTATACATATAAAATATATTTTTTCGTTTTTACTGGCTGGAATTCGTGCCAAATGCCTTTCTATAGTCAAATCTTTCGTTTCATGTGCCTTTTCTCCTGAACTGTCTTTATGGAAATGACATACTGAAATGAACACAGCTGTTGGCAGACAAATAACCATGCATTTCATATAGCGGTTGTGCAACTTCGATTGTGTAATTTTTAGGCTATGTTTTTGTTTTACCTATAGGGTTATAATTGAAATAAAGTTTGTATTTTGTTATTGTGGATCTTTTTAAATGTTAAATGATGTTTCTAGTGTAAATAGGAATACGAATACTGTTTTAAGGAGGTTGCTTAGTGACGTTGTTAAACTCTGCATTGTTGCAAGGTTATCGTTTTATTTTGTTAATTCATAACCTATTACAGTAAATTGATGTTTTATACATGGTTTTTACTTTTTTTTAACGTAGTTTCACATAAAACTAATAAAAATTGCATCAGAGTAAAATCTAAATATGTTTCTTTAGTATAAACATAAAAAATGAGTATGATGCAAATTTTTTTTTAAATTTATTAACATTTATTTTTACCAGAAACTTGAAATTTGTCTTTCTTCTTGTCATTTATAAATATTAGAGGTATTTAGAAACAAATAAAAAAAGATTTATTAAAAATGTTAATAAATAAATTTTTAGTGTTTTTTCCCCCAAACCCTTACATTTTTGCTAAAAAAGGCCTGGCACTTCTTGCAGGTAACAATGAAAAAATGTCCGGCACTTCTTGCACCTACATTAAATTTTTTTCCGGCACTTAAAGGGTTAATATTCCCTTTGATTTTTCACATTTCCCACAAATACCAATTCCCCCTCTGATTCATCGGTTTTCTACAAACTAGTCGTATTTACGACTCTGAAACCTCCGAAAGGAAAAACAATTTCGCCGAAGCCTGATGAAACGACCCCCAAATCAAAGCGTCTTCCTTGAACCCACGAGGAAACAACAGAACTGCTCTTCCACGAACCCATGAGGAAACATCGACCGACAGCCACCTCGGTTAGGGATAGGAATTAGTTTTAAAATATCGATATATCACATTTTCGATATATCGAACGATTTATATCGAAACATACGATATATCGGAAGCAAAATATCGATATACAGTATTCGGAAAATTAAAAACACGATATTTCTGGAGAGAAATAACAACAGTTTTACTCGTTCAAAGAAGGACGAAACTATTTATGAAAACAGGTTTAGCCGCCGTGGAACTCAGGACTTTTGAAAATCTTTCTGAAGGAGATTTACTTAATTTTGCTTTCAAAACGCGAAATATCATGATGCTGTATATTTTTATTGTCTCAAAAAAACCTCGATATCGAAAAAATAGTATATTTCGCAACAAGGGCCGAAAATGAGGTTTTGAAGGCTCGAGATCGCGATTCAAATTCGAGACGAAGTCGAGAATTGGAAACGATCAAGAGCTGCAAAACCCTTTCGGCCGAGGTGCGAACACTATTCTTCACCACACTACACAATGAAATACACCCTAAATAATTTTAAAAAAACTGATTATTATTTGACTCACTTGAAAACACAGCTATGAAAATAATATGATTGCAACTATCCTGTCTTTGGAACCTATTTAATGCCGTATAAAGCATAAAGCGTATGTGGTACAATATGTGATGTTCTGACGTTGTTTCAAGCAAATAAACGATCAGCTGACTTTCGGCCCTAGGGCCCCAAACGTTTTCGGTCTTGTGGCGGCAAACAGTGTGTTTCGGTCCGCGTTTGATGTTTGTAAAAAAGGTGATATCGTCGTAGTGTGGTGAAAACTATATTTTTGGAGAGAAAGAGCACAATTTTACAAGTTCAAAGAGGGGTTAAACTATTTTCATAAACCTGTTTTGCCACCGTAGAAACTCGATATTTTCAACACATCTTGTCATATATATAAATTCCACATTTCTCTTTCAGTACGGAATTTTCAAAAACCATACTTTACCAATGGCAATTTAGGTTGTACTACCCATATGATATAATAACTAACGGATGATTTACCATCACATGATACATAGGTATTTAGTAAAAAAATACACTCAGCAAAGGTAATAGAGCAGCCATTTCACATACAGCCCTTACTGAAAGGTGAATGTGGAATTGAGTTTACTTTCCCTGTGGTATAGGGGAGATTCTTTGATTTCAAAACGCTAACGCTGAACCAGATGACGAACTGTAGTTCCTCATCTGTGGCTGAACTAACACATTTTTACGACTAAAAAAAGCCAAAATAATAAAAACATTTTAAAATTTTTCTTCTGAACCCTTTTTTCTTAAGACGGTTCCCTCCTACCTACGCCAAAACATGCCTAAGACACGCTCCGCGCGGTGTCATTTAGCGCCTACAGTTTTCAATATAACATTTTATTTAACATAGCATTTCAAAGACAAAGAGTTGTGGAATGTTAATTGCTAACCCAAAATCGCTCATTTTAACGTATTCTGAGGATACATTCCGTCCAAGTTGATCAACTTTAACGCCATGTATCTTTTTAATGAGTGAGCATATAAGATTTTGGAGAAGCAATAAACACTCTGCAACTCGTTACCTTTACAATTCTATATCCGAATAACTTATATTTTAAGAAATGGAGACGCTAAATGACACCGCGTTTAGCCGTGCACCGGCTTGCGCGGCGAAAAGTGCACAAATTTAACATGGGCTCTTATGGAGCCGCAGTTCCAAAAGTCGCCGCTAGTGTCGAAGAACAACGAAAACTGCCGTTGGTATGGAACCCTCTTAAGGGGGCACTCAACCCTAAAATCTATGAAAATAGCAAGAATTAACAAAAAAAATTTTGCCTACTTTTGTACCTTGTACTTTTCTGAACAATTTGATATACCTATGATAAGAATAGGTAAAATGCTTATAACTTGTTTATTTCATCTATAAACGAAACGCTAACACTTAGTTGAGGATAGCAGCTAACATACATTCGCCAACTAACTGTGTCTTTTTCTCGGCTGTTTTCCGAAAGTTTGGTTTTTACGTGTTTTCATTTTTTATGGCGGACATAACTGAAGTTGTATTAAAGATAGCCGTATTATTATTTTATTTTTATTTTGAAGAGGACATTTGATTGTGCAACATGTAGTATGGATTTACATTAGTTCCTTCAAAAAACTTTTTCAAGTGACAAAAAAGAGTTTTGTTAAAATATTTTATACGAAAAGTAACAAAATCTTTTTTACAGAATTATCTTACATGATTTAATATCCATACTAGAGGTTGCACAATGAAATGTCCTCTTCAAAATAAAAAATAAATTATGAGGCTATCTCAAATACAACTTGAGTTATGTCTGCCATAGTGTATCTTAGTTTTTTCCGTAAAAATTAACCCCAAGGGGGGTAGGGGGGAAGGGGGGCAAAAAATTATGGATAAAGTTTCTCAAAACTGAAACTCACATATAAAAAATAAAATAATTAACTTTGCTTTAAAAATAAAATAAAAATGTTTTTTGTGGAGTGCTAAGTAGGTATTAATCGGAAAAGGAACACAATACAGCAATAATATCGGAACCAAAATATCGATATGCTTGATACGATGTATCGGTACTAAAACATCGATATATCGAACGATACTTTCGATATATCGAACGATACTTTCGATATAGCGATATTCCTTTGCCATCTCGAACGGTGCCTCGCCTTGGCTTCTCGTGCCTCGAAACCACCTCCAAAGACAAGAAACCCAAAAACCGAAAATAATTTTGAAGACAAAAACGGACCCAGACCCTCGCCGCTTCCGTTCCGAGAACACCAAGCGGCGCTTTTGAAGTTTCCAAGGTTCCAAAACGTGAATGGGTGCCTAAATCTTGTCAAGGGTTTGTTTACCGGTTGGAACTAATGAAAAGGTTCTACGTAAGGGTAAGAGTAACGGTAAAACTGAGGCGGATACGGAAACTGGTTATTGTTTGAGGAAATACGCTTAACACATTGACTGCTAACATTTTTTTAATATACCGCCACATAGCTGTAAAGGTTTATTGCTAATTCACAAAGTTTATGGTTATGGAAGGTCAGTCATGCCGAGTAAATGTTTTTTCGGGCCACTTCCGGTTTGTAGGATGACGTCAAAGATTTGGTCGTCTTTAGACGTCTTCAGCCTTACTGGTTGGATTAAAAATATAAAAGAAGTTTTTCACGTGGTTTATATGTATATACTATACAAATATTGGTTTGTTCAGTTTTTCTAGTCAGTTGTAAGTTCGACTATGTCACCACATACCACATAAAATCGTGAAAAAAAAACAAAAAAGAATACGTCTTTAGACGTCCTACGGTTTGCAGCACACACAAAAACTCAAAATCTTAAAATTTACTCATCTTATTTACGCACTATCTATAGGATAAACAAAACACACGCAAACTAACAAAAATCCTCACAGGAATACGTTAAAATAGGATGGTAGCACGTGCCAAACTGCTTTGATTACATGGGAAGAATCCCACATGTGCCGCTAGGAGCGCCACTAAATGAAGAGCGGAAACTGCAAGCGACGGTGATGACGTTAAACTATAGTATGTCCCCCAGTGGCTGACAGAGTTTCAATCCCCTACTACCAAAACGAAGACGACAGCAAGTCTGTTTGATAAACCTTGCATAAGGACGTCTTAGGACGTCCTCCGCTATTCATCAATGAATCGAAGACGTCTAAAGACGTCCTACGCGGACAAAGTGTTAAGACGGTTCCCTACCTACGCCAAAACATGCCTGAAACACGCTCCGCGCGGTGTCATTTAGCGCCTACAGTTTTCAAAATAAAATTTAATTTAACATAGCATTTCAAAGATAAAGAGTTGTAGAATGTTAATTGCTAATCCAAAATTGTTTATGTTAACGTTTTCTGAAGATACATTCCGTTGAAGTTGACCAACTTTAACGCCATGTATCTTTTTAATGAGTGAGCATAAACGATTTTGGAGAAGCAATAAACACTCTGCAACTCGTTATCTTAACAATGCTATTTCCCAATAACTTTTATTTTAAGAATTGGAGACGCTAAATGACACCGCGTTTATCCCTGCACCGGCTTCCGCGGCGAAAAGTGCACAAATTTAACATGGGCTCTTATGGAGCCGCAGTTCCAAAAGTCGCCGCTAGTGTCGCAGGAAAACGAAAACTGCCGCTGGTAGGGAACCCTCTTAATTTAGAAAACAGAACTGTTATTTTCCGTCATCACTAGCAGCAAAACAACAATACGGCATTGTTGGGTTATTTTATTTATGACAGAGTTATCTTGTATGGATTTATGGGGGTACCAGGGCTGCCCGGTGCCCCCTGATTTTTGGTGGGATATGCATATCTCATCTGCTATAGCAAAAAATGTTTTCTAGCTTAATTCTTTTATAATTTAGTTCTAGTTATTTTTGGTTCTCGGATATGTTTATTTGGCTTTCGCCCAAGTAAATCGTTTGAAGTTTTTTACGCGTTAAATTTTATTTTAAACTCGAATCAAAAGTTGTCATAATGTCATGTTTCAACCAACAAATTTAAAACGGCTGTAAGTTCAAATAGGCTTCAATATAATCTGCTTTCTCAAAATTATTTTCTAGTAATTATCAATAGTAAGCCTTTCCTATCCGTTTGCATAGTGCAATATCGTGAATGGATTGTTACTTTTCATAATTAATATCACAATTCATACGTTAGGTGAGCTGGCACCCCCAACAATTATGACCCAAATCCATTCATGTGTATGCTTGCTTGCTAGCTTGTATGTTTGCAAAATTATCTCAAAAACAGCTGCGAGAATTTCCTTCAAATGCCTAGAAATACTAGAAATAACTAATTTCTGACTGAAAAACGTGTTCTATGCAGGTTACTTGGCCAGACAAAATCTAACGACGAATTAAAATGTATATTTTAAAAAGCTGTAAAATTTTAACACTGGCCTTATGAGTTGCCATGATAGCAACGAAATAAACAAGGAAGGTGTAAACAAATAGTCTAAAGTAATCATAACAGCTGTTTGGAAACTACAGCCATCAAGGGAAAATACAGCGGGGTTAAAGATTGCGTGGAGTAGTAAAAAGGTTTTTATTTATAACTTTTACGATACTGAAGTATTTCATAGTAATTGGATGAACTGGTAAACATGAAAAAATTCCGAGCAAGGCTCGGTCCACCAGGTACTGAAGTTAAATTGTTCATGCAATGTCAACAAAAGAAACTGACTACTTTATCGTACTATCAAAACGTTATTGCTTGAAAATGTAAATACATGCCCCGCATATTACTGTCATCATCAGGAACGACATCACTTCTAATTTATTTACAAACAATAGAGGAGGACAAACCCTACTCGTCAGAGCCAAATATTTACCCTCATCAAAAATAACTGATGACAGGACGCGGACCACACCTTTCATAGTACAGCAATTCTTGTTCCAACCTATTCTAATGAAATTTTCAGTTGTGGGCAAATAACGGAATTTGACCATAGGTTTCTTAAAGTGTTCCTTGCACCTTTTGTATCCGTTTAAAAAGTATTTAAATTATGGAAATGTCCCATTGGTACTGGAACTGGCATGCAAGGTGCCTTGTTAATTCAGCAAAACTTGCAACGCAGTATCAAAATTTGTCGAGTAATCAAAATTACAGCCACGCCATTTTAGGATATCGAGGTCTAAAGTTTGGCAAATTCTAACTTAAATTATTTTGTTACTACTTACATTATTGGATATGTTTTACATATCATTTTGTCAGAAATTTAAAACTGAATATGAAGCCACCTTTGAATTTGTGTAAATTGTTTGTATTTTATATCAAATTTTGCTGAAATATATGCGAGAGTAATTAAAAAAACACAACTTTTAAAGACAAAATGTCTTGTTACATGATAAAGGCTAAAGTCAATTTTAATTTTATACTCAAATAAGATTTTTTTATAAAAAAAAACAAAAAATATGACTGTTGTTTTAAATTTTTTTTATTTGTTTACATTTTTGTTTATTTAGAAACTTCACTTGTCGTCGACTACTTCTTTTGGAAGATCCTGAACATTTTCATGATCTGATTCCTGGATCAGGGCTTAGCAAGTCCTGCATTTATTCCTCACAGAACTCTCGGATTTTCTTAACTTCAAACCGTTAAAACAGCATCGGGGAAGTCAAGGTCCCCTTTCTCCCGATTGCATGGGTTTCGAAAAAATTTAATTTAACCATGTTAAAAGTTAAATTCATGTGTAAGATGGACCAAACATTGTTTGGAAATATATAAACAGTAAGAAACAATATAAATCAGAATATGTGTTTTTTTACCCTATCCTGTAAAACTTGCTGTCCTGAAAAATTTTGTCGGGAAGACAAGGTCCCTTTTCCCTTGGTGGGTCACATATATCGCCTCATGTAAAAAGGTTATTGTAGGCAAATTTTAAGGAGTTAAGTATAATTAAGGCTGTTTTCAGGCGGTAAAAATCCGTAGAGCATAATATTTTGCCTTTTAAAAGCAAAGGCATCTCTCTTAGTAAGATTTTGAAAAATCTTGAGTTCTGAGGAAGTAAAATCCATTTATGATTCCTCTTTGAACTTGCAAAATCGTGTTCTTTCTCTCCAGAAATATCTAGTTTCCGATATAGGAAATATCGATATATAGATCCCGATACAAAGTATATCGATGTTAATGGTTGCGATAAATCGAAAAAGTGATAATTCGGTATTTTGAAAATAATCGCCATCCAACCTAACATTCTTCTATAGTTCTGGACAGCCTTATTGGCGGGTGAGTGAGTGTGCTGTTGTCGAAATTATTGTGTAACATCTGTAATGTTTAGGTAATAAATCACATGGTCATATGTTTATGTAATGGTACTTTTCACGAAAAATTATTTTGCTGCAACCGCAAGTGCAATTAATGTTAAATGCATGCAAGGTCACGGAATTCACAAAATACACGACAAAATATTCCATAAAGAATTTCAGTATGCCGCTTGTCTAAAGCAAGGGGACCCTTTTAATTTCAAACAATCTTCGTCTAACATATAGTCGAGGTCAGCTTTTGGTAATGAATAGGATTAAACGCGAAATATTGTTATTGTTTTTTATTTGCTTAGAAAAAAAGGCTAAGGAACATACTGACAAATAATCTCCTTTATTGTTGGAAGCAATGGAAATACGTTTTTAAACGTAACCGAATGATTGACGATTAAAGATTGCCAAAACAAAAAGACCATGCATTGTACCATGATTGACCATGATTGACGATGCATTGTGTTGCGGACATTTTTATTTCGTAAGAAACCTCTCGGTGAAATATGGTAGCGCATACTTTTGTTGTGTAAATGAGGCGAAATGAAAACAGAGTTTTGACAGTTCGACCAAAACATGTGATCTTTAGCAGATACTTTGGGAGATTACAATTTTTGCCACGCCAGTAAAAGGTTGTCCACCCATTGGGGGATTTCTGAAACAGCCAGGGCGAGTTCTTTTGGGAATACCTTCTAGTACCTGGCCCCATCTCCCCGAGCCGGGTTAGGTTAGGCTAGGTTAGGTTAGGTTATGGTTTGTTAGGTTAGGTTAGGTTAGGTTAGGTTAGGTTATGGTTTGTTAGGTTAAGTTAGGTTAGGTTAGGTTAGGCTAGGTTAGGTTAGGTTATGGTTTGTTAGGTTAGGTTAGGTTAGGTTAGGCCTAAATGACAAAAGACAACTTTTGACATTTAGCCAGTTCAAAGCCTGGATAAAGTGTGATGGGAATCGATTTATTAATTTATTATTTTATAAACATTTAATACAAAGTAAAAAACTTAATACGCATCGCTAGTTGTGCTGTCACTCATGGGGTAGGTAGCAAGTAGCCAGTATTCATTGTTACGGCGAACTTTAGAGTGGGACGGATTTTCAAAATCTATTTTCACCGGAACGGATATACCCTCACTCATGCAGAACTATAGTGTACGGATTCTAGCGAGCTGGCAGAACTCCTACACAGGCGTGTTCCCGACACGCAGATGACCCGACCCAGAACGTCTTTAAACATCGCGGCAACCGGTTGGGAGAGGGAGAGAGCGGGGGTGGGGGAGGGGAACCGGTCCAGAGGGAGGGGGGGGGGAGAGGGGAGGGACCGGTTTGGAAGGTGGACCCGCCGTGACCCGCCGCGGAAGTAGGGAAGAAGTAGATGTAGGCCTATACCAAGGGTGAGGTAGGGCAACCGTAACGCAAGGTCTGTAGAGAAGAAGCGAAGAGAAGAAGAATACTATGAAGTCAGGCAAAAATGTAAACAAATCGTGACGTCTTCAGGGGGCGGTCTACCTAGACAGAAAAATCTGCGTCACAGAGCGAAATAACATTGTAAAGATAGGGCTAAAGCGCGCTGAAGTACGCATGCAGACGTTTCTTATCTGCACGACAAAAGCTTCACTTTTTAAGTTTTAATAAAAATGAGAGTGGGTTCACGTTCTTCAGAATATTTTATAAGTCTCTACAATTTTTATTTTTCCATAAAGCGTTTCTGTCGTTAGTTATGAGACTTTGAAATCTAACAAAAAACTACTTTTTTTGAAAGATTTACACAATTCCTGTAAATAAACGGGGATAAAATCAAAAATTCAAAAATTATAACGACCTACAAAAACATATCCTTTTTAAAATGACCCCAAAATATTGGAAATCATATGAAAATCCAGCTATCAATGAATAAGATACAAAACCCTGTTTTAGCGCTCGGAACTTGAGGTAGACCGCCCCCTTCATATCAATAGTATTTTCAAAATTCATAATAGCGGAGGATTTATAATTATTACTCAATTTTTGCACTTTTCCTTATGCTCAATAAGTTCAATGTGTTTTGAATGAAATTTTGTGTGAGTGAGATTTCTGCGCTGTTGATTGTTGGATGAATGTAAATTGTGTCCAAAAAACAAAAACGCCCAAAACATGTAGGTAAAAAGAAATAAGTAGGTTAATGTAACTTTAAGTAGGGTCACTTGAAAACGAGAGGAGTTTCAATACCTCTCGAAACGTAGTGAAGTGAACACTAGAAGCGAAAGGTAAATTCCAAAACACAAAACATTAAAAGTCTTCAATAGACCGGAAACATACAACAGCCAGCTGGGACACGAATTAATCTCGACCAATCTGAGAATGCATATTACTGACAACATCAATCGAGGCTACATTTTTACTCAATAGTTTGTTTTGAGCCTTAAAATGGGTCTATGATTGACGTCATAAGCTTTTGTTCCTCAGACCTTAAGGGAGTCAGGCAACCCGAGTAAAATAATATCATTATTCTGGTCTAATCTACAGATCTTGATTAAGCGTTGACACTACTCAAAACAGCTGGCGAGTTGAATTAAAAAAATAGGACGTTATACACTACTACTCAAGGTATAGCGCACTGCAACGCGTTTTTGATACGGCCCTTTGAAACTATCAGAACACAGTAGAGAATTATTTCGTTTTGACAAGTCGTTCTTAGAAGGGTAATTTAAAACTTTTCCAAACTTAAAAGAAAGACTAAAGATTCAAATCAGTACTTTAAATACAGTGTATAAAAAATGCCAGAAAGATTTATCTGGATAGGTTCCAGCGTATTTTCTCAAAATGAACGAGAGACCGACCAAACCAATTTAATATCGTTTAACTTTTGAAAATATACTCGATCAATGCAATGGCGTGACTTCCCGAGTTATTCGATTTGAGGAGGATTCAATTTCAGAGGAGTTTCATTACCTCTCGAAACGTAGTGTAGTTTAAACACTAAAAGCGAAAGGAAAGTCCAAAAATTACCCATCCTTCGCTATTATGAATTTAAAAAATAAAATGTAGTTGATGTTCCCGTCATTATCAACTTCGAGTCCTCCGCCTACGGGTAAAATAAAAAACACAAACACCTCCCAAACGATGAAGTGGAAGCGGTTCTAATTTTTCTCGAGAGTCGTCGAACACGACTCGTTGAACCCACGAGTGGCCATAACTGAACTGGCATACGAGAAACCCCTCCACTGAGTTAAGGGGGGGTATTGGGGTAACCTCCCTCGGGATAACCAACCCTCATCCGTATCTCCCCCTTCCTCTCCCCCCCCCCGTTTGTAACCCTTTTTTCCACAATTACGTCGTGCTTTCGTCTCTCCACTGACAAATCGGGGAGAGGGCGCCGAGTGTCACGCTACTAATTGTAGACCCATCGGCGTTTTATTCGGGTTTTCGAAACGTTTATAAATTGGTCCATTTGTTTCGCCTAGGTTGGTGTTTAAAGAAAGCTGATTTGATCGGGATCTACATCATGTAGCTGTTCAAAATATGTAAATAATCAAGAGTCAACGGTTCATTTGCAATATACAACTAATAAATTAGGTTCAGCTGAACTATATTATTGTACATTCTAAATTATCTTTCACCAATGTAGCTTAAAAGCGAGAGTTCGAAGATTTTAGCCTGCATTGCTACTGTAGACTACCTCTTTTCAGGACACCTTTTAACCGGACATCGGTTTAACTGGACTACACTCCACGGAAGTGAAATCTTTTCAACCAGACGATTATTATCTGCAGATAGGTTTAACGGGTCATGATGTCCAGGAAATGGACAATACTGTATCAATGAGTCTCGTGGATACACGGCCGAATTGGGACGCGACGCGACGCGACGTGACGTGACATGACGTGACGTGTATGTATAGCCTCCACCGACGTCCATTCAGCCATTCGGCTGCTAGAAACTAGCAGATGCGAATAAAGGTGCTGCTATGTCGCGTCACGTCACGTCGCGTCCACTTACGTCCAATTCAGCGATTCCGAAGGGGGTGCTATACATATTCGCATCGATTCGCTTCGATTCGCATCGATTCGCACCGATTCGCATTTTCTAGTTTCAAAGAGCCGAATGACCGATCGGACGTTGTTGTTAGCTGTACATACACGTCACGTCACGTTACGTCGCGTCGCGTCCCAATTCGGCCGATTCGGCCGCGTATGCTCTCCAGACCATTCGAGTCGGGCCGTGCCGTGACGTGACGTGACGTGTTTGTATAGACGGTTCCATTTGATTACACAGGCTTCATTCACATAGAAAATGGACGCGACGCTACGTGCGTGACGTGACGTGACGTGTGTGTATAGCAGCACCTTAAATGCGAATGAGGACGTTGCGTACCGTGCGAATGCGAGTATGTATAGCACCCCCAACGGAATCGCCGAACTGGCCGTACGTGTGGCGTGACGTAACGTGACGTGACGTGTATATATAGCAGCACCTTAAATGCGAAGTTCTACATTTTTCCACGACCCGTAGCCCGGCCCTGACCGCGTCGCTGACGTGTCGTGTTGTCGTGTTGTCGTGTTGTCGTGTTGTCGTGTCGCGCCGACAATATTTCATATTCCACTTCCCGCGTTGGCGCACGCAACGTGTCACGTGACCTCGGGTTGCCGCCAACCCGCGGGCGGAGGCGGAAACGGGGAACAAGAGGACGGAGGAAGAAGAATATAACATTCTACACAATCGCGCGGGGTCTCGAGACAAGGGTCAACTTGAAATGACGTAAATGTTTTCTCTGTCATTTATCATGCCTTACTCCGAGATAATGGGAACATAGACTACTTTACATTATCGACAAGTGACTATTCGATTACTTTTAATCGACTAGTCTAGTCGTTCACACTGGTCGATTAGTCATCGCATAAGTCATCGACTATTCTAGACGATGTAACTAGTCGAACGACCAAAAACCGGTAGAAATATCGATATTTAATCAGTTAAGTTGCTGAATAGTCGGTTAAATACGATAATACCCCCGTTGCAGCAGACCTGCACACTCAGCGAATTTCAATTGTAAAAGAACATAGTTCAAGCCAACATAGCGAAAATTGACATTTTTTTGGAAGCTCCATAAGAATAACATGGGGAATGAGTATGCAGGTTTTCTGCCACGAAAAAAAAGAAATATTGGTGATTACATTAGATCTCATCTAGATGAAGCCACAAACCAAGTTTTATCCAGATACAGGGCTTGTAACAGTTCTTGAGGTTGAAAAAAAGTAAAAAATAACTGAAATATGAAAAAAATAACAAAGAAATAACCTTTTTTACTCAAAAAATGCTGCTAAAAATTAGAAAACCAGCGTTATATTGGGGATAATACATTCTTAACCTTGGTAAAAAAGAAAATCTCGACAGAATAATCACAAATCTGCCTATATTTAACGGCAAGACTTGGTTTTCATGCAACAAGACTTAGTTTTCACACATTTTAGGATAATAAGATTCGTCTGCCGCGATGCTGCTACAAGATCGTCTGACAGACGAATACTGTAAACAGGGCTTGTAGCAGTTCTTAAGATTGAAAAAAATAAAAAAATAACCAAAATTCCAAAAAAAATTACAAAAATAACCGAATTCCGAAAAAATAACAAAAAATAACCAAGAGCAAAAAAATAACAAAAAAATAAAAAAATAACCTGTTACAAGCCCTGCAGATATGTTGAGAAATAAGCGAGATATAGAGTTTTACTTATTTCCCATAAGGTTAACATTGGGACAACGTACTGTGTTTACCACTTTCAATATCTCGGTAACCAACAGACATAGAGCAGTGATTCAAAATACTAAATTGTTTGTTTTTTTTGAGCTGAATTCAATGGTGCAAACGAAAATTCGATAAATTTTATTTTTCTGTATAAAAAACTCAAAAACCCCATTTTTAGGGGGATTACCCCCCTTTACCCCCCCTTCCGGTAGTCCGATCGGGCTGGTTTACGAACTCGTCCGAATAATTACTACTTTACACGTACATGCCAAATTTCATTAAGATCGGACCATTTTTACGCGAGTTATCGTGCTTAAAGACAGACACGCACGCACGCACGCACGCACGCACGCACGCGCGCAACACACACACACACACACACACACACACACACACACACACACACACACATATTTATGAAAATGGACGAATAGTGTTTTTGTCATCTGGGGACCTCAAAAAGAAAAGTTATGATGGTCTCGGGCTTAGGTCTTACCATGAGACCTACGGTAACATCTTCTTCCCTATAGGGGAAATTCGCTAAAACCGGTAAAACATCGATATCTAATCAGTTCAGTTGCTGAATAGTCGGTTAAATACGATAAAACATCGATTAGTTGATATAATCGACTGGAAATATCGACTAGTCGACCGACTAGAGACAAGGCCACGTTACCTAGCTCGCCCTGTAGCCATCGTGCTGTTGGCGGAGGCATTCAAGGACAAATAGAAGCGCATTCACTGTCTATTAGGTGTGAACACGCAATAGTCGCATAATATGCGAAGCTTGCTGTCTCAAAGTAAGGACAAATAAATACCCCCGTTGCAGCATACCTGCATACTCAGCGAATTTCAAGTGCAAAACAACATATTTCGATCCAACATAGCGAGATTTGACATGTTTTTGTAAGCTCCATGAGAATAACATGGGGAATGAGTATGCAGGTTTGCTGCTACAGGTATATTAAAACTGGGTGGTTTTAATTCAATATTTAGTAGATCTGAACTAGAAGAAGCCATTTACCAAGTTTTATCAAGATATGTTGAGAAATAAGCGAGATATAGAATTTTACTTATTTCCCATAAGGTTAACATTGGGACAACGTACTGTGTTTACCACTTTCAATATCTCAGCAACCAATGGACATAGAGCTATGATTCAAAATACTAAATTGTTTGTTTTTTCGAGCTGAATTCAATGGTGCCAACAAAAATTCGATAAAATTTATTTTTCTATGTAAAAAACTCAAAAAACACATTTTTGGGGGGGTTTATCCCCCTTTACCCCCCCTTCCAATGATCCGATCGGGCTGGTTTACGAACTCGTCCGAATAATGACTACTTTACACGTCTGTGCCAAATTTCATTCCAATCGGACCATTTTTGCGAGCGCTATCGTGCTCACAGACACACATATATATATATATATATATAGATATAAAATTTTGAACGAATAGTGTTTTTGGCTTCTGGGGGCCCCAAAACGAAAAGTTATAGTGGTCCCGGGCTTAGATCTTACCATGAGACCTACGGTAATAGCTTCTTCCCTATAGGGGAAATCGCTAAAACACAAACACCTCCAAACGAGGAAGTGGAAGCGGTTCTAATTTTTCTCGAGAGTCGTCGAACACGACTCGTTGAACCCACGAGTGGCCATAACTGAACTGGAATACGAGAAACCCCTCCACTGAGTTAAGGGGGGGGGGGGTATTGGGGTAACCTCCCTCGGGATAACCACCCCTCATCCGTATCTCCCCCTTCCTCTCCCCCCCCCGGTTGTAACCCTCTTTTCCACAATTACGTCGGGCTGTTACCAAAAAGCCACGAATATATCGGTCCATCTATAATTACCACATAGCCACGATCATTAGTGAGGATTAAGAAGGGTCACACGAGGAACGAAGTGTCCAAAAAGCCACGACCGCTGCGGCAGGTAAGCGCTGTCAGGGAGGTAATGGTCGGGAGGAATAAGAATTTTAAATTCCCTCTCCCCTGCCCGTATTTCTGTCTTCCATGCCACTGCCGCCCCCTGCGATGCAGAACACGCCACAACATATCGTGACAAACACAAAATCTACATCATGTAGATTGCTTGACAAACCTAAATCCATTTACACTCAAACACTCTTTCCCTTTGTTACTTAAAATTACATCAATTTCTTCACCTTCCATCTTACCACCTTCAATGATCTTACAAGACTGGTGCGAGGTGCGAATGGTGTGAATCTGGTACAGAAATGCCTAACCCCTTAAAAATAGTTAGGGTGGCGCCGCATTCCACCGGAAATCGTGTGGGAGCGTTGACATTTGCTAATACCTGCCATCTTTAGGATGTGTAATTTAAATTATGTTAGTCTTGTGTTATAAACTTGCTTGAAACTTAATTATTGTATAATTTGTGCGTCGCCAAAATTATAATAAATTATCATTTCATGAAAAATAAACTTTTATTTTACAAACTACTAAGTGTAGTAGTATATGGTTTAGGTCATAGGAAATTATCCATTCCCTTTTTCCCCAGAGGTGGTACCGGCTACCTGGCTGAGCCGTCGTGGCTTTTCGGACATTTCAGCACTGGCAGACGAACCCTTCTTAATCCCCTCTAATGATCGTGGCTATTCGGTAGGGTCAGAGCGGCCCAAAAATTGGTGGCTTTTTGGTAGTTCCCATTACGTCGTGCTTTCGTCTCGCCACTGATAAATCGGGCAGAGGGCGTAGAGTGTCACGCTACTAATTGTAGACCCATCGGCGTTTTATTCGGGTTTTCGAAATGTTTATAAATTGGTCCATTTGTTTCGCCTAGGTTGGTGTTTTAAAGCGAGCTGATTTGATCGGGATCTACATCATGTAGCTGTTCAAAATATGTGAATATAATCGAAGGTTTTTTTGCAATATACAACCTATGAATTAAACTTAGTTTAACTATATACTATAAATAGACTTACCATAAATTTTCAGAGCCGACCCCGGACACCAAATGAAAGGGGGGTGAAGAGGGGAACAAGGGAAATGAAATGGTGTGTAAACTTGGGTCCGGTGTAATTCTCGGCGGACGGGCTACTTTGCTGACGATTTTGCTTGACATTATCGTTTCTTGAACACTGATTGGCTAAAAAAATTATATATGCCTTGTGACCAAGCAGAAGACGCATTTGAGCAGTTGTCACTCAACGAATCAGCCCGTCCCCGGCCGAGACCCTTTTAGTGTGATACCTGGTGAAACCATAAAATATCCCATCGTTTCGTTTAAAATTTCTTTGGCTTTGTACAAACTCTCTTAAAGACTGCTCAAAATGAATGACCAAATCATTTATTTCGGGTGGTTTCCTCTATTTTTCACGTAGGCTGAGTAGAACCCGGACAAAATTCAACCCCGGACGTTCCTCCGGACGCAAGCCTGAATCTCGGACTGTCCGGGGAAATCCCTGACGTCTGGTAAGCCAAACTATAAACATATCATTCTTCATTCTAAATGATCATTCACCAATGTGAAATCTAGAATTCAAAGATTTTAGCCTAAATAGCTAAAATTTATGGTTTACGAGTTTCGACCCTGTACGAACGATAACTTCACCCTAAGCACGACAGTTCCACATTTTCGACTACACTCCGGCCCTGACCGCGTCGCTGACGTGTCGTGTTGTCGTGTTGTCGTGTCGCGCCGGTTGGCAATATTTCATATTCCACTTCCCGCGTTGGCGCACGCAACGTGTCACGTGACCTTGGGTTGCCGCCAACCCGCGGGCGGAGGCGGAAACGGGAAACAAGAGGACGGAGGAAGAAGAATATAACATTCTACACAAACGCGCGGGGTCTTGTCTTGAGATAAGGGTCAACCTGAAATGACGTAAATGTTTTCTCTGTCATTTATCATGCCTTACTCCGAGATATCGACTACTTTACATTATCGACAAGTGAATATTCGATTACTTTTAATCGACTAGTCTAGTCGTTCACACTGGTCGATTAGTCATCGCATAAGTCATCGACTATTCTAGACGATGTAACTAGTCGAACGACCAAAAACCGGTAGAAATATCGATATTTAATCAGTTAAGTTGCTGAATAGTCGGTTAAATACGATAATACCCCCGTTGCAGCAGACCTGCACACTCAGCGAATTTCAATTGTAAAAGAACATAGTTCAAGCCAACATAGCGAAAATTGACATTTTTTTGTAAGCTCCATAAGAATAACATGGGGAATGAGTATGCAGGTTTTCTGCCACGAAAAAAAGAAATATTGGTGATTACATTAGATCTCATCTAGATGAAGCCACAAACCAAGTTTTATCCAGATACAGGGCTTGTAACAGTTCTTGAGGTTGAAAAAAAGTAAAAAATAACTGAAATAAGAAAAAAATAACAAAAAATAACCTTTTTTACACAAAAAATGCTGCTAAAAATTAGAAAACCAACGTTATATTGGGGATAATACATTCTTAACCTTGGTAAAAAAGAAAATCTCGACAGAATAATCACAAATCTGCCTAGATTTGACGGCAAGACTTGGTTTTCATGCAACAAGACTTAGTTTTCACACATTTTAGGATGATAAGATTCGTCTGCCGCGATGCTGCTACAAGATCGTCTGACAGACGAATGCTGTAAACAGGGCTTGTAGCAGTTCTTAAGGTTGAAAAAAATAAAAAAATAACCAAAATTCCAAAAAAAATAACAAAAATAACCGAATTCCGAAAAAATAACAAAAAATAACCAAGAGCAAAAAAATAACAAAAAAATAAAAAAATAACCTGTTACAAGCCCTGCAGATATGTTGAGAAATAAGCGAGATATAGAGTTTTACTTATTTCCCATAAGGTTAACATTGGGACAACGTACTGTGTTTACCGCTTTCAATATCTCGGTAACCAACAGACATAGAGCAGTGATTAAAAATACTAAATTGTTTGTTTTTTTGAGCTGAATTCAATGGTCCAAACGAAAATTCGATAAATTTTATTTTTCTATATAAAAAACTCAAAAACCCCATTTTTGGGGGGCTTACCCCCCTTTACCCCCCCTTCCGGTAGTCCGATCGGGCTGGTTTACGAACTCGTCCGAATAATTACTACTTTACACGTACATGCCAAATTTCATTAAGATCGGACCATTTTTACGCGAGTTATCGTGCTTAAAGACAGACACGCACGCACGCACGCACGCACGCACGCACTCACACACACACACACACACACACACACACACACACACACACACACACACACACACACACACACACACACACACACACATTTATGAAAATGGACGAATAGTGTTTTTGTCATCTGGGGACCTCAAAAAGAAAAGTTATAATGGTCTCGGGCTTAGGTCTTACCATGAGACCTACGGTAACATCTTCTTCCCTATAGGGGAAATTCGCTAAAACCGGTAAAACATCGATATCTAATCAGTTCAGTTGCTGAATAGTCGGTTAAATACGATAAAACATCGATTAGTTGATATAATCGACTGGAAATATCGACTAGTCGACCGACTAGAGACAAGGCCACGTTACCTAGCTCGCCCTGTAGCCATCGTGCTGTTGGCGGAGGCATTCAAGGACAAATAGAAGCGCATTCACTGTCTATTAGGTGTGAACACGCAATAGTCGCATAATATGCGAAGCTTGCTGTCTCAAAGTAAGGACAAATAAAAATGCGGAAAATAGAAGGAAATCAATATAGAATAATCATAAAATTTACGTAAAATGTTCTATGACTGTAGGGTTCAAACAGTTTCTCGAAATTTTAACTCTGCAAAATAATTTTGTTAAAGCACATTTAAAATGTTTTCAACAAGGACATACTGTATTAGCAATTTTGGCCTTTAACTTTAAAGCAAAGTTTACCTGTTGCGTTCTTAAAATTTCCACAACGCCATTCATGTTTCGGTCTATCAATCGCCTTTTAAACTTTGAAAATATGAACTTCTTCTGAATGTAAATAAAATAATCTACATTGCAAATATGTGTAAAAATGAATGAAAATATGTACGTACATACATTCATGAAATATTATGTAGGCTTCATAATGAAAATATGTATGTAGGGTAGTTTTGAAATTGTACCTTTTCTCAACACACACTTTTACGGCACTAGTTTTACGTCTAAACAACACAACGTAACTTACAAAATTGAGTGGTAACAAGTTTCATCCGACTATAAGGACATCTTCAGGCCAACTCTTTGATATTTATCGTGCCTTAACTTCGAAAGAAAGAGTTGGTCTCAAGATGTCCGCATAGTCGGAAGAAAATCGTTACCACTAAATTTTAGCGAATTTCCCCTATGGGAAAGAAGCTGTTACCGTAGGTCTCATGATAAGACCTAAGCCCAAGACCATCATAATTTTTCTTTTTGAGGTCCTCAGATGCCAAAAACACCATTCGTTCACTTTCATAAATATATATATATATATATATATATATATATAAATATATCTATATATATATATATATATATGTGTGTGTCTTTAAGCACGATAACTTGCGCAAAAATGGTCCAATCGGAATGAAATTTGGCATAGACGTGTAAAGTAGTAATTATTCGGACGAGTTCGTAAACCAGCCCGATCGGACCATCGGAAGGGGGGGTAAAGGGGGGTAAACCCCCCCAAAAATGGGTTTTTTGAGATTTTTACATAGAAAAATAAAATTTTTCAAATTTTTATTGGCACCATTGAATTCTGCCCAAAAAAACAAACAATTTAGTATTTTGAATCATGGATCTATGTCCATTGGTTGCCGAGATATTGAAAGTGGTAAACACAGTACGTTGTCCCAATGTTAACCTTATGGGAAATAAGTAAAATTCTATATCTCGCTTATTTCTCGACATATCTTGATAAAACTTGGTAAATGGCTTCTTCTAGTTCAGATCTACTAAATATTGAATTAAAACCACCCAGTTTTAATATACCTGTAGCAGCAAACCTCCATACTCATTCCCCATGTTATTCTTATGGAGCTTAGAAAAACATGTCAAATCTCGATATGTTGGATCGAAATATGTTGTTCTGCACTTGAAATTTGCTGAGTATGCAGGTCTGCTGCAACGGGGGTATTGTAAGTTACATTGTGTCACTGTGTTGTTTAGACGTAAAGCAGTGCCTTAATAGTGTGTATAATAATAACAAAACGTACAATATGATCATCAAGATGCTATTTTTCTCAATGTAAATATTTGTACTTTTTCTGTACACGCTAAAATCGAAAGAGTGAATACTCACTCTTTGTGAGTGACTCATTCACTCTTTGGGGTAGAGAAAATTGAGCCACTCTGAAAGAGTGAAGGTTCACTCTTTGAAAAAGTGAACCGTTTTCACTCATGAAAAGAGTGGAATGTCCCCACTCAATGAAAGAGTGGGTCTTGTTCTTTTCAGAGTGTAATTTTAGTCTTTAAAAGAGTGAAGTTCAACTTTAAAAGAGTGAAATCACCTAACCTCACTAACCTAACCTCTCACTGGCATTTATGAACTACAATTCTGAGTCTTTGCCGACACTTGTTGTGGACAACTGGTACCTAAACTTGATGATTGAAACTAAAACCCCTAAAATGTAACGGCGCAGGCATATTCAAGGAGTGACACAGAACCTTTGAACTTCCCCCTAAATTGATTTTTCAGACTAAATTGAATTTCCCCTCTACCCTAACCTTGATTCTACAGACTATTGTTAATCTTTAAATTACGTTAGCTACCTTAACACTAACCAAGTAAGTGTTTAAAGCAATGTCTTCTGCTTACCTGTTTATAAACCGGTAATATCTATGTGCATGTAAATCAATGACCAAAATGGCGACTCATTAGCGTCGTCGTGTCGCCAGAAGCGATCCCTCTTTTCGCTCTTTCTCCCCACCACTTTCAAAAACTCACTCAATTGAGAGTGAATTCTCAGTCTTTCCTTATATGGTTTCAAAACCATACAATCAATGAGTGAAAATTTCACTTTTTCATGAGAGAAATCATCACTCAACCAAAAGATTGGATATTTTTCACAAATTTACAGTGAATATTAACTCTTTCGGAGTGAAAACCTATTCACTCCAACAAATAAATGAATTTTTCACTCTTTTGATTTTAGCGTGTATTATCTACGGAATGAATAGTTTCGGAAAGAAAGAAAGAAAACTAAAAGCACAGTGCTCCAGAAAAGGGTGTTGGGTAAACTGAATAATACTATGACCCGTCTCTAGTAGTTTTTCCAAACTCGAATTCTCTAGAATATATTTACAAAGTACGTTCTTGCTATAAATCTGTCGAACTGCCGTTCAGAAAATCACATAAATGCTGAAGGTCTGATTTTACCCAAAGCTCCACAAATCCCTAGTTCAATTACTGGTAGCTTGGATGTACAGTAGATACATACACGGAGCGCATAAAGCCTTTGTGCTTGTGCTCGACTATCATTCAGCACATAGCCAAATACAAAGCAGAAATAACTCAACTGAATAAATACTTATATCGAAATAACACTCAAATACTCATTCCTTTGTGCTTGTGCACGCTTATTATTAAGCAGAGTACCGAACACAAAGTAGAAAGAACTCATCTGTATGCTCATATCGACGTGGGATACACAACCCCACACGGAACCTAGCGGGTTCAAAAGCGCGGCGTTTCATCATAAAACCAACTTGATCAGCTCAAAGGGACAGTAGACTGGAATTTACGGCAAGGGCAAAGAGATGGAAACAAAATATCGATTACGGAAGTATCGATGTTTTAGTTTCGATTTATCGTGAAAATACTATCGAGATTTTTCATCAGATACTATCGGTTATCGGTATTTCTTTTTCATGATACTAATACAGAAACATCTGATTTCCGTTATACGTATACCACCATTACAAATTTACCCTTCTAGCTCGATTTTTGACCGAGCACCATAAACTAGGTCAAATAATAATTATTAATCGTATTTAAGTGCGAATTCCTTGTAAGAATATTTAACCTGAGGTTTCGTTATCTTATCTACCGTTATTTTTGTTTAGACGCGATAAGCCAGCGTCTGGCCGTCTAGTGGTCCCAGTTGCAGTTGGTTAGGTTAGGTTAGGTTAGGTAAGGTTAAATTATAAATAGTAAGACTAATTACTTACATCAACCGTCAGAACAGCTCAAAAAATTGTCATCATGTACAGGACGTCTTTTAGGTTATGTTATGTTATGTTATGATAGGTTATGTTATGTTATCTTTTAGGTTTTGTTATCAGGACATGAGGTTAGGTTATGATAGGTTAGGTTAGGTTAACCTATCCTAGCCTAACTTACCAAAATCAAGCTTGAAAAACAAACTCGAAACAGTGGTATACGTATAACGGAAAAGATCCCATCTGTTTTCAGTTCCTTTTAGTTGGCTCTAAAATTACCCATTGCCGGCCTAGGCCGGACAAACTCTTCCGAGTTAGGCCGGAAAGAACGGAAGTAAACAGTCAGCTGATTTACAGCAAAACGACGTTTAATCCTTGTTTATTTAGGTGTTCTTTTTTACAGGAATGTAGTCTATGTAGTGGCAGCACTGCATCCGTAGCAATGTTTTTCTGTTTGTTATAGGTTATGTTTGAAGGTTTGAGAAATGTTTGTTTATGCAAGGACTACGTTATGATTGAAAGTATATTTTTTTCTGCGTAGTATGATGGAAAATATCGTACGTTACGCGGCCGGGAAGTTTTGCCGTACTCACAAGAAAATCTCGCACTCGTTTTCGCTCGCGCGGGAACTATCTTGCTCGTCCTGCACAACAGTACTTCCCGGCCTAGTAACGTAATATACTATTGCGATACACATATTGTTTTAGGACACAAATTTTAAAGAGGTTGGTGTTATTGAGGCTGTTATCAGACAGTAGAAATGTGTACAACGTAATATTTTCGGTTTTGAAATCTCCCCCAGTAAGATTTCGAAAAGTTCCGTGGTGGCAAAACCTGTTTGAGTTTTTTTCTCCAGAAATATAGTTTTCCGATGAATCGGATATATCGATATTTTTCTTCCGATTTATCGCAAAAGCCATATATCGATATTCTGAAAATAACTACAATCCCTACAAGGGGAGGTGCGCCTGCAACTCGCCGATACTCACGTAGACCCGCAACACACGTCGGTGGGGCGGGTGAACGTTTGGTATGTGCAGGCGTTAAAGCGACGCAATATGACAAACGAATTTTCTTATAGTACAGAACAAGTATCAATAATTGAAGATAAAAAGCGTTTTGTTTTACATCTCTTCACGTAATAGATTTTTCCATTTGAAGTTAAGTTAGCTTTGAATATTTTTATGAGTCGATATTAATGATTCCGATTCATGAAAAAACCAATTAATCTAAATATTAAAATACTTGCATTTTACTGAAATAAAAAAATTGCCTTATTTTTTTCCACAAATATCGGTTTCTTCAATATATCGGAAATAACGATACTGTCTTCTTTTGCTCCAGAAATATCAGTTCTTTCTACATACAGACATTTTGCTAAAGCAATACATGAATATTCTTGAAAAATTGCGTCCTTTATGAAATTGCAAAATGATCTTTTACGTTTTACTTCAGATATATCAAATGAATCGACATTAATGGTTCAAATACATGAAAAAACTATATTTTGATTCAATTTCATAAAAGTAATTGCATCTTGCATCCCACTGGAATAGTGAAAAATCGTCTTTTATCTTCCTAGAAAATATCGGTTCTTTCGATAAAATATCGATACTTAACTATCGATATATCACACTAATCGATTAAAATGGTTGCGATATATCGAAACATACGATATATCGATAGTTTTCCATACTTGCTACACCTGAACAAGTTAGAAAAAGGTTGTGCGGGCGCCGTTAGGGACAAACAATTCCGCCAGGCAGCATGACGGTCTAATGATTTTTTTACCTTAATTTTCTGAACTTTTTGTCAGTGCATGTGATTGGGATGTGTCATAAGAATGTTCTGGTAGCATTCTTTTGTTGAATGCGGGTTGCCTAACCAAATTGTGCAGATGTTAAGTTAAGTTTGTTTGTGCAACATTCCTTAAAATTTTCATTTTTTGGGATATTGTACGGAATCATTCGGCCTACAAAATGACATAATTTTAAATGATTTGACACTTATGAAAACGGAAGGAGAAATTATTTTCCAACAACATTGAAAACTGGTTTTATTTATTTGTTTTTTCCTTGATGTTAGGTTTAAGACATTCATTAATCATAAATAATTCCCAAATATAGGCCCTGTAAGTTAAACCGTGCCTTCGTGAATGATGCAAGAAAGATGGGAATTTTCGCGCCATTATTACACTTTCGACGTCTGTAGCTCACAAATTTTACATCCAAAATCAGGGGTGGATTTACATATGGGCTTAAAGGGCTATAGCCCAGGGCGGCAGAATTAGGGGGGGGCGGCAAATTAGAGAGAAAAGCCTGAACCCCGGGCTGAAATAGTAGTAATAGCCTAGGTTAGGGACCGGAACAGGTAAAAACGGTCCAAAAAGGACCATAACGGGGTAAAAAAGCACACGCGCGCGAGTAAAAAAAAAAAGGTCACCACTTTTGCCGAGACGTAAATCCCGCGCCCGGGCCTACTCCCCCAGGGCCTAGACCAGGGGCGGCAAATTTCCAAATCCGCCTCTGTCCAAAATAATTTGTTTTAATTCCTCGGAACTCTCTAATCATGAGTAACATAAAAATAGAAGAAAACGTATCATAAAAATTTACGACTGCACCACCTTAGTCAGTAGCCACTCACCGGTCGGCGGCTTGTCCCGGCAGCTGCACGCTGGGTCGGGCTGCGGCTGCGGCTGGGACGGCTGCGGCTCGGGGTCCCAGGCGCGCCGCCGCGGTCGCCGCTCGGCCTCCAGCCGCTGCTTCTTGTCGGCCTTGCACGCGAGCTGCTGCAGCTGCGACACCGGCGCGCTGTACGTGGGCGAGCCGGGGCCTGTCGGGTACGTGAACACGCATTCTGCAACCACAGACTACTGTCAGTAACGACTAGTGACTATTCGGTTAATTTTCGCAAGGGAAGACTACTTTCAATATCGATTAGTGACTATTCGAATAATTATCGCGACAGAATACTACTTTTCAGAATTGATTAGTGACTATTCGGTTAATTATCGCAACAGAAGACTACTTTCCAGAATTGATTAGTGACTATTCGATTAACTATCGCAACAGAAGACTACTTTCCAGTATCGATTAGTGACTTCGATTAATTATCGCCACAGAAGACTACTTTTAGTATCGATTAGTGACTATTCGATTAATTATCGCAACAGAATACTACTTTCCAAAATTGGTTATTAACTATTCGATTAATTATCAGAAAGACTACTTTTCAGAATAGATTAGTGACTATTCGATTAATTATCACAACAAAAGACTACTTTTCAGTTTCGATTAGTGACTATTCGATTAATGATCGCATCCAGAAGACTACTTTTCTGTATCGATTAATGACTATTCGATTAATTATCGCAACAGAAGACTACTTTTCAGAATAGATTAGTGACTATTCGATTAATTATCACAGCAAAAGACTACTTTTCAGTTTCGATTAGTGACTATTCGATTAATGATCGCATCCAGAAGACTACTTTTCTGTATCGATTAATGACTATTCGATTAATTATCGCAACAGAAGACTACTTTTCAGAATAGTGACTATTCGATTAATTATCGCATCAACTAATAAGCTGGGTAAAGGTCGTGTACGAGTCGGGTAGATGAACACGAATTCTGGAACAGGAGACTACTTGTCATTATCGACTAGTGACTATTCGACTACTTATCGCATCGAACATCGACAAGTAGTCTCGTAGGTTGGGATCGAGAGGCGCCGATGTCCCGCCAGAACGGGCGCACGTTTGACGCCCCGGGCGGGGAAAGTGCGCCACACACGAGTTTGGCGCCCTCCCGCGGCCACGCCCCTGCCCGCGGGCGGCTCGCACTCGTCGTGGTATCGGTAATCAACTAATTAAATATCTTTCAAAACAATATTTTTCAGAAATTGCGCGATTATCTACAAAAGAGCGATGTTATTTAGAAAACGCGCGATTTAGAATCGCTTGCAGAAACGGTAAAATATTTGACTCAATGGCTCATTGCTCCTTGTAATTTTGCGACTCCGAACCGCGCGTGTTAAACGGGGTATAACAAAGCTTCCTCGCAGAACGCAGTCGCTTCACAAAAACTCAAAATAATTAAACGACAATTAATTAAAAATAATTAATTAATCAAAATAATTGTCACAGACTCAACATCAACTCGAAATATTTCAACAAATTAAAAGAAAACAACAACAAAAATTTGTAGAAGTTGTCGGTTTAATATTAGTAACCTAAACGAGAAACGAGTTAGCTACCGTAGGAAGGAAAGAACCTAGACATTTTACAAGTAGGGTAGTTTAGATGGTTCTGCAAGAGGATGAAATATCACAGCTAAATATTGAACTGTTACAACAAATTTGCACCAACCGATGTATCAGAAGACCATTATTAGTCCAGGCAACGAATACTCAAAATAGGTTTAGAGGGAAATGCATGGAACACAATTTTAGACTTTGAAGCTATGTTTGGACTAGTTATGAGGTGAACATATCAAAAAGTCCCCGACCGTAGTCCTTGAGCGGTGGAGGGGGGGTATAGGGTACAATTTTGGGGTTTTTTACTATGTATCTTGAAAACGATCAACGTTCAAATTCCCTATTCCCTATTCAATTGGAAAATTAAAGAATATTATAAATTTCCTGTAAGAAAAGAATATAATATGTTTATTTTGTCCCAACCATTTAAAAAGTAAAACACTAATTTCATTGAAATTTACAAAAATATTCCTTCCATAAGAAATACATGTAAATGGGACAATACTCAATAGGGCAATACTTTTATTTATTTTACAAGTACTTTTTTAGTATTTTTATTTCCAATTTAATAATAGGGAAAACTAAAAATTGATAATTTTCAAGATATTTAGGAAAAACATAAAAATGGTACCTTCAGACGCCCCTCCTTCCACCCGCTCAAGGGATACGGACGGGGACTTTGATATGTTCATCTCCTAACTAGTCCAAACTAATACTGTAGTCAAAATTGAAGTAAAAAATCGTGCTCCAAAAATTTCCCTCAATACCTTTTCGTTGCCCAAGAAAAACATTGAGTTGTTTAGTATGGACTACATTGATAAATACATAATTATAATAACCCGTTGCAGCAAACCTGCATACTCATCAACTTTCCAATAAAAAAACAATAATTAAGAAAACGTTTAAATAGTGATATATGTATATTGTAAAATAAAATGACGTCGTTTGTTTTGCATATAGGCCAGTAAAATTAGATAAAAAATTAGTCATGCCTGGACAAAATTCCCGGAAAGCTGGAAATCGTCTTAATCTTTCCGTTTTACATCCAAGTATATGAGTTTGAAGTTTGTCCCATTTTTCCTAGTGTGCTTTCGACCTGGGACCACAAAAATATCAGAGTTTTGGGTAATTTTTTATTCTTTTGTAAATAAGTAAAAAACCGTTTATTCTACATAAAAAGTTTAAATACAAGAATTGTAGAGGACAAAATTCTGCATTTATTGAGTACCTTCTGATAAAGATACTTTGAATAGTAAATGATTTATGGTAAGTTAAATAAAGGGTTTTGGCGAATTTCTCTTTTAGGGAAAGAGCTATTCCTGAAGGTCTCATGGTAATCCCTAAGCCCGAGACCATGATAACTTTTAGTTTTCAGGGTCTCAGAAGCCAAAAAACCCATACGTTCAAATCTATATAAATATATATGTATCAATATAGATGTACATAAATATACTTATGTATTTGTTTCCTCGATAACCCTCGCAAAAATGGTCCGATCTTAATAAAATTTGGCACGGACGTGTAAAGTAGTAATTATTTACACATGATCGAAAACCAGCCCGATCGGACCATCGAAAAGGGGGGGTGAGGGGGGGGTAAACCCAAAAAAATGGGGTTTATTGAATATTTCATGTAGAAAAATTAAAATATTCTAATTTTGGTTTATACATTTGAATTCAGTTCGAAAAAACAAATAACTTAGTATTTTGAATCATTGCTCTATGTCCATTGGTTACCGAGATACTGAGAGTGGTAAACACAGTACGTTGTCCCAGCAATGTTAATCTTATGGGAAATAAATCAAATTTTACATCTCCCTTCTTTCTGAACATATCTTAATAACATTTGGTATGTGGCTTCATCTAGTTAAGATCTACTTGATAATATCGTAAAATCCACAAATTTATACATTCTTGAGGCATCAAACCTGCGTACTCACCTTCCCAATGTTAACCTTATAAGCTGAATTCAACTGAATAAACCAAAATTAGAATATTTTAATTTTTCTACATGAAAAATTCAATAAACCCCATTTTTTGGGTTTACCCCCCCTCACCCCCCTTTTCGATGGCCCGATCGGGCTTGTTTTCGATCATGTGTAAATAATTACTACTTTACACGTCCGTGCCAAATTTTATTAAGATCGGACCATTTTTGGAAACAAATACATAAGTATATATATTTATGTACATCTATATTGATACATATATATTTATATAGATTTGAACGTATGGGTTTTTTGGCTTCTGAGAACCTCAAAACTAAAAGTTATCATGGTCTCGGGCTTAGGGATTACCATGAGACCTACAGGAATAGCTCTTTCCCTAAAAGAGAAATTCGCCAAAACCCTTTATTTAACTTACCATAAATCATTTACTATTCAAAGTATCTTTATCAGAAGGTACTCAATAAATGCAGAATTTTGTCCTCTACAATTCTTGTATTTAAACTTTTTATGTAGAATAACGGTTTTTCACTTATTTACAAAAGAATAAAAAATTACCCAAAACTCTGATATTTTTGTGGTCCCAGGTCGAAAGCACACTAGGAAAAATGGGACAAACTTCAAACTCATATACTTGGATGTAAAACGGAAAGATTAAGACGATTTCCAGCTTTCCGGGAATTTTGTCCAGGCTCAATCTTTATTTTACTGGCCTAATAGTCTCTGTCAAAAATACTGATAAACAAGTTTAATTTAAAAATATATATATATCTTAAAAAAATAGGCTAGATTGTTATTTTTCTTAGTAAAAATACAAAATCCTATTAAAAAATACTTTTGATATACTCGAGAAATACCCCGCAGGTTTCGTTGGAAAAGCATTCTGCTGCTCTGACACTAAAAAATATTCCAAAAAACGTGAGAAATACTCCGCAGGTTTCGTTGGGGAACATTCTGCTGCCCTGATACTAAAAAAGATTCCAAAAAACGTGAAAACTTTGGAGACCAATGGACTTAGAGCAACGATTCATGATACCAAATTGTTTGTTTTTTCAAGCTGAATCCAATGGTGAAAACAAGAATTTGAAAAAGCCAAAAAACCCATTTTTGGGGGGTAAAAGCAGCCTTTACCCCACTTTGGATATGTCGATCGGGCTGGTTTACGAACTCGTCCAAGAGAGCCTAGTTTTACAAGTGTGTACTAAATTTCGTTAGGATCGGACGATTTTTACGAGAGTTATCGTGCTTGCATAATATACTCAAAAAATGAAAATACTATTCTCCATATAAGCCCATGTTAAATTTTGAAACAAATCGTTATTTTCGCAGGTGAAAATGCATTTCTGCGATAAACTCACTTGATATCCAGAAAGTAGACATAAAAAGCTATCAATTGATATAAAAATTATTATGATTGCTGAGGTTACCCAGAACGTATATTTTTTGTCCATTCTGTAAAAACGACGATAATAGCTTATTTCTAAGGGAATTATCTAAAAATAAATAAACAACAAATACGTACCTTTGTGCGCGGGCGGCAGCAAGGGGTGGTAGGCGGGGGCCGGTACAGTCTGGGCGTACCTGTAGACCTCGGGCAGCAGACTGTACACGCCGTACCGCGCCAGACCTGCGGACAAACCGGAACATTCAATCAATCATTTATAGTAATCCGTCCGTGTAAAGTATTGACAAACGTCACAAAATAGATGTTCACAGAATATTAAATACAAATAAAGTAAGTACAATAACAGCCTATAATGTGGGAAGTGCAAATTAAAACTAACTACGTACATAAAATCCTGACTTTACAGAAGAAAGCACTTAATTGAAAAATCTTACCGACTGGAACACTGCAAACCACAACACCTAACACCGTATCCTCACCCTCACCTCTCAATACATCCTAGATTATTTTTTACTTAAGAGAAAAAAAACTCCTAGAAAAAAATTACTTAAGAGTTTAGGCTATTACATTACAGCTTATTGCCATAGCCTATCCCCCAAGCACAAAAAGAAAAGGGTCCATGGGTCCCCCCCCCCGGAAAATTTTGAAAAATTAGGAGCATTTTTCAACTCTTTGAGATTGAAAATATGTGCGAGACTCCAGTTCATCCGTACCATTAATCTTAAGTTACTAGGAAACAATCAAAGAACCATAAAAATTACTTAAGAGTATTATTTATATTAAAACAAATTTTTAAAATATTTTTCCTACAAATAACGCCAAAACGGGACAATTGGGTGTCCCGAGAGTTCGACGGGACAACGGGACATGACGCTTAAAACGGGATTGTCTTGTTGAAAACGGGACGTCTGGTCACCTTGTCCTAAGGATTCAGGGCTCATTTCCCAGGTGGTCAAGATTAAGTTTCTACTTCGGATTACAGTGTAATCGGACGGCGGAAAAAGGAATTGAAAATCGGAGTCGATCTCGTTCTTGTAACACTAGAAGTCGGCGGCGGCGGGCTCAGTGAGTGTGAGGTGGGAAGACTTAAAACCGCTCTCAGTATCTGACATCAGAGCAACAGTAACGGACATCACACACCGCGATACCGACAAATTTATACAGTTCGCGCATTTCATTTCCGGCTATGGCTGTTATTGGGCCATCTATAAAATACGTAACGCTATAAAATCGGCCTTTTCAAACCCCCCTCCCACCCTTGTAACGGACTTGTAATGCTGGCACTAACCCGTCCCCTCAGCAAATAATACGTAACTCTGTGCTATCACCCCCCCCCCCTAAAAAATCTTAAAACTTTGTACTTTAAAGATAATTTAACATATTTAAAGAAATTAAGGAATTGATCATAGTTACATAACGTTGCGTTGAACGTGCAACGCCTCCCTTATAACGATGCATAACGCTGCCGAACAACCCCCTCTCCCCTAGGGGTAGGGTGACCAGACGTCCCGTAAAAACGGAAAAGCCCCGTTTTTTCAGGTTGCGCTTCGTTGTCCCGAAAAACTTTGTCGGGACGTCAAAATGTCCCGTTTTTTTAAAAAAGGATGGCTATTTATAAAAAACATACCTAACCTTATCTTAAAAATTAGAGGCATCTGACATTACTTACGGTTATAAAAGAATATTACGAAATTTTACCAAATGCTAAACAAGATTTTAGTTTTACGCCACCTACTATAATCACAACAATTAACGATAAGAACTTAAAGTTCAAGATAATCATGATTCTTTTTTGATCCTACTATTTTATTACAGTACCACCTACATAATTTATTGTTAACCAATCTTTTCTTCTTTTATAATAAGATCTTAAAAATGTAACTTGATTATTTTTAATCCTAAATATGAAGACGATTGAACAAATTACTTTTCCTGGCTGCTTGCCATTTACTGTATTCTTAAAGAAAAACTGTAACAGTCATGCGCTGAAACAAGTTAAATAAACGGAAAATAAAATTCATGGTCTAAAAGCTTCAAAAATAGTTTGATATTTAATTTTTCCAAATTACAAAATTTGTAAATTTTTTCAAATTACAAAATTTGTAAATTACAGAGACCCCCGTATAATTAAACACCTTGGTTTGTGGTGTGTTGTATTGGCGATTGGGGGGGGGGGGGGGTTTGTCTATGCGTCCCGTTTTTATTTGGAAACAATCTGGTCACCCTACCTAGGGGCGTTACGTATTTTATGGACGACCCCTATGCTGCTCACCGTATCATATATTTTTAAAATAGTATTGGTAAACATAACGTTTGACGAATTACGTGGCTGTAGAACAATGTTCTCACAAAAGTACCCCTGCCCCTGCTAGATTATTTTATTTAATCCATGTTTTATCCTATACTCTTATATGAGCAATGTTATCGTCCAATCTTGTTTGCTTGCTTGCTTGCTTGCACAAAGATCTTAAAAACGGCTCCGAGGATTTCCTACAAAGCCTGGGAATAAGTATTTTATGACTCAAAAACGTCTTTTATGCAGATTACTTGGCCGGAGAAAATTTATTAACGTAATAAATCGAATTTAAAGTTGTAAAAAATTAACATTGGCCTTATGGGTTGCCGTGATGGCAACGAAAATAAACAAGGAAAGAGTAAACAAATGAAGTAATAATAACAGCTGTTTGGAATCTACAGCTATCAAGGGAAAATACAGCAAGTGGGATGAAGAGTCCATGGAGCAATAAAAAAGGTTTCTATTAATCAATTTTATGACATTGAAATATTTTGTAGTAACTGGATGAACTCGTAAACATGAAATAACACCGAGCAAGGCTCGGTCCACCAGGTACTACTCTTTAACCGACTAGTCGGCAACTGAACCGATTAGATATTGTTGTTTTTACCGGGTTTTGCTCGTTCGACTGGTTAGACAATTCGATGTTTATCCGATGACTAATCGACTAGTGTGGGCGGAAAAAGGAATCCAAAATCGGAGTCGATATCCTTCTTGTAACACTAGAAATCGACGGCGGCGGCTCAGTGATAGTGAGGTGGGAAGACTTAAAACCGCTCTCAGTATCTTTCATCAGCGTCCGTTGGGAACGATATACCGCGAAACCCGCTAACAAGTTTCTCATAAATCAAAATTATTTAGTTTCATGTTTATTTTGACCGTACACTACAAGGCTTCGGAGTCGCCGGCGACCACATAGTACAAATAGACGTAGCCTATATCTAACTAGCATTGCAGCAAATGAAGCAGAGAGCGCCATCTTGTTTACCTGTAGAAACATAAAACTGCGTTTAGAACCGCGTAATCTGTCAGTGCTTACGTTTCAAATAACTAAGGATTGGCCGTACAGTGGACGTAAATCGTAACAATTCCTCCTTTAGGCGCCACATGGTCTGACAACATTGCATGAGTGTAAACCATAAACAACCTGTACCGCTGACAAATCATGCACAAACTAAGAAGGAATCTACGGTAGCCAACAACTTAGACATTAAGAATATACTGCCCAATACAACTCGCTACATGGTGAAATCAAGAAGAGGCAGGGACTTTACGACTATATGCTGTAATCAACCATGCACAAACTAAGAAGGAAACAACGATAGTCAACAAGTCAGTCAGGCACCAACTAAGAATAAACCACCAGTACTACTCACTGCTCGGTGGAATCTAGAGGAGACATAAACGACTGTACGCTATAATCAACCATGTACAAACGCACAAACTAAGAAGGAAACGACGATAGCCAACAAGTCAGGCACCAACTAAGAATAAACCACCAGTACTACTCACTACTCGGTGGAATCTAGAGGAGACATAAACGACTGTACGCTATAATCAACCATGTACAAATGCACAAACTAAGAAGGAAACGACGGTAGCCAACAAGTCAGGCACCAACTAAGAATAAACCACCAGTACTACTCACTACTCGGTGGAATCTAGAGGAGACACAAACGACTGTACGCTATAATCAACCATGTACAAATGCACAAACTAAGAAGGAAACGACGGTAGCCAACAAGTCAGTCAGGCACCAACTAAGAATAAACCACCAGTACTACTCACTACTCGGTGGAATCTAGAGGAGACAGGGACCAAACGACTGTACGCTATAATCAACCATGTACAAACACACAAACTAAGAAGGAAACGACGATAGCCAACAAGTCAGTCAGGCACCAACTAAGAATAAACCACCAGTACTACTCACTACTCGGTGGAATCTAGAGGAGACAGGGACCAAACGACTGTACGCTATAATCAACCATGTACAAACACACAAACTAAGAAGGAAACGACGATAGCCAACAAGTCAGTCAGGCACCAACTAAGAATAAACCACCAGTACTACTCACTACTCGGTGGAATCTAGAGGAGACATAAACGACTGTACGCTATAATCAACCATGTACAAACGCACAAACTAAGAAGGAAACGACGATAGCCAACAAGTCAGTCAGGCACCAACTAAGAATAAACCACCAGTACTACTCGCTACTCGGTGGAATCTAGAGGAGACACAAACGACTGTACGCTATAATCAACCATGTACAAACGCACAAACTAAGAAGGAAACGACGATAGCCAACAAGTCAGGCACCAACTAAGAATAAACCACCAGTACTACTCACTACTCGGTGGAATCTAGAGAAGACATAAACGACTGTACGCTATAATCAACCATGTACAAACGCACAAACTAAGAAGGAAACGACGATAGCCAACAAGTCAGTCAGGCACCAACTAAGAATAAACCACCAGTACTACTCACTACTCGGTGGAATCTAGAGGAGACATAAACGACTGTACGCTATAATCAACCATGTACAAACGCACAAACTAAGAAGGAAACGACGATAGCCAACAAGTCAGGCACCAACTAAGAATAAACCACCAGTACTACTCACTACTCGGTGGAATCTAAAGGAGACATAAACGACTGTACGCTATAATCAACCATGTACAAACGCACAAACTAAGAAGGAAACGACGATAGCCAACAAGTCAGGCACCAACTAAGAATAAACCACCAGTACTACTCACTACTCGGTGGAATCTAGAGGAGACATAAACGACTGTACGCTATAATCAACCATGTACAAACGCACAAACTAAGAAGGAAACGACGATAGCCAACAAGTCAGGCACCAACTAAGAATAAACCACCAGTACTACTCACTACTCGGTGGAATCTAAAGGAGACATAAACGACTGTACGCTATAATCAACCATGTACAAACGCACAAACTAAGAAGGAAACGACGATAGCCAACAAGTCAGGCACCAACTAAGAATAAACCACCAGTACTACTCACTACTCGGTGGAATCTAGAGGAGACATAAACGACTGTACGCTATAATCAACCATGTACAAACGCACAAACTAAGAAGGAAACGACGATAGCCAACAAGTCAGTCAGGCACCAACTAAGAATAAACCACCAGTACTACTCACTACTCGGTGGAATCTAGAGGAGACACAAACGACTGTACGCTATAATCAACCATGTACAAACGCACAAACTAAGAAGGAAACGACGATAGCTAACAAGTCAGGCACCAACTAAGAATAAACCACCAGTACTACTCACTACTCGGTGGAATCTAGAGGAGACATAAACGACTGTACGCTATAATCAACCATGTACAAACGCACAAACTAAGAAGGAAACGACGATAGCTAACAAGTCAGGCACCAACTAAGAATAAACCACCAGTACTACTCACTACTCGGTGGAATCTAGAGAAGACACAAACGACTGTACGCTATAATCAACCATGTACAAACGCACAAACTAAGAAGGAAACGACGATAGCCAACAAGTCAGTCAGGCACCAACTAAGAATAAACCACCAGTACTACTCACTACTCGGTGGAATCTAGAGGAGACATAAACGACTGTACGCTATAATCAACCACGTACAAACGCACAAACTAAGAAGGAAACGACGGTAGCCAACAAGTCAGGCACCAACTAAGAATAAACCACCAGTACTACTCGCTACTCGGTGGAATCTAGAGGAGACATAAACGACTGTACGCTATAATCAACCATGTACAAACGCACAAACTAAGAAGGAAACGACGATAGCCAACAAGTCAGGCACCAACTAAGAATAAACCACCAGTACTACTCACTACTCGGTGGAATCTAGAGAAGACACAAACGACTGTACGCTATAATCAACCATGTACAAACGCACAAACTAAGAAGGAAACGACGATAGCTAACAAGTCAGGCACCAACTAAGAATAAACCACCAGTACTACTCACTACTCGGTGGAATCTAGAGGAGACATAAACGACTGTACGCTATAATCAACCATGTACAAACGCACAAACTAAGAAGGAAACGACGATAGCCAACAAGTCAGTCAGGCACCAACTAAGAATAAACCACCAGTACTACTCGCTACTCGGTGGAATCTAGAGGAGACACAAACGACTGTACGCTATAATCAACCATGTACAAACGCACAAACTAAGAAGGAAACGACGATAGCCAACAAGTCAGGCACCAACTAAGAATAAACCACCAGTACTACTCACTACTCGGTGGAATCTAGAGGAGACACAAACGACTGTACGCTATAATCAACCATGTACAAACGCACAAACTAAGAAGGAAACGACGATAGCCAACAAGTCAGGCACCAACTAAGAATAAACCACCAGTACTACTCACTACTCGGTGGAATCTAGAGAAGACACAAACGACTGTACGCTATAATCAACCATGTACAAACACACAAACTAAGAAGGAAACGACGATAGCCAACAAGTCAGGCACCAACTAAGAATAAACCACCAGTACTACTCACTACTCGGTGGAATCTAGAGGAGACATAAACGACTGTACGCTATAATCAACCATGTACAAACGCACAAACTAAGAAGGAAACGACGATAGCCAACAAGTCAGGCACCAACTAAGAATAAACCACCAGTACTACTCACTACTCGGTGGAATCTAGAGGAGACATAAACGACTGTACGCTATAATCAACCATGTACAAACGCACAAACTAAGAAGGAAACGACGATAGCCAACAAGTCAGTCAGGCACCAACTAAGAATAAACCACCAGTACTACTCACTACTCGGTGGAATCTAGAGGAGACACAAACGACTGTACGCTATAATCAACCATGTACAAACGCACAAACTAAGAAGGAAACGACGATAGCTAACAAGTCAGGCACCAACTAAGAATAAACCACCAGTACTACTCACTACTCGGTGGAATCTAGAGGAGACATAAACGACTGTACGCTATAATCAACCATGTACAAACGCACAAACTAAGAAGGAAAAGACGATAGCCAACAAGTCAGGCACCAACTAAGAATAAACCACCAGTACTACTCACTACTCGGTGGAATCTAGAGGAGACATAAACGACTGTACGCTATAATCAACCATGTACAAACGCACAAACTAAGTAGGAAACGACGATAGCCAACAAGTCAGGCACCAACTAAGAATAAACCACCAGTACTACTCACTACTCGGTGGAATCTAGAGGAGACATAAACGACTGTACGCTATAATCAACCATGTACAAACGCACAAACTAAGAAGGAAAAGACGATAGCCAACAAGTCAGGCACCAACTAAGAATAAACCACCAGTACTACTCACTACTCGGTGGAATCTAGAGGAGACATAAACGACTGTACGCTATAATCAACCATGTACAAACGACGATAGCCAACAAGTCAGGCACCAACTAAGAATAAACCACCAGTACTACTCACTACTCGGTGGAATCTAGAGGAGACACAAACGACTGTACGCTATAATCAACCATGTACAAACACACAAACTAAGAAGGAAACGACGATAGCCAACAAGTCAGTCAGGCACCAACTAAGAATAAACCACCAGTACTACTCACTACTCGGTGGAATCTAGAGGAGACATAAACGACTGTACGCTATAATCAACCATGTACAAACGCACAAACTAAGAAGGAAACGACGATAGCCAACAAGTCAGTCAGGCACCAACTAAGAATAAACCACCAGTACTACTCACTACTCGGTGGAATCTAGAGGAGACATAAACGACTGTACGCTATAATCAACCATGTACAAACACACAAGATAAGAAGGAAACGACGATAGCCAACAAGTCAGTCAGGCACCAACTAAGAATAAACCACCAGTACTACTCGCTACTCGGTGGAATCTAGAGGAGACACAAACGACTGTACGCTATAATCAACCATGTACAAACACACAAGATAAGAAGGAAACGACGATAGCCAACAAGTCAGGCACCAACTAAGAATAAACCACCAGTACTACTCACTACTCGGTGGAATCTAGAGGAGACACAAACGACTGTACGCTATAATCAACCATGTACAAACACACAAGATAAGAAGGAAACGACGATAGCCAACAAGTCAGTCACCAACTAAGAATAAACCACCAGTACTACTCGCTACTCGGTGGAATCTAGAGGAGACATAAACGACTGTACGCTATAATCAACCATGTACAAACGCACAAACTAAGAAGGAAACGACGATAGCCAACAAGTCAGGCACCAACTAAGAATAAACCACCAGTACTACTCACTACTCGGTGGAATCTAGTGGAGACACAAACGACTGTACGCTATAATCAACCATGTACAAACACACAAACTAAGAAGGAAACGACGATAGCCAACAAGTCAGGCACCAACTAAGAATAAACCACCAGTACTACTCACTACTCGGTGGAATCTAGAGGAGACATAAACGACTGTACGCTATAATCAACCATGTACAAACGCACAAACTAAGAAGGAAACGACGATAGCCAACAAGTCAGGCACCAACTAAGAATAAACCACCAGTACTACTCACTACTCGGTGGAATCTAGTGGAGACACAAACGACTGTACGCTATAATCAACCATGTACAAACACACAAACTAAGAAGGAAACGACGATAGCCAACAAGTCAGGCACCAACTAAGAATAAACCACCAGTACTACTCACTACTCGGTGGAATCTAGTGGAGACACAAACGACTGTACGCTATAATCAACCATGTACAAACGCACAAACTAAGAAGGAAACGACGATAGCCAACAAGTCAGGCACCAACTAAGAATAAACCACCCGTACTACTCGCTACTCGGTGGAATCTAGAGGAGACATAAACGACTGTACGCTATAATCAACCATGTACAAACGCACAAACTAAGAAGGAAACGACGGTAGCCAACAAGTCAGGCACCAACTAAGAATAAACCACCAGTACTACTCACTACTCGGTGGAATCTAGAGGAGACATAAACGACTGTACGCTATAATCAACCATGTACAAACGACGATAGCCAACAAGTCAGGCACCAACTAAGAATAAACCACCAGTACTACTCGCTACTCGGTGGAATCTAGAGGAGACACAAACGACTGTACGCTATAATCAACCATGTACAAACGCACAAACTAAGAAGGAAACGACGGTAGCCAACAAGTCAGTCAGGCACCAACTAAGAATAAACCACCAGTACTACTCACTACTCGGTGGAATCTAGAGGAGACATAAACGACTGTACGCTATAATCAACCATGTACAAACACACAAACTAAGAAGGAAACGACGATAGCCAACAAGTCAGTCAGGCACCAACTAAGAATAAACCACCAGTACTACTCACTACTCGGTG
The DNA here is from genome assembly GCA_035578135.1 of Flexamia atlantica. Taxonomy (NCBI): domain Eukaryota; kingdom Metazoa; phylum Arthropoda; class Insecta; order Hemiptera; family Cicadellidae; genus Flexamia; species Flexamia atlantica. The sequence goes on along the minus strand of JAQJVK010000040.1, from coordinate 3,168,496 downwards.
GAATCTAGAGGAGACATAAACGACTGTACGCTATAATCAACCATGTACAAACGCACAAACTAAGAAGGAAACGACGATAGCCAACAAGTCAGGCACCAACTAAGAATAAACCACCAGTACTACTCACTACTCGGTGGAATCTAGAGGAGACATAAACGACTGTACGCTACAATCAACCATGTACAAACGCACAAACTAAGAAGGAAACGACGATAGCCAACAAGTCAGGCACCAACTAAGAATAAACCACCAGTACTACTCACTACTCGGTGGAATCTAGAGGAGACATAAACGACTGTACGCTATAATCAACCATGTACAAACGCACAAACTAAGAAGGAAACGACGATAGCCAACAAGTCAGGCACCAACTAAGAATAAACCACCAGTACTACTCACTACTCGGTGGAATCTAGAGGAGACACAAACGACTGTACGCTATAATCAACCATGTACAAACGCACAAACTAAGAAGGAAACGACGATAGCCAACAAGTCAGGCACCAACTAAGAATAAACCACCAGTACTACTCACTACTCGGTGGAATCTAGAGGAGACACAAACGACTGTACGCTATAATCAACCATGTACAAACGCACAAACTAAGAAGGAAACGACGGTAGCCAACAAGTCAGTCAGGCACCAACTAAGAATAAACCACCAGTACTACTCACTACTCGGTGGAATCTAGAGGAGACATAAACGACTGTACGCTATAATCAACCATGTACAAACGCACAAACTAAGAAGGAAACGACGATAGCCAACAAGTCAGTCAGGCACCAACTAAGAATGAACCACCAGTACTACTCACTACTCGGTGGAATCTAGAGGAGACATATACGACTGTACGCTATAATCAACCATGTACAAACGCACAAACTAAGAAGGAAACGACGATAGCCAACAAGTCAGGCACCAACTAAGAATAAACCACCAGTACTACTCGCTACTCGGTGGAATCTAGAGGAGACATAAACGACTGTACGCTATAATCAACCATGTACAAACACACAAACTAAGAAGGATCGACGATAGCCAACAAGTCAGTCAGGCACCAACTAAGAATAAACCACCAGTACTACTCACTACTCGGTGGAATCTAGAGGAGACACAAACGACTGTACGCTATAATCAACCATGTACAAACGCACAAACTAAGAAGGAAACGACGGTAGCCAACAAGTCAGGCACCAACTAAGAATAAACCACCAGTACTACTCACTACTCGGTGGAATCTAGAGGAGACATAAACGACTGTACGCTATAATCAACCATGTACAAACGCACAAACTAAGAAGGAAACGACGGTAGCCAACAAGTCAGGCACCAACTAAGAATAAACCACCAGTACTACTCACTACTCGGTGGAATCTAGAGGAGACATAAACGACTGTACGCTATAATCAACCATGTACAAACGCACAAACTAAGAAGGAAACGACGATAGCCAACAAGTCAGGCACAAACTAAGAATAAACCACCAGTACTACTCACTACTCGGTGGAATCTAGAGGAGACATAAACGGCTGTACGCTATAATCAACCATGTACAAACGCACAAACTAAGAAGGAAACGACGGTAGCCAACAAGTCAGGCACCAACTAAGAATAAACCACCAGTACTACTAACTACTCGGTGGAATCTAGAGGAGACATAAACGACTGTACGCTATAATCAACCATGTACAAACGCACAAACTAAGAAGGAAACGACGGTAGCCAACAAGTCAGGCACCAACTAAGAATAAACCACCAGTACTACTCACTACTCGGTGGAATCTAGAGGAGACATAAACGACTGTACGCTATAATCAACCATGTACAAACGCACAAACTAAGAAGGAAACGACGATAGCCAACAAGTCAGGCACCAACTAAGAATAAACCACCAGTACTACTAACTACTCGGTGGAATCTAGAGGAGACATAAACGACTGTACGCTATAATCAACCATGTACAAACGCACAAACTAAGAAGGAAACGACGGTAGCCAACAAGTCAGGCACCAACTAAGAATAAACCACCAGTACTACTCACTACTCGGTGGAATCTAGAGGAGACATAAACGACTGTACGCTATAATCAACCATGTACAAACGCACAAACTAAGAAGGAAACGACGATAGCCAACAAGTCAGGCACAAACTAAGAATAAACCACCAGTACTACTCACTACTCGGTGGAATCTAGAGGAGACATAAACGACTGTACGCTATAATCAACCATGTACAAACGCACAAACTAAGAAGGATCGACGATAGCCAACAAGTCAGTCAGGCACCAACTAAGAATAAACCACCAGTACTACTCGCTACTCGGTGGAATCTAGAGGAGACATAAACGACTGTACGCTATAATCAACCATGTACAAACGCACAAACTAAGAAGGAAACGACGATAGCCAACAAGTCAGTCAGGCACCAACTAAGAATAAACCACCAGTACTACTCACTACTCGGTGGAATCTAGAGGAGACATAAACGACTGTACGCTATAATCAACCATGTACAAACGCACAAACTAAGAAGGAAACGACGATAGCCAACAAGTCAGTCAGGCACCAACTAAGAATAAACCACCAGTACTACTCGCTACTCGGTGGAATCTAGAGGAGACATAAACGACTGTACGCTATAATCAACCATGTACAAACGCACAAACTAAGAAGGAAACGACGATAGCCAACAAGTCAGTCAGCCACCAACTAAGAATAAACCACCAGTACTACTCACTACTCGGTGGAATCTAGAGGAGACATAAACGACTGTACGCTATAATCAACCATGTACAAACGCACAAACTAAGAAGGAAACGACGATAGCCAACAAGTCAGTCAGGCACCAACTAAGAATAAACCACCAGTACTACTCACTACTCGGTGGAATCTAGAGGAGACATAAACGACTGTACGCTATAATCAACCATGTACAAACACACAAACTAAGAAGGAAACGACGATAGCCAACAAGTCAGTCAGCCACCAACTAAGAATAAACCACCAGTACTACTCACTACTCGGTGGAATCTAGAGGAGACATAAACGACTGTACGCTATAATCAACCATGTACAAACGCACAAACTAAGAAGGAAACGACGATAGCCAACAAGTCAGTCAGGCACCAACTAAGAATAAACCACCAGTACTACTCACTACTCGGTGGAATCTAGAGGAGACATAAACGACTGTACGCTATAATCAACCATGTACAAACGCACAAACTAAGAAGGAAACGACGATAGCCAACAAGTCAGTCAGGCACCAACTAAGAATAAACCACCAGTACTACTCGCTACTCGGTGGAATCTAGAGGAGACATAAACGACTGTACGCTATAATCAACCATGTACAAACGCACAAACTAAGAAGGAAACGACGATAGCCAACAAGTCAGGCACAAACTAAGAATAAACCACCAGTACTACTCACTACTCGGTGGAATCTAAAGGAGACATAAACGACTGTACGCTATAATCAACCATGTACAAACGCACAAACTAAGAAGGAAACGACGGTAGCCAACAAGTCAGGCACCAACTAAGAATAAACCACCAGTACTACTCACTACTCGGTGGAATCTAGAGGAGACATAAACGACTGTACGCTATAATCAACCATGTACAAACGCACAAACTAAGAAGGAAACGACGATAGCCAACAAGTCAGTCACCAACTAAGAATAAACCACCAGTACTACTCACTACTCGGTGGAATCTAGAGGAGACATAAACGACTGTACGCTATAATCAACCATGTACAAACACACAAACTAAGAAGGAAACGACGATAGCCAACAAGTCAGGCACAAACTAAGAATAAACCACCAGTACTACTCACTACTCGGTGGAATCTAGAGGAGACATAAACGACTGTACGCTATAATCAACCATGTACAAACGCACAAACTAAGAAGGAAACGACGATAGCCAACAAGTCAGGCACCAACTAAGAATAAACCACCAGTACTACTCACTACTCGGTGGAATCTAGAGGAGACATAAACGACTGTACGCTATAATCAACCACGTACAAACGCACAAACTAAGAAGGAAACGACGGTAGCCAACAAGTCAGTCAGGCACCAACTAAGAATAAACCACCAGTACTACTCACTACTCGGTGGAATCTAGAGGAGACATAAACGACTGTACGCTATAATCAACCATGTACAAACGCACAAACTAAGAAGGAAACGACGATAGCCAACAAGTCAGTCAGGCACCAACTAAGAATAAACCACCAGTACTACTCACTACTCGGTGGAATCTAGAGGAGACACAAACGACTGTACGCTATAATCAACCATGTACAAACGCACAAACTAAGAAGGAAACGACGATAGCCAACAAGTCAGGCATCAACTAAGAATAAACCACCAGTACTACTCACTACTCGGTGGAATCTAGAGGAGACATAAACGACTGTACGCTATAATCAACCATGTACAAACGCACAAACTAAGAAGGAAACGACGATAGCCAACAAGTCAGTCAGGCACAAACTAAGAATAAACCACCAGTACTACTCACTACTCGGTGGAATCTAGAGGAGACATAAACGACTGTACGCTATAATCAACCATGTACAAACGCACAAACTAAGAAGGAAACGACGGTAGCCAACAAGTCAGTCAGGCACCAACTAAGAATAAACCACCAGTACTACTCACTACTCGGTGGAATCTAGAGGAGACACAAACGACTGTACGCTATAATCAACCATGTACAAACGCACAAACTAAGAAGGAAACGACGATAGCCAACAAGTCAGGCACCAACTAAAAGTCAGGCACCAACTAAGAATAAACCACCAGTACTACTCACTACTCGGTGGAATCTAGAGGAGACATAAACGACTGTACGCTATAATCAACCATGTACAAACGCACAAACTAAGAAGGAAACGACGATAGCCAACAAGTCAGTCAGGCACCAACTAAGAATAAACCACCAGTACTACTCGCTACTCGGTGGAATCTAGAGGAGACACAAACGACTGTACGCTATAATCAACCATGTACAAACGCACAAACTAAGAAGGAAACGACAATAGCCAACAAGTCAGTCAGGCACCAACTAAGAATAAACCACCAGTACTACTAACTACTCGGTGGAATCTAGAGGAGACATAAACGACTGTACGCTATAATCAACCATGTACAAACGCACAAACTAAGAAGGAAACGACGATAGCTAACAAGTCAGGCACCAACTAAGAATAAACCACCAGTACTACTCACTACTCGGTGGAATCTAGAGGAGACATAAACGACTGTACGCTATAATCAACCATGTACAAACGCACAAACTAAGAAGGAAACGACGATAGCTAACAAGTCAGGCACCAACTAAGAATAAACCACCAGTACTACTCACTACTCGGTGGAATCTAGAGGAGACATAAACGACTGTACGCTATAATCAACCATGTACAAACGCACAAACTAAGAAGGAAACGACGATAGCCAACAAGTCAGTCAGGCACCAACTAAGAATAAACCACCAGTACTACTAACTACTCGGTGGAATCTAGAGGAGACATAAACGACTGTACGCTATAATCAACCATGTACAAACGCACAAACTAAGAAGGAAACGACGATAGCTAACAAGTCAGGCACCAACTAAGAATAAACCACCAGTACTACTCACTACTCGGTGGAATCTAGAGGAGACATAAACGACTGTACGCTATAATCAACCATGTACAAACGCACAAACTAAGAAGGAAACGACGATAGCTAACAAGTCAGGCACCAACTAAGAATAAACCACCAGTACTACTAACTACTCGGTGGAATCTAGAGGAGACATAAACGACTGTACGCTATAATCAACCATGTACAAACGCACAAACTAAGAAGGAAACGACGATAGCTAACAAGTCAGGCACCAACTAAGAATAAACCACCAGTACTACTCACTACTCGGTGGAATCTAGAGGAGACATAAACGACTGTACGCTATAATCAACCATGTACAAACGCACAAACTAAGAAGGAAACGACGATAGCTAACAAGTCAGGCACCAACTAAGAATAAACCACCAGTACTACTCACTACTCGGTGGAATCTAGAGGAGACACAAACGACTGTACGCTATAATCAACCATGTACAAACGCACAAACTAAGAAGGAAAAGACGATAGCCAACAAGTCAGTCAGGCACCAACTAAGAATAAACCACCAGTACTACTCACTACTCGGTGGAATCTAGAGGAGACATAAACGACTGTACGCTATAATCAACCATGTACAAACGCACAAGCTAAGAAGGAAACGACGGTAGCCAACAAGTCAGGCACCAACTAAGAATAAACCACCAGTACTACTCACTACTCGGTGGAATCTAGAGGAGACATAAACGACTGTACGCTATAATCAACCATGTACAAACACACAAACTAAGAAGGAAACGACGATAGCCAACAAGTCAGTCAGGCACCAACTAAGAATAAACCACCAGTACTACTCACTACTCGGTGGAATCTAGAGGAGACATAAACGACTGTACGCTATAATCAACCATGTACAAACGCACAAACTAAGAAGGAAACGACGATAGCCAACAAGTCAGTCAGGCATCAACTAAGAATAAACCACCAGTACTACTCACTACTCGGTGGAATCTAGAGGAGACATAAACGACTGTACGCTATAATCAACCATGTACAAACGCACAAACTAAGAAGGAAACGACGGTAGCCAACAAGTCAGGCACCAACTAAGAATAAACCACCAGTACTACTCACTACTCGGTGGAATCTAGAGGAGACATAAACGACTGTACGCTATAATCAACCATGTACAAACGCACAAACTAAGAAGGAAACGACGGTAGCCAACAAGTCAGGCATCAACTAAGAATAAACCACCAGTACTACTCACTACTCGGTAGAATCTAGAGGAGACATAAACGACTGTACGCTATAATCAACCATGTACAAACACACAAACTAAGAAGGATCCGACGATAGCCAACAAGTCAGTCAGGCACCAACTAAGAATAAACCACCAGTACTACTCACTACTCGGTGGAATCTAGAGGGGACATAAACGACTGTACGCTATAATCAACCATGTACAAACGCACAAACTAAGAAGGAAACGACGATAGCTAACAAGTCAGGCACAAACTACGAATGAACCACCAGTACTACTCACTACTCGGTGGAATCTAGAGGAGACATAAACGACTGTACGCTATAATCAACCATGTACAAACGCACAAACTAAGAAGGAAACGACGGTAGCCAACAAGTCAGGCACAAACTAAGAATAAACCACCAGTACTACTCACTACTCGGTGGAATCTAGAGGAGACATAAACGACTGTACGCTATAATCAACCATGTACAAACGCACAAACTAAGAAGGAAACGACGATAGCCAACAAGTCAGTCAGGCACCAACTAAGAATAAACCACCAGTACTACTCACTACTCGGTGGAATCTAGAGGAGACATAAACGACTGTACGCTATAATCAACCATGTACAAACGCACAAACTAAGAAGGAAACGACGATAGCCAACAAGTCAGGCACCAACTAAGAATAAACCACCAGTACTACTCACTACTCGGTGGAATCTAGAGGAGACATAAACGACTGTACGCTATAATCAACCATGTACAAACGCACAAACTAAGAAGGAAACGACGATAGCCAACAAGTCAGGCACCAACTAAGAATAAACCACCAGTACTACTCACTACTCGGTGGAATCTAGAGGAGACATAAACGACTGTACGCTATAATCAACCATGTACAAACGCACAAACTAAGAAGGAAACGACGATAGCCAACAAGTCAGTCAGGCACCAACTAAGAATAAACCACCAGTACTACTCACTACTCGGTGGAATCTAGAGGAGACATAAACGACTGTACGCTATAATCAACCATGTACAAACGCACAAACTAAGAAGGAAACGACGGTAGCCAACAAGTCAGGCACCAACTAAGAATAAACCACCAGTACTACTCACTACTCGGTGGAATCTAGAGGAGACATAAACGACTGTACGCTATAATCAACCATGTACAAACGCACAAACTAAGAAGGAAACGACGATAGCCAACAAGTCAGTCAGGCACCAACTAAGAATAAACCACCAGTACTACTCACTACTCGGTGGAATCTAGAGGAGACATAAACGACTGTACGCTATAATCAACCATGTACAAACGCACAAACTAAGAAGGAAACGACGATAGCCAACAAGTCAGGCACCAACTAAGAATAAACCACCAGTACTACTCACTACTCGGTGGAATCTAGAGGAGACATAAACGACTGTACGCTATAATCAACCATGTACAAACGCACAAACTAAGAAGGAAACGACGGTAGCCAACAAGTCAGGCACCAACTAAGAATAAACCACCAGTACTACTCACTACTCGGTGGAATCTAGAGGAGACATAAACGACTGTACGCTATAATCAACCATGTACAAACGCACAAACTAAGAAGGAAACGACGGTAGCCAACAAGTCAGGCACCAACTAAGAATAAACCACCAGTACTACTCACTACTCGGTGGAATCTAGAGGAGACATAAACGACTGTACGCTATAATCAACCATGTACAAACGCACAAACTAAGAAGGAAACGACGGTAGCCAACAAGTCAGGCATCAACTAAGAATAAACCACCAGTACTACTCACTACTCGGTAGAATCTAGAGGAGACATAAACGACTGTACGCTATAATCAACCATGTACAAACACACAAACTAAGAAGGATCCGACGATAGCCAACAAGTCAGTCAGGCACCAACTAAGAATAAACCACCAGTACTACTCACTACTCGGTGGAATCTAGAGGGGACATAAACGACTGTACGCTATAATCAACCATGTACAAACGCACAAACTAAGAAGGAAACGACGATAGCTAACAAGTCAGGCACAAACTACGAATGAACCACCAGTACTACTCACTACTCGGTGGAATCTAGAGGAGACATAAACGACTGTACGCTATAATCAACCATGTACAAACGCACAAACTAAGAAGGAAACGACGGTAGCCAACAAGTCAGGCACAAACTAAGAATAAACCACCAGTACTACTCACTACTCGGTGGAATCTAGAGGAGACATAAACGACTGTACGCTATAATCAACCATGTACAAACGCACAAACTAAGAAGGAAACGACGATAGCCAACAAGTCAGGCACCAACTAAGAATAAACCACCAGTACTACTCACTACTCGGTGGAATCTAGAGGAGACACAAACGACTGTACGCTATAATCAACCATGTACAAACGCACAAACTAAGAAGGAAACGACGATAGCCAACAAGTCAGGCACCAACTAAGAATAAACCACCAGTACTACTCACTACTCGGTGGAATCTAGAGGAGACATAAACGACTGTACGCTATAATCAACCATGTACAAACGCACAAACTAAGAAGGAAACGACGATAGCTAACAAGTCAGGCACCAACTAAGAATAAACCACCAGTACTACTCGCTACTCGGTGGAATCTAGAGGAGACATAAACGACTGTACGCTATAATCAACCATGTACAAACGCACAAACTAAGAAGGAAACGACGATAGCCAACTAGTCAGGCACAAACTAAGAATAAACCACCAGTACTACTCACTACTCGGTGGAATCTAGAGGAGACATAAACGACTGTACGCTATAATCAACCATGTACAAACGCACAAACTAAGAAGGAAACGACAATAGCCAACAAGTCAGGCACCAACTAAGAATAAACCACCAGTACTACTCACTACTCGGTGGAATCTAGAGGAGACATAAACGACTGTACGCTATAATCAACCATGTACAAACGCACAAACTAAGAAGGAAACGACGATAGCCAACAAGTCAGGCACCAACTAAGAATAAACCACCAATACTACTCACTACTCGGTGGAATCTAGAGGAGACACAAACGACTGTACGCTATAATCAACCATGTACAAACGCACAAACTAAGAAGGAAACGACGATAGCCAACAAGTCAGTCAGGCACCAACTAAGAATAAACCACCAGTACTACTCACTACTCGGTGGAATCTAGAGGAGACATAAACGACTGTACGCTATAATCAACCATGTACAAACGCACAAACTAAGAAGGATCGACGATAGCCAACAAGTCAGTCAGGCACCAACTAAGAATAAACCACCAGTACTACTCACTACTCGGTGGAATCTAGAGGAGACATAAACGACTGTACGCTATAATCAACCATGTACAAACGCACAAACTAAGAAGGAAACGACGATAGCCAACTAGTCAGGCACAAACTAAGAATAAACCACCAGTACTACTCACTACTCGGTGGAATCTAGAGGAGACATAAACGACTGTACGCTATAATCAACCATGTACAAACGCACAAACTAAGAAGGAAACGACGATAGCCAACAAGTCAGGCACCAACTAAGAATAAACCATCAGTACTACTCACTACTCGGTGGAATCTAGAGGAGACATAAACGACTGTACGCTATAATCAACCATGTACAAACGCACAAACTAAGAAGGAAACGACGATAGCCAACAAGTCAGTCAGGCACCAACTAAGAATAAACCACCAGTACTACTCACTACTCGGTGGAATCTAGAGGAGACATAAACGACTGTACGCTGTAATCAACCATGTACAAACGCACAAACTAAGAAGGAAACGACGATAGCCAACAAGTCAGTCAGGCACCAACTAAGAATAAACCACCAGTACTACTCACTACTCGGTGGAATCTAGAGGAGACACAAACGACTGTACGCTATAATCAACCATGTCCAAACGCACAAACTAAGAAGGAAACGACGATAGCTAACAAGTCAGGCACCAACTAAGAATAAACCACCAGTACTACTCACTACTCGGTGGAATCTAGAGGAGACATAAACGACTGTACGCTATAATCAACCATGTACAAACGCACAAACTAAGAAGGAAACGACGATAGCCAACAAGTCAGGCACCAACTAAGAATAAACCATCAGTACTACTCACTACTCGGTGGAATCTAGAGGAGACATAAACGACTGTACGCTATAATCAACCATGTACAAACGCACAAACTAAGAAGGAAACGACGATAGCCAACAAGTCAGGCACCAACTAAGAATAAACCACCAGTACTACTAACTACTCGGTGGAATCTAGAGGAGACACAAACGACTGTACGCTATAATCAACCATGTACAAACGCACAAACTAAGAAGGAAACGACGATAGCCAACAAGTCAGGCACCAACTAAGAATAAACCACCAGTACTACTCACTACTCGGTGGAATCTAGAGGAGACATAAACGACTGTACGCTATAATCAACCATGTACAAACGCACAAACTAAGAAGGAAACGACGATAGCCAACAAGTCAGGCACCAACTAAGAATAAACCACCAGTACTACTCACTACTCGGTGGAATCTAGAGGAGACATAAACGACTGTACGCTATAATCAACCATGTACAAACGCACAAACTAAGAAGGAAACGACGATAGCCAACAAGTCAGTCAGGCACCAACTAAGAATAAACCACCAGTACTACTCACTACTCGGTGGAATCTAGAGGAGACATAAACGACTGTACGCTATAATCAACCATGTACAAACGCACAAACTAAGAAGGAAACGACGATAGCCAACAAGTCAGTCAGGCACCAACTAAGAATAAACCACCAGTACTACTCACTACTCGGTGGAATCTAGAGGAGACATAAACGACTGTACGCTATAATCAACCATGTACAAACGCACAAACTAAGAAGGAAACGACGATAGCCAACAAGTCAGTCAGGCACCAACTAAGAATAAACCACCTGTACTACTCACTACTCGGTGGAATCTAGAGGAGACATAAACGACTGTACGCTATAATCAACCATGTACAAACGCACAAACTAAGAAGGAAACGACGATAGCCAACAAGTCAGGCACCAACTAAGAATAAACCACCAGTACTACTCACTACTCGGTGGAATCTAGAGGAGACATAAACGACTGTACGCTATAATCAACCATGTACAAACGCACAAACTAAGAAGGAAACGACGATAGCCAACAAGTCAGGCACCAACTAACAATAAACCACCAGTACTACTCACTACTCGGTGGAATCTAGAGGAGACATAAACGACTGTACGCTATAATCAACCATGTACAAACGCACAAACTAAGAAGGAAACGACGATAGCCAACAAGTCAGTCAGGCACCAACTAAGAATAAACCACCAGTACTACTCACTACTCGGTGGAATCTAGAGGAGACATAAACGACTGTACGCTATAATCAACCATGTACAAACGCACAAACTAAGAAGGAAACGACGATAGCCAACAAGTCAGTCAGGCACCAACTAAGAATAAACCACCAGTACTACTCACTACTCGGTGGAATCTAGAGGAGACATAAACGACTGTACGCTATAATCAACCATGTACAAACGCACAAACTAAGAAGGAAACGACGATAGCCAACAAGTCAGGCACCAACTAAGAATAAACCACCAGTACTACTCACTACTCGGTGGAATCTAGAGGAGACATAAACGACTGTACGCTATAATCAACCATGTACAAACGCACAAACTAAGAAGGAAACGACGATAGCCAACAAGTCAGGCACCAACTAAGAATAAACCACCAGTACTACTCACTACTCGGTGGAATCTAGAGGAGACATAAACGACTGTACGCTATAATCAACCATGTACAAACACACAAACTAAGAAGGAAACGACGATAGCCAACAAGTCAGGCACCAACTAAGAATAAACCACCAGTACTACTCACTACTCGGTGGAATCTAGAGGAGACATAAACGACTGTACGCTATAATCAACCATGTACAAACGCACAAACTAAGAAGGAAACGACGATAGCCAACAAGTCAGGCACCAACTAAGAATAAACCACCAGTACTACTCACTACTCGGTGGAATCTAGAGGAGACATAAACGACTGTACGCTATAATCAACCATGTACAAACGCACAAACTAAGAAGGAAACGACGATAGCCAACAAGTCAGGCACCAACTAAGAATAAACCACCAGTACTACTCACTACTCGGTGGAATCTAGAGGAGACATAAACGACTGTACGCTATAATCAACCATGTACAAACGCACAAACTAAGAAGGAAACGACGATAGCCAACAAGTCAGGCACCAACTAACAATAAACCACCAGTACTACTCACTACTCGGTGGAATCTAGAGGAGACATAAACGACTGTACGCTATAATCAACCATGTACAAACGCACAAACTAAGAAGGAAACGACGATAGCCAACAAGTCAGGCACAAACTAAGAATAAACCACCAATACGTCCGGTGATCCTAGAGGACAGTAGGCTGGAAACAGCTGTTATTAAAAGGGGATTTCAGAGGTGCAATCGCTAGGGAGCGGTGGTGCTTGGTGCACTATTACCTCCACTGCTATTACCAGCTTCCCTGACTATCACCGACCGAGTGCACGCAGCCGTCACGCGCGTCATTCGGTGTTGGCACAATCGAATGAAAGCCGGGGTCGAACCGGTTATATCGATACGGCGATGATATCGAGGACAAAAATCGGAGTAAATGCTATTACTCATCGAGTGAATCAGGGCAGGCCCTAGCAATTGCGGGGCCCTGGGCCGACCTGAGTTGCGGGGCCCTGGGCCGACCTGAGTTGCGGGGCCCTGGGCCGACCTGAGTTGCGGGGCCCTGGGCCGACCCGAGTTGCGGGGCCCTGGGCCGACCTGAGTTGCGGGGCCCTGGGCCGACCCGAGTTGCGGGGCCCTGGGCCGACCTGAGTTGCGGGGCCCTGGGCCGACCTGAGTTGCGGGGCCCTGGGCCGACCTGAGTTGCGGGGCCCTGGGCCGACCCGAGTTGCGGGGCCCTGGGCCGACCCGAGTTGCGGGGCCCTGGGCCGACCCGAGTTGCGGGGCCCTGGGCCGACCCGAGTTGCGGGGCCCTGGGCCGACCTGAGTTGCGGGGCCCTGGGCCGACCCGAGTTGCGGGGCCCTGGGCCGACCTGAGTTGCGGGGCCCTGGGCCGATCTGAGTTGCGGGGCCCTGGGCCGATCTGAGTTGCGGGGCCCTGGGCCGATCTGAGTTGCGGGGCCCTGGGCCGATCTGAGTTGCGGGGCCCTGGGCCGATCTGAGTTGCGGGGCCCTGGGCCGATCTGAGTTGCGGGGCCCTGGGCCGATCTGAGTTGCGGGGCCCTGGGCCGATCTGAGTTGCGGGGCCCTGGGCCGACCTGAGTTGCGGGGCCCTGGGCCGATCTGAGTTGCGGGGCCCTGGGCCGATCTGAGTTGCGGGGCCCTGGGCCGACCTGAGTTGCGGGGCCCTGGGCCGACCTGAGTTGCGGGGCCCTGGGCCGACCTGAGTTGCGGGGCCCTGGGCCGACCTGAGTTGCGGGGCCCTGGGCCGATCTGAGTTGCGGGGCCCTGGGCCGACCTGAGTTGCGGGGCCCTTCCAAGTCGCTGCGTAGACGAGTGTTAAAATACCGGTATAGGCCTACAGTGCTTAGCGCTTCAGCATACATTGCAATGGATTTTATCTTTCAGTTAGCGCTACTTTTATTTTTTTAATCACTAATTACTTGATATTAGGCCTAATGGCCTACAATATGAATTGTGAATTTAAAAGTAGTGACAAAGATCATTGATTAATATGGGTAACCTTGTTTGCGGTGAAAAACACATAGACAAAAGTACAGTCAGAGTCAGTTACAATCAGTCAAATATTTTATTGAGGCTGGTGAGTGAAGGAGTACTTATGAGAAAAACTAGTGAAAACACAATATTACCGAACGAATCTTGCCATAAAGTAACAATGCTTATTTCACCAGTTACTCATATCACAGACAAAGGATAGAATCCTTAGTCTGTGCTCATATTAAGAAATAGATTACTGATTATTATTACTATTAAAATGATATAATTGCCAAACATTAACTTATTTTTTTTAAGATTTTGATTATGAAAATCAGCCCACAGTAGTACAGTTATGATTTTTCATTGGAAAACGTAGAGGACTGCAAAGAAGACAAATTTAAAAAGAATATGTTTATTTAAATCAAACTAATAAAAGCTAACCCTCCTTGTCTTCCTTTCGGCAAATTCGTGTTAAAGTTCATCAAAGTTCATTTCATTTGCAATCTCGTTCAATAACAGTTATGGGGATAGTTAGTAAAGTTCCGTACGCTATTTGAATGTTGGGAAAGGGTTTCCAATTTTGCTCAAGTATTTTAACACTTTCACGGGATTGTCAACATCAACCGGTATCATTTCCCTAAACACTTATACTTCAGTAAGATGTTCTGAGATTTTAATGTAATTTGTTATGTGTCCGTCTTCAGTACTCGGCCGCTGCAGACGATTGGAGTTTTTTGCCGGGATTTTCACGGCTCTTCGTCTACTGTAGTGCTAATGTAAGAAAGGCCTCGCCTTAGTCAATGCGATTTTAATCGTATTTCTGAATTCGCTCTTGCCGTGTTTATCAACGTTTTAATCACGTTTTGAAACTACAGTACACCTCGGATTATCCGGACCCCACATTATCCGGATCCCGGATTATCCGGACCGGTCCATCCAAGAAATTGAAAAATTAAAATCACGGCAAAAACGTGGTTTAGCGATCTATACGAGTGAAATTTGCCTTCTAAAATTAAAATGCAAATGTAATACATTAGTTTATGCATTTGGAATTTCAATAGTTGAAGGAGTCACATTGCCTAGGCAGTAAATTAACGTATGTTTCTGGTGTGCTACTTGGGGCGTTAGCAGTAATCAACAAAGGCGTAGCGCACGGCAATATTGAGGGCTAATTTATTGCTGTGACTTGATGTGTCACGTGCATTTTTTAAGAAGAGTTAATGTATTAAGTTTTGATTTACTTCAAGTTTTTTTCATGATTATTCTAAGTTTGAGATATTTTGAGTTATGATTATTTAATCTTAATTCTTTCAATATTTTAATCTGGTCAAAGACCAGGTTTTTAGGTTTGAAATAAAAATTTCAAACATAAACCGTGGGTACGGTAAAAGTTAATACAGTATTAAATTCGTACGACTAATAATGAAGTTTAGTTCTTAAATTTGTTTCAAAATTAATCCCTCGGGAAATTTGAAAGGCTAACATAACATGTTGTAACTGCCTTGATACGCCGTTTGCAGTTTCAATTTATCAGGGGCTAAGGTACGCGATCGCTATTTAGGCGATATTGTAATGACCTCGGATTATCCGGATTTTTTGTTATCCGGATCGGTGTTTCGCCATATTAATCCGGATAATCCGAGGTGTACTGTAATTAAAATATCATTCATAATTCTCGTTTCTTTTGGAATATTTTTCACGCGGAGTTTTCGAAAGCGCGGGGCCCTGGGCAGCTGCCCCGGTTGCCCCGCCTGGGGCCGGCCCTGGAGAGAATACCAGGAGGTACGACGTTGACATCGAGATCGTCGACGATAACGCTATTGCGATTGACACCAAAAAGGGGAATTCACTTATGGATGTTTTAAAGTCTGAAACTGAGCACTCGCTAAATTAGTTATTTCGCATTCATCACTAGATATCGGGTTAGGAGTGTGATTTTTTTACGCTAAAGATTTATATCCTTGACATGGGGCATTTTTTGCTTCTACCGGACTAAAATGGAATAAATTAAAAACTATTTTAATATTAAAACGTCAAACCTGAGTGCGGAAGTGTTGGATGAAAAATAAGGCATTTTAAAATTCTTTTAATGCCTAAAAATCTCTACCAGAATTTTGTTTTATATACAGTTGACTCTCGCTAACACGAACCTTGATATCACGAAATCTTCGATATCACGAATTATTTTTAATCCCCTTGGAAAAATCTGTCTAACACGAAGAAATTACTATACATAACACGAACTAATTTTCATAACACGAACCAATTTTCTGGGTATATTTTACCTCTATAACTCGAAGGGACACAAAAAATACCTCTATAACACGAAGTTCAGTAGATAAGACGAATTCGATTCACGCTTTACCTCCATAACTCGAAGTTTACCTTCATACCACGAAGTTTTCAGAATGGACCTCTGTAATACGAAATCCCGGCGTTCTGAAATGTTTACTCTATTTTATTTCACAAGTTTTTTATTTTGTATACTGTACTGTAAGTATTATTTATTTATACAGTAATATTCAAAGTTATAAGTTTATTTTGTAGATGTAGGGCTTACGGTAAAGTTTCTTTATATTACTGTTTTAATAAAAATTATGATCGATACTGTAATAATTGTTTTTACATGTTTAAGCAGGGGAAGATTTCAGACTTTTTAATCAGAATTAATATGATCTTGTCTGTTTTTGTGTTTTACAGGTTATTATATTATAAATACTGTATTTTTCATTGACATATAATATTTGAATAAGTCAAAAGATTGGATTTGTTGAAGGTGTAGGGTATTAACTAAATTTTTCTTTACCTCTATATTACGAATTTTTATTTAGTTTACCTCTATAACTCGAACTATGCATACGACGAACTATACGTAACACGAAGAAAAATCGCAGTCCCGTGGATTTTCGAGTTAGCGAGAGTCGACTGTAATTTTATTTTTGGCTTCTAAGTGTTACACTGCTTGGATTATCTTTTTTTCCTTTTAAGTCAATGCCATTACTAAACGAATATACGCAAGGTCAGGTGTGACGTGCGACCGATTCAGTGTTGGGACATCGGCTGAACATCGGGTCGAACTAGGTTTTTCGATCCGTCAGCGATATCGGGGTCAATGACCGGGAATATTGCTAGTAAACAGTTCCACGTACAGGTCGGGCCACGGTACACGGCTTCTTGCTTGCAAATATGTGTCTTAGTACAGTCAGCTCAAGAATCTAATCTGTCAAAATATATGTTATAACTAGATGTAGTTATGCAATGGTAGACCAAGCGCCAATATTAGGAAGTTTGAGATAACGTGCTGTCTGGTGGGTAATTTTGAAAACTATTTGGAACAAAATAAAACATTACCGACATCACAAACACAAACAATTTTTTAGAAAAACCTAAGTGCCAATAGCTTTATCTCCGGTATGTAATTTTGCATTCGTAGACCACTGCACAAAATAAAAAAAACGCAATTGTAGGCCTATAACATGTTTGTCTTTTGGTCTACTATTGCAAAATAGGAATCCATTTTTAAAACAAATATTGGATCAGTCTTTTAATAAAAAAACATAAACAAAAATATAAAACCATGAGTAAAACTAAACATTTAATGAAAGTCCAAATTAAGAGGGCCTTTTGAGAGTTGAAACTATTTAAAATTGCCAAATGACTTCTGATAAACCTAAAAATTAAAACAATAAAAAAATGCAAAAGAAATGTTAATTTCTAAAATAATATTTCTTTAAGGAAATGATACAGAATATTTATTTACAAATAAAGTCTGTTTTCTCATTAAGCAATCACAGACTATGAGTCTATTTAAATGATGGTTTCTGTTGGAGGGAAAATATTTAATATTCATTCATAGACCGAGGCCTAATTTATTTTATTTAAAACAATTGACATGTTTTATTGGCGTTTTAACTATGCCAACTTTTAATAATGAGTTTAATCTATGCAAGATAGAAAGGTTATGGTTGAAATGTAGGGTTTTGACGAGTTCCCAGCCTCAAACACAAAACCTCAAATATCTCAAATCTAACTTTGTGTTACTTGGTCTACCATTGCGTAACTTAGTCCGACTTAGTTAAAATAATCCAGGTTACGATGTATCTTTTATTTCTAAAACATATACATCGCTCTGCATGCGTGTATAATATTTTAACTTATTTATAATTTTCGTCTCTGTGTTGCTGTTCTTTTATCCTTTCACTATTTATCTCTGTATCCTTTAGCGAGTCAATGGATTCACAATAGTATTCCTTACACTTATTCTGTATCAATTCAACTCAATTCAATTCGTGTATTCCCAAAATACCCCCGTTGCAGCAGACCTGCATACTCAGCGAATTTCCAGTACAAAACAACATATTTCAATCCAACATAGCGAGATTTTACAGGTTTTTGAAAGCTCCATAAGAATATCATGGGGAATGAGTATGCAGGTTTGCTGCTACGGGTATATTAAAACTGGGTGGTTTTAATTCAATATTTAGTAGATCTAAACTAGAAGAAGCCACTTACCAAGTTTTATCAAGATGTGTTGAGAAATAAGCGAGATATAGAATTTTACTTATTTCCCATAAGGTTAACATTGGGACAACGTACTGTGTTTACCACTTTCAATATCTCGGTAACCAATGGACATAGAGCAGTGATTCAAAATACTAAATTGTTTGTTTTTTTGAGCTGAATTCAATGGTGCCAACAAAAATTCGATTATTTTTATTTTTCTATGTAAAAAACTCAAAAAAACCATTTTGGGGGGGGTTTACCCCCCTTTACCCCCCCTTCCGGTTGTCGGATTGGGCTGGATTACGAACTCGTCCGAATAATTACTACTTTACACATCCATGCCAAATTTCATTAAGATTGGACCATTTTTACGCGAGTTATCGTGCTTAAAGACACATATATATATATAGATATATATATATAGATATATATATATATAGATATATATATATATATATATATAGATATATATATATATAGATATATATATGTTTATGAAAATGAACGAATAGTGTTTTTTGCTTCTGGGGGCCCCAAAACGAAAAGTTATCATGATCTCGGGCTTAGGTCTTACCATGAGTACTACGATAACAGCTTCTTCCCTATAGGGGAAATTCGCTAAAAATACAGATTTGGCCCTGTAAGTCAACAATGGCTTAGGGACCTTATGAACAAATTACAACAGTAGCCTATAATACATACAACTCATATTAATCACATGTTTCATGGCACTAGTTGGGCATAAAAAATACAGAATAACAATACAATACAATGTTCTTTTGAATATTCAAAAACACAACTATATATATAAAACAAACAACTTAAAAAGTATTCCGAGCCTACAATGGTCAACAGAGAAGAAAAAAACCTAATAAGTAGGCTTATACTTATAGGCTTATACTTATCAAGATCTTGTTTTTAAATACCGTGCATGTCAGAAGAGTTTAAATATTAAAGAAATGGAAAACGACCAAGACCCACCCACGTAGAGGTGATACTTGACTTAAATTCAAGTATAAAGAAAAGGAAATTGGAAGTGACACCAATGAAATAGGAAGCTTCTACAAAGGTCACTTGGTTTCTTGACTTTTATATTGGAGTTGTAGGACGCTCCATCACTACAGATACTGGCTAACTAGACACCGAGACATGGGCGAGCGTTCATAAGGACGAGGTCATTGAGGTCACTACTGACATCTGATTTTAAAATTCCAGTATATTTCCAGTATTTCAGGTACAATTTTTTTATTCCAGTATCACTCGCCAATTATTTATCTAACTTAGGAGCGCCATTAATAAATTGTTTATTAATATGAATAATGTTAATTGTTAAAATTAAGTAACTGATTTACTGCATTGACAAATAGCTTAAATGATACAATAAAAACTCGTAAAAGAAAAAAAACATATTTGTTCGATTTTTATTAGGGCATCCAAGTCCCCTTGTAGCCTTACGTTTCTCCCATTTTATTATCCAAATAATCAATACAAAATTACAATCACAAATTAAAAAGTTCTAATTTACTATGAGTGGCTTTCTACACAGTCTCTCACTTTTATATCACATAATTTGTTTATGAAAAGTAATTTAAAAATGGGAATATATGAATGTAGGAAATGCTGAAAACATCTCCAATCTTAAAAAAATTACAACGTACAAAATTTTAAATCTGATTAAGGATGTTTAGTAACTGAACTGAATTACAAGTGGTTTGATTTAGGTTTGGAAACACAAATTGCTAAAAAAGTGTTGTCGAGCTTTTTATATCTGAATATATTGAACAAAAAAATTTTTAAGGAATTTCATCACTTGTATTTCAACAAAATTCCAGTACAGAAAAGGCAATTCCAGTATTTTAAGTATCAAATTAAAATTCCAGTAAAATTACAGTATTTCCAGGATTTTCAGTATCAGTAGACAACCTGGTTCGCAGTGACAGTAAGAAAGTGGAAGAAACAGTGATGCCAGACCATCATTTCCTTGTTTATAGTATGAGTTAATGGGGAATAATTGTTAGTATACACTACCTAAAACCCAGTGTAAAAAGTGAATAATTAGCTCCCAAAATCTTTGACACTCGTCATAAAAATCATTCACCACAAATTTTCAAATCAAATGGTGCGAAGCTGTACCATAGTAGCCACCTTAAAGTTAGTACTGGAATCCCCACACCACAAAAATTCTGGTAGAGATTTTTAGGCATTCAAAGAATTTAAACATGCCTTATTTATTCATCGTAAAATAAAGTTAGACATTTTTATTACGTTTGTGTTTGGTAATCCTTGGCAATATAATACAGAGATACTTTTAAAACGAACCCAGAAATTTATTTTATCATTGAAGGATTCTTACACCCCAAGATCCCCGGATTTGATCCAAAATATAATTTTCTTTGGGGATACAGTACATAAAAAGTAAGGGCTACGAAAACAATTCACAGGATATTCAGTACCTCAAAACAAACTTAACAAATTTAAAGCAATAAATTCAAAGACGTATCTTGCATCACGCGTTCAGGAATTTGAGCACATGCAACATGCAACTTTGTACAAATGCCAATGGCGGATTGTTTGAACACATGTAGTCAAACTTAAATAATAAGTTGTATAAAATGTAAAGATAAACAAAACAATACTCATTTCATACTTATATGTGCATTACTCAATCTTAAAAATAGGTTGCGTTCACAGAAAGAAATATATTTGCTGGAATAACATAAACATTGGTAAATGGAGCAAAATGCATTTGCAAATATACAACCTGCAAATGTTTTTGTTCGGTTTACAAATGTCATTTGCTTGAAACACATTGGCTGCGATAGCAAATTTAATTTGTAGGAATAACATAACATTGATGATTATAGCAAAAACATTATGTAACATTTTGTAAACCAGTTCCAGTTACAGTTGTAAACATGTAACATAAAGTATGTAACATTTTGCTGGCAATACCATTGTGTTCGTTATAAATGCAATGCACATCGGTATTTATAGCAAATGTGTTTTTAAAAAAGTAATATTAGTAAATCCAACAAAATAGTCTTGTTTATTCCGAAAAACCATTTGTTGTATCAGCAAAAAATTGATAACAATCGCTCAAGAAATGTGAATTTGTCGGTTAATTCAATTTATTTTTTTCGCTGTTAAAAAAACAACAGTATATCACGTAACTTTCGTAAATCATGTGGAATTAAAATCGTGTTCCTTTAATTCCACCCTGAACAAATCCTCCAGAGCTTTGGTCAGGTCAAAAACTGCCACGGTTACTGAAGATGAAATTCAGGTCTCAAAAGAGGGATTAGGGCCGGACGTCGACCCCGACACCGTCACTGCTTCCCTATCGCCTCAGTCCTTAATCCCTAATCCCTAATCCCTATAATCCTATCTCTACCGCCTTCGCCAAAGAGATTAACAGTCCCTAAAAAATGGTCGGTTCTGTCGGATGAATAAACACATTTACATTTAGAACGGTTCGTTTGTGTTTTGACTGACCAAACGTGACTTAAAAGTCCGTGGAATTCCAATTTCAACTTCTTCGTTCTGTGAAACTATCGAGTTGGAACATAGCGTAGTGATACTTACGATTTCAACAATGAGTTGCCAGAAGGGTACATTTTGCTGTAAGAGAAATATAATTTTCCCAAAAGGATGACGCTAAAAAGAGGTAAGAGAGAGAGAGAGAGATAATAAAACAGGCTTTTTGACGAAACTTAAAATTTTACTTTATAGAATGTTGCACGCAAAAAATGTCGTCAAATAGTTATAAAATAATACGTTATCTTAAAAACTATGATGGCTCAACAACAAGCAAGTTTTCTTCTTCTTGGTTGCGAGAGTTTCTAAACCTCTACCACATTATCATAACTTATTAATACTTTTACATAAGCAGTAAAATTCAAAACTCCTTCACTTAGATCTCTATGGCACTATGTGCCCTCCAGTCGCAAACAAAAACAGCCTAATTCAATAACAAGTGGTTCCGACGTTATACTGTATTTAAAATAAAAACCTAAGAAAGGTAGAAGAAAAATATTCACAGTTTCGACATTTACATGATACATGAGATACATTACCAGAAATGGCGACCTACCCAGGATGATATTTTAGGCCGAGTACGAATGACAGATGAGTGAAGGATGATTGTGGCGCGATCTTGTAGTCTTGTTACTGACTAAGGCCGACATGTTCCTTAGACAGGACTGTTAATTAATAGCCCAACAGCCAACGGTAACTAAGGGACCTACATTTTAACGTGGGATCCGAACCACAATTTAAAGAAAAATTTGGGACAAAGGTAGAAACAAGAAAAATGTAAGGTCGAGATAACAATGTGGGAGATTACAAATTTAATTTAAAACAAATTAAGTGCGTCAATCTCTCAAGTTATAAACAAATAAATTTTTACTGATTCTGAAACTAAATCGGGATACCGAGAAGCCGGATTTCCAAAATCCTCCACATTACTACCCCTGAACAACAAACAAATTAGAAAACAATATTTACTGATTAATATCCAGGTTGCCGGGAGGCCGGATTTCTGAGAGCCCCGAACACGACTATCCCGAACTCACCCCACTATAATACTACTTTATACTGCAAACTAGTGTTTGGTACAGAATCGATATCCGATATGTTGGAAATATCGATATGGTTCCGATATATCGTTATTTTTATATCGTTATTAGACTTCCGATATTATCGGATTAGGTAGTGTCGGGAACTGGAATTAAGGGCTACCGATTTGAGATAATGAGAGGCCTATGTATGGTAAGGCAGGGATATTTAACTGTCAATTAAATTATAATTCAACATTTTAAAAAATATTGTTGGCCTAACCTGTAACGGATAACTTATTAGTTACAAGAGAGGGTTTTGAGTTAAATTTTATTTTTGTTGTTTTGTTGTAAAAATATGGTTACTCAAAAGAATTTGAAAAAAATTATCTTCGCTATGTAGGGTAATTGAAACAAAAGTCTTTTACCGTAAAATAATTTATTTTACAGTTATTGATCTAAAGTTATAGCCTACTTCAAAGTATACATTGTATCAATTTTACGTCAAATGGACGTCACAGATGTGCTGCTAACTGTTGTGATACATACCGTGAGCCTTGAGATAATGAGAGGCCTATGTATGGTAAAGCAGGGATATTTAACTGTCAATTAAATTATAATTCAACATTTTAAAAAATATTGTTGGCCTAACCTGTAACAAATAACTTATTAGTTACAAGAGAGGGTTTTGAGTTAAATTTTATTTTTGTTGTTTTGTTGTTTTGTTGTAAAAATATGGTTACTCAAAAGAATTTGAAAAAAATTATCTTCGCTATGTAGGGTAATTGAAACAAATTCTTTTACCGTAAAATAATTTATTTTACAGTTATTGATCTAAAGTTATAGCCTACTTCAAAGTATACATTGTATCAATTTTACCTCAAATGGACGTCACAGATGTGCTGCTAACTGTTGTGATACATACCGTGAGCATTCGATTAATTTTCAGCGAAATTTGTCTGCTATATCAATATTTTTCCGGTATATCGATGTGTTTCTGATATATCGATAGTTTTCCGATATAACAATATTTTTCCGATGTATCGGTATTATTCATACATATCGATATTTTTCCGATATCTATCCGATATATCGATATTTTTATCCGATATTATCGTAATATCGATATTGAGGGTCCGATATTATCGTCGATATAAATATCGACATTTCCTTTCGGTACCCCAACACTACACTCCACCATTACACACCACACTATACCCAAACCCCACTACTATATACCCCTACCAGCACTACTATATACCACACACAAACTCACCGTCAGCGGCGATGTGCGCGGAGGCCTGGTGGGCGGGCGGGGGCGGGGGGTGCGGCAGGTCCAGGCTAGGCCACCCCCGCCCACTGCGGCCGCCCACGGCCGGCGCGCCGCCCAACATGGCCGCCACCACCGGGCCGCCCGGCGCGCCGTAGCACCCGCCTGCAACAAGCACAAGTCTGGATTAGTGATTTGGATTTGCCGGATTGGCGGGAGACTGACGGATTGGCGGGAGGCCGGATTGACGGGAGTCCGGATTGGCGGGAGTCCGGGTTAGTGGGAGTCCGGATTGGCGGGAGTCTGGATTACCCGAAGTTTGTATGATAACTGTAAAAATGTGATTCGAAGTAAGTTTCCTAGAAAGCATTAAGAATCAGCGATTTATTGAAATCCAGGAAATTCGGTTTACGCTTTAAGTCTAATCTTTCACCTTGCGTTTAAACTCCTAGTTAGGAACAGTAGTTCTTACTACTGCACATTGGACATGTTACAGTTACAATGTCCTGCAACACACGAAGAGCCCTGGGTAAAGAGTTTGGATTTGCCGGATTATAGTGAGTCCGGATTACCGGGCGTCCGGATAATCCGGAGCTTACTTATTAGCTGTTACTCCACACGCGCTCTATGTAGTGCATGGAGTCTCTGGTTGTAATATCTACTGTCCTCTTTCTTTGAATAAAGTATTTTGGAACTTTGAACTTAAGCTGTGAAAATATGATAAGTAACAACAAATTCCCAAAAAGCACTAAGGATCAGCAGAACTCATAGTCTTAAGTTATGTAGTTCTTACATTAGACACCATACAGCAATCTAAACTACAGTGGTGAAATGAGCGAGTTTCACAAATTGATTAAACTGACAACAATGAATGTTTCGATAGTAACGATGAATGTTTCGATTATTTGTAATCGAATGAATATTGTTCGATTATTACGACGTACTCGGCACTTTTTGACTTTTATAGTCCTAGGACTGTAATAGTAGTTTTCATTACTAGGAGCGAAAGTGGCTCTTTTTGGTACGAGATCGTAATTTACAGGCGAGGCGCAGCCGAGCTTGGAAATGCGATCGAGTACCAAGGAGACACTTTTGCTCCGTGTGATGAACAACTATTTTCATCATTATGTATAAATAGCCATTAAATCCTTAAAATATTATTCAAAACTACATAATTTTGAGGTTATCCAAAAATAGTCATCGTCATTTACACATCTGTTAGTTGTTTACAAACACAAGTTAAGAAATCGTTCAACCTTTCAAACGTAACATAAACAAATTTTGACATTAGAGTACGGCAAAATTTACCATATGTTTTTTCAGTACTCCTATTCGAAGTGATCCAAAAACGATCATTTTGCGTACGATTTAGAGAACTAAAAACGGCTGTTTTCGGGACAGTATGATGAAAAAGCTTTTAATCCCTAGGAATAAAAAGAGTGTATTTAGGTCCGGAAAACATGCATTAAAAACATTTGTTTTTGAAGCAGAATAACGAAAATATTTTATTGTGTCAACGCATAATTTAAAATTCATTCTGAGTCATAAAAACGTACAAGATCTTTGGTTATTTGCGTTTTCTGTTGTACAATTTTGAATTTCAATTACTAAACGACTTACCATATCGTCACCGCTTAAAAATTATTATTTTCTCGCGGGAGGTATGAGGAAAGTCAATAACGTTTTTCTAATCCGAATTCAATAGCTCTAAAAATCCGTCAACGAACAGCTCCAAAGGGATGTAACGCGATCGGGTGACGAACTGCCGTCTATGACGTCAGCAAAGTCAATTTATCATCGAGTAATTGATTTATTGACTGCAGACAACACGACGGACGTCAAACTGATGTCGGTGCATCAATGCGGGCTTTTACTGCAGAGTGACGTTCGTGAGAGGGTTGAGTTCAGAACAAATATCAGTAGAGATGCATATTGGATGCAGTAATATAGTGGAATCGTATTTGGCTCTTAGGAGTCTTCATCGCCACCCTGTTTCTGATAAAATAAAACGGCGAAAATATGCATTCACATTACCCTGTTTCTGACGCCATTTTACAAGCGATTGTCTACTATCTTACAGCTATAACTAATCCCAAGGTGTCGTAAAGAAGCTACAACAAAATAATAACTAGAGTTTTATGGATTTAAAAAATAAGGGAAGATTAAAAACTTAAATAAAAAAGAAAGACCAATAAGATTTAAATTTTGCTAGTAAATCCAGATCCCATTAATTTATTATCAAATACAGCGACGTAAACAAGATGTTTGGGCTTAAATCACTGTTATGAATTAACTCTATACAAAATTAACTCGATTTAGGCTAAAAAGCTAGGGACAGCTCTTCGAAAACAAAAAAAATTAATTTACAATGATCGGGTTTAAGTTGGAGGACTAAAAAAATCATTAAAAATGAAATTTTAATGTTTTCTAACATAGATTGATATAGAATTACGTTTTTCGAAGACGTTTTCACTAAAATAAACAGGAAAATCTTGATTTCCATAATCCTGGTCTGAGACTCATCCTGTGGAATGACTGTCCAACAGTTCACAAGTCTAGAACTTCAATATCTTCGATACAAATTGAATATTAATTGGTAACACGGTTTCATCAAAACGGGTAGCGACCCTAACATCAAATATATCTCTCCTTCACGGAGCCCTAACAGTCAAAGCCCGCGTTTACTGAACCGTGTCATCTGTTAACCAGGATGTAAGATGTAAGCAGCCTTTACAGGGACTCCTTGTGGAACAAACATACGGAACGAAAATATCGATATTTTTGCGATATATCGAAACTAATATATCGATTCATCCGATATATCGAAATTACATTGCCATCCCTAGTCGAAGTCCCACCATCGAATTATCGGATTCATTCGTATCGATATATGCGATTTGTTGAGAGCATAATATCGATAGTTTTCATATGTCGAAAAACTAAGAAAAATATTACTTTTCATTACTCTTCACACGAAAGTACACTTTCTAAACGTAAAATGAGCTAAGAAAATAGGTTATTCTCGCTGTTGCACGGCAAAATTACATAAAGTTAACTTTCTGTGCGTATGTGGTGGACGGAAAGTAACCGTTATGGGATTTTGCGGTGCTGACCGATCAGCTGTTGCATTGTTGTTCAAACCAAACCGTTTCATCGCTTAGTAAATACTGACAATGGGCGCGTTCAGCCGCATTCCACCGGTGGGTAACCGATTACCATAGTCACTAATAGGCAAATCCATCGCATCTTGACAATCAACAATGTCCGGTTACTTACCGAATCCACCGTAAACACAACGTCGGTGGATGCACAACAATGATCGGTAAATGGTACGTCCACCGCTACCGTTCACTTATTATAGGTTAGTATTTTACCCACCGGTGGAATGCGGCTGAACGCGCCCATTGTCAGATAGGTTAAAGTCGTTGTGACGGATTGTTTGTTAAAATTATTCATGTTGTTTACAAGTTTTTCGATATCGTAATAAAAAATAATGTTCATTACTCGTCTCAAAAGTGTTATTGTGGGGCTCGACAGCTTTTTCCACGCTCGGCTGAGACTAGTAATGAAAACTACTATTTTTTAAAGAGATAACGATTTTAAAGGGATTGAACTGTCTTCATAAACAGGGTTTGCCACCACCCTGTGTAAAGAATTCGAAATTTTTTTTTAATATCAGCAGGGTACATTTCACACCATAAAATATTCGCTATACAGATTTTAAAAGTCTAAGCCTTGTTTCAAAACCGGTTTAAAAATTAAAAATACCAGTTAAAAATTACTACTGACGTCAATAACAAATAAATTTTATTAGATACACAGATACAATGGAAAATATTAGTGATAGCTAGTTTTACAAGTTACAAAGTTATTATTATTAATTTACCACGGTCGTTTTGTAATAAGGCCTTGGAAACAGCCTCAACACCAACACTTAACCTCTCTCAAAGTTGTCATAAAAACTCTGTTTTCTTGAGTAGATATCTATCAGAAAAGAAATATCGAAACCCCAATGATATCGGAACAATATCGATATTTTTTGCGATATATCGCATGTAATATATCGATTATTTTGATATATCGATATTTAGTTCTTTGGATTAGTCACCGCATCAAACATCGACTAGTCGGTGAAACTTGTCGAAAGAGCAAAAACCGGTAAAAAGTTTGTAATCGGTCAAGTTGCCGACTAGTCGGTGAAAAGCGATTAAATATCGACTAATTGGAATAATCTTTTATGTCGTTTGTGTCTTTCAACGCCAGTGGCGTTTTTAAAAGTTGATTGGGAACGGTCAAAACCCAGGTCTTGTCACTATCTAACGGCAACCTTTTGGTAGGTATATATCGATTGGTCGAATTATTTTGACCGTAGTCGATAAACCAACTGTATTCGACTATCCCATCACTCTAATCAACGTGCCTTTCCTATATTCAGTCGAGCCATATTCAGTCATAGTGGGTTTCGTATATGCTATTAAACGTGCTATCTTATTAATACATTGTGAATTAAGAACTCGTTTGTATTTTGCGTTAAGGTTAATGCAATATGTTCACATTATGAGCAACATTTTATCCTTAAAAATAACTCTGTCATATTAGGTTTCGTCTATGCTAGCAATGCTAGCAAGTAATGGATTTTTTTGTCAGTAACATTGATTGGAACTCTTCTTGGGAAAATTGGACATTTCTTCAATATTGCAGATAGTTTTTATTTGAGGGGAGGGTTTTTATAGGGAATTGTGCAACATGATGGTGCAATTCCAACTGATATTCACGAAATGTAATAAAGTTTTGTAATAATTAAGGAAATATCCACTGTATTAGGCCTATCACCCATAAGTTTATTACGATAGATCACAGTACGCGTAGTCTATTAGGCCCTTGACTACGTGTGCGTAGCGACCCTTACATCAAATATATCTCTCCTTCATTGAGCCCTAACAGTCAAAGCCCGCGTTTACTGAGCCGTATCATCCGTTTACCCAGGTATAAGCAGAGACTCCTTGTGTTGTCACTTCCACACGGCTGAGTCTTGTGTGGCAAAGCCTCACGGTGAGCACTTTTTCCCCAACTAAACTTGAACGTTCTTTCCGAATCGATTCGCGTGACTCACTCAGTAAAAAGAATCAGAACGGTTGGGCTTCCGAACAGAAGCCGACTCAATTGACTCAATTGCTCTTTTAAGATTTAAGTCTCTCTCTCTTGTTTCGTTACTCAGAGAAGATGGAGTATGCTGAAGTAATAGAAAATAATAATTTCTGTACTACTTTTGTAATAAGTTCATATATTTAGAATAACCAGGAGGTGTAGGCTCTTTTAATTAAAATATGTCTAATATAAAGACCTAGTAATTTATACCTGCTTAAAGGTCCATCTACCACAGTAGACTAAGTATCTATTTGGCTTGCATCAGCGCTGGTTGTGTATATGTTTCTATGTCAGAAGTGAATGTTGTGCGTTCATACCTAGCTAAACCTTCAACAGGTATATAACGGCTTTTTTACACCAGGTTCTCATCAACACTCTGGCAACCAGCCTAGCCCATAAGAGCCTTGAGACCAGGATACCAGGATGCGACATAGGCTACTATTTTAATAATCAGAACTTGAAGTAACATAATGTGTGAAATAAGTTAATGACAAAGAACGGTCAGAAACGGATAAGGTTTGTTACTGACAAAGAACGGCTGACTTACTATGTTATGATTAAGTTAATAGCCCAATAACCAACGGCAGCTAGGCCCAGATTTGAAACATCACAAAATTTTGTCTGTATCTTGCTCAATAAGATCGATCTGGCAGTCTTTTACAAAGCAAACATGATTATCTACTTATTTAGATTACTAAGAATTTTAGTGAAAATTAAGTTTTAAAAGGTTAACTTAGGCCCTATAGATACACTTTCAGTTGTAACCTAATTTGTATTTGTGAAATAATTTGTATCATTCTAATTTTACATTTGAATAAACAATACAGATGATGAATTGTTATATGTCATACACTATAGTTATCAATAAATAATTAATTAAAGACAAGTTTGTTAAAGGTTATAATATTAATCAGCATGATTTAACTTAATTGTTGAACTGTAATAGTACGCAATTCCGGACTGACTTTGGAAATCAACTTCCTACAATAATATAATAAATAAATATTAAATGTACTAGTTTATACTTAGTATTAATCTTGAGCAACGAGTTCTGAGAAGCTGAAGTGTTAAGTCACAGTCTAGACTGTGGTTAAGTGGTTAATGTGTTCACGCCAAGCGATTCAAAAATTTCGAATTCGATTTAAATGAAAGAACGACATGAGTCGGTCCGTATTCCGAACTGAGTGAGTCACGCGAATCGATTCGCAAAGAACGTTCAAGTTTAGGTGGGGAAAAAGTGCTCACCAAGCCTCACACCTTGAGACAGCCGAGATCAGTGAGTCCAGATGTGGGGATTTTACCCCACTTTGGGGATTTCTGTCCTAGATTTTTGCCCGTGGGGAATTCTGTGGGGATTTTAGTGGGGATATTTATTATTTTGAGGCAGGTGTTGGCAGAATCGCATTCAAACACAGGTTTTATTGTTATCTGGTTATTAGCTGTCATATTTTCACGTACTTTACAGTTACAACAACTATGTAAAATACAAAAATATATAAGAACTATATGAAATGCAAAAAGTGTATTTATTACTATTAAAAACCAATATGTTCGTCTTGTTAATTTTCCTCGTGTTTAAGGGTCATGAATGATTAATTATATGTATTTAATATGTACAAAACATTTTCAAACGATACTCCCCTTTATGTTAAATGCTCACATATAAAAATTAAATCCTATGGAAATTCGCCGAGTACGCAGGTCTGCTGCGACGGGGGTATTTAGACTTATA
Organism: Flexamia atlantica; assembly: GCA_035578135.1. Lineage (NCBI taxonomy): Eukaryota > Metazoa > Arthropoda > Insecta > Hemiptera > Cicadellidae > Flexamia > Flexamia atlantica. Next base: position 3,136,644 of record JAQJVK010000040.1, on the reverse strand, counting down.
TTATTATGGTGAGATGAAGATTTCCCAGTGAAATAGTCAGTGTTACTGCATTCTCAAACACATATTAAACTTGGTAAGTGACCTAAACTTCATTTCAATATAGTATATGTAAGAGTAGGGTAGACATTTCCTGTATTTTTAAGTTGGCAACTCTGGAGTATAAATGTGGGGATTTTTTGTGTCCATGGGTGGGGATTTCTCAAAATTTCATCTGGACACACTGGCCGAGACTGAGACGGTTCAAGTGTGATTACAGGAGTGATCAACTGCAGAAGTAACGGACCTTTTACATCCGGTCTAGGGCACTTATGTCAAAGCGGGTTCCGTCTATATTGTAGCAATATTGGATTTTTGATCCTTAGTAACAGTAATGTTTGGTGGAAAGAATTTTGGGGGGAAAGTGGACATTTTCGAAAAGTAAATTAATCTTATGGGCGAGGTAGAGCGAAGGGGGGAAGAATTTCTTTTGGAAGATAAGCGACGAAACTGTAATCCCACCTGATTTCCACAAAATGTAATATCCAAGACGTCAGGCGTTTTCCCCCTTCAATAATGATTAATGAGATCGTCTTTTGACTGTGTCTCTGTAATTTAACTGGGGATCAAAATAAAAATAAAAGTAAGATATAAAAAATCTTTTCTTTAACTTTGACTATAAATGAACTCTTCAGATGTTAGTCATGCATGAAATTATAGACGAGGTTATTTACCATTATAATAAAATCACCTGAAGACTGCATTATCCTACTTTATAATGACGATAACTTCATAATAATATACATTATTCGTGTCCTCCAAATTTTTCATCTATGAAATTGTCACCTTGACGAAAATTAATGAACAGTTGCCGATTTCATTTATAAGTTTGCCAAAGTAAGACCAGAAAATAAACTTTTCATCATACTGACACAGAAACATCTGTTTTCAGTTCCTTTTTGTTGTCTCAAAAGGTACCCATTGCCGTTGACCTAACTGTCCAGAAGAAAATTTCCGTCCTAGACCGGGAAGTTTTTCAGGACTGCTAGAAACGGAAGGATTAAAAGAAACGGAAGTGAAAAATCAGCTGATTTGCAGCAAACCGAAATTTAATGCTTGTTTATTGGTTACTTTTTACAGGAATGTTGTGGCAGCGCTGGCAGCAGAAGCATATTTTTGTTTTGTTGTTTTTGTTTAAAGGTTACGTTTGAAGGAATGAGAAGCGTATATATGGGTTTATGCAAGGAATACGTTATGATTGAAAGTATGTTTTTTTCTGAGTAGAATGATGAAAAGTATCGTACGTTAACACGGCCTTAAGTTTTACCGTACTCGCATGACAATCCCGCACTCATTTCCGGAACTAACATACTCGTCCGGTAAAACAGTTCTTTCCGGTCTAGTAACGTAATAACTATTCCTTAAGCCAAAACGCATCGAAAAAGACCAAACCAACGACACGCGGAATCACATATCACCCAACACATCTTGACAAGAACGTTTTCGACCGGGTACAGAACGTAGCGTGACGGATTAGCGTGACGTAATGTTGGCGCTGCTCGACGCTCGCCAGTTGAGTGCGGCCCGACACGCGATGTGACTACAGCTACAGTAGTCGTAGTCACAGACGAATCGCGTGACTGTAACCAGGCGTCCTCTCTGACGACCCGACTGCACGTCTAGCCTACACTCTGACGACTACACGTCTAGCCTACACTCTGACGACTGCACGTCTAGCCTACACTCTGACGACTACACGTCTAGCCTACACTCTGACGACTACACGTCTAGCCTACACTCTGACGACTACACGTCTAGCCTACACTCTGACGACTGCACGTCTAGCCTACACTCTGACGACTACACGTCTAGCCTACACTCTGACGACTACACGTCTAGCCTACACTCTGACGACTGCACGTCTAGCCTACACTCTGACGACTACACGTCTAGCCTACACTCTGACGACTGCACGTCTAGCCTACACTCTGACGACTGCACGTCTAGCCTACACTCTGACGACTGCACGTCTAGCCTACACTCTGACGACTGCACGTCTAGCCTACACTCTGACGACTGCACGTCTAGCCTACACTCTGACGACTGCACGTCTAGCCTACACTCTGACGACTGCACGTCTAGCCTACACTCTGACGACTGCACGTCTAGCCTACACTCTGACGACTGCACGTCTAGCCTACACTCTGACGACTGCACGTCTAGCCTACACTCTGACGACTGCACGTCTAGCCTACACTCTGACGACTGCACGTCTAGCCTACACTCTGACGACTACACGTCTAGCCTACACTCTGACGACTGCACGTCTAGCCTACACTCTGACGACTACACGTCTAGCCTACACTCTGACGACTGCACGTCTAGCCTACACTCTGACGACTACACGTCTAGCCTACACTCTGACGACTACACGTCTAGCCTACACTCTGACGACTACACGTCTAGCCTACACTCTGACGACTACACGTCTAGCCTACACTCTGACGACTACACGTCTAGCCTACACTCTGACGACTACACGTCTAGCCTACACTCTGACGACTACACGTCTAGCCTACACTCTGACGACTACACGTCTAGCCTACACTCTGACGACTACACGTCTAGCCTACACTCTGACGACTACACGTCTAGCCTACACTCTGACGACTACACGTCTAGCCTACACTCTGACGACTACACGTCTAGCCTACACTCTGACGACTACACGTCTAGCCTACACTCTGACGACTACACGTCTAGCCTACACTCTGACGACTACACGTCTAGCCTACACTCTGACGACTACACGTCTAGCCTACACTCTGACGACTACACGTCTAGCCTACACTCTGACGACTACACGTCTAGCCTACACTCTGACGACTACACGTCTAGCGTACACTCTGACGACTACACGTCTAGCCTACACTCTGACGACTACACGTCTAGCCTACACTCTGACGACTACACGTCTAGCCTACACTCTGACGACTACACGTCTAGCCTACACTCTGACGACTACACGTCTAGCCTACACTCTGACGACTACACGTCTAGCCTACACTCTGACGACTACACGTCTAGCCTACACTCTGACGACTACACGTCTAGCGTACACTCTGACGACTACACGTCTAGCCTACACTCTGACGACTACACGTCTAGCCTACACTCTGACGACTACACGTCTAGCCTACACTCTGACGACTACACGTCTAGCCTACACTCTGACGACTACACGTCTAGCCTACACTCTGACGACTACACGTCTAGCCTACACTCTGACGACTACACGTCTAGCCTACACTCTGACGACTACACGTCTAGCCTACACTCTGACGACTACACGTCTAGCCTACACTCTGACGACTACACGTCTAGCGTACACTCTGACGACTACACGTCTAGCCTACACTCTGACGACTGCACGTCTAGCCTACACTCTGACGACTACACGTCTAGCCTACACTCTGACGACTACACGTCTAGCCTACACTCTGACGACTACACGTCTAGCGTACACTCTGACGACTACACGTCTAGCCTACACTCTGACGACTACACGTCTAGCCTACACTCTGACGACTACACGTCTAGCCTACACTCTGACGACTACACGTCTAGCGTACACTCTGACGACTACACGTCTAGCCTACACTCTGACGACTACACGTCTAGCCTACACTCTGACGACTACACGTCTAGCCTACACTCTGACGACTACACGTCTAGCCTACACTCTGACGACTACACGTCTAGCCTACACTCTGACGACTACACGTCTAGCCTACACTCTGACGACTACACGTCTAGCCTACACTCTGACGACTACACGTCTAGCCTACACTCTGACGACTACACGTCTAGCCTACACTCTGACGACTACACGTCTAGCCTACACTCTGACGACTACACGTCTAGCCTACACTCTGACGACTACACGTCTAGCGTACACTCTGACGACTACACGTCTAGCCTACACTCTGACGACTGCACGTCTAGCCTACACTCTGACGACTACACGTCTAGCCTACACTCTGACGACTACACGTCTAGCCTACACTCTGACGACTACACGTCTAGCCTACACTCTGACGACTACACGTCTAGCCTACACTCTGACGACTACACGTCTAGCCTACACTCTGACGACTACACGTCTAGCCTACACTCTGACGACTACACGTCTAGCCTACACTCTGACGACTACACGTCTAGCCTACACTCTGACGACTACACGTCTAGCCTACACTCTGACGACTACACGTCTAGCCTACACTCTGACGACTACACGTCTAGCGTACACTCTGACGACTACACGTCTAGCCTACACTCTGACGACTACACGTCTAGCCTACACTCTGACGACTACACGTCTAGCGTACACTCTGACGACTACACGTCTAGCCTACACTCTGACGACTACACGTCTAGCGTACACTCTGACGACTACACGTCTAGCCTACACTCTGACGACTACACGTCTAGCCTACACTCTGACGACTACACGTCTAGCCTACACTCTGACGACTGCACGTCTAGCCTACACTCTGACGACTGCACGTCTAGCCTACACTCTGACGACTACACGTCTAGCCTACACTCTGACGACTGCACGTCCTGAGAAGTATGTCGAAGCTCGGGTGTAAAAACGAAGGTAATTTTAACCGGAATTTACCGTTTGGAGGAATAACAAAATATGTTAATTCATTAAATCGATAAAAATTTATAAATTTTTGTCTTTTCCCGTCTTTTTTAACAAAAAAAGAATCCAATTCCATCATCATTTTTGTGTAAACACCCGCAAGCTCCAATATGTTGGTCATGAAGTAGGCCTACAGTCAATTGGTCTCGCTTACACTGACCAATCGACTATAGTCTGGCCAATTAACCATCGATTAAAACGACTACTTTTAGGAAATACTTTTCTACAAGCTTCGAAAAAATTCCTCAGAGTTTAACACCACAAAATTTGTAGAACACTTTCTAGTATGTAGACTAAAAGATAAGTGGCACAAAGCCAAGAGGTTCTATGGTCTAGTGATCGATATGTCAAACTTAAATAAGCTTGATATATTAGAGCAACTCACTGACAAAAAAGGATGTTTAATGTAAGTGCACTACTTAAATTTTAAATGCAGTTTAATAGTGAGACTAAATAAAGATAATAAAGACAAATATAAAAAAACCAATATTATTCCTAAATATGAGACAGGTCTGAACGACTGGGAGAAGGATCCAAGAAAAACTGAAAGTACAAGAAAGAGAATATTTCGAACCACTCCTAAAACATAGAATCGTTACAGATTCTTAAGAATCTGCTTTTTCTATGTAACAGACTGAAGAACGTGATCGTCTAATTCTCTGCGTGCTAGCAAACGATTTGTTTTTCGTAGTTTTTTTTTATCAAGAAGGAATGAACTTACACATTTTACAACAGTTTTTCCCTGAAGAAAAAAAATAAACTTCGTTCCTGGTGGAAGTTTTAGCCTTATTCCCACATCAAAGACGTCATTTCCAACCTATATTATTCCGGCTGTCATACTGCCACAAAAAATATCGCCTCTTTCAGTTAATCTATTTAATTTTTGACCTTTTGTGCCAACTTATTTTTAGATGGCCGGAAAATACGTGAGCTAAATCTATTTAATATTGTGTAGTTATATCTTAAACACCTAAATAAAATATTAGTTATAATTTAAACTTATAAAGGATAAATTATACAGTACACCTCGGATTATCCGGCCCCCACCAGCGATCTCTAGGTCTCCACATTATCCGGACCCCGGATTATCCGGACCGGGCTATCCAAGAAATAAAAAAATAAAATCACGATTTTAGCGAGTTTTCGGGTGAAATGCACCTTCTAATAGTAAAATGCAAATGAAATACATTACTGACGCATTTGGAATCACAATAGTTGAAGGAATCGCATTGCCTAAACAGTATAACTGGTGCCAAATCTTAAGGCCCAGTCCGTCCGTAAGACTAATGTTAATTTTAGCATTGGGCTTATGGACGGCGTGGGCCTAATATTTAGCACCAGGTATCCTACATTACAGCATTTACGTGAAAGTGGTTTTCTGGATTGTTACTTTGGGCGCTGGCGGTAATCAAGAAAGGCGTAGCCTACGGCAATTTAGCGAGTTTTGAAGTGTTACGTTATTACTTAAGAAGAGTTACTGCAATAAGTTATGAGTTACTTTAAGTTTCGTAATGATTGTTTCAAGTTTGAGTTATTTTGAGTAACGATTATTTAATCTTAATAAATTAAATATTTTAATCTGGCGTTTTATTCCAAACGTAAAGCGTAAGTAGGGCCTACGATAAAAGGTTAAATTATATTCGTATGATTAATATCAACCAATTAGCTCTTAAATTTGTTTCAAAATTAAACCCCTGTAAAATTTGACAGACTAACATGCTGTTCAGCCTTGATACGCCATTTGCAGCATAAATTTAGCAGGAGCTAAGGTACGCGATCGCTAATTAGGCAAGATTGTAATGACCTCGGATTATCCGGATTTTTTGTTATCCGGATCGGTGTTCCGCCATATTAATCCGGATAATCCGAGGTGTACTGTACTTTCTGACTTCAATCACCGTTTAGTATAAGTGTATGACATATAGCCCCATAATAAATCCACGAGGGTGACTGCAGAAGTGATTCTGTAACGGCTTTCAACTATTAACATAAACATTTTAATACAGTACGGTACTTGATTAAATCAATCAAGTATAGAAATTGTTTGTGTAAATTATTTAAATCAGACTAATTTTAAATCAAAAATCTGCGGCGAAAACAAATTTAAAACCGCAATTTCAACGCCTTTACTATCTCCGGCCGCTTGTACCCACTCCTACGTCGAAAGAATCCCTCCCCTCTCCCTTTTCTCTCTCTCTCTCTCTCTCTCTCTCTCTCTCTCTCTCTCTCTCTCTCTCTCTCTCTCTCTCTCTCTCCCCCCCCCCTGGAGTGATTTATAGGTTCCCAACCTCTTCCTACACCGGCCGCTCAAAGGATCCCAGTTAGTCCATGTCCATGCTTAGGGACGGAAATTAATCTTAAATATCTATACATACTACTGTACATATCGGGAGAAAAATACCGATTTTCCTATGTATATAGGGAAAAGGCACTTCTGGGGGAAAAAATAACACAATTTGCAAGTTCAAAGAGGGATTGAACTATTTTCAAAAACAGGGTTTGCAGCCACGAGTTTCAAGATTTTGTTGACTTTAAAATCGCAAAATATGCTGTACACATTTTTACCGTCTGAAAAAAGCCTTAGTAATTCTCAGCTCTTAAAAAAGGTTGTTTAAAAAAACCTTTTTCGTTAAGGTCATAAGAAATTTGACCTCGTTGGAATTTGAGTTTGGTGGAATTCTACCGAATCGGAAAAGAAATATCGATAGAATTTTAATATTGAACAAAAATATTAATACGTTTTTTTGCGATGAATCGCAACTAAAATATCGATTCCTCCGATATATTTTGCGGATTCAGCCTCTGTCAAATGTAATCCCAACTGGTTATACAGTGTGTTTACGAAAAACCCTTACAGACTTCGGGTTTTGGTTACTTACATCAAAAATAAGAAAAAAGTTCCCATTAACATGAATCCTAAAATGCTAGGTTATACGTCTGTCGGTCTGAATGTGTTTTTAACATTATTTTGCATAACTTTGAAACTACAAAAGATAAGTACGAAACACAAACGGGTTCGAGGTAACTTCAAACTTGGTACGTATATGCTGAACAATATGACCTTTTTGGTGTGACGTATCAGGTTTCAACTTTGTACCATTTCAAAATGGCAGCCTTTTTTATATTTAAAAACTTAATATATTAAAAACCGTAAATGTTACGGAATAAAGTGTATGGTTATTGAACTGGTTCATACTTTTAAAATAACCTTTTTATAATAGCTTCTTATTTTAATTTGTGGAGCGGTAACCTTTGTACTTCAGGTTTTGAAACAGTAATGCACGTGAAGAATTGAATAGTAAAAATCAACACATATATGAAATATGACACACATATATGAAAAAATATATCACACATATATTAACAATGTGAACGCGTCTAAAAACTCGGCGAAAAGTTCTTAATTTTTACGTTCCTATTTTTTCACGAAGCTAAAGGTGAATTATAATCATTTAGTATAACAATTGTAATATTGCAATCAATACATCATTAAGATGACCTAATAACACTTTCTCCAAACTGAATTGTAACGAGTTATTTTCCATCCTGTTTTTGGTGTTCTCGACAGTCAAGTAATAGAAGTTACTGTTTGTTTTTATTAAGGGTGTAGTGATTTTTGAGGTCAAGTCGAGTCGAGTCGAGTTTAAAAAAATACCCGCAAATTTCGAGTTTGTTCGAGTCGAATATTTTGAATAGTAAAAGTTGAAAGTTATATTTATTATTAATCACAAAAATGTAATATTTTTGAGTTATTAAACTGGGAAGTTTTCCTATGAGTTAAAAGCAAACCTGTTTTCAAATAAAATGAATAAATAATTCAGGCCATCTTTTACTTAACTTTAAGTCATTATTCAAAATTTTATTAAACTTTCAGTCTTAGGAGATAAAACCAATCTACATCTACACTTGCTTAACTAAAAAGAGTTTTTACAACATATTTTATAGGTTTAAAAATTAAAGTTAAAACAGGATCACAGGTAAGAAAATATCGCAAATTGTAGAAGAGGAAACTAAATTTATTGATATTAATAACTCAAAAACCACTTCAATTCGAGTACAATAACTAACATTTTATGGCGGCTGTTCATGACTGGTGATGATTGAATGAAAAACGGCCGTAAAATGCGATCGCGCGTACCAATTCCGGGTAAACGGAGGGAGTAACTACTCGACTCGGACTTCCGAGTATTTTTCAAACTTTCGAGTCGAGTCGAGTAGTGTAGACTCGGCTCGAAAAAAAACTCGATAATCGAGTACTCGCACACCCCTAGTATTTATCGAAATAAATTAATATACTCATTACTTTGCTGGCTAGTGGCTACACAATCTATTCTGTTCTCTCTAGTTACTCAATTCCAACAATAATAACAGTCGTCTATATCAATAATTTGAAAGTGATTGGTCAGCCTACATCATATTTAAGAAGCTCCAGAAGAACAGATTTATTGATCAATTAGTTTTTTATCACAAACGAAAATCGTTTGATTAAAAGCATAAAAATAATGACGATGTTTTATTACGTAGAAGTATTAAATTATTTATAGAGGAGTCACTTATTTTCTGCGGTTTGTTGCACAAATATTTTTGCAAAGCAGAACACAAAATCAAGACGATTTGTTATATACCCTATCGAAGAAAGAAAAAGATCAACTTTGGTAAGTTAAAAGTAGTTGGTTTTGGAGTTAAACGACGAAAATGATTTAGTATAAGAGAAGTTAAATGTAAACCGGAAGATATAACGGAGTGCCAATATACGAATTACATTTTAACCTTTAGCAAAATAGATAACTTATCAATCTGCGACCAAAGAAAAAACCGTACATTTTATTCGTTTCTCCTAGGGATTAATACGAGTGTCGTATTATTGTACTGAACTGTATTCTAAGAAAATAGCATGTTATTGGTATTTAGTGTTTTTTTATTTAATATTAGTTATTTGATTTGGTTGAGGTATTGGTTCTTGTTCTGCATGAAATACTACACAATATAAACATAAATATAAAATTTTAGTTTTTATTTTTAATTTTTGTTATGATTATAAAGAAACTAAAACAAATTTTTTATATATAAAATTGAGATATTTAGGTAGTAAAAAAATACAATACTTTGTTTTAGAATCTTGAAAAAATTTTATTTACTTTTCCCATGTAATAACAAACAAAAACTATCATCTACATAAACATTTACTTACATTTATGACTAAAATATAAAAATTTATAAAAACTAGGCCTATGTAGGCTAGGCCTACTGACAGTTTCAACTTTTTCTGGGCTTTGTAATAAAACTCCAAAGTTTACATCATGGGCCAAATCACCAAATTCTTCTATTTCACTTTCATCACTTTCAAATAACAATGTTTTCTCATAATCTAAAATAGCTTAAAAATCATAACATATAAATGAAAAATCAAGGTAAAAGTCACCGCGAACAAAGAACGCAGACGTTCAAACGTACGCGTAAGTAAACAAACAACAGTCATGAACCGAACTTATTTCAAAGCCAACTAAATCGTTCGTGGATGTTTTCTATGGACCAAAGGCAGCTAAAATAAATGGAGAAACCATTGATCAGTCTTTTGCATCACTTAAAACATTTCGGCACTATATAAAGTGAGATTAGACCCGTTTAAACCAATGTCGCGGCAGCAGCGACATTCGAGCGGAAAGGGTTAAAATTGTGCAAAATAGAGAAAACCAGCTGATTTTATTTACCTTCTTTACTAGCATCCAAACCATAACGGGTAAACCTATAACTTCTCAGCTGATATTCCTAAAATTTAGCGCATTAAAAAAGTATGTTAAACGTTTCCCGTATTGCTTTATTCTTAGGCCATTACAAATATTTACGTTTTGTCAACGATTAACTGACTTTGATTTGATTTGACATCGTCAAAGGCATAAACTCCTTACTATCCAATTCGCCATAAACATAATACCGACTCATTCATTTTATAATGATTCTAACTATAAACTCTAAAGGCCAAAGCGAGTTGCGAACCATCGGCGACTAGGCGCACAGTTTGGCCCGAGATACACGTCGATTCTCGGTCAACTCAATCCGCCAACTCCCCTTGAGCGATTTATACCTAAAGTACGCCTAAAACTAAGAATCCAACAAGACCACTAACTCAATTGATTTATTTATCAATATACTAATTGGGTACAGTTTATGTTATGTATTACACGTTTTAAAAACGTTTTATTTGATAAAACTTAGCAAAGTTAATACATCCATTTTGTAATTCGATTAACAGGACACAATCACAATAATTATTTAATTTAATGTCAACCAGTGGCTAAATAAAACCGATAAGGGAAAAAATCAAACTTACGCGAAGATAAAGAAACAAATCGTTACAATAAACCTAATGTTATTAAAAAGAAAACGGTGCAAAAAGAAAATATTGGTAATCATTCATAGAATTAAATCCAAACAGGCAAAAGTGCAAATTGAATCCCCTTTATTAATTACAATATTCGCTTTAGATGGCAGATATTGCTTTTAAAGGTTGAATTATACAAAAACAAAAAGATACCACTATAAATATAAAATATAATATATGATAATTTAAAAAGAACGTGAATATATTAAAACATTCGTGTATGATACATCTTTAATAGCACAATTCCACATTCAAGCACAGTTTCAGAACCAGTCTTGCAGTTCTTAATAAAAACCCAATAAGAATACGGCCTAGGATGATTTCAACGTCGAGCGGAAAATTTTGATTACAGGCTACAGCGAATCAAATGCTAATAATCTAGAAAATTATGTTAATTTGTGAAGACGCGAAGCACAAAATGCAGCTTGTACAGACGATCTTGATAGTCTAATGTCAGTTCTAACGTGGAGTTATTAAGACTTAGGTGCCGGCGCCCGCGCGAAGCGTGTCGTTGAACGCGATAGAACGCGACCCTTTCACCGCAGGAATGAAGACTAGGCTCATGCGCATGCGCGAAAAATGAACGGTAAGATTACTGATTACTGATTCAGGAACGACTTGTTCTTTGAGATTCGGAAACTTGATTTGGAAACTTAATCGACTCGTGTTAACGACTAGACTAGTCGATGTTTGAAACTAATCGACTAGTCACTAGTCGATAATGAAAAGTATAAGTATATAGAACATAAAAGTATATAGTTTATGTTCCCATCACTATTTCGAGCAATATTTATTCAATAGGTGTTATTTAGTCATTAGCAAGTTATAGATACGAATTCGGTGGAGATAGCATCAATAAAAGGCCTATAAACAAGGCTATAAATCGAACTTGACATCAATATCCTAGGGAAATAAATAATTTGGATTCCATTAATAATCTACTTGAAGTGGTATCGAAAAAGATTTCAAGATATTTTTCCATCACTATTTACAAATCAGAATTGTTTTTTAATCTATGAATTGTGCAAAGTAAAATTTTGTTTAGGTATCAAATAGGCGAAAGAAGAGGGGAAACTGTTAACCTCATAATTTTGTTATTTTTATCCGAATTAACAGTATAATTATGATTACTGTGGGTAATGTAGTTAAAAGTGTGTGATCACTTTCACCTACAACCTATACAATAATGATTCATTTCTTGTGGTCATGTCATGGTTGTTTCTTATAAAGTTAATTCCAAATCGAGAACAAGTTTTTCACGAATCAATAATCTTGTTCTTTAAGAATTGACTTGAAAGAACGAGGACCGTTCATTTTCGCGCATGCGCATAATGAGCATCAGCCTAGTCTTTATTCCTGCGGCGAAAGGGTCGCGATAGAACTAAGGTAAACGCACCCGTAGACGTCACTGCTCCAATGCCTCACAATTTTGATTTATTTGCCTTAATCATAATCAAATGTGGCATGTTTGTAATGCATTTTACATAAGATTTATTTTTGAGTACTTTTTAAAGTTAGTATTTTAACTCATACTTTAAAAATATTGGTTGATGGAAATCTTAACTACCCGATTAAAAGAGGTTGGAGAGACAGGTGCTGCTATAGAATGCTGCGGCGAAGCTTGAAACTTTTGCTCTGCCCTAGACAATGCACGAAATAGTGCGTAATAATATTGTTGGACATTTTCAAAAACATTAACTTAATGAAAATGTCGTAAACACACTTATTTCAACTAATATCTTTAGTCAATCATGGTGAAACAGCAAGCAACGGACACTCGTACGTGTAGTCACCGAGCAGAATGTATTCCTCCGTGCCGGCTAATTTTCATCACAAGTCAGCTGATCGCAAACAATTCCTTCAAATTTGCCTTGAATTTTCGCTTGACATGCCTTTTGGTATGCAAAGATTTGTCGTTGTTATTAATTAGGTAATTTCAAAAGTCGAGTATTAGAAATCTTAATTAAATTATCTACCGGACGTAAGAAGCCGATTTTCGATAAGTTTGATAAACGCCGTAAAAAAACACAATCGAAAGTTATTTTTTCAATTTTCCAAAAATGGCTAGTTTATGTGAAAATAGCTCCTGCGTCCGGTTGAGTTTAAAAAGAGCTTTAATTTGACATAAACTTAAGTTTTCCGACCAAAATAAACGAGAATTCCTGCATACCAATTAACATTGGTTTTTATGGAGTATAAATCCAATATGGCGGCCAACTCCAACCTCGTCTTGACATCGCTTTTCGGAGTTCTCCTCATCGGAATCGTTAAGGAGGTAAGTTTGATTATTGTAATTTCAGCGTTATTTGTGAGTAAGTTAGTGTAAATGAGTAACTTAGTGTAAGTTGAGTAAAAATTAAATTTTGTGATGGCTTACAACTCTTCATTCACTGTCAGGAAAATGCTTTAGTTGATTTAAAAAATGTTTAAAAATATTTAAAAACCATTTCCCCCACCTCCTATGTTTATACGCTTTTTAGGCTACTCCTAGCAATGCGTGCATGTGTTTGTTAGCGAATTTCCTTAAAGGAATAAGCTATTACGGTAGGTCTCATGGTAAGACCTAAGTCCGAGACCATGTTAACTTTTCATTTTGGGGTCCCCAGAAGCAAAAAACACCATTCGTTCGAATTTATATATATATATATGTCTGTTAACACGATAGCGGCCGTAAATATGGTCCGATCTTAATGAAATTTGGTACAGACGTGTAAAGTGGTAATCACTCGGACGAGTTCGTGAACCAGCCCAATCGGACCACCGGAAGGGGGGTAAAGGGGGATAAACCCCCCAAAAATGGGTTTTTTGAGTTTTTCACATAGAAAAATAAAATTTATCAAATTTTTGTTGGCACCATTGAATTCAGCTCAAAAAAACAAACAATTTAGTATTTTGAATTACTGCTCTATGTCCATTGGTTACCGAGGTATTGAAAGTGGTAAACACAGTACGTTGTCTCAATGTTAACCTTATGGGAAATAAGTAAAATTCTATATTTCGCTAATTTCTCAACATATATTGAAAAAACTTGGTAAATGGCTTCTTCTAGTTCAGATCTACCAAATATTGAATTAAAACTAACCAGTTTAAACATACCTGTAGCAGCAAACCTGCATACTCATTCCCCATGTTATTCTTATGGAGCTTACAAAAACATGTCAAATCTCGCTATGTTGGATTGAAATATTTTGTTTTGCACTTGAAATTCGCTGAGTATGCAGGTCTGCTGCAACGAGGGTATGATTTTATTTTAAGAAGGCTTTCAAGTCTTCATTCGCCGTCAGGAAAATGCTTCAGTTGATTTAAAAAATGTTAATAAAATATTTAAAAACCTTTTTCCCCCACCTCCTATGTTTATACGCTTTTTAGGCTACTCCTAGCAATGTGTGCATGTGAGCAAAATAATAACTTGTCTCCCAGCGGGAGTTAAGTGGTTACTTTGTCTCCCGCCGGCAGGGAACAAAGCAAACCCATGAGAATATTGTTGAAATCAATAATTAAAAAATTAGAATGCTTTAAAATTTCCACGCACAGATGCAAATGTGTTGCAACTCCGCGAATGCAGGCGCTAACAGCTGATTCAGTTTTATTAAAAATCAAATAAAAATAACACTTAACGTCAACCAGCTGTGAGAACGCCTAAGAATAAAGCACGCAAGAACATTGCAGCTATCAGCTGATCGCTAACCATTAATGGTTGCAGCTACCATGGAATCAGCCTTTTCAGGGACTCAAAGTTAACCCTTAAGTACTGGCGCGAGGTGTTTTAAGACCCCCAGGTCTGGAAATTTTACTCTAGAAGCTGAAATAAGTTATCAGCTATGCTGTGCGTCCTAGTACTTTCAAGTTACATCCCCCCTCACCTGTTAACAGATTTTGTTAGTTCATCACATTCTGTTGTGGGTGAAACTTGCCCTGGGGTGCACCTAGACCCCCGCACCAGTGGTTGCGTTCTAGCACGGCGGTGATTTTTACATGTATTATTTATCACTAGAAAGTAAAGTTTAGCTTATTTTTCATTTTTGTTCATTCTTAGTAATTTCCAAACATGAATAATGAAAAAGCCGATGTGTGTGAGCCACATGAAAACTGTTTGCCAAAAGTATTGGAACTCCAAGATGCTTCAGAGTAGTATGGACTTAAGATTCCAAAACATGTTTCTTGTAACCAAAAATTTATAGGATTCCTTGTACTTTTCAAGATTTTATTAAATTTGTTCAAAAAAACTTTTTAAAAAATTTGATGCTTTTTTTGATTTGTGATGCTTATATATGGCGATTGTTTTGTTTTCTCAACAAAAATTGCCATATTTTTAGTAAGATTTTAGATATCTAAGTTTAGGTTAAGTTTAGGTCTAAGTTTAGATGTCTAAGTTAAGGTCCAAAAAATAAGCAATCTATTATTAATATACTGAAAATATTATTTTTTCCATGTTCCCAACACTAATTTAAAATAATATAAGGTTTAAAACATTTTAAATTGCACTTTAAATTTTTCATGCAAACTGAACAAAACCCTTACATTTTCAACCAAACTTTTCGTAATTTAAAATTTTTCTTTTTTATATAATTAAATTTGAGTAAATATACTTGAAATTGATAAATAACGGTTTAAAACATTCCAAACTATAAGGAAATCAAAGGTTTTGTAAAAAAAGTGCCAGTAGTAGTGTCACCAAAAAACGCCAGTACTGAAGGGTTAAAGGACTTCCCCGATAAATAACATGGCGTCTATGAGAACATTGGGAAACATCCGTCTTCGGCGAGACACGGACAGGGCTTGTAACAGTTCTTGAGGTTGAAAAAAATAAAAAAAATAACTCAAATAAGAAAAAAAATAACCAAAAAATAACCTTTTGTGCAAAAAAATGCTGCTAAAAATTAGAAAACCGGCGTTATATTGGGGATAATACATTCTTAACCTTGGTAAAAAAGAAAATCTCGACAGACTAATCACAAATCTGCCTAGATTTGACGGCGAGACTTGGTTTTCACGCAACGAGACTTAGTTTTCACGCATTTTAGGATGATGAGATTCATCTGCCGCGATGCTGCTACAAGATCGTCTGACAGATGAATACTGTAAACAGGGCTTATAGCAGTTCTTGAGGTTGAAAAAAATAAAAAAAATAACCAAAATTCTAAAAAAAATAACAAAAATAACCGAATTCCAAAAAAAATAACAAAAAATAACCAAGAGCAAAAAAAATTACAAAAAAATAAAAAAAATAACCTGTTACAAGCCTTGCACGGGCCATCGAGTGGAAATGTATGAAGATCATTTACATAGAATGACTGCGCCTCGAGGTTTATAAATCTTCCACCGAATGAAACGACCGCCCGCGTCCGTCTCCTTGGTATAAAAAGGCCTTTCTAAATCCTTGCTCTGAACATAACGCTTCTATATAGAAGGAGTACATTGTATTGTGATGCTTATTACATGAAGAGCTATTTCCCAAAGAGCTAGTTAAAGACCATTTGGAAAATTTTACAGGGGGAAAAACAATCGGCAATCCTACATCTGACTGAATCTTTTTTATTAATTTTTCGCAGGAGAATTGGGGTTAGTACTGACAAATTAACACATAATTCTATTTCAGAACATTTTTTAAGGAGATAATCGACTAATAAATTTGATACAACGTGGATATAGTACGGATACGTGGTTATATAACGTTTGAAACAAAAATTTCCAAGATTTCAGCGGATATGAATCGATTTGAAAAAATAAGGATATAACATGATTTGAATCCGACACAATTTAGATTATGTTGCCTAATTTATATTGTAGTAATGGATAACATAACCTATTTTAAAATGAACCCTAGCTTAGACATTAGTAGGCTTACCATAAATTTTCAGTGCCAACCCCGGACACCAAAAAAACCGGGGGAGGAGAGGGGGACAAGGAAAATAGTGTGGTAAAGTTTGGACCGGTGTAATTCTAAGGGTCTCGGCAGATAAGCTACTTTCCTGCCGTTTTTGCGTGGCATTATCATTTTTTGAATACTGATTGGCTAAAAAACAATGATGTAGGTCTTGTGAACAAGCAGAAGACGCAGTTGAGCAGTTGTCGCGCAACGAATTAGCCCGTCGCCGGCCGTGACCATTTTAGTGTGATACCTGGTGAAACCATAATAGGCCTATATCCCTTCGTTTCGATTGAAATTTCTTTTGTTTTCTATAAACTTTCTTGATAACTGTTCAAACCTAATTGCCAATTCATTTATTTGGGGCGTCTACCTCTATTTTTCACGCAGGCTGACTAAAACTCCGGACAAAATTCAACCCCGGACGTTTCCCCGGACGCAATCCTGAAACCCGGACTGTCCGGGGAAATCCCTGACGTCTGGTAAGCCTAGACATTAGGTAGTGGATATAGTTTAATTTGCACCAAAAACGTGGATATAACTCGTTTTGGAAAAAAATGTTTTTTGAACCTTCATAACACGCTGGATATAGGCACAGTGATATAAACTATTTTGCTCAAAAACCTACTGATTGGGATGTGGAGCATTATGAAGAATGTGAATTTGAGGTTATCTCGAAATCTTCAAAAATGGATATAACTTGTTTTGAAAAATAGCTCGTCATATATAGTGTATGATCTGGTTTTATATGTTGACAAATATAAGTTTTTCTCCACCTACTATCTAAAGTCGTCTTTCAGTCCCTTCAGTCCTTGAATAGGTAAAAAAATATATTTTGCCCCCATTAAAAATTACTAGATTATTATTTTAAACGCCATGGGACCCATGGAACTAAAAGTTATTTCATAAGAAATAAATGGGAAGAAATCCGGCAGCGCTGTTATGACAGAGAAAACGTGGCAACACTGTCAATTTTCATTTGCGTACCGTACTCTAAATTTATTTCAGGAACTTTAGTGTTTCAACTTAAGAACACAAAACCATAGTTTTAATAGCCAGGTAATAATGGTTTGTATTAATTTAACATTGGCAACTATGACATGACAAACACATGATCTTATGTTAGTTGTTGCCGAGATGCCGAACGTGTATTTTGCATGTTTTGTTCTGCAACTGTCAAGATCTTTTTGAAAAACAAAATTGCAAACCTGGGCCTTTTACATAAAAAGCGTTTGAGAATCATGCAGCAGTATTTTGAAACGTAACGGAAGTACGATTATAAAACCATTGCGATCTAGGCAGCGAATAGACCTTAGAGGATTTAGTAATACAGTAATAATAGCCATAAAAAATTAAAACTAATTACTGTTCCATTAACAAATTTTACTGTTTGCTTTTTAAAGGATTTTCACCATCGACCACATAGTGCAAATAGATGGAGCATAGGCCCGCGTGCGATGAAGCAAGAGATAGTCCTTCGGTGACAAGGTGGCGGAACAAATTACGTAAAAGATTAAAAATAGGGTATCAAATTAAAGGTCTGAATCTCACAATCACTATGGTACCAATTATAAACTGTTTAGAGGCAGTTTACACATCGTAAAATTCGACAACCTAGAAGCTTGTTCTGACATTTTTTAAGAGAAGCTGCCGCCGCGGAATGCATCTGCAACGTTCCTATGATGCGTAAACTGCTTCTAAACAATTTATAATTGGTACAATAGTAATTGTGAGATTCAGACCTTTAATTTGATACCACATTAGTATTTTTGTAGTCGACTACATTTTTGTAAATAGCAGTTTAGGATTGATTTTGTTTTTATGCTGGCGCCGCCGCCGCACGGATAAACTCTCCCACAATAACTAAGTTACAGTATCAACCAAACTACGGCAGCTATTTTTTTTCAAAAAATATGATTTAAAAAACTCAACTCTTTAGCAACAATTTCGACCGAATAAAAAAAAACAGCCGACTACTTTTTTCATGTCATGTTTAAAATGTGAATAAAAACTTATGACTTTTTATCATTTTTTAAAATAGAACAAAAATTATTTTGGCAATGTGATCACCAATACAGTACTATTACTATTCAAAACTAAAGGGCTCTCCACATGCAAAATTTCAACATTAAGCTTCAATGCTAAATGGAATAAACTATAAGTTATTTAAAACATGAGCACTGTCAGATAACGCGGTTTTAGGCGTTGTTTTGTGTTTCTATAACGAAAGAATATGGCGGCCCCTGCTTCATTCGCTGCAATGCTATTAAGATTGGGATGCTCTGTCTATTTGTACAATGTGGTCGATGATTTTCATTCAGCATGGCGAAGAGATTTTATGAACATGCAATTCATCTTTTTAAAAGTCAACGAGTAAACCTGTTGCTCGAAATCGAGCAATTGTTATGTATTGATTTCAAAATAAAAATAATTATGGTTCAGTGTTCTAGAACTATTTTATTAATTGTATGGTTGAATTTCCTGTTATACTGAAACTTTTTACAAAAGCTTTTTAAAACTAAATTTTTTGTGAATACTCAGTCATCTTTAAGAAGATGTCCATGTTTCGCGGCCCTAAGTAGCGTATAACCCGTCTTAATCTCAAACCGAACTAAAATGGTTCAATAAATCTACTTATAATCAATGTTAAGTCTGTTTCTTTTTTCTTTTATTTATATTTATATTTATAGAATTTATACATAAGAATAAATTTAAGAATAGATTAATAAGAATTTAATAAGAATATATTTATTGATCCTTTTAGTATTTTTCTTTGGAATATAAACATATGTAAATATTAAGATCTTCACACATGTGATTCAAAATAAATGTTTTTAGAACTAAATTCTGACCTCAAGTATGTATTAGGATAATAGTTTATTTATTTACATCTTCCATCGACTGAAATGCCTCCAGCTCTACATGCAATGGTTTCAATTCCATTAACAACATATGGCTTTGCTGAAAAACTTTGTTTGCTCCAATCAGCTGCTTTATTTGAAATTTATATTCCCATGTTAAATCTTATGGACTAATACGAAACTTAAAGGGCGTCTAGGGCTCGTCCCTTTAGTCAAACCTTTTTAAATTTTATTTCCTGCAAAACTTCACGCCAAGCTCTTGTCAATGACACCAAAAACATGAAAATCGGTTCAGTAGTTTAGGAGGAGTCTTTGTAACAAAAGAACTGCTCGTGTATTAAATAAGTATAGATACATAATATTCAAAGCCTATATGAGCCTACATATGCAATAGGGATCCAAACCACTGCATAGTCAAACTGAGAAAAACAAGGTTAAAGTTTCTACTTCATTATTAATTCCTGTCTAAGTTTAACGTTATAAATTTGCATTGCATGTATAAAAGTGACTCTCCTCTGTTTATAAATGATAGGTTTAATGTCATAGTCCATATATTCCCTTTGTTATTAATTGTTTTGTGGCTTGGATCCTTTTTGAATAAAGACGTTTAGGGCAATGTATACATTGTTTAGAGGGTCCAAGCCACAGTTGTTGTGTTGTGTCATTTTTCAGGTGATTTTGCAAACAAGATCCAGTCAACTGAAACCAAAAAACAAGGAACAAGCTACAAATACAAAAAAAAGTTACAAACAAACTCAATAATCTTCTTATGTCATTCACT
Organism: Flexamia atlantica; assembly: GCA_035578135.1. Lineage (NCBI taxonomy): Eukaryota > Metazoa > Arthropoda > Insecta > Hemiptera > Cicadellidae > Flexamia > Flexamia atlantica. The sequence goes on along the minus strand of JAQJVK010000040.1, from coordinate 3,116,067 downwards.
AGTTATTTGTAAGCTACTCTTGTCCTTGTAATTGTAAGTAATATCTAGGTAATCTCTCATAGAACATGCCATTGGATCCTTATTGCTAAATCTGAACGTATCTTTACAGATATGTGGGTTGGTTCCAAGCAAGATTTTACTGCTTAAATAAGCTAATTTTGGTCAGATCTTTTTTGCATAAAATAAATCAATGTTTCTTTTATTTGGAAATAACAAAAACTCAACATTTTAATATTTGTGGGTTGGATCCCTATTGCATATGTAGGCTCATATATAAATACATGCAAAGTGTTGAAATGCAAAAGCAAAAGTCAAAAGACGTAAGTCAAGAGACAAAAGCCAAAGCAGTCAGCATAGTGTAGTAAGATTTACAAAGCTAATTATTGTATCTACACTCTGTCCTAGAGTAGCAGGCTGCAACTGAAATCTGTTGCGTTTGCGAACTTCTCTAGCTGAAGAGGCGAATTGAAGCCGAAACAGAACTACAAGCCAAAGACAACAAATGATTAGTTTGTGTCTGCCAAGACGATTTTGCGACAAGGCTTTGCTCTTCCAATACCTATTGAGTAACGGATCCCTTTTGGATAATTTTCCTTTTGGGTAACCGATCTCTTTGGTAAAAGGTTTGAGCAACCAAGTTGCTTATCGAATGGCGCACAAAATGGGTTTGATTTAAGAAAGTCCCAGTTTGGCATGTTTTTCGGTTTCGAACTATTAGGTTCTCATCAGCACTGCAGTGCCGAACCGAACAGAAACCGAAAAACATGCCAAACTGGGACTTTCTTAAATCAAACCCATTTTGTGCGCCATTCGATAAGCAACTTGGTTGCTCAAACCTTTTACCAAAGAGATCGGTTACCCAAAAGGAAAATTATCCAAAAGGGATCCGTTACTCAATAGGTATTGGAAGAGCAAAGCCTTGTCGCAAAATCGTCTTGGCAGACACAAACTTATCATTTGTTGTCTTTGGCTTGTAGTTCTGTTTCGGCTTCAATTCGCCTCTTCAGCTAGAGAAGTTCGCAAACGCAACAGATTTCAGTTGCAGCCTGCTACTCTAGGACAGAGTGTAGATACAATAATTAGCTTTGTACATGCAAAGTATCATAAATAAGTCTTAAGAATTTTCCAAGGACGTTACACTTGGCGAGTTAGTCGGCCGCGGTTTCTTATCGCGATATGACTGATAACGCGCGACCTCGCCGTGATAACGAGGGGAAGTCGCCTTATCGTTCTTATCAGCAACACTCGGCGTCGCTGTGGACGAATTGCGAAGCTGCAATTATAGCACTTACAGTCCGCGTCGAATTACTTGGCCTATTAACATTAGTCTTATGGACGGATTGGGCCTAGTTATTTGAATGGGTCTATAATATAGGGTACAGTAGTTAGTTTTTTTCAACGCATCCCATTTCTAAGATTGAATAATGCGCATATAAATATAAAATGAGTATTGTTATGTTAATATTTAAATTTTATACAACCTATAACAGGGGTTGTAGCAGTTCTTGAGGTTGAAAAAAATAAAAAATAATTAAAATAAGAAAAAAATAAATTAAAAAATAACATTGAGTAAAACAAAAATTTAGCTAAAAATTATAAAGCCTGCGTTATATTAGGGTTATTACATTTTTAACCTTGCAAAAAAAATCTCGACAGACTAATCACAAATCTGCCTAGATTTGACGGCGAGACTTGGTTTTCACGCAACGTAGGCTGACGAGATTAGTCTGCCGCGATGCTGCTACGAGATCGTCTGACAGACGAATAGAGTGAACAGGGAGGGCTTTTAGCAGTTCTTAAGGTTGAAAAATTTATAAAAATAACCAAATTACAAAAAAAAACCAAGAGCAAAAGAAAAAATACCCCCGTTGCAGCAGACCTGCATACTCAGCGAATTTCAAGTGCAAAACAACATATTTCGATCCAACATAGCGAGATTTGACATGTTTTTGTAAGCTCCATAAGAATAACATGGGGAATGAGTATGGAGGTTTGCTGCTACAGGTATATTAAAACTGGGTGGTTTTAATTCAATATTTAGTAGATCTGAACTAGAAGAAGCCATTTACCAAGTTTTATAAAGATATGTTGAGAAATAAGCGAGATATAGAATTTTACCTATTTCCCATAAGGTTAACATTGGGACAACGTACTGTGTTTACCACTTTCAATATCTCGGCAACCAATGGACATAGAGCCATGATTCAAAATACTAAATTGTTTGTTTTTTTGGGCTGAATTCAATGGTGCCAATAAAAATTTGAAAAATTTTATTTTTCTATGTAAAAATCTCAAAAAACCCATTTTTGGGGGGGTTTACCCCCCTTTACCCCCCCCTTCCGGTGGTCCGATCGGGCTGGTTTACGAACTCGTCCGAATAATTACTACTTTACACGTCTATGCCAAATTTCATTCCGATTGGACCATTTTTGCGCAAGTTATCGTGCTTAAAGACACATATATATATATAGATATATATATAGATATATAGATATATATATCTATATTTATGAAAGTGAACGAATGGTGTTTTTGGCATCTGAGGACCTCAAAAAGAAAAGTTATGATGGTTTTAGGCTTAGGTCTTACCATGAGACCTACGGTAACAGCTTCTTCCCTATAGGGGAAATTCGCTAAAAGAAAAAATAACCCGCTACAAGCCCTCTTTTAATATAGGTTTGATCACATTTAGTTTACATTATGTATTCAAACAATCCGCCATTGGCAATTGTACAAAGTTGTGCTTTCTCCATCAAATTCCTGTACAAGTGTTGGTATAGGTACATCTTTGAATTTCTTGCATTAAATTTGTTGTGTTTGTTTTGAGGTGCTGAATATCCTGTGAATTGATTTCGTTGGCCTTACCTTTTATGTATCCCCCCCTAAAATATATATATATATATATATATATACACAATGGGGTCAAATCCGGGGATTTTGAGGGGGAATAATTCTTCACTGGTAAAATAAAGTTATGGTTGCGTTTAAAAAACATACACCCTGTAATATCAGTCTTGGACGGACTAGGGTTGCCATACGTCGAAAATTTTTGGGACCGTCTCCATATTTGGCCAAAATGTCCCAAAGGGCTAGGACGCGCAACTGTACCGAATTTCTATTGATCTTAACGTTATTTTAAATATTCCCAAAGATAATGATTAAATTGATCAAATTTAATAATTAATAATTTGAGAGTTGTGAATATTTATTTCCTGAGAATAATTTAAATGCCCGCTAAGACCGCTGAAACAGGCCTACAAGACGGGATTAATTTTTATTTTGCAATCAGCAAGTTTATTAGAATGACAGAGGTAAAGTAGCTTACAACGTCTACGAATAGAATAGCGGGCCCGGCGACAGGATTTTCGAGCCCGGGCCCTGGGGCCTGACCACCTTTTTAGCGAATTTCCCCTATAGGGAAGAAGCTATTACCGTAGGTCTCATGGTAAGACCTAAGCCCCAGACCATGATAACTTTTCGTCTTGCAACCCCCAGAAGCAAAAAACACCATTCGTTCGAATTTTTAGATATATATATATATATATATATATATATATATATATCTATATATCTATATATATATGTGTCTGTTAGCACGATAGCGGCCGTAAAAATGGTCCGATCTTGATGAAATTTGGTACAGACATGTAAAGTGGTAATTGATTGGACGAGTTCGTGAATCAGCCCGATCGGACCACCGGAAGGGGGGGTAAAGGGGGATAAACCCCCCCCAAAAATGGGTTTTTTGATAATTTTACATAGAAAAATAAAATTTATCAAATTTTTGTTGGCACCATTGAATTCAGCTCAAAAAAACAAACAATTTAGTATTTTGAAACACTGCTCTATGTCGATTGGTTACCGAGATATTGAAAGTGGTAAACACAGTACGTTGTATCAATGTTAACCTTATGGGAAATAAGTAAAATTCTATATCTCGCTTATTTCTCAACATATCTCAATAAAACTTGGTAAATAGCTTCTTCTAGTTCAGATCTACTAAATATTGCATTAAAACCACCCAGTTTTAATATACCTGTAGCAGCACACCTGCATACTCATTCCTCATGTTATTCTTATGGAGCTTACAAAGACATGTCAAATCTCGCTATGTTGGATTGAAATATGTTGTTTTGCATTTGAAATTCGCTGAGTATGCAGGTCTGCTGCAACGGGGGTATTTCATTTTATTTTAATGAATGTAAAACATTTGCTTAGGTAATTTTGTTTGGATACCAGTCCTAAACTTAAAATATACCTTTACAATATTGAATCTTTCTTTACTGTCAGGGGTTGCGAGCAGGGAGAAGAATGTTAAATGGCGGAAAATCCTTCGGAAAAGAATCCTGAATTTAACCAACAAAGTTATGGCAGCCCTAGGTCCAGGCCACGTCACCCACTTCGTACTAGTAACCAACAAGTTAAGTACAGTAATGCTCTACAGTTGCAATATCGTAAATGGCGGCAATTATAATTTAACAATTATGTAAACAAAGTACAGTATACATAAGTAGTGTTAAGCCCGCCATCCACGAGCGAACTTTGTCCGAAAGAAAGCACTGATTTTGTCCGCGCGGACAATGTTCGGCAGACAAATTGTCAGTGGTCTCGGCTAAAAACCGCGGGCGAATTTTGTCCGTGGCGGACAATGTTCGCTCGTGGATGGCCAATCCCAATTTTGTCCGTCTCGTCGTCAAGTTTTCTCCCATTACAAACCCTTTAAAATATATTATACAACACCACCATAGGGGTACATACATACATACATGCATAAATATTAAATAACAGATAAGTACTAATGTAAGTTACAGTATACGTGCAAATAGTTTTATTACTCGCAATTACTTTATTATTTTATTTAACGTTAATTAAAGTTTAATTACTGTACTGTGTTAAGTAGTTTACAATTACTTTATATTATTATTTCAAATTGGGACAGTGTATTTTCTTCTTGTAGTTTCTTGAGAGATTTAAACTTATTGCGATACGTCGTACCGTTTCCGGTCCCACGGTATACCGGGACCAGCGACCAAAGAATCGCTGACCGGGACACCTGCGAGTGCACTGTGACTAAGTTCAGTCGCTCAGATCATCAGATTGAATACACATCCAGTTTTAAGCTCAATGTCCTGGAGGTCGTGGTGTGATAGTGTGTACTGTTGTGTGTTGTTTTCTGTTTCGTATAAGAACATTTTTCTTTGGTATAAGCAAGCCTAGTTATGTCGGAAGCTCCGGAAGCGAACACGAATGATAGATTCTTGGAAGAGGAGGTTCCAAAGTCAAAAAAAGAAAAAAATATTGAATTAGAAAATTAAAAACAATTAACAGCAAAATTCATGACCCCTACATTTTTGAAGGAGTAATGAATAAAAAATGTACACTTTAAAAAGTTCCTCACTCACATATATATATAAACACACAAAAAAATAATAACTACACAGATACAAAACTAAAATGTACTGTACTACGCGGTGCTGCCAGCTCTGCAGTTGTCAATAGATTGATCGAAAACGTAAAAAATCATCCCCTCCACAGATTTTGTCCGCGCTGCCTCACGGACAAAATCCGCTCGTGGATGGCGGGCTTTAACAAGAAGTAACAAAGTAGAGCTATAAACTACTTGACTAAAGTTTCAACCAAAATAACTAAGGGTTTGGTCCAAACTAACAAACTGGGTTGAGTTTTCAACCCAGTTTGTTAGTTTGGACCTTACCCTAATATGTTTATATAACGTGTTTTTACAATTTTACCAATTTTACCTTAGGGAATGAATGACGCAGTTCACCGAGGCCTAAACATGTAGGCCTAAAATATTGTTGAAATATTGAGCAATATTTCATCAACAATACTTGATCAACAATATTGTTGAACTTTGTTGGACATTGGATATTGTTGTTTGTTGAATATTGAATACAGGTGATTATTGTTAATTAAAAACGAAAGATCATCTCAAATAAGTGGATAGTGTTTTGGGTTTGAAGGTTTTTATTACAAAGGATCAAAAAAGGGGTTCCCTAGATTTCAATATCATCTCAAATAAGTGGATATTGTTTTGTATTTGAAGGTTTTTATTAAAAAGGATCAAAAAAGAGGTTTCCTAGATTTTAATATCAACTCAAATAAGTGGATATTGTTTTGGATTTGAAGGTTTTTATTAAAAAGGATCAAAAATGGGGTTTCCTAGTTTTGAATATAAGATAAAATACATTTTCTATGTTTATTCATGATAGTTTTGACTCATCAATGTATTTTCACCACGACCTACGACAATTTCATTCCACTTCTCATAACTCCCCGCAAATAAAACTACCGGAAATGAGTGTTTTTATTACAAAGGATCAAAAAAGGGGTTTCCTAGATTTGAATAAGTGGATATTGTTTTGGATTTGAAGGTTGTTATTAAAAAGGATCAAAAATGGGGTTTTCTAGTTTTGAATATAAATTAAATACATTTTCTATGTTTATTCATGATAGTTTTGACTCATCAATATCAAATAAGTGGATATTGTTTTGGATTTGAAGGTTCTTATTAAAAAGGATCAAAAATGGGGTTTTCTAGTTTTGAATATAAATTAAAACACATTTTCTATGTTTATTCATGATAGTTTTGACTCATCAATGGATTTTCACCACGACCTACGACAATTTCAATCCACTTCTCAAACTCCCTGCAATTAAATCCACCGGAAATGAAAAAAATCGCAATTTTCCCGACGCCGGAAGTTGGCCGTAAACAGCGGTGTTGCAACGTGGGAAGGGCGGCGGTGGGCGCGCGGCGTTGCCAGTTCTCGCCGGCCGTTGTTTTGACGGAGGATTGGCAACACCGTTCGCCGCTCCCGCGCCGGCGACCGCTACGGCATACACAATGTATTCGGTCTGCTCATGCGATCAGTGGAATTTAATCGCTCTTTCGTGTGAGACCAATTATAAAATAATAACTAATTAAGTGGTAAAATATTTGGAGATTGAGACATTTTGCAATCCTGCTGGCTTATCTGATTGGGCCTAAATTAACTTGTACAGTACCATAATAACTAATTACCTTACTGAACTCTTTGACTTATCGACCGTGACTGATCAATGTTAAGTCCACAAAGTATCAATTGCTATTTTCTCATCTTTAAACCGTAAGAAGTTTTCTAAAACGAGATAGACAAAAATAACTGTAATCAATGTAGCATCTTATCAATAGGGGGGAAATTATGTTTACAACAGCCTTCGTGTTTATCCAGAGCTCTGGAAAAAGGAAAATACCCCCGTTGCAGCAGACCTGCACACTCAGCGAATTTCAAATGCAAAACAACATACTGTATTTAAATCCAACATAGCGAGATTTGACATGTTTTTGTAAGCTCCATAAGAATGACATGGGGAATGAGTATGCAGGTTTGCTGCTACGGGTATATTAAAACTGGGTGGTTTTAATTCAATATTTAGTAGATCTGACCGAGAAGAAGCCATTTACCAAGTTTTACCAAGATAAGTTGAGAAATAAGCAGATATAGAATTTTACTTATTTTCCCATAAGGTTAACATTGGGACAACGTACTGTGATTACCACTTTCAATATCTCGATAACCAATGGACATAAAGCAGTGATTCAAAATACTAAATTGTTTGTTTTTCAAGCGAATTCAATGGTGCTAACAAACATTTGATTATTTTTATTTTTCTATGTAAAAAACTTATAAAACCCATTTTTGGGGAGTTTTACCCCCTTTACCCCCCCTTCCGGTAGTCGTATCGGGCTGGTTTACAAACTCGTCCGAATAATTACTAGTTTACACGTCCATGCCAAATTTCATGAAGATCGGACCATTTTTACGCGAGTTATCGTGCTTCAAGACACACACACTCATTTAGATATCGGTTGGAAATAAAATCTAACAAAGGGTACTCAGTTCTTGTCATTTATTGCATATTATATATATAGATATATGTATATTTATGAAAATGAACGAATGGGGTTTTTGACATCTAAGGACCTTTAGAGGTCCTTAACCTTAAGAAAAGTTATGATGGTCTCGGGCTTAGGTCTTACCATAAGCCTACGGTAACAGCTTCTTCCCTATAGGGCAAATTTGCTTATATAAGTGAGACATTTACTATTGGCATTACGTACAATCATCAAAATTACTTAAAAATGTCACGGAAACTGAAAATGGCCCCGCAAAAAAACAACTTAAGTTCCATAATGACCTTGGTGTAAAAGAGCTGCACTAGTGCACTATCGCTATCACTTTACCTTTGACCTTTACTCCACCTTTCTCTCCCTCCCCCCACTTTGAGTGGGGGAGGGGGGAGGGTCAGTCAGCTGTTCACTTCCATCAATCAATTCCCTCCCCCCTTTTACCCTCCCCCCTTCAACTCGACCCACGGTGCATCAGGCAGGGAACGGTTGCCAATGTTGTCATTGTCACAACCGGATATAGTCGGAGACGAATTACGTGGCCTGCGGATGTGCCATATTAGATATTATGTGATATTAGTTACACTTCCATATTAGTTACAAAGTAATATTAGTTGAAAAAACCTAATATCTGTATTAGGCTATTAGGATTCATATTAGGTTTTCAGTTCGCTGTTTTGAGAAGCTTTGGCTGAAAATTGACACCTTGAGCTTATCCTGTTAAAAAATATATGTCGTTTAAAAAAATATTAAGATTAAGAATCACCAAAATTTAATAAATTTGACGAAAATATTTGTTTATTTATTGCTGTTACAGTTATTATATTACAAAAATACATTTTATGCAAAACGATTAGTCTACTAGTGTTTTTTTTTCAACAATTAGCCTACAATGTTATTAAATAGACCTAGTTTAAAATTACTTACACCGGTTATTTTTATTTTCTAACATACTAATATTTGTATAATATTAAATATTCGTAATACATAATATGCAGAATGTGATATCTCCTGCCCAGCGACCGCCCTGAATTAGCTATAAATTTTGTTACGTGGGATAACTCTCACATTAGTTTAGGAAAATGAATATACCTTATTTTTTTTGTTGACGCAAGTGATGAAACATACAGGAAGTCGAATTAATCGGTTTAGAGTGTAGAATTAGTAAGGTAAAGATGTATTAGTATTAGTCAGAATCACATATTAGTTACTTTTAAATCAGTTACTTTTACATACCGTATACAATACGAAAAACCTAATATTAATATATTCGGCCATCCCTGAGGCCTATCCAGTCCGTAGGCCCAATGCTAAATTTAACGGCGTTGATTGAATTAATATTTTTCTGAATGATTAATTGAGCTTTAAACCCTCAACACTTACATAATAAACATTCAAAGACTATACTAAATACTTACGTCCAGTTATATTTATTGAGATCTAATTTACGATAAAAAATATTACATTTGCTTTGTTGCAATGGTTTATGATAGTTGTATTCAATACATTCAAGAGTTGTATATGTACATCCCTAATTATTTTACAATGTAAAATTCAAATACTCCTTATATTTCCATTTATCGATATTTCGACACCTCCTAAGTCCTCTATATGTCGAACTATTGAGTCTAATGTAGTATAAACAAAGCAGTTTACCTTTTAGTAAATTATTTAATTTCTTCTGTGTAATTCACTTTCAAATTCAAAACGTTTTGGTCCGCTTTACTATATACAATTCATTATTTATTTGCATACAACGCTAACGTGATTAATAACATTTTTTCCAAAATAAGAACACGCGGTCACTCTGTTTCTCGACGAAAAATTAAAGCGGGACAAACAATTAATACAAACAATCTGTACTGATAACATTATCAAAAGCCGCCGCCGGCGCCAGCTGATGACACACTGAAGTGCCAACATTTCAAAACTAAATTTACCTCCAAATTAACCATCACACCATTGTTTCTGATATATGAGCGCTTTTCGAAGGAATTTCATTCTTTAAACATAATAGAGCATTGCTGTTTATTACGGGAGAATACAGTTACCAGGTCTCTTTGATGGCGTAAAAAATCGGCTCCCTTGCACTTCTTTGAATACAACGGCTCCTGCATGGATAAAAGCACATTTACAATCCGAGTCGAATAACGTGGCCTTCTCCATCCAGAAGACTATAGTGGCGAGTTTAGCATTAGGCTTACGGCAGGCTTGGACCACAGAGCACGCTACTTGAGTTGGTCTGTACTATGAAAATATTGAACTGCAATCGCCAGACTTCCGACTTCTGGCACGGATCAGCGAGTTGTGCGTGTGTTAGGTGATTATAGAGCGCGTCGAATCACTTGGACCACCGCCCAAAAGACTAATGTTAATGTTAATGGGCTCACGGAAGTCTCGGACCTTGTGGCTCGTATTTTTTGGGTATTTCAAATACAGTATAAAACAGTATTTTACTTAAATATTTGTAATACCCCCGTTGCAGCAGACCTGCATATTTTGATTAGGATTTTTGCGGACATTTGCCATCACTGATTAGTAAAAAAGACCTGCATACTCAGCGAATTTCAAATGCAAAACAATATATTCTAATCTAACATAGCGAGATTTGACATGTTTTTGTAAGCTCCATAAGATTAACATGGGGAATGAGTATGCAGGTTTGCTGCTACAGGTATGTTTAAACTTGTTGGTTTTAATTCAATATTTAGTAGATCTGAATTAGAAGGAGCCATTTACCAAGTTTTATCAAGATATGTTAAGAAATAAACGAGATATAGAATTTTACTTATTTCCCATAAGGTTAACAGTGGGACAACGTACTGTGTTTACCACTTTCAATATCTCGGTAACTAATGGACATAGAGCAGTGATTCAAAGTACTAAATTGTTTGTTTTTTTGAGCTGAATTCAATGGTGCCAACAAAAATTTGATAAATTTTATTTTTCTATGTAAAAAGATCAAGAAACCCATTTTTGGGGGGGTTTATCCCCCTTTACCCCCCCTTCCGGTGGTCCGATCGGGCTGGTTCACGAACTCGTCCAATCGATTACCACTTTACATGTCTGTACCAAATTTCATCAAGATTGGACCATTTTTACGGCCGCTATCGTGCTAACAGACACACACATATATATATATCTAAAAATTCGAACGAATGGTGTTTTTTGCTTCTGGGGGTTGCAAAACGAAAAGTTATCATGGTCTGGGGCTTAGGTCTTACCATGAGACCTACGGTAATAGCTTCTTCCCTATAGGGGAAATTCGCTAGAAACAGAGATTTTAATATTCCTATGTAATCAATTATAACTTTATTTTTCTTTTTTCCGTTGCCAATGTCTATAATTTTACACTTGTACATTTACATCTCAAGACAGCAAATATGAACATCTTACCATAAAGACTGTTCACTTTTATGCGATTAACTCGTATTTGTTCCTTCGTATGGTAATTTTGTTAGAAATGCGATGATTTAAGCTGCTTTAGTACGATAATGGGATTTTTTAATCTGGCAACAGTGGCAACACTGGCAACTCTGCGCTCGCGCTTCCTGAATATTTATAGGACGAATTAAAGTCATGGCCCAGAGATCTTCCACAAGCTACTATGATGTTAAGAGTTCTCCCTACTCAGCCAAAAACTTTCATAAAACAGCTCTCAGGCGGACTCATATATATTCGCCCTATGGGCCCATGAGTTAAGAGAAAATTTTAAATTCAATATAGTTGTAACGGGAAATGTCCAAACTAATAGAATTGCTATTTGGAATATTAGATAACTCAAATAGTTTTTTGTATAATCAATTTAAAATAGTCAACTTTGGACATTAATATGTCATGATTTATGACTTTTTAGTTGTATGTTTGGAATATTACCTATTTATTTAAATGATACACTATCGCATCGTATGGATATGTAAAAAATATTGGCGCTAAGTGGGTCCGCGCGAAACCTTACATCGCAAAATTTGTTCTGATTTAGTATGGAGCCGAAGTTCTAAAAGACGCCGCTAGTGTCGCAAAAAAACCAAAACTGCTGTGGGTAGGGACCGCTCTAAATTTGAGAATCGGGCTCAAGAATTGCCGACGGCCTAAGCCACACCTAGGGAATCCAATCCCGGGATCCCGGGATCCCGCGTGATTTTAGGGCTAATTCCATCCCGGGATTTTTCGGCTCAATCCTGGGATTTTCTGGATTGTAAAATTACGGTAAAATCGATATAGGATCTTATCAGTTAAAACAATGTTATAACTAAGAAACACCTGTTCCATGTTATGTTTTTGATCAAATAATCATGGTTTGATGAGTTATTTGTCGTCCTGTAGTACGTATAAAAGTAGTTTCCAGTTAATATTTTCAAGCTACTGAAAAAATACATAGAGATTTTTTAAACTTGTTTCTGAAACAATGTTATGCAATTGCAATTAAGTTTCATTACGATGCTCTAATGATCATTTTTGTCGTACTTTTAATTTTTCTAATTACATCTTTCGAAGTTCTGATATTCTTTTGTCATGTAACTGTATTAAGTTTTGTTTAAGCCTTACTTTAAATTATGTCTGAATAAATATTTTATGGTTAGTTCACGATTATGCAGAACCATCCTGATAAAGTGTTCCGTTTTCACTCTGATGTCTAATACTGTATTCGGTGTTTCATGATAAGGCTGACTATTTCGTCAATTTTTTTTCCAATCTAAGTTTTTATATATATGATCATGTTAACAACTCAAAACTATACGGAAAACTGCTTTCTATATCGCATTATATTACGATAACATGTATACATGCGAATCAATACTAAATATTTATTTTTGTATTGGCAAATACTATGTTGGGTCAATCCCGGGATCAGTCCCGGGATCCCGGAATGAAAGTTTTTCAATCCCGAAATTCCGGGATTGGATTCCCTAGCCACACCTCATTTGACTAGAACAGAACAATACATTTACCGACGACAGATCCATCCCGTCCGCAAATTTGGCTCCAGGGGCGCTGTGGGGGACGAAATCCGAAGCCGCGGCCTCAGAAAACTCGAGCCCGCCAAAACCGGTTCCCGCTGGCAGCGCGCCCTCGCGGCCCCGGCGCAAATTAAACCCGTAAATCTACCGAACTTGTGGCCGGTCCTCTCAGATTTGCAGGCTGGCAAAGCGAAGGAGTAATGATGGGCCGGTCGGATAGTTTTATTGACTACAGTCGACTCTCGCTAACACGAACCTCGATATCACGAATTATTTTTAATCCCCTTGGAAAAACCTGTCTAACACGAATAAATTACTATTCATAACACGAACTAATTTTCAGTTATATTTTACCTCTATAACTCGAAGGGACACAATAATTACCTCTATAACTCAAAGTTCAGTAGATAAGACGAATTCGATTCGCACTTTACCTCCATAACTCGAAGTTTACCTCCATACCACGAAGTTTTCAGAATGGACCTCTGTAATACGAAATCCCGGCGTTCAGGATACAACCTGTCGGTGGATCATATTTTATCCGAGGTCAAGCAGTCCTAGTTTGTCTGCAGTCTAAATGGTTTTAATAAATTATGATCGATACTGTAGGCTAATTTTTTACAAAGAGGAAAATTACAGACTTTTTAATTAGTGGAATTAATAAAAGTTAAAAGTTTATTTTTGTATCTGTAGGGGATACAGTAAAGTTTCTTTATAGTATTGTTTTAATAAAAATTATGATCGATACTGCAATTGTTTTAACATGTTAAAGCAGAGGAAGACTACGGAATTTTTAATTAGAATTAACATGATCTCATCTGTTTTGTGTTTTGCAGGTTATTAAATTACAAATGCTTTATTTTTCATGGATATATAATATTTAAACAAGTTAAAAGCTTATATTTGTCGAAGATGTAGGGAATAAACTACATTTTTCTTTACCTCTCTATCACGAATTTTCATTTGGTTTACCTCTATAACTCGAACTAAGCCTACGACGAACTGGAACTATACGTAACACGAAGAAAAATAGCAGTCCCGTGGAATTTCGAGTTAGCGAGAGTCGACTGTAGTTGGTCAACTACTCGATTGATTAGACTTATTTTTTAGTCGATACTCGATTATTTTTTCTATAGTTAATATATTTATATACTCGATTATTTTATGAAGAGTCAGTCAAGTAGTTTTATCGACTCGTTTTTCTCCTACTCGATTGTTTAGACTAGTCGATATATTTATACTCGATTATTTTAAGATGACTCAGTCAAGTAGTTTTATCGACTAGTTGCTCATTCACTTGATAGTTTTGACTACTCGATATGATGGTTTTATATACTTGTAGGTCGCGTACTCGATTGTTTTGACTATTCGAAATGTTTCTACTCAATTATTTTAAGATGAGTCAGTCGAGTAGTTTTATCGACAAGTTGGTCTCCTTGTCGATAGTTTCGCTAGTCTATATATTTATACTCGATTATTTTATCATAAGTCAATCAAATGATAAAAGAAAGAAAAATAGATTTATCGTCTAGTTGGTCAAATACTCGATTGTTTTGACTAGTCTATATATACTTATACTCGATTATTTTGAGATGAGTCAGTCAAGTAATTTTATAGACTATTTGGTCTCCTACTCGATTGTTTTTACTATAGTCGATATATTTATATACTCGATTATTTCATGAAGAGTCAGTCAAGTAGTTTTATCGACTACAGTTGGTCTCCTACTCGATAATTTTGACAAGTCAATATATTTATACTCGATTATTTTAAGATTAGTCAGACAAACAGTTTTATCGACTACAGTTGGTCGCCTATTCGATTGTTTTGACTAGTCGATATATTTTCACTCGATTATTTTATGATAAGTCATTGGTCATGTATTTGCCAGAATAATTAACAAAAATACAATTTACATTGCCAATGTCATAAAGATAAATTACAACAACCTTAAACTAAAGGTCGAATGACTAAAAACACTTGTATCAATTTACAATGAAACTTATAACTCTTGAGACTGTAATGTCTACATGCTCTTTACTTTTATCCGTAAGCCAAAAATTCTCGGACGCTGTAGTATGCTTTCGCAATGAATTTCGATTTCAGGTTCTTTCTAAATGTTTTGTAGTCGGTCTCTAGTTTTAGCTGGAGTGGAAGATGGTTAAAAAGCTTAATGAAAGGCCATTCGAATAGTTTTATCGACTAGTTGGTATCCTATTCGGTTGTTCTAACTGCTCGATATTTCTATTCGATTATTAAAACTAGTCGGGTTTTAATCGTATTAAACCGACTTATCGCCACCGATAAGAGGTTTTTTTTTTGCTATTTTTTGCTCGTTCGGCTAAACTTTGGACTGATAGATTATTCGATGTTTGAAACTTCGATAATGGGCGACAGTTGAAATTGGTTATGTTTCCATCTCAATGAAGGACGATCGCTGATAAGATTAATCATGTTAAATTCATTAAGGGATGACATATGGAATTTTAATTATTCCTGAACTGAAAATTATCGGAATTATCAATTATTAAAACAATAATAACATCCTATGCCCTTGAGGCACACGTTGAAGCGAATGTAATAAAGAGGTATTTGAACCTGAACTGAATTTTTCCGTTGGAAAGGACAACAAATGATTAACTAATTTAAAATGTTCAAGGAAATTTTCGTCAACTTGATTCGAAGAACTACCGAAATATTTATCTCTTAAGTTATCAAGTGATTTACAGACTTTCGGTCTACGTCTGTACCAACTCATCAAATTGCGTTAAATTTTATTGGATTTCAATTAAAAAGTTATAGCCCCTAAATCAGAAAGAGGATTAGACTAAAGTAAATTAGCTGCTCTTCTTGGAAAACTACTAATACATAAATAAAAAACAATAGGCCTACTAAATATTTGCCTGCACGAAAACAAAAAAATGGTATGCATTAATTTACTACCAGCTACTGTTCTGCTGTATGCGAAGCGCATGCTGGGAGGGCTAGTGAAAGAGGTTCTCATGCAATGAGTCACATGTCAAGAAGTGAAAGAAGACTTCAAACTTTAAAAACTCAAAAGTTAAACCCATAATGCAGACTTAAATATAGATTTCGACAATTCACTTCCATTTAACCATCTGATTTAAATTAAAGAAGGGGAATAAGAATGGTTCCAGAGTGCAACAAATAGATGTACTTTTCGTTATTTCTGAAACTCAAAAGTGCATATTATGGTGATTTTTAAGCGAAATTAAAAACAACAGCCGCTAAAAGAACGAACCCCGCCCAAAATCTTTTCACTAATACCTATCAAAAGTGTAAATTTCCAAAATAAAATCTATACCAGAGCCAAAATAGCCATTCCAACTTACTTAATACGGGGACAGTCATACCACGCTCACAATTAGTTTATGGACGTTTAATATATTTAATCTCGTTTTACAGGGTAAAATAGGTTATACTTCTTGTGTGTCGATCTGTCGATTTGATATGTTAATATGTTTTTAAAACTTTGCAAACACTACTTTTCTTGTAAAAATTAACAGTAGGCTAGTTCCGTTCAGGATATCACAAAATTTCATATCCTCCTAGTTTTGATAAAATCTCTTATTCCATTTGTAAAAGAGGTTTTTAAAATAAACAGTGAAATGAAAGAAATTTTCCTTAACCACTTAAAGCTAATTTTTGATGTCTATCAACAGTTACTTCAGAATTAAATTGAAGTTTCCTTGTCATGTAAAGGATCCATACGGGACTCGTGTGAACGGAGGTTTCCAAACGAGTAATTTTAATGTTGTAACAAACGGGCATTGTTATTTCATTAATAAATACGGAATAAAGAGCATATTATTGGTGACTATTTTGTGTTTAAGTTTATGCATTATTCTCACATTATGTACAACATTTTTATTATTTTTAAATACCTTGATTTAGAGGGGACAGATCAACGAAAACAAACAAAAACGAATGTACGAGGGTCGACCAGAAAGTAAAGCACGTTTTGTTACTAAATCTAGCCCTGTTGCCCCAACACCGCGACTGAGTGTGCTGTCTAAAGGTTCACTCCCAGTTAGGGTGACCAGACGTCCCGTAAAAACGGAAAAGTCCCGTTTTTTCACGTTGCGTTTCGTTGTCCCGAAAAACTTTGTCGGGACGTCAAAATGTCCCGTTTTTAAAAGGAGGCTACATATAAAAACATACCTAACGTTATCTTAAAAATTTAGATTCTATTGAATTTAGATGCATCCAGAAAATTTAGATTACTTACAGTTATAAAATAATTCTACGAACTTTTACAAATGCTAAACAAGATTTTAGTTTTATGCCACATATTTAAAGCTTTTCTTTCAGGAATCATATAACTTCAAAATGGATTGTTGCCGAAAAAGGGCTGGGGCAAGTAACAGGTATAGGAAAACTTGAAACGTTTAATGAACTTATTGTTTAATTTTTGTTTTCCCAGCATAACAATTAACGATAAGAAGTTAAAGTTTAAGATAGTCATGATAATTTTTTAATCCTACTGTTTTTTATATATATACATAATTTATTGTTAGAAAATCTTTTTTTTCTATAATAAAATGTTAAGATCTTAAAAATATCACTAGTATGTGGCTGTTCAAAAAATTACCTTTCATGGCTGCATGTCATTTATTTTATTCTAAAATAAAAAACTGTAACGATCGTGCGCTGTAATAAGTTCAATTATTAAATTTAAAAGAAAATTCATGGTATAAAATCTTCAAAAACAGTTTGATACTTAATTTGTAAATTACAGAGACCCCTGTATAATTTAACACCTTGGTGTGTGGTGTATATTGTATTGGGGGGGGGGTGAGTTTTGCTTAAGTGTCCCGTTTTTATTTGGAAACAATCTGGTCACCCTACTCCCGGTCTCAATTTTAGCCAAGGCTCGGCCGACCGACCACGCATTTCATTCTCACAGCGTTTCAAAATGGCGGCGTCCTTTGAATATCCCGCCAACTGTATTTGACCTAATAATGTTGCTTCTTTAAGTTCCTTACCACTTTCAAACACTTTCTAGCCTAAAATTTCCTTTAACTACGAAACATATTTATCCATGTAAGGCCAGGTTAAGGTTACACAGGAATTGTCCGAAAATGTCTCACTCGAGGCAGCAAAGTTCTGTGAAGTTGCTGCTGCTGCGTGGGGCGGGCGCCTCGTCGGCATGGATACGCAACACCCTAGCCTGCGATTGGATTTATCCAAATCGCATGTTTTGTACGACTTGAAGTTATCGTAGGACCTCATAATTGACTCAGGATCACTTTTTTCTCCTCTACGAATAAACACAACAGTGAATAAACATTTCAGGCCGCAAAACCCTATTTAAATCACCTCACTCGCATTCGGCGGGATTTTCAGTAGACAATGCCATTTTGAAAAGCTGTAAAAATGAAATGCGTGATCAGTCGGCAACGAGACTTGGCTCAAATTGAGACCGGGAGTAGGGTGACCAGATTGTTTCCAAATAAAAACGGGACACTTAAGCAAAACTCACCCCCCCCCCCTCCCCACAATACAATATACACCACACACCAAGGTGTTAAATTATACAGGGGTCCCTGTAATTTACAAATTAAGTATCAAACTGTTTTTGAAGATTTTATACCATGAATTTTCTTTTACATTTAATAATTGAACTTAATACAGCGCACGATCGTTACAGTTTTTTTTTTGAATAAAATAAATGACATGCAGCCATGAAAGGTAATTTTTTGAATAGCCACATACTGAGTGATATTTTTAAGATCTTAACATTTTATTATAGAAAAAAAAGATTTTCTAACAATAAATTATGTATATATAAAAAACAGTAGGATCAAAAAATTATCCTTAAACTTTAAGGATACCTTAAACTTTAACTTCTTATCGTTAATTGTTATGCTGGGAAAACAAAAATTAAACAATAAGTTCATTAAACGTTTCAAGTTTTCCTACCTTAAACTTTAACTTCTTATCGTTAATTGTTATGCTGGGAAAACAAAAATTAAACAATAAGTTCATTAAACGTTTCAAGTTTTCCTATACCTGTTACTTGCCCCAGCCCTTTTTCGGCAACAATCCATTTTGAAGTTATATGATACCTGAAAGAAGAGCTTTAAATATGTGGCATAAAACTAAAATCTTGTTTAGCATTTGTAAAAGTTCGTAGGATTATTTTATAACTGTAAGTAATCTAAATTTTCTGGATGCATCTAAATTCAATAGAATCTAAATTTTTAAGATAACGTTAGGTATGTTTTTATATGTAGCCTCCTTTTAAAAACGGGACATTATGACGTCCCGACAAAGTTTTTCGGGACAACGAAACGCAACGTGAAAAAACGGGACTTTTCCGTTTTTACGGGACGTCTGGTCACCCTAACCGGGAGTGAACCTTTAGACAGCACACTCAGTCGCGGCGTTGGGGCAACAGGGCTAGATTTAGTAACAAAACGTGCTTTACTTTCTGGACGACCCTCGTATAACAGTCGGGTTTAAGCTGGAGGACTATAACAAATCATTGAAAGTGAAATTTTATACTAAAAGTTAATCTTCCTACTCAGAGGCTCACAATTAATTCCGGAATGGCTGATATAGCCTTCCCAAGCTTGTCGTAGCATCGGAAAAATCTACTTGGGGGCCGTCCATAAATTACGTCACGCTTTTTGGCCGTTTTTGGACCTCTCTCCCCTACAATCATCCTACCGTCATAATCCGCCTGCCCCCCATCACTGAAAAATGACGTCATTGAATACAAACTCCTAAAATAATTCCAATCTTTGGGAAAGCCCTATTATTGTTTTTTTTTATTGGAATATTTTCCGTTATACGTATACCACCATTCCAAATTTACCCTTTTAGCTTGACTTTTGACCGAGCACCATGTACTAGGACAAATAATAGTTATTAATCGTTTTTAAGTGGAAATTCCTTGTATTTTATCTTTGTTTAGACGCGATAACCCAGCGTCAGGCCGTTTAATGGTCTCAGTTGCAGTTGGTTAGGTTAGGTTATGTTAGGTTCGGTTAGGTTAGGTTACCTAACCTAACCTATCCTAACCGAACTTACCAAAATCAAGCTTGAAAAACAAACCCGAAACAGTGGTATACGTATAACGGAAAAGATCCTTTTATTGGGTTGATACAACCATAAAATTAAGTTTTAACCTATTTTGGGCTAATATTATGTTGATTAACGTTTCAAACCAGAACTTGGTGACGGACGTTGACGTTGCCTGCAAATCTAAAAATACTGATCATTAAAATCACATTTACATTACAGTAGCTATGTTTTGACATTATCATAAATAACCGTTTACATGGATATTGTAAAAGTGGATTTCACAGTTTCTGATACATTTTTTAAGCCGTTTAACTTTAGGCTAAATTTCATGAATTGAGATTGAATGTTTAATATTTTCCAATCCAAACCGGTTTTAAACCTAAATTTTAAAAATGACGTCATCCCAGCGTCTTACCCGCCCCCCGAAGAACATCATCCTACCGTCTATTCTGATCCCCTCCCCCTCCACCCTATTTTCTGATGACGTAATTCATGGACGGCCCCTTGAGCACTTTGATACCCACTTACCCATGTCTGAAAACTTCCAGTGCGGAAGGTCTCGGGTTCGCCGTCCCGACAAATCTAACATCGCGACAACGACAAACCCCTGCAACGACAAACTCTGCATCAGATGACCAGTGTCCATCAGATCCAAGAGTTCGGTTCAAGAATGATAAATTAAATTACAACCTGTTCGCAGGGCCTGATTAACCACTAGGCTTACTAGGCTGTAGCCTAGGGCGCCAGCCATCCAGGGGGCGCCATGAGACAGAAAATTAAATATTGTTTTTATTTTTTGAAAAAAAAAATAAATTAAAAAATTAAACAAAAGTTTCGTGCTGTTTTGCGAAATCCGGCCTGCTTGGTATGTTTTTTTTACTAAACCTAAAGGTACATATCCTATAGTCTTAAATGAGCAATGTTTGCTTGATTGCTTGTTTGATTGTATGCTTGATTGCACAATTATCTCGAAAACGGCTCTCCGAGCATTTCCTTCAAAGACTGAAAATAACTAATTTCTTACTCAAAAACGTGTTCTATGCGGATTACTTTGACAGAAAAAATTTAATAGCTTAATAAAATGATTTTTAAGTGGAAACCATTTTAAATTATGAGTATGAGGGCTTCATTGATTACCATGATAGCAACGAAATTACAAAAATGTAACTAAATAATGTAATCAAATAACAGCTGTTTGCAAACTACAGCTATCTGGGTTTGTGATAAAGATCGCTTGGAGTATGAAAAAAAGTCTATCAATTTTATGACATTGATGAAAACCAAACCACCAACACTTCAACGCAGAGCAAAAAAGATACTCCTAGTTAGTCCATGTGGGACCACGATGTGGGTGTCTGTTATCCTCCAGTTGGTCCCTTGGTAAAATATTATAGTAACTTGATGAACTGCTAAACAAGAAATAATACTGAACAAAGCTGGGTCCACCAGGTACTCTTTAGAGCCTAATGAAGACTGTTAAGATTGATCTAAATCTGAGTCAGATTTGGCAGATGTAGGAAAAAGAGCAGTAAGGGAGTAAGTTGCGAGAGTGAGTTGAGTAAGTGTCACAGGCAGCGGTGACTTGTCCTGGATCATTAAGCGATTACAATAGACGTGTTTTGTGATAGTATTTGTGTGCACTGATCATAGTTCAGTTATTTTCTAAGTTAAATGTAGTTTTTAAAGTAATAGTTCTGGAGGAATTAAATTCCTAATTTCATTATGATACGATGCATCAGACAATATGCATTGGGGGTGAAGGGGAGGGGGCGCCAATTCAACTCAAGCCTAGGGGCGCCATATCTCTTAATCAGGCCCTGCCTGTTCGGGTCCGCAAACAAAATCCTTCCTCTAACTCTGATAATCATTTCCGACAAAGCGTGCAACATATGTAGATCAGACTCAAGAGTTCTGTTCTGTTCAAGATTAAATTACAATCTGTTCATGTCTGCAACAAAATCGTTCCTGTAACTCTGATAATCATTTCCGACAAAGCGTGCAACGTATGTAGATCAGACTCAAGAGTTCTGTTCTGTTCAAGATTAAATTACAATCTGTTCATGTCTGCAACAAAATCGGTCCTCTAACTCTGATAATCATTTCCGACAAAGCGTGCAACATATGTAGATCAGACTCAAGAGTTCTGTTCTGTTCAAGATTAAATTACAATCTGTTCATGTCTGCAACAAAATCGGTCCTGTAACTCCATGACCATGTCCGACAAGGCGATCCGTTCATCGCCTATACAAACTGTGGAAATGATCAGATGGATCTCTTAAAATTATACAGAATGTCCGGAAATTATGGTACAATATATACTAGCCTATATTATAGTAGAAGTAAAAATAAGAAAAAAGTTGATATAAACGTAGGCCTAAAGTGCTTTGTTTACCGTCAGTGTGTTCGTTTTTGATGATTTTTACATATTTTAATTACACCTGACGAACGTCTTAAGGTATAAACTTCAAACTTGGTACATGAATGACCACTATCAAGAACTATTTTAGTAAGAATAACTAAAATTTTTATTTTGTATCATTCCAAAATGGCGACTGTTTTTCGTTTTCAAAGCTAATCATCTTAAAACCCAAAAACTTTAGAAAAATTATAGCCTACTAGAAACAAAAAAAGTTCCCAAAATTAATCCATTTAATGCTGATATTAATATTATTATGTTCGGACAACTAAAAACGAAGATATTGGAACTTTTCTGATTTAAAACATGGTCCTTTAGGACAAACCGTCTGAATGAATTTGCATGTTTTTTATACCGAAAATCTGTAAAATTTCACCATAACTGTTTTTCAGTTCCAATGACCCCTCAAAAGCTTCGCCGAATCTATAAAGACATGCAGCGCTTAATGTCCAGAAACATCGTATGCAGAACTCGAGCAGAATGATTACTGGTGTTAAAATAGTTCAACCGAGGATTTAAAAAGCAATTGATATATTAAAATTCCATATTATAAGATCCCCGTACAAAATTATCCTCAGTGTTTAACTACAGACCTTATGACTTTTAAGGCAATTAATTAATATCCAAAACTAGCAGTTGCCCGAGGCTTCGCTCAAAATTCAATAGATAACTTGAAACAGCTGATCTTGCCACTGCTCTTAGAACTGCAAAATTAGTACCCATAGATGTTCAAATTTCTGTGTTTACATCCTTATAAAATGTAAACATTGAAACTGAGGACGTTCACGGGGCGTAGCCCGAGGGGATTTCAAGGAGGTGAATGGGCCTATGTTTTCCCAAGTCCAAGATCTACCTCTGTGTGAAATTTCAACCCAGTCGGTTCAGTACTTTTCTAGTTCACTTGCTACATACATACATACATACATACATACAGAAACCGGCACCTCTTCTTTATCATAGAAAATGAATAGTGAAAGTATTCGTTAAGCCTCCCACATTCACTGACCATGCTTATTGCTGAAATTCTCGCTCCAATAAACATATTCTTTAACTCGTTTCTTTCCTCGATTTCCTCAATTAATTCTTTGCAGTAGTTGTAATTGCAGTACCTGTTAGCCCATTTCACGGTTGAACTACTGTAATAAAATAATATTATCACTTAATCACTTTAATAAGACAGGTACCTCATGGAGGACGTTACGCTGAATATGAGTGAAGGATGAGTGAGATGATCGTGATGATAGTGGCGCGATCTTGTAGCCTTGTTACTGACTAAGGTTGGCATGTTCCTTAGACAGGATCTTCTATATATTAATACGCAAGCGGTTTTCTTTTCACAGTCCAACCGCAATAACGGCTGGACGGATTTTAACGTTTGAGGTGTCAAATTAAAGGGATTGTTATGTAGATTTGTCATCAAGTATCATAATTTTAAAAAAGGGCGTCGTAAAGGGCTGAGGTTTCGGAATAGTGGCGCTATTCATGGACATTGAAGCAAGCTCAGTTTACTTTGTTTACAAACTGAACATATGGCCAAGCTCTGAATTAAACCACAGACTGCAGCAATTATAAATAATTTTTTGAAATGAAAAGAGCTGTTATATTTTATATTTATATATTTACAGCTGGTTTAGCTTTGTTTTCAACAATTTCTTTTTGAAACGATTTATTATGTAATTTAAATTAGGCCTGTGTTATGAAGTTTTTAAATCTCTTAAAAATTGCAGTTACCAGTTTTATACAATGTAGTTTACGATATCTCAAAGTTATATTAACCTGAGCGAATCTATTTTTGGATTTGGTGCATTTAAAATGCCACCAATAAGAAGAAGACGAACATTGACTGGTCGGAGGACTTGGAAAGAACACGATCACAACCACTGGCAACACCCTCCCGATGTATACATTTATGGTCCTTCCAACCTCAGACCAATGAACTAAAAATGTTTTCATTGTGGTGGGTTGCATTTCAAGAATGAAAAGACTGCTAGAGATAATGCGTCGTTTATGTTTTTTTGCCACAAATATACAATATCTGTTTTGGCGATAATTATCAATAAGGTGCAGCGGCAATCCCTAAACAAAGAAAGTCATTGCTCACGGCGCCAGTGTTTGCTCTCGGTCAGCTACATGTTGCTGTAAGCATAGAGCTTGATCGTTTGCCGGTGTTAGAATATACATTTAAGAAAAAAGAGGACATGGGGAAATGAAAGGTGTTCCCTTACAAATCGTGTACATTTACCGGAAACTCCTGCGGTAGATAAAATTAACATAACAATTTTCAGTAGCTTAGCAATAATTTTGTTTATGAATTTAGCCCTTTGATTAAACTTTAAAAGTATATAAGTAGCCTAATTATTCTTCATTCTTTTACAATAATATGACTTTTGCTCGATTTCGAGCTACGTGTTATCTAGTTGTTAATTAATAGCCCAACAACCTAAATGTTGCAAAACAGTAAAAATGTTGTAAACAGTATGAAAAAAATTAGATTACTCGTCAAATCGACCGATTTTGAACAGAATCGGTGCAGAATCTGGAGGAGCGCGGTTGTGATAAAGTATGTTTAAAAGATAGATTTTCAAGGAAAATACCAATCCATCGAATTTAGCACGGTCCTTTTGAACTCGATAAACACATTAGGCCTACTACCTTGGTGGGGGACTGTTTCGCAAACCTCTCCTAAACACGCACGGTTTGTGTCCTAGTACACGTTCGTGGTGTCATAAAATGGATCTTTTCCGTTATGTGTCAGCAATTTTAAAATATTTTCTATTAGTTTACATTGACACAAAACAGAACGGAATTCAGTTTGTAATGGTCGAATTAGAATTTTATAGTAGTTAGGGTTAGGTTAGGTTCGGTTAGGTTAGGTTAGTTTTTAGTAGTTTTTTTGGTACTTTGGTATTATACGGAGGCCACCCTTATACAGCGCGCTGCGGCGGTTATGTTAGGTTAGGTTATCATAAATATGTTAGTAGGACTTTCCCCGTTTCGTTACGAATCTAACGATACCAAATGAGTCATACCTTCGCCCGCAAAATCCCCTCCAAGTAGGCCTAGGTCAGGTTGTTGACCGGAGTGTGTGCATCACTTGCCTACTGGATTTGGCGGGCGAAAGTATGACTCATCCGGTGTCGTTTGATTTGTAACGAAACGAGGAAAGACCTACTAACATATTTATGAAAACCTAACCTAACATACCTAACCGCCGCAGCGCGCTGTATAAGGGTGGCGATCGGGTGTTGCCGCTTGCGGCGGTGACGCTTTACCTCGCCGACATTGCTGCCTTCTGGGAGGCAGAACATAAAGACCGCTCATCATAATTATGTCAAATTTGCAAAGTAAATCAATTAAAGTGTGTTCTCTCCATTTATGTAGTTATTTTTTGTATCCAGCTAAAAAAACCTCTCTAAAAACAGTGGCCTCCGTATAATACCAAAGTACCGTTTTTTTAGTAGTTAGGTTACGTTAGGATAGGTTAACAAAACCTAACCTAACCTAATCTAATCTAATCTAATCTAACCTAACCTAACCTGACCTAATCTTACCTAACTTAACTTAAAGCTCCGGTGCCCACACAGAAACGATAGAAAGTAACTGGCGGCTTGCAAAACATCGGAATAAAGTTCAGTGCGCTACGCGGCGCTCTTTGATTGATTCATATTTGAGTGAATTTTTGTAGCGTCGGCGGAATAAGAATAAACACTTTTTTCAACAAATTGTCAGTGATATTGTCGCCTACTGGCCTCCACAATAAAGATATGAGGTATTTGTTTCATTACAACGTTGTAATAGTATATTTCATTACAAGGACCTAAAGCGACGCTTTTCGTACAAGGTCAAGTTTTACAACCGAGGCTGTAAGCCGAGGTTGAAAAATGACCGAGTAATTAAAAGCAGCTTTAGGTCCGTGTGATGAACTATATTTTTCGTTATATTGCTCAATACAATACGTAAACTACTTAAGAAAACCAAAATGTTACAGCTTGTTTACCTTTAAAGATGCCTTCAAAAGATGCCGCCGTCTTGTTCTTGCTATTTGAAGCAATCAGCTGATTGTCTGTTTCATTTGTGTTAGGGTAGACTGACAACAATGAACAACTATCGACGTATCGAACGCATGTAATAATCGATTGGTGAAATGAGCGAGTTTCACAAATTGATTAAACTGACAACAATGAATGTTTCGATAATAACGATGAATGTTTCGATTATTTGTAATCGAATGAATATTGTTCGATTATTAAGACGTACTCGGCACTTTTTGATTTTTATAGTCCTAGGACTATAAAGAGTCAGCTGGTATCGAGTACATCATCTTTTAATTCCTAGGAATAAAAAGAGTGTATTTAGGTCCGGAAAACATGCATTAAAAACATCTGTTTTTGAAGCAGTATAACGAAAAAAATATTTTAGGATTGCTGACACGTAACGGAAAAGATCCCATAAAATTAAATTCCGTTGATTAGTATAGTCAGATCCAAATGACAAGGCCCACCCCGTCCATAAGCCCAATGCTAAAATTAACATTAGTCTTTCGGACGGACTGGACCTTGTCATTTCAATCTGCCTATAAAGTGGCCTGTGCAACGACTAAAAGCTTCCCTAAAACTGGAATGATAAAGAAGAAAATTCAAACCTATCATATAAAAAATATATAAAAATTAATTGGAAGATCAATTACAACAAGAAAAGAGAGAAGGAAGCAAAGATAAAACATACTCCTCCAAATAAGACGAAGAAAATAAATAAAAATGTATAAAATGTTTCCAATAACGGACGAAACTATGAAAAAAATTGTGAAAAAAGAAGCTTACTTCAATCAACAATTATATGAGTCAAAAGTAAATATCCCTGGGAAAGGGCGAGCCGAAGGCATTCCTCTGTGTTGTAGACCAGATTCCCGGCAAAAAGCGGCGACAGCGGCGCGGTGGCGGGAAAAACGAAGAAGAAGAAGAAAAAGAAGGAGAAGAAGAAAGGAAGCCGCGCAAAATACATACCATATGGCGTAGCTTGGAGGCACTCGTGCATGAAATAGACTAGTACTGTACAAGATGTGTTTAAATTTTGTTTTTGAGTAAAAAAACAAAGTGATTGAATTATTTTTATTTAAAATGGCAAGTTGTCTAATTTATATCAAACGTTGGAGAACTAACCCACACACAATCGAACATTTCTTCGAGCTACCCAGTAGTATATTGTAACTTGTTCGACTGACGCACTCTATACTTCCACTTTAGAATACTAGTTCTTACTTTAGTTGTGAGCCGAATTTTGATCGTTTTGAAACCAATGAGCCAACTGAGATGAAACCTATGTGCATATAAGGCACATAAAATCAGTCACCCCTGCTGACTCACTAACTCGCCACAGCACATCTTTTTTTAAGCGCCATACATTTTATAATGCCATCACATTGTTCAAAGCCCTTCCTGATTTTATTAAGTTTGAGGACAACTACGATCATTTTCAAAGAAAGCTCAAGGGTTTTCTAATTGAAAAAGAGTTTTGTTCTGTTAATTAATTTCTTAATGATAGGTGCTAAGCAAAGACGTTTTGTAAAAATGAATATCATTAAGTATTCCTTTTATGTATTCTGACACAGGCAATGCATGTATTTATGCTTCTATGGCAATAAAGAATATTTGACTTGATTTTACTCGACTCAATCATCACAACTCCTCCTATGTGGGTTGAGAGGCCTTCACGCTGGTCTCTGCAAGGCTCCGCCCCAAAGGCCTTAAAAGTGACCATATTATGCGTATGCAGATATCGTTTACATGAAAGCTATTGTTTCCTCGAACAGGTTATCTCCGGTAAATAGTCAAAGGCATGACAAGGTCAGTCGCGTTCGGATGGTAATAAAATAAAACTGTTTCGTATTAAAACGCTGACTGTACAATGTTCTGGCAATTTATGAAATTTCTCTACACAACAGAGAGATTTCTCTATACTTCTTAACGTTGCTATCTAAAGTACACTGCGCTTTAAGTTTCATTAAGTAAAAAGAAATTGCTATCTCGAATAAATCATAGTCAAAGGTCTACACTCTACACACAAAATCACAACAATTACATTCAAATTCTTTGTTTGAAATTCATTGTTGGTGATGGTGATTTTATATTTTGATTAGGATTTTTGCGGACATTTGTCATCACTGATTAGTAAAAAACAAGTTTCACGACGTTTCGGGATCTGGAATCTGATCCCGTCTTCAGGTGGAAGAAAACCTAGAACATAACAAGATTAGTAACGCATACATAGCTGGAGTCTCAGCTCAGCTCTGATTGGGTGTGGACGTGCTCTCTCCTGTCTGGTGATTCTTGATACTTGTGTTTCCTGTGTTTTTTTGTGTTATTGTTTTTTCTTTTCAGCTTAGTGTTTTCGTGACTGCTTTTACAGTTCTCTGTTTTAGCTGTGTTTTTGTCCAGGTTTTCCTGGCTATGTTACTAATCTTGTTATGTTCTAGGTTTTCTTCCACCTGAAGACGAAATCAGATTCCAGATCCCGAAACGTCGTGAAACTTGTTTTTTACTAATCAGTGATGGCAAATGTCCGCAAAAATCCTACTCATAATACTTTCAAATTGGTTGCAATCTGTAGTTCTACGTAGCATTACAACCCCCCCACCTGTACTGCATAGGGGCTCCGGTACTTCCAATACAAGATTCCTTTGTCTGTGCTAGTACGTATTACCGCACGACTTAACAACCAGCCTAGAATAAGGTTATGTAATTTGTTGTGTCAAAACAAACTTTTGACAGTTGCCAAATTTTATAAACAGAATAGTCAGCTGATATCATTTAGATAGGAATAAATCAAAGAAGATAAAATTAAAATAACTTTGCCTTGATATATGAACAACATATATGAATTGGATATTAAATCGCTCAACAAAAATTTATTTATTAATTGGCGTAGGGATATCTGAGCAGAGATCTTAAATAAATTCTTTTACGTATATTTTTAATCTACTTGTTATGTATTAAGGCCTCTGTTAGTCTGTAAGCGATATGTAAGATGTCATATTTGATATGCGCGACGAATATAAGTCAGACACTTATTTAATGATATTTCTGTAATCACATTTTGTTAGAAAAGAAACGGGATTTATTTAACGCGGCTATACACACCAAATAAATGAAGATAAAATTAGCCTATATGAAACGATAGTGTTGCCCAATAGCCTGTGTCTAAGTGCCTGAACATAAAATACAAAATTGAAAGTGATTTCAGCTGCAATAATTGGTTGCTAGGTGAAAGTGTTTACTCTCCCAAAAACACTAGAATGAAGACGTAAAATTTTATTAGTGGAAATATTAGTGAAAAATAACAAGATGGAATTAAAATGAATACCGAGGAGTTTGTATATTAACTAATAAATGTAGAAAGAAGACATTGAACTTACCGGTAACAAAGACTAATCAACATTTACAGGGAAAAGGTGACGAGTGTTGGAATGGAACATGGACCGACAAACCGCAGCTCGAATAATTTGGTTTCCAATATTTTAAAAAAGTAAAACAAATATTTGGTGTGTCGATTCGAGTATATCCATAAAGAATGATAATTATTATAATCTCATTTGTATTTAATCATGTGTTCATGAACCGTTAGAACTAGAATCAATCAAGTGAACCGCAGGCAAAGAACTACGACCTTGGAGTATCTTGCATAACCGACTGTTAGCGGGCAAATTTGAGATTAATTATAAAGAACCTAGAAAATGTCAAATTTAAGTTAATTAATTATGTATAGTAAATAACCTGGGCAACATATTTTCGTTGTTTCATTTGAATTTAGATAACTGTTAGAAGATAATTTTAGTTACTATTGAAGGGAGTGTGTTTTACGTATCGATACTTCTCTCGATATTCATTGTATCGGTATCGCATCGAATCATTCGATAACATCGTGGAATCGAGAGAAAGTTTGGAGTATCGGATCAAAAGTTTCGGATCGTATACAGGGTGTTGATAAAAAACCCTTCAGAACTTCGGGATATGGTTACTTACATCAAAACTAAGAAAAAAGTTCCTATAAACATGGGTCCTAAAATGCTCGGTTGTCCGTCTGTCGGTCTGTATGTGTTTTTAACATGATTTTGCATAACTTTGGAACTACTAAAGATATCAACTTCAAACTTGGTACGTACATAGTGATTATTAGGACCTATTTTTGTGCGGAGTATCACGTTTCTACTTTGTACCATTTCAAAATTGCGGCCATTTTTATATTTTAAAACTTAATATCTTAAAAACCGTAAATTTTACAAAAATCTTACAAGAGACAAAAAAGTTGCACAATTTTATTTCCTACAAAACCATATAAAGATTATTAATATCGAACGACAATTAACGGAGCTATTGAAATTTATTCAACAGAATACATGCTTGTTTATGGCAGTTATAGCAAATTTGCTTCAATTCTAATGGAAAAATTGCAATAACTCCGTCAGTTGTCGTTCAATCTTAATAATCTTTATATTATTTTGTAGAAAATAAGATTTCGCAGTTTTTTTGTCTCTTGTAAGATTTTTGTAAAATTTACGGTTTTTAAGATATTAAGTTTTAAAATATAAAAATGGCCGCCATTTTGAAATGGTACAAATTAGAAACTTGATACTCCGCACCAAAATAGGTCCTATTAGTCAGCATATACGTACCAAGGTTGAAGTTGATATCTTTAGTAGTCTTCAAAGTTATGCAAAATCATGTTAAAAACACATACAGACCGACAGACGGATAACCGAGCATTTTACGACCCATGTTTACAGGAACTTTTTTCTTAGTTTTGATGTAAGTAACCATATCCCGAAGTCCTGAAGGGTTTTTTTATCAACACCCTGTAAACTATTAAACGCATCAGGGGAGGAAAAAAATTATAAGATCTGGTCAAAAATTTTAGAAATTCAAGTAATATTCCACGTTGTGTTTGTTTGCCCCTATAATTTATTTCGTATTTATTACTTTATTACAGTTATAAAGTAAAATTTACTGTTTTGAAATGTAAAATTATACTGTTTATAATTGATTTGTATATAATTTTTGTTACCCTACCTATTCATTTATAAACTAATAGACAATAGACAATCTTCAATAATCTATAAAAAGTTATAAGATCATAATTGGACATGTCATGCACAAAGGAAGAATTTTGAAAAAGATTTTTATCTTAAATCTTAGACTTCTAACTATAGTCTAAAATAAAGTACCTGGTGGACCGAGCCTTGCTCGGTGTTATTTCATGTTTACCAGTTCATCCAGTTACTATAAAATATTTCAATGTCATAAAATTGATAAATAGAAACCTTTTTTATTGCTCCATGGACTCTTGCTGTCTTTCCCTTGATGACTGTAAATTCCAAACAGCTGTTATGATTACGTCATTTGTTTACACTTTCCTTGTTTATTTTCGTTGCTATCACGGCAACCCATAAGGCCAATGTTAAAATTTTACAACTTTAAAATTCGATTTATTACGCGATTAGATTTTCTCTGGCCAAGTAATCTGCATAAAAGACGTTTTTTAGTCATAAATTACTTATTTCCAGACTTTGAAGGAAATCCTCGGAGCCGTTTTTGAGATAAATGTGCAAGCATACAAGCAAGCATACAAGCAAGCACGATAACATTACTCATATAAGAGTATAGGATAGGACTCGCCTTCGGCTCGCTGGGGGCTCCGCCCCCAGGCCCCCTACTGTAAGTGCATTGGAGAGGGATTTTGATATTGAAAAGTCACATAACAAAATTAGTATATTTGTTAACGTACAAAGTCACCATACCAGGTATCTCCAATCGTGGTCATCGGGGGTTTGGACATTGAAAGTTATAGGACAAAATTAATTTAACGCCCCCAGGCCCCTTGTTGGTCTTTGCCCCAATGCAGGGGGTGTGTATTGAAAAGCTACAAAATTTCGAACAAACTCACTACAAATCCTCAGCAAAATATATCATTGTAATGTTTGTGAGGGTAGTTATTGGGAGGTAGTTGAAGGGTTAATTTAGGGGGGAGATTTTGTGGAGGGGGTAGGGTTTAATTTTTCGTTTTGAAAGAGGGTTGGTGGAGTCAGGTGGTGAGGGGGTGAGATAAAAGAATTAATTGAAAAACAACATTGCCTTAATTTGAAGAATGCTTCTTAGTTCAGTTATTTTTTTGGTCACATATAGGGATTGATAGATTTAAGAAAATACAAATGACTGTGATGAACATGGAGGTTGGCACTGACGAATCCCTTTTCAAAAATTTAGTCTTTCAGTAATGAATAAATTGGCAAAAAACACGAGTCAAATCGTAAATTCATTAAAGTTCAATTTGAGATAACTTTTTTAGAGGTTGAAATGGGGTGAAAATTACAAATTACCTATAATAAACCGAAAAAGTCAAACTGACTATCTCCGTGTCAATAATTCGGAATCCCTGGCCAAAAAAAATTACAAAAAACAAAAAAACACGAGGAAAATTTAAAATTCAACGAAAGTTTAACTTTTGAGACAAGATGGATTTTGCGAATGACCCCTGATAACCGTAAAGGATCAAACTAACTATATCAGTGTGAAAATAGAGGTCTATAAAGCTAGTAATAAATCTTGAAAAATCATCCAAACTCAAAATAAGCTGAACATTTATAAGAATTTTAAATTAAGAGGTCATTTTGGAAGTGAAGGAGGTGAGATAAAGCAAAATACATAATGGGCAAAATTGAACAAAATTTAATTTCAACTGAGGAAAGGGGAGCCTTTGTTTTTGAACAGAGCCATAATTTTAGCCGTTAGCGGTAAAAAACGAATAGTACTTTTATCGAAATTCAAGTTTTCCCCCGTTTCACCCCCTCTTGGAGGGTGGGGGGGTTGAAATTATTTGTTTTGAGAATTTTATATTTAGTGTGACCACCCAATAAATATTCCTACAAATCTACAGTGACCTAAGTAGTATATCAAGTCAACTGGTGCTGGAAAACCTAGGGAAGATCTATGAACATTTAAAAATTTTGAGCAATCTAAGGGTGAAGGTGACGAGATAGGGCAAAAAGTCATAGGACCAAAGCTGTAGATCGTCAAAAATCCGAAGCACGTGGTGCAGTCCGTTTTTCGATTGCAATGGGAGGGATGACAAGCTGACTATCAACAGACTGTTCGTTAGGTTGAGAAAACCTAAGTCGCGTAATATTATACTCACCCCCATTGAAAGAGGAATTCGCCAACAACAAAGAAGCTAGTGACGAATACGTATCACACAGGAAGAGCCGTGCTAAGTTATTTCTTACTGTTGGATCTCTTAGACGGTACTCATTCACCGCGTGGGAATCGAACAAGTACAGCCGCCCTTGGAAACGCCAAAATCCGACTGTAGCGAGTTGCCCCGTAAAGAGAAAGCCTTCACGTACCGAATCTGCTCTGAGTATGTCCTGCAAAGTTACCGACAACAGATTCACGGCTTCCGCAAGACTGTCCCTGGACGAAGGATATAGCCCATTGCAGACAAAAGCGATTTCATCGATGAAAGCTATTTTGTCAGCAATTTCAATCCTTCGCACAAGATCCTCTGGATAAAGGTATCTGTTTTGGACCTGATTCTCATGACGAGATCTCGCATAAATACGATCACCGGCCATCAGAATCTGGTCTATAGTGGATGTACAAAAAGTGCCCCCGATAGCCTGCCACGCTACCGCGGTCGCACTCATGGCCATGCACTGTGCGTTTGCTGAAAAATCGGCAAACCGAGAGTCACCTTGATGAAAGGTTCCTCGAGCGATGCATGTAAAAGCCATACCCAAAATTGAGATTAAAAACACACTGAACTTCCATACACCTGAAAGGCTGAAGTCAGTAGGACTGTTGATTGAAACACCTGGCAAGCCTTTTGACCACTGCTTAACAGAATCAGCGAGAACATGAAGTAAAATTTGCTGAAATTTAATTCTAGAAATCAGTATTTTCAATAACAAACCTCATACAACTTTTCTCCATATACGGAAAGTTAATTTCTGATCGTCAATAAGATTATTTATGACGCTTAATGTATTTTTGAGTTTCACTCTAACCCTAAAAATCTGCAGGATGGTAAAGAAGATCTGTAACAACTGATTAATCTATGAGTAAACATAAACGTACTGCGATACCACCAGAATGTAGATCTGTAAAGAATTAATTTAATGGTATGATTCGTGTACTTACTTCTTTACCGGCATAAAGTGGAAGCAAAACGATTTTTTATAATATTTTGAAGGGTTTAAAATTTATAATAGTGAGTTATGATAAGTTACCCCTCTGTTCTAAGCAATAATGAAAGTTCGTGAAATTTTCAAGTTTCTAGTTTATCAGGAAGTAGATCATGATAGTAGTTTAGGTAGAAAGAAATATCACGAGAAAATCACAGACATTAGAAAATTTCGAAGGTTTTTTCAACCTAATACGCATTTAGATACTAAGAACTTGTTATATTATTGGATATTTATAACATATATGCTATAGAGATGATTTAAACTAAATTTCAGCCCTCTACGCATAATATCAAGTCAAATGGATTAGGATTTTTGCGGACATTTGCCATCACTGATTAGTAAAAAACAAGTTTCACGACGTTTCGGGATCTGGAATCTGATCCCGTCTTCAGGTGGAAGAAAACCTAGAACATAACAAGATTAGTGACACATAGCCAGGAAAACCTGGAGAAAAACACAGCTAAAACAGAGAACTGTAAAAGCAGTCACGGAAACAATAAGCTGAAAAGAAAAACAATACACAAAATAATACAGAAATCACAAGTATCAAGAATCACCAGGCAGGAGAGAGCACGTCCACACCCAATCAGAGCTGAGCTGGGACTGGTGGGAGGAAAGCAAATGGCGGCGGCAACGGAAATGGCGGCGCCCACAGCCAACCAAATCACGGTGCGCTACCGGTGGCGAAAACCTGAAACAGAGACATGTGATATGCAAATTCCGTGTGTCTGTTTGTGTTTTTTTAGTTAATTTTTAACCTGATTTTGCCCCTTGGCCTTGCTACGGGTTAACATGTTATGACAGGTTAAAAATTAACTAAAAAAACACAAACAGACACACGGAATTTGCATATCACATGTCTCTGTTTCAGGTTTTCGCCACCGGTAGCGCACCGTGATTTGGTTGGCTGTGGGCGCCGCCATTTCCGTTGCCGCCGCCATTTGCTTTCCTCCCACCAGTCCCAGCTCAGCTCTGATTGGGTGTGGACGTGCTCTCTCCTGCCTGGTGATTCTTGATACTTGTGATTTCTGTGTTATTTTGTGTATTGTTTTTCTTTTCAGCTTATTGTTTCCGTGACTGCTTTTACAGTTCTCTGTTTTAGCTGTGTTTTTCTCCAGGTTTTCCTGGCTATGTGTCACTAATCTTGTTATGTTTTAGGTTTTCTTCCACCTGAAGACGGGATCAGATTCCAGATCCCGAAACGTCGTGAAACTTGTTTTTTTACTAATCAGTGATGGCAAATGTCCGCAAAAATCCTAATCAGAATATAAAATCACCATCACCAACAATGAATTTCAAACAAAGAAGTCAAATGGAGCCAGAAAACCTAGGGTAAATCATCGAAAATTGAAATTTCTAGAGCTACCTAAGGGTGAAGGAGACGAGATAGAGCAAAAAGTCATAGGACCAAAGTTGTAGATCGTGAAAAATCAGTTGCACATGGTGCAATCCTTTTTTCGATAGAAACATCTGTTTGGCCACTAGAGCTAAAAATAACAGTTTCTTAAATAACGATTTTTATAACGATTTCTTTAAATTTTCTTAAGAGAGTCAAAATTTAAAATTGCAAGTTTTTATGATTTCCCTCGTAGGTTTAAGCAATGAAGGAAGTACGTGCCAAATTTCAGGTTTCTAGCTCATCGGGAAATCGTTTAGAATTCGTATCCCTTAATCAGTCAGTGAGTTACACAAGCGGCTGTATATATCTTAGACTCGCCTAATGGCTCGCTGGGGGCTCCGCCCCCAGGCCCCCTTAGAGGGTCTCGCCCCAAAGCGGAGAGTTTGTATTGAAAGTAACAAGACGAATAAACTGTTTACAAATGCTCAGCAAAAGTAATTATTACTAGTTTTGGGGTGAATAGTTTCAATGGGGTTTATGGTAGGGGGGGGGGTAATTATTACTGAAATGATTCATTAAATTTCGGAAATATCAGATAGGTTTCAATTTTTGATATATTTTACAAAAACCTTTTTATAAAAAGACTAAAGTAAAATGTCAAAACCAATTTTCTCCATAAGAATATAATATGGGAAATGAGTAATGCAGGTTCGCTGACGTGGAAATGTAAATATTCAAGTTACAAAAACTAATTTTCTCCATAAGAATAATATGACAAATGAGTATGCATGTTCGCTGACATGGAAATGTAAAGATTTGACTTTTTCAGTATTCCAGCAGGTAACAACTATTTGTTGATAAATAAGCGATATATAATTTTATTTGTTTCCCATAAAGTAAACATTGAGATAAATTACTGGACAGAGAATAATTATTCACAGTACCAAATTGTTTGTTTTTTTCAATTAAAATCCAATGGTCCAACCCAGAATCTGATAATTATCATTTTCTATGTAAAAGATCCCAAAAACCCATTTTGACGGGTTTATCCATCCCCTCCTAACCTCACCATCCGATGTTCCGATCAGGCTAGTGTTGGGTACTTCTTCTTCCTCCCTTTTGAATTAGTAAGATTTATAAGAGTGCAATTGTAATAATGAAATTAAATCCAACTAAACTTAAAAATCAACATATTAAGGTTTTTCCACATCATTAACGTGAGAAATGAGCATGCATGTTTGATGTCACATAAATGAACGAATTGGGAAATTTAGGCCACTATTCGACTAAACATCATTTAAATTAAGCCACATAACAGCCTTTATTAAACAAAAATTAAAAAAGAAAAAGTTTTATTATTGCTGATTTGTAACATAGCTTGTAAGTGATTTTTTGTATTTTTTAGGTTAAAATGAAAAATGGCGTTTTTTGATAATT
Source organism: Flexamia atlantica (assembly GCA_035578135.1). NCBI lineage: Eukaryota > Metazoa > Arthropoda > Insecta > Hemiptera > Cicadellidae > Flexamia > Flexamia atlantica. Next base: position 3,078,723 of record JAQJVK010000040.1, on the reverse strand, counting down.
TTTCCTATATATTGACCATCCAAGATATATTCATGCCAAATTTAAAGTTTCTAGCTAATCGGGAAGTTTTGTTGGAACCAGGATGAAATACCTCGAGAAAATCGCTGACATTTGGCGAATTTTGAAGTTTTTTTTAACTTTATATGCAATTTTTTATTACGAACTAGTTATATTATTCCTGATGTTTAACATATATGCTTTAGAGATCATGTATGCCAAATTTCAGCCCTCTACGTATAACATTAAATCATCTGGAGCTGAAAACCTTGAGGAAATGATAAAATTCAACGAAAGTTTAACTTTTGAGGGCTATTTTAGGGGTTGAAACGGGGTGAATTCTGCGCATGTCCCCTGATAACCCTAAAGGATCAAACTTACTATCTCATTGTAAAATTTGAGGTCTATAAGCTAAAAATAAATATTGAAGAATCATCAAAACCCAAAATAAACTGAAAAATGTATATGAACTTTAACTTTAGAGGTCATTTTGGGGGTAAAGGAGTTGAGATAAGGCAAAATACGTAATTACCAAAATTGTAGTAAAATTAATTTCAACTAAGGAAATAACCTTTGTTTTTGAACAGAACCTTTATTTTAGCCGCCAGAGGTAAAAATCAAACAGTACTTTTATCGAAATTCAAGTTTTCCCCCATTTCACCCCTTTTAGGGGGTGAGGGGAGTTGAAATTGTTTGTTTTGAGGATTGTATATTTAGTATGACCACCCAATAAATATTCCCGAAAATTTATAGGGGCCCAGGTAGTATACCAAGTCAACTCTTGCCGGAAAACCTAGGGAAGATCTATGTAAATTGAAAAATCTAGATCAATCTAAGGGTGAAGGAGACGAGATAGGACAAAAAGTCATAGGACCAAAGTTGTAGATCATGAAAAATCCGTGACACGTGGTGCAGTCCGTTTTTCAATAGGACCTCTGGTTAAGCCGCTATAGTCTAAAAACAAAAAGTACTTTTTTCGACCTTCAATTTTTGTCCTCTTTTTCCCCCCTTTGGGGCGTCGGGGGTTGAAATGTTTAGTTTTGACAATTTTTCCTGGGGTTTGGCCACCCAAGGAATATTCGTGCCAAATTTCAAGTTTCTAGGTCATCGGGAAGTTGATTAGAATTTGTATCCCTGAGTGAGTTACACATGCGGTCGTATATAATATAGATTGTATATAATATTGACTCGCCTAATGGCTCGTAACAAGACGAATAAACTGTTTACAAATGCTCAGCAAAAGTAATTATTACTAGTTTTGGGGTGAATAGTTTCAATGGGGTTTATGGTAGGGGGGGGGGGTAATTATTACTGAAATGATTCATTAAATTTCGGAAATATCAGATAGGTTTCAATTTTTGATATATTTTACAAAAACCTTTTTATAAAAAGACTAAAGTAAAATGTCAAAACCAATTTTCTCCATAAGAATATAATATGGGAAATGAGTAATGCAGGTTCGCTGACGTGGAAATGTAAATATTCAAGTTACAAAAACTAATTTTCTCCATAAGAATAATATGACAAATGAGTATGCATGTTCGCTGACATGGAAATGTAAAGATTTGACTTTTTCAGTATTCCAGCAGGTAACAACTATTTGTTGATAAAAAAGCGATATATAATTTTATTTGTTTCCCATAAAGTAAACATTGAGATAAATTACTGGACAGAGAATAATTATTCACAGTACCAAATTGTTTGTTTTTTTCAATTAAAATCCAATGGTCCAACCCAGAATCTGATAATTATCATTTTCTATGTAAAAGATCCCAAAAACCCATTTTGACGGGTTTATCCATCCCCTCCTAACCTCACCATCCGATGTTCCGATCAGGCTAGTGTTGGGTACTTCCTCTTCCTCCCTTTTGAATTAGTAAGATTTATAAGAGTGCAATTGTAATAATGAAATTAAATCCAACTAAACTTAAAAATCAACATATTAAGGTTTTTCCACATCATTAACGTGAGAAATGAGCATGCATGTTTGATGTCACATAAATGAACGAATTGGGAAATTTAGGCCACTATTCGACTAAACATCATTTAAATTAAGCCACATAACAGCCTTTATTAAACAAAAATTAAAAAAGAAAAAGTTTTATTATTGCTGATTTGTAACATAGCTTGTAAGTGATTTTTTGTATTTTTTAGGTTAAAATGAAAAATGGCGTTTTTTGATAATTTTTCCTATATATTGACCATCCAAGATATATTCATGCCAAATTTAAAGTTTCTAGCTAATCGGGAAGTTTTGTTGGAACCAGGATGAAATACCTCGAGAAAATCGCTGACATTTGGCGAATTTTGAAGTTTTTTTTAACTTTATATGCAATTTTTTATTACGAACTAGTTATATTATTCCTGATGTTTAACATATATGCTTTAGAGATCATGTATGCCAAATTTCAGCCCTCTACGTATAACATTAAATCATCTGGAGCTGAAAACCTTGAGGAAATGATAAAATTCAACGAAAGTTTAACTTTTGAGGGCTATTTTAGGGGTTGAAACGGGGTGAATTCTGCGCATGTCCCCTGATAACCCTAAAGGATCAAACTTACTATCTCATTGTAAAATTTGAGGTCTATAAGCTAAAAATAAATATTGAAGAATCATCAAAACCCAAAATAAACTGAAAAATGTATATGAACTTTAACTTTAGAGGTCATTTTGGGGGTAAAGGAGTTGAGATAAGGCAAAATACGTAATTACCAAAATTGTAGTAAAATTAATTTCAACTAAGGAAATAACCTTTGTTTTTGAACAGAACCTTTATTTTAGCCGCCAGAGGTAAAAATCAAACAGTACTTTTATCGAAATTCAAGTTTTCCCCCATTTCACCCCTTTTAGGGGGTGAGGGGAGTTGAAATTGTTTGTTTTGAGGATTGTATATTTAGTATGACCACCCAATAAATATTCCCGAAAATTTATAGGGGCCCAGGTAGTATACCAAGTCAACTCTTGCCGGAAAACCTAGGGAAGATCTATGTAAATTGAAAAATCTAGATCAATCTAAGGGTGAAGGAGACGAGATAGGACAAAAAGTCATAGGACCAAAGTTGTAGATCATGAAAAATCCGTGACACGTGGTGCAGTCCGTTTTTCAATAGGACCTCTGGTTAAGCCGCTATAGTCTAAAAACAAAAAGTACTTTTTTCGACCTTCAATTTTTGTCCTCTTTTTCCCCCCTTTGGGGCGTCGGGGGTTGAAATGTTTAGTTTTGACAATTTTTCCTGGGGTTTGGCCACCCAAGGAATATTCGTGCCAAATTTCAAGTTTCTAGGTCATCGGGAAGTTGATTAGAATTTGTATCCCTGAGTGAGTTACACATGCGGTCGTATATAATATAGATGAGCTAATTAAAGTTTAAAAGTACAATTTCTCTAATAGCATGTAATAATTAAAATGTTATAAGTGTATCAGTTATTTAAATAACATTAATTTTTTTTTAACATTCCGTATTAACAGTTAAAACAACCTAATTTGATATGAACTTATTAATTTTTTCTGGTCCGATACCGATACCGATACTCACGATATCACTTTGGATCCGATAAATATCGGGGTATCGATACTTTGGATCCGATAAATATCGGGGTATCGATACTTTGGATCTGATAAATATCGGGGTATCGATACTTTGGATCTGATAAATATCGGGGTATCGATACTTTGGATCTGATAAATATCGGGGTATCGATACTTTGGATCTGATAAATATCGGGGTATCGATACTTTGGATCCGATAAATATCGGGGTATCGATACTTTGGATCTGATAAATATCGGGGTATCGATACTTTGGATCCGATAAATATCGGGGTATCGATACTTTGGATCCGATAAATATCGGGTATCGATACTTTGGATCCGATAAATATCGGGGTATCGATACTTTGGATCCGATAAATATCGGGGTATCGATACTTTGGATCCGATAATATCGGGGTATCGATACTTTGGATCCGATAAATATCGGGTTATCGATACTTTGCTTTCGATACTGATTCGATACCAAATATCGGTCGTTCATCATTTGCGCGGTATGTAAGCCTGCTGTTAAATATTCTGAAGGGTCGCCTAATCCCCTTGCATCATCTGCGCGGTGTCCCGTCCAGGTAGCCTCTGCCTGCCGACTAGGGATGGCCGAACTTCCATCGGCAACATTCATGACTCGATTTTCTGTTTCTTTCATCGCTTGCATTGACAAAATAAATGTGGTAAATTTTCCTAATATGATTAAAAACTAATATGAGAGGTATCTTCTAGTTAATTCAAGGCGGTCGCCGGGCATGAGATAATAATATGACATTCGGCATATTGTGTATGTGTATTACGAATATTTAATATTATACAAATATTATTATGTTTCAAAATAACAATAATTCTCATGAGTAATTTTAAAATAGGTCTATTTAATATAATTGTGAATGTTTTTAAAACAGTAGTAATAGTTTTGCGTAATCTTATGTTTAGTATGTAATAACTGAAACAGCAATAAATAAACCGATGATTTCGTAAAATTTATTATAATTTTGTTGACAAATAAACAACTATAACATATTTGTGGTCGAATTTTTTCAAACCCGTGTACGGTTATACTGTTCTATAAATTTTTTAGCCGTAATAAACTACTTACCATTAATAATCAAGATTTTCTTATCACGCATAATTTTATTTACGTTTGTATATCTATAGTAAGAATTTATATAGTGAGAATTACCTTAATTGCTCAGGTTGCAATTTTTTGCATGAATATTGTTAGTTTCCATCGGAACATTTGCCTTTATCGTTACTATAGTAGCCTGGCCGATACTAACACCTCACAATAATAAAACCATTCATAACATTTAGTGGTAAAAATGAATTAATGTAAAAGATATGGCAAGGCTGCCACGATATTGTGTTCCGCAGAATGCCGCTTCCGCCACCCCTCGCCGCGCAGACGATGCAACCCTTCTACCTAGGGATGGCAACGATATATCGATATTCTGGGCCCGATATATCGATATATCGCCATCGACAAATTCATCCCGATAGTATCGGAGACATCGATATTTTTGGTCCGATATATCGGATTCATAAAATGACAAAAATTGTCATTTTATTTGTAATTTTCTTGGAAATTCAAGTTCCAATCGCAAACCCAAATAACATTTTGAATGTATTTTTTAAGTATCCACTAATTTTAAAGCGGTTTTATATTTTATTTAAATGGTCTCTCTTTTCTTTTCGTCTACTAACGTTTCAGTTGGCTGCCCTGCTTCCCTTATTAAAATTATTAACTTTTGTTTTTGAACGCTCTCCCAGATAAATATTGGAAGTGAAACAAGTTTGACAGACTGCTTTTGGCTACTTTGTGTTTAATGTTTTTTTAGCGAATTTCCCCTATTTTATTTGTATAATTTTGGGTTTTTAGGGTATTTTCAATAATTTTTCTTTGTATGAAAGTATTTGCATAGACCTAGTTTTTTTTTTAATGTGTACAACTTTATTTTTTCATGATGTTTGAAATTAAAGATAACATTTTTCGTGATTCTGTTTACTTAACTAACGCTTAATATTCCCTGTGTTTGCACATTTGAACTTGCAATAAGCAGTTTTCTTGTCAAAAAGCGAGGTAAAATTTTCGATATATCGTTAACCCGATATATCGATATTTTGGAAGTCGATATATCATAGACATCGATATGTTGCTCCCGATATATCGGAAAACCGATATATCGACAAATCGAAAAGTTTTGCCATCCCTACTTCTACCTGCTCTCCGCATACCGCGCAAATGATGTACGCCCCAAATATCGGATACATCCCCAGTACAGTACTGCATACGGCTACGGTTGTATGACTACACGACTGAATGCGACCTGACACCACTGGGGGCCAATAAACAGATCTGCAGGGCTACGACAGCACGACGGTGCCGAATCTAATTAGCGGCTCAGTCGTATAGACGTAGTCTGCACCGAGCCCCCAGCCGCTAATCCCCCGCGGCTACCTGCGAGGCTGCCATGAAGAAAACGTTATCCATGGAATAACTGAGTTTCGAATTAGAAAATATTTACTCCTTTAAAATCACTTGACATAACTGTTTAAGCCATCATAAGTGTAAATTGTCATTTTATGCTTATATTTACGTTACCACAGCGGATTTTTATACTAGCTAAGAAATTAGCCTTATATAATACTTTTCTCAACAAATTTACCTTCATTTGATTACACTGAAAACAAAGAAATCACTGCACATTACTATTGTACGTAATTAAATACACCGTGATATCTACAGTATTTATTTACTATCAAACCATTGTATTTATTTTTTACCTAACCTAACCTAACCAAACCTAACCTGACCTAACCTCAAGGTTTACCCCAATCAAGCCGTGCAGACTACGACTACACGACGGTGTCCCCTCGCAGCTGCACCACAGTCGTGTAGTCGTAGCCCTGCAAACCAGGTAAACCGATAGCCCTTGTCAGTTTTATTGCACAGTCGTGTTGTCGCTTTACCACGGTTACAAAGGGGTGTAATGTGGTGGGGGGAGGGGTCGCACCTGCATATAAAACACCACCCATTAGACCAACCCCTTTACACGCCTAGTAGGTTTAAAAACCGCCTCCACCTGCTCTACCCCATTAACGTACCTTTGTTACTCGCCGGTTCACCGAGTTTTTACGCTAAACTGCATTTCCTCATTTTCCTCCTGTCGATCTCGCGTTTTTATAAATGTAGTATTCGTTCATCTGGTTTTATGACTTTACAAGCGAGGTCTCAAAACTCATAAATTGTATCAGCAAACAGACACATACTTTCTCCCTTAAAGCAAGAAAATCTACAATAAAGTAAAATAAATGTACAACTATCCCACAGATAAACATCAAATTTTATCGAAATCGGTTAGCAATTAATGGAGATATCGGTTTTTTAATATTTGCCATAACAATAACATTAAACAACGTACTGCGTTTACCACGAAACTAAAATATAAATTATCTCCGTTACTAGTTGATGTAGCCTAATTATTCAAAATACTGGATTATTTATTTTTTCAAGTCAAATTTCATGGTGGCAAGTATACTTTCCTTAATAGTCACGGTTTTCGTAAAATTTGAAAAATATGAATGTTTTATAACTCCATAACTTCTGAACCTGAATTTGTACAGACATGCAGGTAGTGTCATTCTATTTGTCATCTTAACCTAAAAACCATGGAATTTTTATCAAAATCGTTAGAGCCGTTTTTGAGAAATTTGGATTTTTGTCAATTTGTATCGGTTTTTATGGCGTAAATACCCTTTAAAATCAAAAATTCCAAAAAATGAAAAAACGCCTGGAGATATCATGGTTCTACACCTACCTGCCAAATTTCATGAAAATCGGACCATTGGTTTCGTGTCTTTAGTTTGTTTTCTTTACATACATCCACACACACACGGACGGACAGACACCACTCCGAAAACCACTTTTTTGGATTCATAGGGAGCACTACAACAGATATTTCCACTACAACTCAAATTCGAAAATGTTGACGAAAACAATACTTTCTCGTTTCTCCATATACTACATGTAGGGGGGAGAGAGTAAAAAGCACCCTTCTTAGCCGGACAATTTTATTTAAACCACAACAATAAACACCGTACCGGAATTATTTGGCCTTAATAAAACTTCCCACACACACCGACACTTGCTGTTTCTTCAACACTTGAGCGTAACCAGTTTACCATTACTGAAAAAAAGTAAAAAAATAATACCCCCGTTGCAGCAGATCTGCATACTCAGCGAATTTCACATTCTTAAATACATAATTTAGACGGAGCCTCTAATCAAGTTAAAGCAACTTAAATCCTGAAATGAACATACAAAAATGTTCTCCATAACAATAAGATTGGAAATGAGTATGCAGGTTTGCTGCCATGTAAGTGTGAAATTAAGACATTTTTTGCAATAATCCTTTAGATATCAATTAGATGAAACCATATAACAAGGTTTATTCACATATGTTGAGAAATTAGCAAGATATGGAATATAATTTATTTCCCATGAGGTTAACACTGGGACAACGCACTGTGTTTACTGCTAGCGATAATTCGGTAACAAACGGACATAGAGCAACAATTCAAAATACTAAGTTATTTGTTTTTTTAAGCTGAATCCAATGGTCCAAACATGAATTTTATTATTTTTATTTTCATGCGTAAAAAACTTAAAAACCCCTTTTTTGGGGGGTTATTCCCTTTTACCCTCTCTTCCAGTGATCTGATTAAGCTGGATTTCAATCTCGTCCGAATAATTAATACTTTACACGTCTGTGCCAAATTTAATTAATTAATCGGACTATCTTTACGCGAGTTGTCGTACTTATGATGGTAAGGTAACAGCTTCTTCCCTAAAGGGGAAATTCGCTAAAACTGAGAAATTATTTAAAACTTGGTATTAAGCAGGGCTTGTAACAGTTCTTGTGGTTGAAAAAAATAAAAAAATAACTCAAATAAGAAAAAAATAACCAAAAAATAACCTTTTGTACACAAAAAATGCTGCTAAAAATTAGGAAGCCGGTGTTATATTGGGGATAATACATTCTTAACCTTGGTAAAAAAGAAAATCTCGACAGACTAATCACAAATCTGCCTAGATTTGACAGCGAGACTTGGTTTTCACTCAACGAGACTTAGTTTTCACGTATTTTAGGATGATGAGATTCGTCTGCCGCGATGCTGCTACGAGATCGTCTGACAAACGAATACTGTAAACAGGGCTTGTGGCAGTTCTTAAGGTTGAAAAAAATATAAAAAAATACCAAAATTCCAAAAAAAATAATAAAAATAACCAAATTCCAAAAAAAATAACATAAAATAACCAAGAGCAAAAAAAAATAAAAAATAAAAAATAACCTGTTACAAGCTCTGTATTAAGTTGAATTCAGGAAGCCCTAAGACCTCATAAAAGACGATGCAGCCGAAATTGCAGAAGCAGACGAGAGGCGGGAGAGAATTGGGGGAGGGAGAGAATGGAATGTTACCCCCCCCTCTATTGGATTTTCACCCTTTCTACTCAACGTGACCCTTGCTCTCGCTTCACTCTGGTGGAAAAAAGTTCATTTTCAATAATACAAGTTTATCCTATACTCTTATATGAGTAATGTTACATCGTGCTTGCTTGCACAATTATCTCAAAAACGGCTCCGAGGATTTCCTTCAAAGTCTGGAAATAAATCATTTATGACTCAAAAACGTCTTTTATGCAGATAACTTGGCCAGAGAAAATCTAATAACGTAATAAATCGAATTTTAAAGTTGTAAAAATTTAACATTGGCCTTATGGGTTGCCGTGATGGCAACGAAAATAAACAAGGAAATTGTAAACAAATGAAGTCATAACAGCTGTTTGGAATCTCAAGGAAAAATACAGGAGGTGGGATGAAGAGTCCATGGAGCAATAAAAAAGGTTTCTATTTATCAATTTTATGACATTGAAATATTTTATAGCAACTGGATGAACTGGTAAACATGAAATAACACCGAGCAAGGCTCGGTCCAACAAGTACTGTAATGTAATTTAGAGATTGAGACTGATAAAAGGAAAGTTCTGTCCCTGTGCTGTACAGGCTTGCATAGTTACTTGATAGTGCCACTGACTCTACAGGCTGTGCTGTACAGGCTTACATAGTTACTTGATAGTGCCACTGACTCTACAGGCTGTGCTGTACAGGCTTACATAGTTACTTGATAGTGCCACTGACTGTACAGGCTGTGCTGTACAGGCTTACATAGTTACATGATAGTGCCACTGACTCTACAGGCTGTGCTGTACAGGCTTGCAAAGTTACTTGATAGTGCCACTGACTCTACAGGCTGTGCTGTACAGGCTTGCATAGTTACTTGATAGTGCCACTGACTCTACAGGCTGTGCTGTACAGGCTTGCATAGTTACTTGATAGTGCCACTGACTCTACAGGCTGTGCTGTACAGGCTTGCATAGTTACTTGATAGTGCCACTGACTCTACAGGCTGTGCTGTACAGGCTTACATAGTTACTTGATAGTGCCACTGACTCTACAGGCTGTGCTGTACAGGCTTGCATAGTTACTTGATAGTGCCACTGACTCTACAGGCTGTGCTGTACAGGCTTACATAGTTACTCGATAGTGCCACTGACTCTACAGGCTGTGCTGTACAGGCTTACATAGTTACTCGATAGTGCCACTGACTCTACAGGCTGTGCTGTACAGGCTTACATAGTTACATGATAGTGCCACTGACTCTACAGGCTGTGCTGTACAGGCTTGCATAGTTACTCGATAGTGCCACTGACTCTACAGGCTGTGCTGTACAGGCTTACATAGTTACTTGATAGTGCCACTGACTCTACAGGCTGTGCTGTACAGGCTTACATAGTTACATGATAGTGCCACTGACTCTACAGGCTGTGCTGTACAGGCTTACATAGTTACATGATAGTGCCACTGACTCTACAGGCTGTGCTGTACAGGCTTACATAGTTACTTGATAGTGCCACTGACTCTACAGGCTGTGCTGTACAGGCTTGCATAGTTACTTGATAGTGCCACTGACTCTACAGGCTGTGCTGTACAGGCTTGCATAGTTACTTGATAGTGCCACTGACTCTACAGGCTGTGCTGTACAGGCTTGCATAGTTACTTGATAGTGCCACTGACTCTACAGGCTGTGCTGTACAGGCTTGCATAGTTACTTGATAGTGCCACTGACTCTACAGGCTGTGCTGTACAGGCTTGCATAGTTACTTGATAGTGCCACTGACTCTACAGGCTGTGCTGTACAGGCTTGCATAGTTACTTGATAGTGCCACTGACTCTACAGGCTGTGCTGTACAGGCTTGCATAGTTACTTGATAGTGCCACTGACTCTACAGGCTGTGCTGTACAGGCTTACATAGTTACTTGATAGTGCCACTGACTCTACAGGCTGTGCTGTACAGGCTTACATAGTTACTTGATAGTGCCACTGACTCTACAGGCTGTGCTGTACAGGCTTGCATAGTTACTTGATAGTGCCACTGACTCTACAGGCTGTGCTGTACAGGCTTGCATAGTTACTTGATAGTGCCACTGACTCTACAGGCTGTGCTGTACAGGCTTGCATAGTTACTTGATAGTGCCACTGACTCTACAGGCTGTGCTGTACAGGCTTACATAGTTACTTGATAGTGCCACTGACTCTACAGGCTGTGCTGTACAGGCTTACATAGTTACTTGATAGTGCCACTGACTCTACAGGCTGTGCTGTACAGGCTTACATAGTTACTTGATAGTGCCACTGACTGTACAGGCTGTGCTGTACAGGCTTGCATAGTTACTTGATAGTGCCACTGACTCTACAGGCTGTGCTGTACGGGCTTGCATAGTTACTCGATAGTGCCACTGACTCTACAGGCTGTGCTGTACGGGCTTGCATAGTTACTCGATAGTGCCACTGACTCTACAGGCTGTGCTGTACGGGCTTACATAGTTACTTGATAGTGCCACTGACTCTACAGGCTGTGCTGTACGGGCTTACATAGTTACTTGGTAGTGCCACTGACTCTACAGGCTGTGCTGTACGGGCTTACATAGTTACTTGATAGTGCCACTGACTCTACAGGCTGTGCTGTACGGGCTTACATAGTTACTTGATAGTGCCACTGACTCTACAGGCTGTGCTGTACGGGCTTACATAGTTACTTGATAGTGCCACGGACTCTACAGGCTGTGCTGTACGGGCTTGCATAGTTACTCGATAGTGCCACTGACTCTACAGGCTGTGCTGTACGGGCTTACATAGTTACTTGATAGTGCCACTGACTCTACAGGCTGTGCTGTACAGGCTTACATAGTTACTCGATAGTGCCACTGACTCTACAGGCTGTGCTGTACAGGCTTACATAGTTACTTGATAGTGCCACTGACTCTACAGGCTGTGCTGTACAGGCTTGCATAGTTACTTGATAGTGCCACTGACTCTACAGGCTGTGCTGTACAGGCTTACATAGTTACTTGATAGTGCCACTGACTCTACAGGCTGTGCTGTACAGGCTTGCATAGTTACTTGATAGTGCCACTGACTCTACAGGCCGTGCTGTACAGGCTTACATAGTTACTTGATAGTGCCACTGACTCTACAGGCTGTGCTGTACAGGCTTGCATAGTTACTTGATAGTGCCACTGACTCTACAGGCTGTGCTGTACAGGCTTGCATAGTTACTTGATAGTGCCACTGACTCTACAGGCTGTGCTGTACAGGCTTGCATAGTTACTTGATAGTGCCACTGACTCTACAGGCTGTGCTGTACAGGCTTGCATAGTTACTTGATAGTGCCACTGACTCTACAGGCTGTGCTGTACAGGCTTGCATAGTTACTTGATAGTGCCACTGACTCTACAGGCTGTGCTGTACAGGCTTGCATAGTTACTTGATAGTGCCACTGACTCTACAGGCTGTGCTGTACAGGCTTACATAGTTACTTGATAGTGCCACTGACTCTACAGGCTGTGCTGTACAGGCTTGCATAGTTACTTGATAGTGCCACTGACTGTACAGGCTGTGCTGTACAGGCTTGCATAGTTACTTGATAGTGCCACTGACTCTACAGGCTGTGCTGTACAGGCTTACATAGTTACTTGATAGTGCCACTGACTCTACAGGCTGTGCTGTACAGGCTTACATAGTTACTTGATAGTGCCACTGACTCTACAGGCTGTGCTGTACAGGCTTGCATAGTTACTTGATAGTGCCACTGACTCTACAGGCTGTGCTGTACAGGCTTGCATAGTTACTTGATAGTGCCACTGACTCTACAGGCTGTGCTGTACAGGCTTGCATAGTTACTCGATAGTGCCACTGACTCTACAGGCTGTGCTGTACAGGCTTACATAGTTACTCGATAGTGCCACTGACTCTACAGGCTGTGCTGTACAGGCTTACATAGTTACTTGGTAGTGCCACTGACTCTACAGGCTGTGCTGTACGGGCTTACATAGTTACTTGGTAGTGCCACTGACTCTACAGGCTGTGCTGTACGGGCTTACATAGTTACTTGATAGTGCCACTGACTCTACAGGCTGTGCTGTACGGGCTTACATAGTTACTTGATAGTGCCACTGACTCTACAGGCTGTGCTGTACGGGCTTACATAGTTACTTGATAGTGCCACTGACTCTACAGGCTGTGCTGTACGGGCTTGCATAGTTACTCGATAGTGCCACTGACTCTACAGGCTGTGCTGTACGGGCTTACATAGTTACTTGATAGTGCCACTGACTCTACAGGCTGTGCTGTACAGGCTTACATAGTTACTCGATAGTGCCACTGACTCTACAGGCTGTGCTGTACAGGCTTACATAGTTACTTGATAGTGCCACTGACTCTACAGGCTGTGCTGTACAGGCTTGCATAGTTACTTGATAGTGCCACTGACTCTACAGGCTGTGCTGTACAGGCTTACATAGTTACTTGATAGTGCCACTGACTCTACAGGCTGTGCTGTACAGGCTTGCATAGTTACTTGATAGTGCCACTGACTCTACAGGCTGTGCTGTACAGGCTTGCATAGTTACTTGATAGTGCCACTGACTCTACAGGCTGTGCTGTACAGGCTTACATAGTTACTTGATAGTGCCACTGACTCTACAGGCTGTGCTGTACAGGCTTGCATAGTTACTTGATAGTGCCACTGACTCTACAGGCTGTGCTGTACAGGCTTGCATAGTTACTTGATAGTGCCACTGACTCTACAGGCTGTGCTGTACAGGCTTGCATAGTTACTTGATAGTGCCACTGACTCTACAGGCTGTGCTGTACAGGCTTGCATAGTTACTTGATAGTGCCACTGACTCTACAGGCTGTGCTGTACAGGCTTGCATAGTTACTTGGTAGTGCCACTGACTCTACAGGCTGTGCTGTACAGGCTTACATAGTTACTTGATAGTGCCACTGACTCTACAGGCTGTGCTGTACAGGCTTGCATAGTTACTTGATAGTGCCACTGACTCTACAGGCTGTGCTGTACAGGCTTGCATAGTTACTTGATAGTGCCACTGACTCTACAGGCTGTGCTGTACAGGCTTACATAGTTACTTGGTAGTGCCACTGACTCTACAGGCTGTGCTGTACAGGCTTACATAGTTACTTGATAGTGCCACTGACTCTACAGGCTGTGCTGTACAGGCTTACATAGTTACTTGATAGTGCCACTGACTCTACAGGCTGTGCTGTACAGGCTTACATAGTTACTTGATAGTGCCACTGACTCTACAGGCTGTGCTGTACAGGCTTACATAGTTACTTGATAGTGCCACTGACTCTACAGGCTGTGCTGTACAGGCTTACATAGTTACTTGGTAGTGCCACTGACTCTACAGGCTGTGCTGTACAGGCTTACATAGTTACTTGATAGTGCCACTGACTCTACAGGCTGTGCTGTACAGGCTTACATAGTTACTTGATAGTGCCACTGACTCTACAGGCTGTGCTGTACAGGCTTACATAGTTACTTGATAGTGCCACTGACTCTACACCTAAAAGGAGACTGAGGCTGGTCATGCTTATGGATGTTTTGAAGCCAGAAATTGAGCACGCGAATTAGTTGGGCATCCACCACTAGATATAGAGCCAGAAGTATGATTTCACGCTAAAAATTTGTTTCCCTGAAATGGGACATTTTAACCCCTCATGTTTCCCTATATTTCTGTTTTAACTCTTTTCATTGGACGATGTACTGTGCCTTTATGTTGGGTTTAATAAAAAAAATTGTGTTGCTGTCGGAAAATAATTTTCCCTCCCCTACTATAGGTGCCAAAGCTTTGAAAATCATGTACTTTTAAAGAACAAAAACACCTATCTATCTATACTATTATAAAAAAGAGGTGGTTTCTTTATGTGTTTATGTATGGGATACGTAATCTCGAAAAATACTGAACCGACTGGGTTGAAATTTCACACAGAGGTGGATCTTGAACCCGGGAAACATATAGGCCTATTCACTTCCTTAAAATTCCCTCGGGCTACGCCCCGTGAACGTCCTTAGCTTCAATGTTTACATTATATAAGGATGTAAACATTCAAATACCGAAATGTAAACAGCTGTGAGTACTACAGTTTGACAGTTCAAAGAGAAGAAGTAGGCCTAAGATCAGCTGTAATTTTTATCATGAGCGAAGCCACGGGCAACTGCTAGTCATACAATAAAGTAACAAAAAATGTTTAATCTTTACAACTTTTTCCTGGAATTATGCAAGAACAAACTGAACTTAGGACCTAACGGGTCGTGGTTAGGCGATCCGCATTCTAAAAAAGATTGCTACAGGAACATTCTCAACATTAATACGTCACATCCGGATCACGTGGACTGATAAAAAGTTGAGTAAATAAGGAAAAACATTAGTCAGCCATGCCGGCGGGCGGAGAAGTTTGCCCCTAACGGCGCCCGCGCCCGCACAACCTTAACTTCCGTTCTTAAAGCACTGCTTTATTCACTTGACTTAGCAAAGGAACTATACAGGTGTCCGGAAATTATGGTAAAATATTTTAGTATATGCATATAATTTGTCAAAATATCCTTATAATCAAAATACGATTTATAAATGTACATTGACAAGGAAAATATCTGGCAAAAGCAAAACCGCCAAAGGGTAACTAGAAACATTCATCGTTGGAGAGGATCCCTCAGGGGTAGGAGGAGGGGGTCCTAGCGATGGTACGCCAAAATATTGAGATTGTGGTATGTGGTGCGTGAACACCAAAAGGTTGGGAAACACTGTTATAAGGAAACAGAGACGCTACGGAATGTGACCAAAGGTAGGCCTACGTTTCCATGCTGAACAAAGTTGTAGCGATGAGTGTCGGTTGTAGATAACGGAGCTGCCCTGTCCAGATGTAATGTGTTTACGACCCGACTTGATAAGACAACAGACAACAGCCTGGGGTATAACTCAACCCGGTATCAGGTACAAGTAACAGTTACTGCGCAACCTGTTACCGCTTCATAACTGTTACTAGATAAAATATAGTATCACAAATATACTGACTATACAGGGTGTCCGGATATTATGGTAAAATATTTTAGTATATGATAGTACAGGTAAAAATAAGAAAAAAAGTTCATGTAAAAATAGGTCCAAAAGTGCTTCGTTTTCTGTCTGCGTGTCTGTTTGTGATTTTTACATAATTAATCATATCTCACGAACCTATTAACGTTTACACTTCAAACTCGGCATATGGATGACCACTATGAAGACCAATTAATTTTTGTTTGAAGTATCAAATTTCTACTTTGTACCATTTCAAAATGGCGACTATTT
Source organism: Flexamia atlantica (assembly GCA_035578135.1). Classification (NCBI taxonomy): domain Eukaryota; kingdom Metazoa; phylum Arthropoda; class Insecta; order Hemiptera; family Cicadellidae; genus Flexamia; species Flexamia atlantica. The sequence goes on along the minus strand of JAQJVK010000040.1, from coordinate 3,062,411 downwards.
TTTTGTTTTCAAAGCTAAATATCTTAAAAACCGTAAATTTTAGAAAAACTTTACAAGAAACAAAAAAGTTGTTAAATTTAATGCAATTAACACTGATATTAAAATTATGTTGATTGGACTACTAATAATGGAGAAATCTTAACTTTTCTGAATAAAAACATGGTTTTTAGAACATACTGTCAGAAATTTGCATGTTTTTATTCGGAAAAGTTAAAATTTCTCCGTTATTAGTAATCCAATCATCATAATCTTAATATCAGCGTTAATTGTATTATATTTCACAGCTTTTTTGTTTCTTGTAAAGTTTTTTTTTTTTTAAATTACGGTTTTTAAGATATTTAGCTTTGAAAACAAAAAATAGTCGCCATTTTGAAATGGTACAAAGTAGAAATTTGATACTTCAAACAAAAATTAACTGGTCTTCATAGTGGTCATCCATATGCCAAGTTTTAAGTTTATACGTTAAGAGGTTCGTGAGATATGATATAAATATGTAAAAATCACAAACAGACACGCAGACAGAAAACGAAGCACTTTTGGACCTATTTTTACATGAACTTTTTTTCTTATTTTTACCTGTACTATCATATACTAAAATATTTTACCATAATATCCGGACACCCTGTATAGTCGGTCAAATATTTGTGATACTATATTTTATCTAGTAACAGTTATGAAGCGGTAACAGGTTGCGCAGTAACTGTTACTTGTACCTGATACCGGGTTGAGTTATACCCCAGGCTGTTGTCTGTTGTCTTATCAAGTCGGGTCGTAAACACATTACATCTGGACAGGGCAGCTCCGTTATCTACAACCGACACTCATCGCTACAACTTTGTTCAGCATGGAAACGTAGGCCTACCTTTGGTCACATTCCGTAGCGTCTCTGTTTCCTTATAACAGTGTTTCCCAACCTTTTGGTGTTCGCGCACCACATACCACAATCTCAATATTTTGGCGTACCATCGCTAGGACCCCCCTCCTCCTACCCCTGAGGGATCCTCTCCAAAAATCAATGTTTTTAGTTGCCCTTTGGCGGTTTTGTTTTTGCCAGCTAAATTTATTATATTTTCCTTGTCAATGTACTTTTTTAGATCGTATTTTGATTATAAGGATATTTTGACAAATTATATGTTCACCTCAGCTAAGCTCAATAGTCAATAACTTTTAGTCATTTAGGCGAAAAAACCGTATGAATTTGAACCTGAATTTCGTTGATATGAAAAAATGTCCAGGTACACAGGGAAAAACTTTCTATCTGTTATTTGAAACTGCAAGCATTTCTCATAATTTATATTGAAAAATTAACATAAAAAAACAATTCAGAGTCATTCAAAGTATACTGTATCTTCACCAATAATTGTTTATTGGTGAAAATACAGAAAATACCAAACAGAAAATACGTTTGGGTAGTAAATCGTTCAACTAACAAATATAGTAGTACCACCGAATCAACACTGTAGTTTAATTAATGGAAAGAACATTTTTTAAAGCCAAAATGTTTTTTAAAATAATTACTCTTAAAATGAAAGAGTAACGGAATTGACATACTATGACAAAAATAGATACTAAAAATATCGATACAGTTTAGGTATTAAGTGCGACTTTACTGTTCGAAGGGACAGCGTTCGTTCGTAAATCTAGTATTTTATTTTTACTACTTCTTCAATCTCTTGCGTACCACCTGAAAGGCCTTCGCGTACCACCAGTGATACAGTGTTATAGGGACGAAAATATATTATCCTGCTGGTTGTCAAATAAAAAACAACTACTTTAGGCTGACTCTTCAGTGTTCTCACACGAGTTAAAGAGCTAGCCTCCCTACCCACCGCAGTTTTCGTTTTTCTGCGACACGGTAAAGCGACAACACGACTGTGCAATAAAACTGACAAGGGCTATTATCGGTTTACCTGGTTTGCAGGGCTACGACTACACGACTGTGGTGCAGCTGCGAGGGGACACCGTCGTGTAGTCGTAGTCTGCACGGCTTGATTGGGGTAAACCTTGAGGTTAGGTTAGGTTAGGTTAGGTTAGGTTAGGTTTGGTTAGGTTAGGTAAAAAATAAATACAATAGTTTGATAGTATGTAGATAATGTAGATATCACGGTGTATTTAATTACGTACAGTAGTAATGTGCAGTCATTTCTTTGTTTTCAGTGTAATCAAATGAAGGTAAAAATGTTGAGAAAAGTATTATATACGGCTAATTTCTTAGTGTAAAAATCCGCTGTGGTAACGTAACTACAATCATAAAATGACAATTTATACACTTATGATTTACACATAAACAATTATGTGAAGTGATTTTAAAGGAGTAAATATTTTCTAACTAGAAACTCAGTTATGGCATGGACAACGCTTTCTTCAAGACAGCCTCGCAGGTAGCCGCGGGGGGATTAGCAGCTGAGGGCTCGGTGCAGACTACGTCTATACGACTGAGCCGCTAAATAGATTCGGCACCGTCGCGCTGTCGTAGCCCTGCAGATTTGTTTATTGGCCCCCAGTGGGGTCAGGTCGCATTCAGTCGTGTAGTCATACAACCCTGCGACACTAGCGGCGACTTATGAACTTCGGCTCCAAAGAGCCCATGCTAAATCAGTGCACAATTTGCGATGTAAGGTTTCCCGCGGACCCGTTTAGCGGGCCATATTTTGTAACAAATCAATACTAAGCGATATTATTTAAATAAATAACACTCTAAACTGCTGAAATTGCTTTTTTTATTTTTTGAAAAGGTCATAAAACACGTTATATTAATGTCCAAAGTTAATTATTTTAAATTGATATAGAAATAAAACTATTTGAGTTATCGAAATTCCAAAAAGCAATTCTAGTATTTTGGACATTTCCCGTTACAACTACAGTAGACCCCCTCTTAACCGACCTCGTTTTAACCGACGATTTGATTATCAGCCCTTGTTGGTCAAATATTAAAGATCATTTTAACCGACCCTTTTTTGAGAACAGTTTGGTTTAACCGCCCTTTTCTAGGAATTGCAGCATTTCCGTTCCCATACTCAGCGGTAGAAACGTTACACTCGTCTATACAGTTTTTTGCGGGTTAAAATATTTCGAATATTTATATTTGTTTGGACCATGTTTTGGAGTTATTTATAAGATTTCTACATAATTATTTAGGAAAATAGGCTGAAAATTGTAGTTTATTTTCTAAATAATCCACGAACGGCTTTAGAATAATGTTAATAGAACCCTAAATCAATAGAGCTTTTATTTTTAAGTGTTTAGAGGATTACCCGTTTTATCCGACCTTTTAAGTTATCCGACCTAGGCCCGGTCCCGTTAGGAGGGGGTTAAGAGGGGGTTTACTGTATATTGAATTTTAAATTTTTCCTTACCGCATGCGGTGTCTATATGGGTCCGCGTGATAGCTGTTATAAAAATTTTTGGCTGGGTAGGGAGGACTCTAAGTTTCTTCCCGATTACACAAAAATTAGGAATTGAAGGAAACATTAGTTCAACGTATTTTTAATTTGTTGTTAGAGTCTGTAACACATTCCCAACGCATATCTCCTGAGCCAATACAGACATTCTGTCACGTCAGACTTCCCGGGAGAGAAGGACACCCGGGGCCCGGTCAGCAGACTGCGACTCCAGCGCTCCCACGGCGGCGACCCGTGGTCCGCCCGGGACCGCCGCCCGGGGGCTCGGTCAGCAGACTGCGACTCCAGCGCTCCCACGGCGGCGACCCGTGGTCCGCCCGGGACCGCCGCCCGGGGGCTCGGTCAGCAGACTGCGACTCCAGCGCTCCCACGGCGGCGACCCGTGGTCCGCCCGGGACCGCCGCCCGGGGGGCGACGACCGAAGCTGTAGGACGGTCGGAGGAATCCGATAACGTGAATAATTACTGTTTCCATTCCAAGGGAAAAAGAAAAAACCGCACATTTAGGGGATGGTTATATTTACAGTAAACATAAGTATGACCTTTACCTATAAGTAATTAATAGACCTCCCATTCTTTAGGCCTAGGTGTACTAGTTTTGGGTGACGCAGAATTTAAAGGTGATTTAAAGGTTTAATTAATTTTGATGTAATAACTTTGTCAGAGTTTCTGTCATCCCCTTAGCCATTTACACATCAACATTTTGTATTCCACACTTCATAAATCAATAATTAATTGACTAAACTGTTTGTTTTTTGGGTCACTAAATAAATTACGTATTACCTACTCCTGATAGTGTACCTAAATTAAGAGGTTACATCAGCACACTCTGTTGGCGATTCACTGTAACCAATGAATACAGAAACTATAGTAGGCTATCTGTATTCATTGCTTTAACTACTAGTAGAAGCTCTGTCAATCCTATGGTTCTCTCAAAACCTGGTACACATTTAATAATAGGCCTACAAAGGAAGGTCTTCTTCAGATTCAAAGTCAATGGTTTGACATGAACCGTTACTTTCAGCAAGACTAGAGATGTGTTTCGCTTGCTTCTCCAACTGTATACGCCGATTCAAATAACCAGGCGCAGTCCTCCTTTACGACTAATATTAATTTCAACATTGGGCTTATGGACGGCACGTGATGTGACTCGGACCATGACAGTATCTGTTTGTTTTTTTTTATAATTCATAACAGCAAGGGATTTGTAATTATTTAAATTTTTGGACTTTTCCATTCGCTTCTAGTATTTAAAGTACATAGAGTTTAGTAGTTTTTAACGTGAGCAAAGCCACGGACAACTGCTGTAGTAACTAATATTAGTGTGTATGTAATAAAGTTTGTTGGTGAACTGTTAGTAAGTTAGGAACTAGTACTTGTAAAACCCCGCTTAGAAATAAGGCACAAGCTATGAAAATATCTACAAATTAACATTTTCCGGCTTGATATCTCCCCATTTTCCGGTAAGATTTCAAAAATGGAGTCCCGTGGTGGCAAACCTGATTTGGAAAATAGATCAATCCGCTTTGGATTTTCTAAAATGTAATATGTAATTTTTCTCTTGAAATGAAGAGTGCAGGGAAAGAACGTGTTAAGTCACTTTTTTAATTTACAGGAGAGGAAATTTTAAATTAAAAGAATTAAAAAACTTAGTTAAAATTATAAACTTATTACAAGGTTTTTAATACATTTGTGAAGGTATTACTCTAAGTGGCAAACATGTTCAAGAGTGAACATTTTCAGTAATTAGCTTTTAAGAAATTAAAAACTGAAGCAATGTCTAACTTTAATGGAAAACAACGTGTTAAGTCATACCTTCCGGGGAAAACGTGATAAGTCCAAGTCTTGTGTAAAGCCTTAGTGATAATTATCACAATATTCACCTTTTTATATAAAATGGTCACATAATAAAAAAATTCATGTTACCGGTACCTACTAAAGTCCTATCACATTGTCTAAGTGTTTTTAAAATAAAAGAATAAAAACAGCTGAGAGTAAACAGGTGATTTGGACTAACCACGTTCTTTCATTGTCTTGGGACTTTAACACGGTTTTCCCTTATCAAAAGTGGAATGTCTCTTGGACTAACCTCGTTCTTTCTGTGTATTGGGACTTATCACGATTTTTCCCTGCATAGCTAAAATTAAAAGTGGAATATCTCCTGGACTAAGCACTTTATTTGCTTTTCTCCCTTCACAATTTCATCTGCAGACTATGAGCTATACAAAACCATCTGTAACTGCAAATTGACAAAAATTGGACTTAACACGTTCTTTCCCTGCACTCTTCAAATGTCGTTTTCCAATATATCGTATTTATTGATATTAATTGTTCCGATAAATCGAAAGAGCGATGTATCGAAAGTTTAAAAATAATCGCCATCAGCTGTGACGCAATGCCGCCGTCGCCCCAGTGGGCCCCGCTTCCCAAGCTCCCGCCCTCAAATTTGGCCCGCCGCCCGCGCCGCCACGGCCGCCGCGCCGCTCATAAAAAACAATCTAAAAGTAAACGCGACCTTGAAACCGGCCGGGTAAACACGCCCGAAATAAAACTAATACCAAGAAAGGGGAGGGAAGAAAAAGGGGAGAAAGGGTAAAAAAGGGGAAGGGAAAAGGGAGGGAGGGTATTTAAGAATCAAGAATCAAGAAGTTTATTTCCATAAGTATATACAATATTTACATTAGACATAACAATAAAGAGTTGGAAATTATTCCCCACAAGACTACTCATCTGTGTGAGGGGAAGAGTGTCTCAGTCACTTTTATGTTACATGGAAAACTTCTTAAATTAATTTAAAACTACAGAAATACAATTGGCTAACAAATTTAGAAAAGAAATATTAGGGCAATTCGTACAAAACATGATTTTTATATGTAAAAAATATGGGTCTACTATATAATATTTTCTCTCATATTTTAAAAAATATTTATTGAATTACAACTAGTATAGAATGCCAGATTGGACTGTAAAAAAATCATTGATTTAAATTTGAAAACAACTAAACTAAAAAAATTTGATAAATAACTGAAAAAAATGAATTAGGTGTAGGGCGACCTAATTAAAATTTCCGCAGCATCAGCGCCGACGCGAAGCAGCCACTCCTCAACCCTCCGTTTGTAAACGGCGACACTGCCACCCTCGGCTGCTATGATGTCATTAGGGAGATTATGATAAATTTGATGGGCTAAATAGAAAGAGTTAAACAGATCAGATCTAAGATTTAGTTTTGGCACGGAATACCCAAAATTAAGTTTACTTCTTGTGTCATAATTGTGTGTCGTGGCGGAAAAAATTTGATTTTTATTTTCTTTAATGTAGATGAGCATAGTTTTTAAATAAAGCTGTCTGATATTAAGAACTGAAAAATTTTCATACAATAAGACGGTTGGATATCTCAAATCCTTTTGCAAAATAATTTTTAAAATAGATCTTTGTGTGATATTCAGGGGTTCTAGCACTGAAGCAGACGCGCCGCCCCATGCCAGAATTCCGTACTGGAGAACTGACTGGATGTAGGCATAATACGCACTCCTGCACTGATCCACGGACAGCACCTGTCTCAACTGTCTAAAAGCGTACAACATTTTCCTTAGTTTTTGCTTGATATATTGGACATGTGGCTCCCAATACAATGTTCTGTCAATTAAGACTCCTAAATACTTATAATGGTCCACATGTCCAATTATCCCACAGTTGCACACCGCCGCCCGTGGATCACCGCAGGAGTGCATTTTCAGCTCCCTCTGACCTGGCCCGGAGTCGCTTTTGAAATAAATGGGTAGACATTTGGTTTTATCAATATTTACAGAAAGTATATTATCGTCAAACCACTTTTTAATTCTAGCCAGATCAGAGGTCGCCTGAGCATACGCCTCTTCCCACGTTGCCCCACTCGAGACCAGAGCCGTGTCGTCAGCAAAAAGATATAATTTTCCATTGATGTTTAATTTTGTGATATTATTTATGTAGATAAGAAATAACAAAGGCCCTAAAGTGCTCCCCTGAATTACCCCATAATCAACATTAACACATTCGCTCTCGACCCCATTTATCACCACAAATTGCTTTCTATTATCAAAGTAGTTTTTGAACCAAGCTAAAGCATTATTTTTTACACCAATTAGATCTAATTTTTGTAGCAATTTATCTCTATTCACTGAGTCAAAAGCTTTAGCTAAATCAAGAAACGTAATTAACACTTTCTGTTTATTACTCAACTTTTCTAGGATTAATTTTGTAACGTCAAATAATGCGTCAGAAGTATTTTTGCCTTTTCTAAATCCATATTGGTTTTCAGAGATGATATTTTCTTGATTTAGATAATTGGTAAGTTGAATTTTGACACACTTCTCTAGAATTTTGTCTATTACAACTAATAAAGATATTGGCCTAAAATTATTCATGGATGATTTCGATCCATTTTTGAAAATAGGTATGACTTTAGCAATTTTGAAAGCATCTGGAAATTCTCCAGTGCGAATTTAGACGTGGACTCCAGCGTAAAAGCTAATGTTGAAAAGATTTGTCTGTATAGCAAATTAATCAAACTAAACCACATTCAGGGCGGATTAGGGGCGAACCCGGGGGGGGATAAAAGGGATATATCCCCCCCGAAATTTTGGAGAACAGAAATTATGGACGACAACACAACCATATTCAGCTACCGCGACGCAACTACGATTTTTGTCTACCGCGACGCGAAGACGTTTTTCGTATACCGTAACGCAAAGACGTTTTTCGTATAGGTACCGTAACGCGAAGACGCTTTTCGTATAGGTACCGTAACGCGAAGTAATTTTCGTATAGGTACCGTAACGCGAAGACGTTTTTTGTATAGGTACCGTAACGCGAAGACGATTTTCGTATAGGTACCGTAACGCGAAGACGATTTTCGTATAGGTACCGTAACGCAAAGACGTTTTTCGTATAGGTTTCGTAACGCGAAGACGTTTTTCGTATAGGTACCGTAACGCAAAGACGATTTTCGTATAGGTACCATAACGCAAAGACGTTTTTCGTATAGGTACCGTAACGCGAAGACGATTTTCGTATAGGTACCGTAACGCGAAGACGATTTTCGTATAGGTACCGTAACGCGAAGACGATTTTCGTATAGGTACCGTAACGCGAAGACGATTTTAGTCAAATGCGACGTAACAACAATACTCGTCTAGCGCATCGACGATCTTTGACTAACGCGAAGACGATATTATTTTCCTACTGGTACAACGACGATATTTTGTACCGCGATGACGTTTTCGTCTACCGCGACGCGAAAATCGGCTTCCGTGGTCCGTGGCGTCTACCACAACGACGATATTGGTCTACAACGACGACTAAATTTTCTTACCGTGACAACGTATTTGTCTACCGCGACGACCTTATTTGTCTACCGTCACGTTCTACGGGTGTTTATAAGTACCTAAATACCCCCTTCCCCGTTCTCATAGGATCCCCCCCCAAATATAACCCTAATTTAACCTGGGGCGGGTCAGTACTTATCATATTATCCTCATACTAGAACATTCCAAATTATGGCGGAAAAAATAGCGGAACAATTTCAACTTACAAAGTTGGTAAACAAAACGAGAAATCTATGTACGGTATTAAAAAGACCTACGTTATGTCTACCGGAGTGGGAATTTTATCTTAAAGCGGACAAAAAACTACATTAACGAGCGAAACGTTTTGCCCGGAAGCGAGGGCAAAGTTTCCGTACGGATCTCCGAACTTGCTGCAAAGATCCTGATGATTTCAACAGCGTACTGAACGAGGGATAAAATATCACCATGTATGAATGATTGCACTCACTGTTTTCATCCCGACTCGATGCGGACCCCCTAAAAATACGACTACATACGTACAACCATCGCTGGCTGGATAATATCAGTCGTTGGAAAACAAAACTTACGATCCAGCTCTATACCGAGAATCTCAACTTAACAATAAAATCAATCTCAACTTTCCACGTTAGTTCAAATATTGTTTGCATAATTATTATGCTGAATTAAAATTATATGTGTAGAGCAATAATAGCTAAAGCTATATATATACCTATGTGCTGAGTTCATTTAAGAAAATAAATGTAGACAGGATTTGTTGAACACGAATGAACTATTAGAGTATTCGGGAGTGAAACGGAATCGATCACAACTTAATAAACAAGAATAAACGACTAGACTATTCGAAAGTAAAAAGGAATCGATTTTACCATAATAACCTAGGGACTTATTGAACGATAGTGAAGGACTAGACTATTCGAAAGGCTGCATCGCTTTTGCTCCACGAGAGAGGGGCCTGCGCTCCCTCTCCCCCACATTCTCTTTCGCTCACCTCCAGGTTATTGCTTGAAAATGTCATTCAAACGTAATACCACAACTTTACTTTTTTGCCTAATCGAAAATATAGATTATTGAAAGAATGATCAACTAGCCTACTTCAATTGTAAGAGTAAGCGCAAGTAAACGATATTGTGTAAAAGAAATAACTTACATAATAAAACTACTAATTTACTATTTTATACTTATCAACATTTCATTTATGTTCTACAATAGCCTAATTCTCAATTAGAAACAGAGAAGCCTTTTGACGCAAAATAAAGATTTTTGGCATGAGCATGGAGCAGAAAACCACGTTTGAGCCTTAAGAGTATATTTTCAACGGGCATCAAACACTCTTTAAATAACCTAATTACACTAAATTCAAGCATAGTATACTTGTCTTCCTTCTCGATCTGCTGTTACTCTGTTTTATAATAATGAAGCTGTTTTGGGAACAATATTGGTACCTAAAAAGTTAAGTTGAAATCAATCGAAGGTTCAAGGTCTCATTATTTTAAAGCTACATGGTATATTAAAAAAAGAACAATCTGCTAAAACGATACGTTTGAATAAGTCAAGTAACCTTGAATCTCATGCTCATGCCTAAAAGGTTGATCTTGTGTTATAAGGCTTCCCTGTTTCTAATCATGCATGATTTATTGTATACAATAAACGAAAGATAGATACGGGATAGTAATACTATTTTAATTTGTAAGCTATTACTTTTAAACAATATTGTTTACTTGTTGCTTCTGTTACAATTGAAGTAGTTTAGCATTTTTTCCATTATAAATATTTTCGTTTAGGAAAAAAAAGCAAAGTTGCATATTATGTTTGGATGGCAGTATTCAAGAAAGAACTTGGAGCTTGGAGGTGAGCGAAAGAGAGAATTTGGGATAGAGGAAGCGGAAGCGCAGGCCCCTCTCTCGTGGAGCAAAAGCGATGTTTCCAAAATGACCCTTAACCGTGGAGCAAAAGAGACACACGCATTCGAAAGGGGAAAATAATCGATATTACCATAATAACCTATGACTTGACGAACAAGTTTGAACGATCAGACTATTCTATATGAAAAGTAGTCGAATAAGATTTATTGAACAAGAATGAACGACTAGACTACTTGAAACTAAAAACAATCGATATTACCAATTACCTAGGACTTACAGAAAAATAATGAAGGACTAGGCTATTCGAAAGTAAAAGGCAATCGATATTACCATAGTTACCTAGGAATTATTGAACAAGAATGAACGATCAGACTATTGTTTTTTCAATGTATTTTTCTTATTTATCATTTTGTTTTTTTTCAGTAGTGGGTAAAATTTGTTTCTTTCCCATTTTGTATATTATATATGTTTTTGTAAGGTTTTACACAAAATATAATTGTAAACTTTTAATACTGTGCCACAGATTAGTGTTTGTTTTTTTATGTATTTTTCTTATTAATCATTTAGTCATTTTTTTCTTTTTAGTAGTGTTTAATGGATTTATTGTTTGCCTTTGTATACAATAGATGTTTTTGTAAGGCTTAAACAAAAGATGATTGTGAACTTATTTACTTGTTCATCATGATAAAGTTAATATCAATAGTTTAGAAGATGCATTTTGCTTAATAGTTTGTTTATTTAGTTATATATAGTTTATATTGTATGTAGTTTGTTGTAGAAAAATGTTAAGTCACATTATTTCCATTTGTTTAATATTGCTAAATATTAATAAAGCCTCCAAACAGGCTAAGCCTTGGAGGAAAGAAATATTTTTCAAATGCACGTAGAAAGGATACAGCTTGGTGTCTTATGTTTAATTTTAAATGTTATATTTAAACTTGTACCTTTGATTTGTATTTATGTGGAGAAATTGTATCATTGTACGTGTTATTTGAGAAATAAACTTTTTTCTTTCTTTCTTTCTACTTGGTAGTGAGAAGTAGTGGTTACCAGGGACTAGTCGGAACTCCAGAGTCACCCCATCGAGGCTCCAGGCCGGGTGAGTGCTGGGCTCCAGGCTGAGGTGGGGACTCCGCCCCGCTGGCTACACGGAGACGCGGGGCGTGCGGGCGGTGGGCGTGGCGGGCGTCATCTCGGCAGACCTGCGGACAAGGCGGATATCATCGGTATGGTTGCTATCAGTGTCTATGCTAAGGTTAAAATTGAAGGGGTCCCCCGTAAAACGTTCACAGCGACAAAATTTCAAAATTGGAGATATTCAGTGAAAAGGCTCTCTAGAACATGAGCTATAGGTCCATATTTTGTTTCGTAGATATTTGAGTTGGTAGCCCTGATTTCATCTGTCAAAGTTTGCGTGCTTCGCCGGACAGCACGGACTTTCTGGGGAATAACGTTTTATTCGCCGAAAGATGAAATCCCCGCCAGGCGTTGCGCTGTCACCCGAGGACCAAAATCGCGTATAAAAAAATAAAAGATGTGAAGGAAATACTAGAAAGTGGAAGGATAAGACCAGGAATGAATATAGAAAAGTTGGATTACCCTATATTTAAGAAAAGCTAAAAAGCCAAGGCCTATAAATTGTCCCCAAAAGAAGTGAGTAGAATAACGTTTTAAGCACCACATGTGGATACCTTTTAGCAAAATTACGTATCATGTCGTTTTAGTAACAACATTGAGTTTTTGTGCTTTTAAATCAATAAAACTTTTTTACACCTATTCAGTTTTATTTTTGTTTCTGTTGGTATTCCTACACTTCCTGATGTTTTCTTCCAAAGCAGAAGAGCAGTCCGTCAGAGATCGTTTCAAGCGCCAGTCATTTAGTAGGTTATAACCATAAGCCTATCTAACAAAAGGTCGCCGTTAGATAGTAACAAGACCCGGGTTTGGACCGTTCCCGATCAAAACGTTAAAAAATGCCACTGGCGTAGAAAGACACAAAATACAAAAAAAATACAAAACCCCCAAAAAAACACGTAAAAGGTTTTAAAATGCTTAATGACAAGTACAAATTCAATATAAGGCGACATTATGATGTTATAAATAGGGTGTTAAAAAATGTTACATGATTTTAAGTCCTAACCTCAAAAAACCGTAAATTTTAGTATTCAATTTTCAACACTTGATTACTCGAAATTAGGTTTTTGTCGCTTAGAACGTTTTACGGGGGCCCTTCAATTTGTGTCAAACAAATGGTCGCGCCCAGCACAGTCTCTACAAGGAATATTTTTGGCTAAAACGGGATTCCTTCGACGGTCGTTGACATTTACAAGGGGCAAGACATGCCACCACAAATATGTCTACTAAATGATAAAAAATTCCTCCGAATCTAATTTGAAAAATATAAAAACCCTCAGTAAATGATTAAATTTTCTCATTAACATTTTTGAGTGTGCAGGTTCGATGCAACGACATTTTTATGTAGAAGTTAAACCAATAAACAGATTTTTTTACACTTTATTAGGCTTTGAACTGGCTAAATAACAAAATTAATCTTCCGACAATTAGTCTTGCTTAAAATCAGCTTAAAAGAATCGTATTTTTTATGTAGAAGTTAAACAAATAAACTAACTCTCTCACACTTTATCCAGGCTTGGAGGTGTGACTCATGACTCATGGGGCACGTCTCAAGAGTTAGATAATTTCTTGACCGGGCGCGATTTTCACACAACCCCCCATCCTGTGATCCCTCATCCGGGATTCCGCATGATTTTCCGGTATATTCAATCCCGGGATTCTCAGGCTCGATCCCGGGATTTTCGGATTGTCTAATTAACGTGCAAAATCAATGTTTACTAAATTCCAGTCAGCTGTAACATAAGAAAAACTAGTTGTATGTCGTTGTCGAGCAAGTAATTCTGGTTTGATGAGTTAAATGATTTCCAGTTGAAATAATTTTCAAAGAGACGTTAATTTATTTTCGATATGGTAGCCTATTGAGCTCATTGCTACCATATCGAAGCTCATTGCTACCATATGCTACTTGCTATTGAGCTCATTATGAAGCTGTTATTATCATTTTGTATAATTTTTATCTTAGTTATAAAGTTTTTTTTACTTATTCCAAGCGAGGTTATACTTCTAGTTCAATAAAGTTTTTCGGTCAAGTAAGTAAATATATTCATATTTTGTATAGGACTTTCTTTAGTTTATTACCACACATTACTTTGGCACTGCTAGATGCCGAAGTAACTAGTTACAAATGTAGCCTTAAGTCACAAGTTATCTCTAAAAAAATCATCCAATGTGTAATATGCTTTAACCAGCAAAATATCTCGAATTGTAGGTATAAACTTTGATTCGGGAAGATTTTTTAAGTTTTGTGGTAATTTATTATAAATCTTTAAACCCATATACAGCGGACTCTTTTCAAATTTAGTCAAATTGTGAGTTGGGTATTGAAATGAATTCTTTTTCCTTGTGTTATAAGTATGCTTAAAAGTATATTTTTCAAAATAATTTGGATTCTTAATAACAAATTTTAGGATCTCCAATATGAAAATAGAGGGAAGAGTTAAAATTTTTAATTTTTGGAAAATAGGTTTGCAGCTAGTTTTACGTGGGCTCTGGGTAATAACTCTAATAATTGATTTCTGGCTTTTGAATACCCTATTTACATCTGCTGCTGTTCCCCATAACATAATACCATAACTCAATAATGAGAATACATAGGCATAATACACAGACTTGCACACTTCTGCAGATGAAACCTTAACAAGAATGCTTAAAGCATACCTAGTTGAATTAAGTTTTTTGCATAAAAAATCAATATGTTTTCCCCATTTTAGTTTACTATCCAAATTGATGCCCAAGAACTTTACACTTTCATTGTATTCTGGAATAGAATGGAATAGAACCGTAGCTATCAAGCGACGGCTTCTTTAGGCTTACCTATTTAGCTTGCGCTTGCACAGACTATTTTAAGTCCATTGACCGGAGACGCCGACGTCCACAATATTATTGCCTAACCGCGCAATACTTGTAAACAACGCAGTGCGTCCTCAAATTCTATAGTTGTATTATCGTTGATTTATTTAAACATTTGACTGTATCTTTTCGTGCTTTCTGGTTGTATGGAAAACTCGAGATAACAAGGATTTGACTCTAGAACAAAACGAAACACATTCTCTCAAACAAACACTCAATTCCCGAAATGGGCTCCCCATATTGAGTTATGAGTAATTGTTCACTTACGATTGATTCCCATATACTAATTATTTGCGTGATCATTGATAACGTGATAACATTTTTCTTAACCACATAAGACAGACAACAAAACGTATATATAGGGGCCTATAGATAGATATACGGTAGGTACACTTATAGATGAGAAAAACTATTTTCATGCTTGTCTAGTAATTTTCACACCTAATTGTAGTCTAACAACGATAAGTACATATTCGCCTTAAACTACCCATATCGGAGCTCGGCGTTCGGACTTCAGATAAACTGGAGGCCGCGATAGGGGTTCCGCAAAGGGTCTCTAATTGGTCCTTTTTGTTTTCATTTGTATTTTTTTCAAAAACCCACCAATAAATTAAAACGATAGCCACAAATTACAATGTTAAGGGCTACGTCACATTGGTCGAGTAGCAGGGCGAGTTAGACGGGCGAGTTAGAGTCGACCGTCTACTCGACCAATGTAAACCTACCTTTGTCAAATGGGCGAGTCGAGTTGACAATTTTTAAACTACTGGAATCAGCTAATCCTACAGCAACTTGGCCGAGATGACTCGGCCGAGTTACTCGACCAATGTGAAGTGGCCCTTTAGTGCAATGTTCTTAACAAAATCTTATTTTGCAACTAAGTTTAAATCAAATAGCAAATAGCAATTGAAAATAACTTCATCTCCTAAACACTTAAACATTTAATAAAAAATCACATAAAAATCATACAGCGCCGACTTGGAGGTTTTGGAAGCAACCACGAATGTTCACAACCCTACATTGTTATGATCAGCGCCACAGCCACAAAGTGTGAAGAAATCATCTGTAGTGAACGCCCCGTCTCCATTATTTAGAGATGGGGTAGTCGACTAGTTCGTCATTCGACAAGTCGATTATTTTGACTATTCGATATTTCTATTCGATTGTTTTAACCGTCGATATTTTATTTTTTTTAACCTAAACAAATGGTCCCTAGATATTTTACCGGGTTTTTTGCTCTTTCGACTATAACAACTAGACTAGTCGATGTCCAAAAGTAATCGATTGGACTAGTCGATGTCCAAAAGTAATCGATTAGACTAGTCGATGTCCAAAAGTAATCGATTGGACTAGTCGATGTCCAAAAGTAATCGATTGGACTAGTCGATGTCCAAAAGTAATCGATTGGACTAGTCGATGTCCAAAAGTAATCGATTAGACTAGTCGATGTCCAAAAGTAATCGATTAGACTAGTCGATGTCCAAAAGTAATCGATTGGACTAGTCGATGTCCAAAAGTAATCGATTAGACTAGTCGATGTTAAAAGTAATCGATTGGACTAGTCGATGTCCAAAAGTAATCGATTAGACTAGTCGATGTCCAAAAGTAATCGATTAGAATAGTCGATGTTCAAAAGTAATCGATTGGACTAGTCGATGTCCAAAAGTAATCGATTGGACTAGTCGATGTCCAAAAGTAATCGATTAGACTAGTCGATGTCCAAAAGTAATCGATTGGAGTAGTCGATGTCCAAAAGTAATCGATTAGACTAGTCGATGTTAAAAGTAATCGATTAGACTAGTCGATGTTAAAAGTAATCGATTGGACTAGTCGATGTCCAAAAGTAATCGATTAGACTAGTCGATGTTCAAAAGTAATCGATTGGACTAGTCGATGTCCAAAAGTAATCGAATAGTCGCTATTCGATAGTGAACATTGGTCGCGACGACTAATCACCACCCTTATCTCGGCCGTTATCAGCTTCCTTTCCGAGAATCCCGCCGTGTACTTCGGTACAGACCGATAACGCCATCCATTAGGCAACGTCGATAACAATGTTTCCACTTTGATATTAGTATAGAGGGTTTATAAAGAGTGTAGGATGGGTCTTAAGGAATCGAACTTCAAGACAGCAAACATGAAAACTTCATTCCGATGGAAAGATTACAGGTTGACAACTTATAAAGAGCCTTCTACCAATCGACCTTTAGGTCGCATTTCAAAACCCGCAAGACCTAGAATCATGAAATTCGGCATTTAGGCTACTCTTAGGCCCTAAGTGATCATTCTTAAACAGTTTTATTAAATTCCCTAGGGTTTTAGAATGCCAGTCAAAAATGCAACTGTCGGCAGGTCTTTTTAAGGTTGTCGACCTTTAACTGCTATGTAGGCCTATATTTTGTCGTGTCTAGATACTGTTAGATATCATCACTAGCCTACAGTGTGTTTGATAACTGGGTACACAATATAATCGGATGTAGCTCAGTGTTTACAAGTTAATTGTAACCTTAATTTTTAGCCGAAATAAAAGAGAGTTTAAACATTGGAAAATGACTAAAACCACTACATATTAAATGTCAAAGCTCCCTTTTGGCTTTTCAAATAAAACAAAAATACAACACAATTCTAAAATAAATAAATATATAAATGATCTGTGAACCTTATGATGATAACCGATTAAATCATTTTTTGAAGTTCCAGAAATACTTCAAAAACAGATTAAATCGGTTGACATACAAGTTCATTTATTTAAAATAGGAAAACACTTATTAATAGAGCCACGATAGTTGCTGTGTTCATGTAATCGTCTACATGTATATGCAATTGGATTATTTATTCGTCTAATCCCAGACCTATTCATTGTTAACATGTATAATCACATGAAAAAGACTGTATTTTCAAGTAGCCCTAAATAATTTGTGTATTCCAGCGAAACGCTAAGAATAATTTAAATTAAATAGGCCACCCCTCAAAGGGAATGATAATTTTGAATGTAGGCTTTGGCCAGCGATCCGTAGTACAAATAGACGGAGCATAGCTATTGTACTGTACTTGCATTAGCAAATGAAGTCTGGGCCGCCACATTGTCTAGGTATAGAAACATAAAACGGCGCCTAAAACCGCGTAATCTGACAGCGCTCATGTTTCAAATAACTAAATAAATAAATAAATAAATCTTTATTTTCTCTGCACATACATACAAACATTTACAATATATTGGTAAAGAGACACATACAAAATTAAAAATAATAATTAAAACCAGGCTGACCTCAGAAGATTGTGTATGCGCAGATGAAAAATAGGGCCCCCAAGACATAAAATGTCTGTTTGGGGGTTCCTTTACAAAATATAGCCATTATTTAATAAAGTTCGGAGCATTTTAAATGTAAACAACAAATTTGATGTAACGATAGTAAAAAATACAACTAACCTACAAAATCTTGTGCTTTCCCCACACTAATACTTCAATAAAAATTAATAAAGTAATCTAGAAAAAAATCAATACTGTATCTAAACTTAAAACCAATTTCAAAGCTGTTACCTATAACAAACACTCAACAATACAATTAGTTAATCTACAGACATATTATAAAATATAGATAAAATAAGAGACAAACATTCAATTTCCTATATATACAGTATAAATACAAATCATGAATATATTTTTTAATAAATAGAGGCTAACTCTAACCTATAACACTTGAATGAAATCTATGACACTATACGTAACAAATCGTCTGCATTCTTAACTGTCCTAAGCCATTTCCTCAGTTCTTTTAGAAATTTTTTATGATTACTGTATTTATTGATTTAATATTTGGAAGTTGATTAAATATTCTTGGTGCAATGAACTGATAAGTTTGTGTAAAGAACGTTAGATTTGGCTTCGGGACATGTTGTAAACTTACATTTCTTAATCTTGATTTATAACTCGTAGTTTATACCATTTAGCATTGAGGCTTAAGGCTGAAATTTTGCATTTGAAGAGTCCTTTAGTTTTAAACGGCAATAGTATCAATCATATTTCCAAAATAAGTTTTTTATTGAAAAAGAATATAAAAGACAAAAGTTTTTATTCAACTATAAAAATTGATGAGAAAAAGGAAGTCGGCTGCTACTTTTTATTTTATGGGCAGGTAAAGTAAAAAACTGTGGAAATTGTTGCTGGAGTTGAATTTTTTAATTATATTTTATTTTAAATAGCTGCCGCAGTTTGGTCGAAAACTTATATTGTGGGAGAGTTTATCCATGCCCTACATAAAAACGAAGGCAATCTTAAATTGCTGTTTACATAAATATATTAAATAACAAAAATACAAATGTGCTATCAAATTAAAGGTCTGAACCTCAAAATTACTACGGTACCAATTACAAATAGTTTAGAAGCAGTTTACACTAGGAACGTTACAGGTGTAGGCCTATTCCGTGGTGGCATTTTCTCTCAAAAAGTGTCAGGACAAGCTTCTAGGTTATCAGTGTTTACGATGTGTAAACCATTTTTATCTGGCACTGTAGTAATTCTGAGAGTCAGACCTTTAATTTGATACCGAATTTGTAATTCTTTCCGTACTTTGTTTTTTATCTATGGGACTAGAAGCAAATTTAGGCTTCAAATCGCGCCTCGTGTGCTCCGTCTACAGTAAACCTCGGATTATCCGGACCCCACATTATCCGGATCCCGGATTACCCGGACTGGTCCATCCGAGAAATCAAAAAATTAAAATCCCGGCAAAAACGTGATTTTTAGCAAGTTCGCGAGTGAAATGCGCTGTCTAAAAGGAAAATGCAAATGCAATACATTGCTGTAAGCATTGGAAACACAATAATTGAAGGAGTCACATTGCCTAAAAAGTAGGCCTACATTACAGCATTTTTGCAATTTTTGTGGACGTGGTTTTTTGGTTTGCTACTTGGGCGCTAACAGAAATCAACGAAGCCTCCGGCAATTTCGCGAGTTAGTTTATTGCTGTCACTCTGTTTACAGCTGTGAATTCTTTGTGTGAACTTATATCGAGTTCAAAATTAGTAATTATGGAAAAATGTAAATAGTGGCTGAGCAGAAACTGAATGCTGTCAAAAGACTTGATACACGGGAGAATCGGGTAAAGAATCAGCTAAGGAACTGGGTGGTGGGACAAGTACGGTCTTACTGAATCTGCTCGCATGTACAGTAAAGAGTGGCCCTCAGGCCGGAATATAAGTTGTTAGGCATCTCACAAATTCGTCATGGGATGCTCACTGCAGACCCCTATTCAAAAAATTACATATTTTAACAGTTTACAATTTATTTATATATCTAATTTTGTACACTGTCAATAACAAAAGTAATTACTGTTTGAGAAGTGAAATTCATTCCTACTCCACTAGAAATCGATCAAATTTTGAAATACCCCATTGTAGAATTAAGAAAACGCAATCTAGTCATTATGTAGTAGGTGTAAAACTGTGTAATAAACTTCCTAAGCCGATTTTTCCCCTATCTTTAAATGTTTTTAAAAAACGCCTTTATAACTGGCTGATTGAAAATCCATTTTATTCAGTGCAAGAATTTTTTCAGTTTCCAACGAGTGATATTTCTATTTAGATTATTTATTTATGATTAACTGTTAGATTGTATATTTATATGTAATGTTAATGTAAAGTGTGATGAGTTGATGTTGACATTGTCTGTAACTAATTATGTGTTGATTGACAATAAAATGTTCTTATTCTTATTCTTAAGTCAGTGACTGGAAGAGGAATCATCGAGCGCAGTTAGAAAAATGTTATGCGGATCAGGCTTAAAATACTATAATGTTTTACAGTCTAGATACGCAGTTTGCAGCATTAATTTAGCAGGGGATAAGGTACTCGATCGCTATTTAGGCAATATTGTAATGACCTCGGATTATCCGGAATTTTTGTTATCCGGATCGGTGTTTCGCCACATTAATCCGGAAAATCCGAGGTGTACTGTATTTGTATACTGTGTGGTCGCTGGCTTTGGCTTCAGTTCTGCGAGGGAAAGAAATTTCGTAAACCGCATATTTTAACAACATCCACGTCCCTCTTCTGAAATATTACAGATTTACGACAACTTCTCCCACCAACCCCTGTATCTCCCGCCAAATCCGCCGCGTTTCCCGCCACTTCCACGCCCCCATTTACCCTACACGACAAGAAGGCGCCAAACACAACAGCGACCCGACCCAAGCCGTTGCGGCTTCCACGAAGGCGGCGTTGCCACGTGGTGCTGCGGCGGTCGGCGGCGTTGCCACGTCGGCACACGCCTGACGCTACTGCAGCCGGCCGGCGCGGGACATGGACGGATAATGACTTGGTCAAGTCCGTAGGCCAGATGTTGAAATTAACAATAGGTTGTGGGCGGAATGGGCTACGATAAAGATGTGACCTTTACTTACCTAAAGTTGGAGTAGGATTCACGTAAGTTGGCCAAAACGAAAGTAAACAAACTATTATCTTCTTACGAACTTAAATATAAAATCCAGCTGTGCTACAAACATTGCTAACAAACATCTGTTTTAGCATAAAACTTGCAGAAAAGCGAAAGTTCTGATGCAATATTGCACGTGGAAGTTCTCTTGCGCAATCTAAAATATTACTCATGGGCTTTTTCAAATTAAATATATATTAACACGTAGAGGTTGTGTCATGGATGCGGCATGATTAATAGTCTTAGATTTTATTATTAAATAATCTGTACAAAGAAATAGGTTTGTTTATGATTAGCCCTTACTACTTGCTGCAAGTCAGCATCTGACTTGTCTCATATTTTGTTCAAAACTTATTTAAATTGGTTCAGTAAAAAATAAACAAGCAGCTAAACAAACTAAAATAAATACCAATCAGGAAATAGAATCAAATTGAACTTTACCGCTATGTAAAAATGTTCAATAAAAATAGAAAATTCTAAAAATAGGTGATATTTTAAACATTCAATAACCTAAAAGATTGCCACGAATGACAACAAAACAATATTGTAAACAAACACAACGTGGCGATTTGACAGTTCAGAGAAAATGTAAACAAGAACCGTGTGGAACCAACAATGCTTTCAATGTGACTTGTATAAAAATTTTTGATGAGATGATTAGTACATGCTTTGGCCAACTTAGGCGAATCCTAGTCTACCTATACTTATAAGTAGGCCTGCCATATTTTCAAGCGGTCAAACCGGGACAACCGACCAAGGATGCTCCAGTGTGACACACCGGGGGGTTTGGGGGTTATGGAATACCCCCCAAAGCGGAGGGGAGGGGGGGGGGGTCCGGGGAAATTTTGAAGGAAAGGTGTTAATTCTTGTTAATTTGTGCCGTAAAAATTAACTTCAAGCGACCTATTTTGTGTCCGGGTTATTGAGTCAAACTAATAAGTTTTAGGTAAAATACTGAAACACTGAGGTAAAATTTACTTTTGAACAAACTTATAATCTGGTAAAAATGAATAAAAGTTTTAGGGAAAAACACAAAAAATTGTGTCTTTGAATGATTTAAGAAAAATGTATTTTTAATTTTTTGTGTTGTGTCAATGCAATTTTTACCATGGTAAATTCTGATGATTTCATTACATGAAACAAAACTTACAATTAACTAATTTTACTTCAATGAAAATTACAAGTGTATTTTTATGCGAATGAAATATATCTTAAGAACATAAGTACATAATAATATTATGTAACCATTTTTTCTTCTATCTTCGTTTGCCGCAGCGAACTCGTTAAACTCAGGGTTAATTCATTATTTAATAACCTATAAGCAATTTAAAAACTGACCGAGACATCAGAAAAACCGACCGGGACACCGGGACATCAGGAAAACCGACCGGGACACCGGGACAAGAGCAAAATGCCGCGGGACTGACCCGGCCAAACCGGGACGTGTGGCAGCCCTACCTATACCTCGGCTTACCTATACTTATAAATCAAGTTAAGGTGGTGCAGTCAAAAATGTTATCTGAAACCTTTACTTTCATTTTAGCGAATTTCCCCTATAGGGAAGAAGCTATTACCGTAGGTCTCATGGTAAGACCTAAGCGCGGGACCATCATAACTTTTCGTTTTGGGGCCCCCAGAAGCAAAAAACACCATTCGTTCAAATTTCTAGATATATATATATATCTATATATATATATATATACACGGGGAACCCATACAGTGCTCCTGATATATAGCTGTCTCCCAGAGCACGATAAGTGCTCGCGACCGCGAGCACCTAATGAGCGCTGGAAGTTTGAGTGACCGATGATATATTTTAACCCACAGCCCATTAGATGCTCCCAGTGCTGGCAACAAACAAATTGAAATAGTCCTAGTCAGACGATCACTAATTCATTAACATGTTAAGTTTATCGTAGCTATTCAATTTAGTAGTATACATATGCAGTATTTTTACAAAATATTCCTTTCCAAAATAATTTTTTTAACACTGAAAATTTGAAACAATTAATAAATAAGATTAATTACAGAATAGTTTTGTAAGTAACTAAATTAAGATTACTGTATCTGTAACCCTTAAGTTCCAATAATGTACGTACATTTCAAAAGAAATACCATAAAGGGTTAGAAGGTTCTAGGACTATTTGGACACCGATTAGGTTAAACACCTTTTATTTTGCGGATAAACCTCTTTCTTTTAATAATTTTTACTGAACAAATGTTTTGTTGGATGCACTACACACAGGTTGGTTTTGTATTGTATTTGCTGCTGTCGAGTATTAGTGTAACTCAATCTCTCGGATGCGAGGTCAATCCCAGAAGACCCTGAGCCATTTTTGCGAAGTTTCGAGTCTGGACTCAGCTGCCATTGATTATTGGGCTGATAATAATTAATCATCCTGACAAAATGACTTAACTGGTCTTTGCCTTTATGTTAGAATGAAATGTGACAAGACTTTCATCTTATCCATCCCACAATCCCCCTTCACTCATATCCTGAAAACCTCAGATAATAGATAGATAATAGATAATATCTATAGATAATATCTATAGTTCTAGCAGATTAATCAACCAAGATGTACCACAGGGCAGTGTATTAGGACCTATTTTGTTTAATATATATGTCAACAGCCTAGCGTCGTGTGGGTTTAAAGGGAAACTTTTTATGTACGCTGATGATACCGTCCTTGTAGCCTCTCACAAAGACTTTCAAATGGCAGAAAACCTTCTCCAACAAGATTTTAACATTTTAAATAGATGGGCACATGACAAAAACTCGTGATAAACGCGAAAAAAACGGTTGTCCTTTGCTTTCATTCAGCTCACAATATTCCACCACGTACTCCAGCTATCCTAAGTCACTGTTGTAAATGTCTTTTGAATTATGACCCTAATGTATTATGTCAATGTCCAGTGTTAAATTCAGTAAACCAAACTAAATATTTAGGGGTGATAATAGACTCCAAATTGAAATGGGAACATCACATAAATTACATTGTAAATAAGTTAAAACCCATCACTGCCAAACTATTTTATTTAAGGAAAACTTTACCTTATCAAGCTCTAGTTGTAATTTATAAATCAATGTTCGAATCGGTTATAAGGTATGGTGTTGAAGTCTGGGGCACAGCATCTAAATGTTACATAGGACGGATAGAGGCATTACAAAGAAAAACTCTAGTTATGATATCAAAGCTAAAATTCACAACTATGCCTAAAATGTTATCAACTATTTTTAATAACTTTAGCACAATGTATCCAAACGATCTCTACAAATACAAAATTCTCAAAACATTCTTTGATAAGCACAATTTCAAAATTCAAAATTTGAAAGAAAATTACACATTTAGAAGATTAGAAAAATATAAATTACCAAGATTTTGTAATACGTATGGTAAAAACTCTCTCAGCCATGTTGTTCCGAGACTATTTAACGAGCTGCCATCTAATTTAGAAAACGCCAAAAACTTTAACGTAATAAAATTAGGATTAATATCTTGGTTAATAAACAATAATTTGAATTCATATTCCACTTTTCATTAAACAAGATAAAACTATGTGTGTGCGCGTGAGTGAGTGTTTGTGAGGGATTATTTTTTTCTTTATTAATTTTTCTAAGTCTACTAATATCAGTTTTCAAGTACGTTCGATAGAAACGTATTAATTATCAAGTATTAAATTGCTGTTTTCTTATTGCATTGAGTAAATTTAATTACATTTTTGCATGTTTGATTTCATCCGGAGTTAAAATGAATCAAAATTGAAACTTTGATTCATTTAACCAAAATTCTAAAAGATGTATACTACTGCTGCTGTTTAATGTATTTCAAGTATTGAATTTCGTTCTTGTAAATTAGGATGGCATATGAAATTTTTAGGTAGTTACAATAAGTGACTTTTACTTGTGCACCGTTACCTATCTGTGTATTTAGTTTATCATGTAATTATGTAATATACTGTAATAAGGAGCACCCAACGACAAATTGCAAGATTTGTTGGTACTCACTGATGTAAATATTATGGAAATAAAGATTCTGATTCTGATTCTCTAGAATGATGCTGATAATAAGATGAAAGTTAGAATTTGCACGATTAAATATATATAAACTTTTATGGGGTTATGTCACTGATAACTGACCAATTCAAAGTTTAAGACGTTATTAATCATTGAACCACCAAAAAATGGTGGTCATTAATATTTCTTCAAAGTTTTTGGAATAATTTTGAGAAACGAAACAAGATGCGTCCAAATTCCATACAGTACCGGTCGGTACTGTATATTTTAACTAATATAAATTATATTATAACTAGGCATATTAGAACTACAAAACTAATAAATTTTAATTTTACTGAAGTTGCTTGAATGCAAAAAGGCCGAAATTTGAACCAAATTCGAAGTAATATTTTCCTAAGCATCTATGATTTGTCATAGTTTCCCGTGAGAATGTTTTTTAAGTGAAATCCGTCTATTTAAGTTATATTTGACCTACCAACCAATTATTATCAAAATGTATATCCTAGAAAAGGTTTCTTTATTGACATCATCCTAAAATTCATTTGTGGATAAGAGGTTATCATAAATTAGCTACACAACTGAACGTGATCATAATGTAAAGTAAATTAGGTCTCTAAATAAAGCCCCATGTTTATCTTTGTGTCCTGCGTGCTGTGTTATCTACAACGACCTTCAGATAATAAAGCCCGCCAATTTTCGGTGTGAACCATCTGTGATGAAGATGTTTCTCCTCAGTCCATTGTTTCTAGAATTTTGTCAGTGAAATAAAACAAATCCTGTGTAGGTAAACTTTTTCCAGAAGACTGAGTATTGTGGTAGGAAATCAGGTGTTTTAATTTACGGTGTAAAACCCGTTTTTAGCAGTAGCCTACTTTAAAAATTGTTTGTTACGAAACCGAGTGTAGCAGGACAGGACCCTAACATCAATAAAACTGTCAAGCAACAAACAACTCAAGTGATAAGCGTTTTTCTAACCACGCGCAGATGCACAGATGGGCGACGTCATTTTCGGTCCACTCAACAGAACACTACAACTATTTAGTATTGAAGTAATACAGTATCTCAATCTGACATTTTGGACGTGTTTAGATTTAACCGTTTCTAGGGCTCTAAATCAAATTCAAATTCAAAGATAATTTATTCATAATTGTACAACGATTCAAGAATAGCGCCAAATTACATTAATCATACAAAAATTATATACAAGGTTACCACCATCAAGCTTTTGGGAATCTATAGCGAAACAAATATAATGCATAAAGTAACATAATAAAAATTAAAAATATAATTTTATTGCCTACAATAGGAGCTCTATACAGTAAATATTTGGCTAAAACAACAAATCAAATTCATTCAGATTAAAAATAAAAATGTTACCGTAATTTTACAGTATAATAAAATAATACGGTCTGATTACATTTACCGCTATATAGAAATTAATCGTACAAAATTTAGGTACAAAACATGGCTAACTAAATGAGTTAATGCTGTAACAATGACTAAAAATGTACAATGAACCACAGTAGGATATTTTTTATTAAGATTGTTTTAACTCAGAAACTCGTCAAAAGAATGCAGGCTCAAGGTTAAAAGGTATTCTTACGTAACGTTTTGAAACTTAAATACAATGTTGCTCGTTTAAAATATTATCTGGCAGGTTGAATAAAAATTTAGTCCCAATGTAACTAGTTTCCTTATACAACTTTTTTAATTTGTGTAGTTGAACGTACCTTTTATTCCTAGTGCTATAACTGTTAAGAGTTTGGATTTCTCGTTGAAATGTTAATTTTCCTAAAATACGAAATAGTTTCAAAAACATATAAATCATAAATAGTTAAAAGTCCTAGTTGAGAAAAGTATGGTCGTACAGATTTCTGCTTCTTAATATTAAAAATTATACGGAAAGCTATCTTTTGTTGAAGAAGGATTCGGTTTTTTTTAGTTGTAGCTCCATATATAGATATGGACATAATCCATATATACCATAAGACATGTGTGAATTTTGTAATGAAAAGTATATTGTTTTGAGGGTATTGATGCTACAAACATTTAATAATGATGCTCTTGCTTAATAATAATGAATAATGACCGTATAATTACAAAATATATTCAATAATTTATTACCGACATTGCTTATTGAACCATTCAACCCAAAACCTACTAATTAACTAAAGAAACTAAGTAAAATAAAGATAATGAAGCAAAGAAGGTAAGAGTTTTTCTTTGCAAATTTTATTGCATTACAAACAAATTAAATGAAACATTTTTAGGATTTAAGTAAAGTACACGCTGCGGCGTAATTCGTAAGTCAGAACAAAAGAACTGAACAAGTAAACGTAAAACAATTTTAACCCCAAATTAGTTAGGTAGTTAACGGTCATAGTGACAAATACAAAACTTGAGTAAAACTTTATTAACTAAAAAAACGTTTCTACAATAGGCTTATGAGTATTAGTAGTATGCAATGGGCCAGTACAAGAGAGTGACTAGCAAAGGTTTTCTTTTTGTAATTCTTATTTAACGAATGAAATGATGCATTGAAAAAAAATATTAAATTATTTTTAACACAATAAAGATGTTATTTACTGGTAAAAACAAAAAGTGAAGAATATTTTCTATAGATCACTATGATTTCCTAGATCCGATCTTAGGTAAAATTCAGTAAAATTCTATAATACCGTATGTTTACGAATGATAATCAGGTTTTAACTCCACTCTTTGCCATTTCAATTGAACGCACCACTAAAGAGCGTTTTGAACCAAGGGCCTACGAATGGATGGAAGCTATGTTTTCACTTTAAAAAAAGTAAATTTAAGTTTAAAATGGTGGCAACATTAATGTACTAAGTGAGTGACATTTAGTTGCTCAGAGATGAACAGGTTGAAGTTTATATTTTACTTTTAAACGGAATTTTTCCGAGCACTACAAGAATAGATTGCAAAGTAATCAATATAGACAAGTATTTAACCTATATTTAGAAATAATTTCGTTCTTAGCGATATATATTTTTAAAATACATTCTGTAAGGAAATAGCTGTTGTTTCAACCGTTATTCGCGCGGTTAAACTGGAAATAACAATAGTTCCCAACAAAACCCAATAAAAATTATCAAAATAAAAATTAATAAAATAAAACATGAACATATCATACGGGGCGAAGCTCCAGGGGATTTCAAGAGCGTGAACATGCCTATGAATTAACTGGGATCTATTTGCTTTTGTACGGAATTTCAGCTCAGTGTCAGTTCAGTGTTTTTTGCGTTCATTTTTGCATAGTTCAGACAGAAACAGACACCCTTGACAGATAGTGCACACTTGTACACAGACCAGCTCTTCTTTATTATTTTATACATATGTATCATATACGTAGATGTAAAATTTAATTTACCTTAACTTAGACCTAAACACTTCTCGATAACCACATTTACCTACATCAAATTTCGTTTGATGCCGGGACAAATTACAAAGTTCTTGAGAAGCCCTCATACTTTTGGCCCATTTCAATAATGCGTAGATAATAAAGAAAAGAAAAATAATACCTGACTACAGAAGAAAAATATGACTTCTACATAAAAATACGAAAATAGCATGGCTAACCGTACTTCTCAAACAACATAGCCCCGCAAACTTAATTTTAAAACGATAGCCAAGGAATCCCTGAAGTTCGCCACAATATTGTACTCACGCCATCGATATACTAGGAATCGAATCGGGTGTGAATAGATAAGGGGGAAGATTGTAAAAAAGATTTGAAATTTGAGTTCAATTAGAATAATCTTGATGCGCTTCAAAACGAGTTGTTCGATGTGGTGGGAGCAGAGCGACGCGACGTGCGTGGAGGGAAGAATGCAAGGGAAGAGCGATTACGTCGTTGTATCACGCACAATACTTGTCCTTTGACCTTGAGCTCGGCCAACGAACCTTCCTCACCGATGATACAGATATTAGAACTATTTCTTGGATTATTAAAGCGCGAGCTGAGCTTATTTATTTAAATTATCAACCTTGGGTAAAAGGCAAAAACTATTTGTAATAATGGACAAATTGAGTCCGTGTATCACTTTGTTTCGGTGTGTCCAATTTTGAAACTTATCAGAAATTATTGGTTAAAACAAGATATTTCAAATAAAGACTTTTTTTATATTTGAAATGGTAAGGATTGGCATATTTTTGGAAATTATTTAAAAGGTGCTTGGGCTAAAAGGTGGACGAGCTTGGTTCAGGAATATAATTATTATGTTTCCCGCAACAGTTTTATTTTAATGTATTTTTTTATAGTTATATAGTTTTGTACAGTAATGTTTTATATTGGGTAAGCAAAACAAAAATTACAGTTCGCATTTAAATTCGGAAAATTAACTAACTGTTTTGTGTTTTGACTTCGTCGCACGGTCGGAGCGTGCTAATAATATGTTATTTTTGCCTAACTCCTTTTTATAATTTCTTAGAAATATCTTTTTTACTATTGAGAGTGTAAATTCTTTACTTAGAATAGTATTAGCTATGTTCTTTTAAGCTCAAATTATTTAGCGGTAAGGTATCTTAATGCCTGAATATATCTTATACTTAGGTATCTTATGCTTAACGTCTGAATAATGCATTTTGCTTACAAATACATAAGTTGAATTAGTTCTGAGATTACTGCTATTTTTTTTGTAAAAAAAGAAAAAAGACTGTAGTGTTTACAAGTTATTTTCAACCTAACAGACGGTCTTTGACCATTGTTTTATGTACTGTTTGCATGCAGTTTTGTATTTGTAAACATGTATGTTGTTTTGAAATAAATGCACTTTTTGATTTGATTTTGATTTTTCATTTTTTTAAATCTGTATAATAATCTATTATATATCATGTACCACTGACCTACCATCGCACAGCCCAAACTACTTGACTGAGGCATAAGCTAAGAACGGATTTTTTTAAATTGTAAGAATTAAGGGGATTTTGTTTATGTCGATGTTTACAAATTTTCCCATATAAAAATGTGATGAACGACCATTTGTTTAAATGTTTAATTTTCATTCAATCATTAAACAGCTGGTAGTTAGCCTTCCAAAAGGTAACGTTGCAGCTGACAAATGATTTGATTCCTTTTATCGAGGTTATATGGTTGTTTTGCTGATTTATTTTTAGGACATATGTACTACATAAAAGTAAAATTTAGTTTAGGTTTAATCCATGATTATTTTTTATACCTTATCGTATTAATCATAAACTCAGTATGAGGCGCTATCTTTATTTCGGGAGTGGGATATTTAGTTTTTCGGTTAAGGTGTTCATAATGCTTTTATAATTACAATTATATCCGTTACGATGATTTTGCGAATTCCTTTTTCATCTAATTCGACGTCTACCTTAAGTTTGAAGCCTGAGGATCGTGCTGCCTTCTATGGTTATCGTTGAGATTATTTCCCTCCAAGATTGAAAGAGGAGTACAGGAGTACTCCTGATCTATTTGATCTTATTCTTCAATAGATTTGAGTAAAAATACCTGTTATAAAAATCAAAGAAACGAGTAATAACTACATTTTAATCTGATTACTAGGGGGCCCATGCGCAAATAAAGCATTTTAATATTATTTACGTTTGTGAGATACTCACCTTTATTTATAATAAACTGTATGGCTTTAAACTGACCTTTATTAATCAAATCATTCTATTCAATTGAAATTTAAAGATCTCACTTAAATAAACAAAGGCATAACTGAACAAAACATACTCACATTAATCAGCTCCCAAGCACTATGTTTTTGCATTTGGTTGTAATCTCGCACAGCAGTAGGATAATGGAAGTTTTTCTAAAGAGCCCATGTGCAAATTGGGGGTTTCAATATTTTTTCCTGATTTTCAATCGGAATTTGTCTCTCGGCAGTTCTCTGTTCTTGCCGAATGTTACGTATATTTTCCCTTATCTCGTCGACTCGTTTTTTGCTGTACATTCTTCTTCTTTCTGTGTCATGGTTCAATTTACGATATATTTATAATCCGTCGATCGTGGATCTTTACCATAATGAATCATTTACCTGTCTCAATTGGGCTACAATTACCGATAAACGTAGTCCAAATTCATTTTTATGCTGTGTCGGATCTTGTTCACAGTTTCAGGCAATCTTTTTCTGTTTGCAATGTGACTGGTTAAAAATCCCTCTCAAGGCAATCAGATTATAATCACGTTGTAAAAACGTGATAACGCTAGTTGGTCAGCGCTGGAGCGTTAAAGCGTCCTCTAGAAATAAAGCATCCTTGGGGTCGAAGCCGAAAAAATGAAAAAGAAATGCCCATTTCAATTATTAGTCGCCGGTGCACCAGATTATAAGCTTTAAAGTGACACCTCAATCGTAAAAATCTGTTAAGTAGGACGGCCTAAAAAAGGGATGTAATAGAGAAAACCCTTATTGTATTAAGAATAGTATATATGTATATGTGTATATGTATATGTGTATATGTATATGTGTGTGTATGGAAGCTTAACAATCTATAATTATATAAACTGTGATTTAAACCAAAGGAGTATAATTGAAAAAAAACCAAGGAGAATCTACATATTTGTTCAATATTAGTGCAAGAGCGGATATTTTAACTCGTACAATTACAAACTGAAATAATGCAGAGTACTGCACAAACTCTACTACCAAAAGTTCCAAATTAGTAAGCAATTAATCTGTCAGTTTATAAAAATATGTAGATTCTCCTTAGTATTTTCAATTACACCCCTGTGGTTTAAATCACAGTTTAAATAATTATAGATTGTTAAGCTTCCACGAGAGGGAGATGCCGGGGGGCCTGCGTGTATGGAATATCCCCTAAACAAATGAGGGTCCGGGGGCACGCCCCCAGGAAATTTATGAAAATTGTGACTATCAACTTGCAATTTAGAAAATCTAGACATACAACAAACTGTGGAAATCCAAACTAATTGAAGCTGCCCTTGGTTGGATTCCGGAAAATTTGGATCAAGGGATTTTGATGAAATGCCCTTTAAATAATAAAAGTTTGAAATTAATCTTTAGCATACATAGTTCATCCAGTTATTTACTAGCCATCGGTAAATACTCGTTTCCTTTGTTATTTCTTCATGCCTGAACCACTTAACCGCTTAACCCTTAAGTACTGACGCGGGGTGTTTTAAGACCCCCAGGACTGGAAATTTTGCTCTGGAAGCTGAAGTAAGTTATAAGCAATGCTGTGCGTCCTAGTACCTTCAAGTTACATCCCCCCTCACCTGTTGGCACTCATAATTTTTAATAAGTTATAGTGTTTAAATCATCGAGTAGTTTGATGAAAAAAAGTGTTCGCACTTCAGCCGAAGGTGTTTTGCAGCTCTTGATTGTTTCAAATTCTCGAACTCGTCTCGAATATGAACACGATCTCGAGCCAGCAAAACATAATTTTCGGGCCTAGTGTCGAAATATACTATTATACTGTGTTTTATTTGTGAGAAGCTTCAGGGAACCAGAAACAATCAATCGATAATCGTTCGTTTGGTGGCTCTGATCAAAGGAAATTTCGTGGCTTAGCAGCTATTTTATTTCATATTTGAAAACATTATTAAGTCTAATTTTAGTCAATAGATGCAATTACAACCAATAAATAGTTTTAGGCAAATGGTAATACAGCTGCATTTTTTAAAGATAGTCGGGAAAAAGAGCCTATTGTTTATATTATTTTTCTCCACACAACGACGTATTCACTTGTTTTCCAAACGTCATTTGTTGGCCGAAACCAGTTCTTTTCCGCCAGAGGGCTAAAAGTCAGCTGATCGTTTGTTTGCTTGAAACAATGTGAGAACAATTTATACAGCATTCAATAAGTTCTAAAGACAGGGTAGTCGCGATCATATGATTTTCAGAGCGGTGTTTGTTTAAACCATGACAAAGAAGTTGTATCGTCTCTAATAACCTCAAAGGTTTGGTTTCAAGGGTGTCAAATATATAATCAGATTTATAATATTGTATAAAGGGTGTATTTCATTGTGTATTGTGGTGGAAAATAGCATTCCTACCTCGGCCGAAAGAGTTTTGCAGCTCTCGACTTTGTCTCGAATTTGAAACACGATCTCGAGCCTGCAAAACTTCATTTTCGACCCTTGTTGTGAAATATACTATTACTGAGGGTGTACTTCAGGTAAAGCCGAAACGGAAAAATAAAATAAACATAAGAGCAAAAATTTATTCAGCCACCGTCAGTTAAAGTTTTGATTACAACCTCAACAGTAATAGATAACTTAGAAAACTCAATTGAAAAGCGCATAGTTAAACTTAATGCAAATTTTGAGAAAGATTTTATGTTTAAATACATTCTCAGTTATTTTTGAATACATGTAATCTTGGTATGTGTTAACAACACACTTAAACGCTTTTAATTATTCAATAAGTGGCAGAGGGGCTCAAATAATTAAGCATCGACAAGAACTGCAATTTAAATTTGAGCAAGTTTCTCGGTAACATATAGCACTAATCGGCTCACCACACTCCCGGGCTGACAGAGGTATATAGTTGTTCAACTCTATCACTCGCTATATGGTTCTCGCTATATGGCCCGCAGTTATTGTTTGTTTTGGGTCCTCCCCAATATGGTCAAGGACGAAGCCAAGATGGGAAGAGGGGGGTCCAGATAACCAGAGGTCTAAGGATACTTTCAGTTCCCTGGAGCAAAAGCAACAAGGAAAAAGTATTTAATTATAATAACAAAATTATAAAGACGTTTAAGGGGGTTCCCTACCTACAGCAGTTTTCATTTTTATGCGAAACTAACGTCGACTTTAAAACCTGCGTCTTTATAAAAGCCGATGTTAAATTTGCGCAATTTTGCCGCGCAAGGCGGTGCAAGGGTAAACATGGTGTCATTTAGCGACTTTAATTATTATAATCAAATCTTTTTGGACATACTATTTTGAGGTAAATAGTTGTAAAGTGTAAATTGCTTCTCTAAAGTAGTTTATGTTCACTCATTTGAAAGATGGATGACGTTAAAATTGTTTAAATTTATCGGAATGTATCTTCAGAATAACGCCATTAATGTTTATGATTTTGGATGCAAAAACATTCTACAACTCCTTATCTTTGAAATGGTATATTGAATTAAAATTTACCATGAAAACTGTGGGCACTGAATGACACTGCGCGGAGCTTGTTTTGAGTATATTTTGGCGTAGGACTCCTCCAGCAAGGAGGGGTTCTATTTTGTAAGTAGGAACCCCTCTTGAGGACAATTTTATTTATTTAGAAACAAACGTAATAATAGACGGAACCCGTGGCTTCACCCCTAGTAAATGGTATCGTGCCGTATGGGTGAAAATAAAAAAGAATCCGTAGAGGAAGTATTTGTGGTGGATCACAAGCTTATTTGTATCGAATGTAATCTAATTTTCTTTTTGGGATTAAGGGGGGATATTTCGCTGTACAGAAGCGATATCAAACAATTAATTAAAAGTTACTTAAGGTTTAGTGGGTGGCAGTTTAACACATTTCGTATTGAAGTTAATGGTAAAAATATTTGGGCAGTTAATACTTGACTTGTCGTTTTTTTACTAAACTAAGGGTCTCGTACTCGAAGTCAGAAAGTGAAAACAGCCCCGCGCACATTTCAAAGTTTAAAAATATAACATTAAATACAGTTCGCGCATTATGTCTCCGGCTATGGCTACTACGCTACTAACCGTATCATATGATACTTTATAAACATATGATTTTGGTAAATACGGCGTTTGACTAACATCGGGGCTGTAGTACAATGTTTTCAGAAATGTACCTAGTTTTTGCCATCTTCGGTCAAGCAGTACTGTAAACGTCAAACGGTATTTTTTAACATTGTACTAAATATAGAAAACTAGCTGATTTCACTAATAACGTTCATCGTGTTGTTATTTCTATCAACGATAAATTTTAGGTAGAGTCGTTTTTAAAGACGGTCGCCACTTTTCAGCACATGGTACGCATGCACTAGATATACCTTCTACCTGTTGTAAAACCTGTGAGCTATTTCCAATTCACATTTCTTTATAATAAAACAGTTGGTCAAAAATTGAAAGAGTCATACGAGTAGTTTTAACACAGAGGTTGTTTTTGTTCGCATAGGAGGCTTTTGAAATTCCAGCGAATTTGCTACTGTTATAAAATTGGTGAACTTTCTCTAACTGACATTTGTTTTAAACAAAACACATGGTCAAGATTTAAAGTCATACCACAGAATGCAGGGCCAGCAAAAGTTCGTTAGTATTCATTCGCGTTAGGATTTTGATTTAATTAGTATAACACAACTCTTACATAACGGAGGATGTGTATCCCTTTGGAACCAAGACCAACACTCTGTGATCATCTTAATTTCCTGCATTTCTTTTCAAAGAAGAAAAACTTATAAGTAACTTAGAAGGTGCTCTTGAGTTCGGATTTTCGGACAGGCTATAATGCATATTTCATAACTGAGAATTTTAAAATATCAATATTAGTTGAAGATTCATCGAAAAAAATCAAGATTTAAAAAGCATAATAACTGTAAACCCTGAATACATATATGGAATACGAATTAAGTGTTTTCAATAAGCCTACAAATTTTACTATTTTTTAAAAATCCACCAATACCAATACACCTAACCAATACCAATGTACCTTTCTTTCCTCGAACGCATTATACACGCAATATACGCTTTCATACACATTTCGCAGAAAGTTATGACATATGCTTGAGTATTAATTTACCAAACATGTATTTAAGATGCGAAGTGAAAAACAGGGTCAATTTGAAAATTTAATTTCTCGGCAGTTATGAGTGCTGAACAATTCAGATTTTTATGACGAATGACCATTTTATAAATGTTAATTAGAGATCAGTTTATGTCGATCATTGGTTTGCGCATCTTCTTTTCGTTTGTTGTCAATACCTAATGAAAATTAATGCAAGAGCTTCAGTTTTGAGAAGAAATAACATACAGATTCATTACTTAAAATAAGGTAAAATAAATAAAATATAGAGGTATGAAGATGTGATAAGCAATGATTATCCACGTAAACCTAAGTGTGCAAAATGAAAATGGTTGTACTGTCAAAAAATCTGCTAAGTGTAGAACGTATAAATCGATACTTTTAAATCAGATAAAATAAGTGTCCTTCAGAAATTCTGTGCGAAATTTCTTATGCATATTTAAGTTTCAAGTCAAGGGTAATAGGTTGATTTTAAAGTTTTACCTGATGGGAAGTTCCGCCATTGGTGATTTTATTCCAGTAATACAATGAATATATCTAGAAAATTGATAAACATACTACTCATTTGAAAAATGTTTTATGCTACGAAACCCCATAAAAATCAAAATAAAATTAAAGCCAATTTTACTAGCTGTTTTCAAGTCTCAAATATTGAAGCGAGTTGCTATTATATTAAATACACAATGTTTTTATTTTTTACAGTATATCTCCTAGAAGCTTATTTTTTGTTTATAATTGGTTTCAAAATAAAGTTATTACTCTCTAGATGTGCCCTTTTTTGGGTTTGGAAAATATCCCATGAAAAAATTTCTTTTAAAGAGGTATGAAGATACGCTAAACACCAAATCATCAAAATTACACTTTCATTTTTTGCCTTTTAAAGAACCGTCCAACACACATAACGACCAAAATCGTTTTAAACTACTCCTATTTTGAGGCACCAGACATCAGTCAGTTTATTTTAAGCTTATGATGGACACGAAGTGATACCTTGGTTGTTTTTTGAGTTTCTTAAACAAAACTATTAGAAAAAAATAATAAAAATGAAAGTGGATGTCCTCTTGTCAAAGCTGCTAAGAGTAGAATGTATACATACACACTATTCAAGCTGATGAAATATACGAACTTCAGAAATTCTGAATTTATTATTCACATATAAGTTCTACAACTAAGTTACTATGAGTTCGAAGTCTTTAAGTTGTTTCTTATTTATTTATTGAGCCCAATTGCCATTTTCATGGTTGGATTTGTTGTAGTAACATAAAAAGGTTAATTACTAAATAAAATGTATATTTTATGAACTATGATTTGGTCTTCATGTGTGAAATAGTCTTTAATGTTACAATAACATTTTTCTTCAAGTAAACTTTGGTTTCAAAACGTGTCCCTGCTAAGAAGTGCAGCACCCAGAGATGTTTTCTATAAAATTATAAATAGACACTACACACACTTCCTTATCGAAATAGTATATTACGTTACTAGGCCGGCAAAACTTCCCGGCCGTGTAACATATGATATTTTTCATCATACTACGCAGAAAAAACATACTTTCAATCATAACGTAGTCCTTGCATAAACATACGTTTCTCAATCCTTGCAACCTAACCTATAATAAACAGATCAGCCATTAGCTACGGATGCAGTGCTGCCACTACATTCCTCTAAAAAGTAACCAATAAACAAGCAATAAACGTCGGTTTTCTACGTTTTTTAAGGGTTTTACATTGTGAAATCTCATTAAAAAATAAAAATACATTTACTATTAATTTTATTACTATCATAAAACTTTGACCTATTTCATTATGTGGTTTTTAATAATAAGTCACGAAGTGACACATAATTATATTACGTTATAATATATTAATAAACTTAATGTGTAAAACAGAACTTAAACACTGAATCCTTAACAGCTTATATTTAATTCCCGTTGATGATATAATTTTTTTTATGTCATCAAAATTTTACATCCTAGTATCCAATTTTAAAAGTCACTATTTCTTTAAAATTGAATAATATTTTGTAATAACATTAATCACGCATTTCTTGTAATATTATGATCGGCAAAGTGATCGATTAATTGATCTTGAAAGTTTAGTATCCATAACATCTTTTAATCTGCATTTACTATTATTTCAGTGCAGACAATTTTGCAAATATTTGGAACAACATTACAATAATTTATCCTTTCCTCAAACATTTTTACGAATAATATGCAAATATTACTGAGTAGTATAAACTATTTATAAAATCGATTGATAAGTTGCTCACCAGTTATTGCGTTCCTTCATATGACTTTCAAATTGAGGTAGATGATAGTTTTAATAAATATAGTCAATTACAGTAAATATCTAAAACTGTACTCTCAAAATATTTGATAAACTATTGAATCACGTTGAAGTAAAGTAATGAAAATATTTAATTTTCAAAATCTCTCATACAGGCGATTGACTCTTAAGTCAATCGCCGAACTTCATAACATGGTTATTTAAGTCGAATAAGCTTAAAATGCCTTAGAGATTCAAGTATTTTGTTTTAGGCCTGTCGGGCTGAACGTATTTAACTAATACTTTTCTAAATGTTGTTTAATTAAAGCTAGAAACTATAAACACGGCTAAGTTCTTGACATGGCTTAGTAAAGGAAAAACAATGCTTTTTTGGCATAATTATTTCCCTTGCTTAAATAGACCAATGAATACAATGTATTCATTGTATACACAATCAGCCTTATTTTATGAACCTACCATCAAATTATAAAATAATAAAAACACTAACGGACATGTATGTAGGGTAAGGTGACCATATTTTAAGCTAAAAAAGCTAAAACAGGGCGCTGATCTCGGGGGGTGTGGGGTATAGAATACCCCCACAAAGAGAGGAGAATTGGAGGTCATCCCCTTTTGAAAATTTAGGAATATTTTGTTGGGTTTTTAGACACTCTCTGAAAATACATTCATGCGCATTACTATAAGTTAGGTTACTAAACGATTGTAAAATGTTATTATAAAAACCATAAAAAGTATGATAACCAAAATTCATTCCAGTATAATAGTATTTTCTTCACCACAAGAATTTCAAACAATCAACTGAAATTGAAAAATTATCAAAAATCAATTTACGAAAGAACTTAAGAAAATTTAATTTAAGAGCGTTTTAAGTTGAAAAGTTACTTTTAACTGTACTTTTGAACAAATAACGCCAAAACGGGACAAGCGGGCGTCCCGAAAGAGTTTGTCGGGACAACGGGACACTTCGCTAAATTAACGGGACTCTCCCGTTGAAATGGGACGCCTGGTCACATTAATAATTTAGGGAGAGAACGTGAGGTGGGCCCATAGTGATTTCAGAGATTGTTTACACAAAAAAATCACTCTATGGTTTTACGTCAGACTGAAGGGACAGTCTGTCTAATAAAAAGTGGCGGGCTTCTTTTATCTGACATTCATTGTTGATAAGAAGGCTCCCAACGCACAGCTGCACACGCGTCCGTCTCGCGCGCCGTGAGGCCCCAAGTTAGGGTAGAACTCAATTTATAATTTCCTGTGATTTTTTCTTAAATAAATATCTACAAATACAGTTAATGTATTTTTTATCGCAATAATAAAAGTATAACTTAGAATAAATGAAAAAAAACTAATTTAAATTGTTAAAAAGATTTCCAGGAAGTAGACGTAATGGTGAAATTGGCTATTAAACGTATTATTACAGTGATGAACAGCATATCGGAATATGCGGAGCTGCTAGAAGTGGAATATTACTGTAGTAAATAAAAAAAACTCATCGAATATCTTTTATTACACCAACTTATCACGCTAGTGATTCTTTAAAGAGTGCATTCAATGAAACATAAATAAGTTTAATTAGTAGTATCACAGATATTTCATCTCTGGTGGTAGTAAATAAGTAGTTTTTTTCTGAAGTCACGCGAAAGAGTACGATATGCTGTATATGCTGTTAAAATTATAAAACATGATTGCCAATTAATTCTACAACATATCCTTTTTTACTGGAGGATCTTTCTCATTTAACGTGGACACTGGAGCATGTTACCAAGACAGTTTCCTTAAATGACTATTTATTGTGCACCAAAAAATAAAAAACAAATTAAATAGTAATTAAATTAACATAAAAAAATTGTTTGATTTAAATTTCAGAATATTCCTAAAACTTGTTTTATAATAATTTACCGCTTGTTAACCAAGATAAAGCAAAACAAAACAGAAAGTACCTAAAAAGACGTAAAAAGTAATTTATACTCGGTTCCACGTTTACCTTTCAGTATGGAATTTCCATAAGCTGTGTATTTCATATGGCATTTTAAGTTGTACTAACCAAATAATTATACAATTAGCTAATGGTTTTATAACATGTTTTATGGACATTTGTAAACAAATGTACCCAGCAAAGGTAATAAAATGGTTACCTCCCATATTGCCTGTACTGAAAGGTGAATGTGGAATTGAGTATATTGGTGATTTCTTTGTTGTATATCTAATTATAATGTTGGACACAGTGGTTTCGAAGCAGCAATAAGAGGATTGCCGATCTAAGTTTTGTGACTGCAGCAATAAGTCTTTGTGTGCGCAATAAAGGTTGATGCGTACGAAAAAAGTAAATCTCAAATTACTGCATTGCATGTTGAAGAAGACAAAATTAGACATTTTAATTTTGGTTTAATGTTCTAACCTCAAAATTGATAGTATTGGCCATATTTGGTCAACTGTCGTTGGTTAAGTCAGTCACTAATTACAAGTTTATATTTAAAGATTGTTTATAATTATGATTTTATATAATTTTTTTATTTTATATTGAAAATACTGTAGTATTAGCAGTGTGAAAAATACTGTAGTACTGTTGAACCGCGTGATGTTTAAACTCTGAGAAAATCACAGTAAGCCTCTCGTGAACGGGAATGGCGCCCATCTTGATGTTTTTTGTTTCAAGGTTAAAGACATTTTAAAACTAATAAATGTACACTTAATCTTAACAAATTTTGTAATATCTTTTTCTAATTTCTATGAAAAATAAGAGAGAACTAAGACTTTGAATTTATGTAACTGAAGCCTAATCAATTTTTTTCAAATGTAGATTGTTACGTGAAAAGCCCCGAATAAATTTTGGAGTCTGATTAGACAAACCTGTCATAAAATGTTATTAGTTTTCTTTAAAGCGTATAAGTTTCTATTTGTGTATTAAAAGAGAATAATCACAAATTCCAATAATTTTCCAATTAAAATTCTTAGTAATGTTTAGTGACCCATCACACTTAACAAAAAATTAAGCGTTGGCCTTGTTTTGAGTATGGAAACCAGGGGGCGCGAATTCGGCTTTGCCCCCCCTGACAAATTTCCTAGTTACGGCCCTGGCTATTTTTTAACACGATTTGTATATAATGATAATATACAGCTACAAAAAAAAACTAATTAAGAGATTTTACATTCAATTAATATCAGTTTATAGGAATGGAGCAATCTCTCGGTGAATGGTGAAGTGACGCGACGGGTGGGGCGCGGGCAGAGTGGTGCTCATGACTTACCGCTGCGCCGGAGCGGCGCCGCGCCAGGCCCCTTGGGAAATGGCACCTATGAGTTAAACTTTCGGTGCAACATTTTGACTATTTTATTTAATATCAAAAAGACAAAAATCTTAAGTCTTCTACAAGTTATCTCATATCAAAGGGGCTAATCTTAAGAGTTATATATTACATTAAATTCCTCAGTTTTACAGACTTAACAATCTTTTTTCAACGTCTCATGAATTAAATACTTAATGCTATCTTTATCTAAATGATCAATTCAACTGCATAAGGCTTGGTTATGGTGGCAAGTAGGGCTTGAAGGTAGTGTAATCCAGTAAAACCTAGTTTTGGAACTAATTATTACAAGGAAAACTTTATGCCGTTCAGGTTAAACCAAAATAATAAAGTTGGTATTTTTAACAGCCCCAAGTCAAATTACTATTGTTTTGGGGTTACCTATCTACTTTAAAGCTTTTTACCAAAATATTATGTGCCGTAAAATGAAAATACTCATGGCTGATAGCTTAAGTATTGTATACTTCAATGTTTGTTTGAACAATTTTCTCAAATAAGCTTAATATGTTTCAACTATATATAATTAATCTCTTATTATGTGTACTTTATGTAGGCAACATTGCTGTTTTATATGGAATAATATTTTATGGGGAGGTTGTTTGATTTTCTTAATTAGTTTAAATTAACTTATAGGTTATCAGTTTTGGACAGCAAAATTAAAACGTACATCATTAATTGATTTTTTTCCTTTGGTACATAAAATAACTGGTCTTACTCTAGTGTGTAACAATTAGAGTTATAATCCTTGTAATTCAATTTTAAAAATTTATAATGTAAGTACAGAGTTAGAACTTTTCTAGTTACACCCTTCCCCAAGGAAAGTGAATATCCACAGGGAAAAATATAATTATAAGCTTTTAAATTACACTGATGGATTCAGATGAAAAAACAATTGAGTATTTTCAATCGCGTCCCAGCGGCCAACGGTTTCTGAGATATTACCGGGTGTACCACCCGGAAGTAAACAGGTGTGGTCGGTACATAATATTTTGTGCAGTAGTAGCAGATATACCACTGTTTTGGCGGGAGAGAGAAACAAGCGCGGGAGACAGAAAAATCCCCTTACTTGCAAACCTGCTTCTCCAAGCTAGAAAAAAGTGCGAGCACCTATTGGGAGCAGCGTGTGAGGGGTACTGGTGAACAGTGGAGGGGGAGAGGGGAAGGAGCAGTTAATGGGCTCTGGAAGTCCCCAATACGTGCTCTTGCTTAAGTGCTCTTCAAGAGCACCTATTGGGTTCTGGAAGACAGAAAGAGCGGTTATTGGGTTCTGGGTAGAACTATCTATATATATATATCTATATATATATATATGTGTCTGTAAGCACGATAGCGCTCGCAAAAATGGTCCGATCGGAATGAAATTTGGCATAGGCGTGTAAAGTAGTAATTATTCGGACGAGTTCGAAAACCAGCCCGATCGGACCACCGGAAGGGGGGGTAAAGGGGGATAAACCCCCCCAAAAATGGTTTTTTGAGTTTTTCACATAGAAAAATAAAATTTATCAAATTTTTGTTGGCACCATTGGATTCAGCTCAAAAAAACAAACAATTTAGTATTTTGAATCATGGCTCTATGTCCATTGGTTGCCGAGATATTGAAAGTGGTAAACACAGTACGTTGTCCCAATGTTAACCTTATGGGAAATATGTAAAATTCTATATCTCGCTAATTTCTCAACATATCTTGATAAAACTTGGTAAATGGCTTCTTCTAGTTCAGATCTACTAAATATTGAATTAAAACCACCCAGTTTTAATATACCTGTAGCAGCAAACCTCCATACTCATTCCCCATGTTATTCTTATGGAGCTTACAAAAACATGTTAAATCTCGCTATGTTGGATCGAAATATGTTGTTTTGCACTTGAAATTCGCTGAGTATGCAGGTCTGCTGCAACGGGGGTATTACGTTAAATATGATGAGGAGACGAGGAGTTAAATGGGCTATAATCTTTGGATTGAAACTTTGTGAGCTTCATACGTTAAAAGTGCAAAAATAGCAGCGACCACATAGTACAAATAGTAGGCTTACAAGTAGGGTGACCAGATTGTTTCCAAATAAACACGCTAAAATCGAAAGAGTGAATACTCACTCTTTGTGAGTGACTCATTCACTCTTTGGGGTAGAGAAAATTGAGCCACTCTGAAAGAGTGAAGGTTCACTCTTCGAAAAAGTGAACCGTTTTCACTCATGAAAAGAGTGGAATATCCCCACTCAATGAAAGAGTGGTTCTTGTTCTTTTCAGAGTGGAATTTTAGTCTTTAAAAGAGTGAAGTTCAACTTTAAAGAGTGAAATCACCTAACCTCACTAACCTAACCTCTCCTTGGCATTTGTGAACTACAATTCTGACTCTTTGCCGACACTTGTTGTGGGCAACTGGTACCTAAACGTGATGATTGAAACTAAAACCTCTAAAATGTAACGGCGCAGGCATATTCAAGGAGTGTCACAGAACCTTTGCTGAGACTAAATTGAATTTTCCCTCCACCCTAACCTTGATTCTACAGACTATTGTTAATCTTTAAATTACGTTAGCTATACCTTAACACTAACCAAGTAAGTGGTTAAAGCAATGTTTTCTGCTTACCTGTATATAAATCGGTAATATCCATGTGCATGTGAATCAATGACCAAAATGGCGACTCAGTAGCGTCGTCGCGTCGCCGGAAGCGATCCCCACCACTTTCAAAAACTCACTCAATTGAGAGTGAATTCTCACTCTTTCCTTATATGGTTTCAAAACTATATTATCAATGAGTGAAAATTTCACTTTTTTATGAGAGAAATCATCACTCAACCAAAAGATTGGATATTTTTCACTAATTTAGAGTGAATATTAACTCTTTCGGAGTGAAAACCTATTCACTCCGACAAATAAATGACTTTTTCACTCTTTCGATTTTAGCGTGAAAACGGGACACTTAGGCCTGATTTCACCAACCATCAGTTAAGGGTCGGTTAATAAACCGTTTGTTAAAGATAGGAAAATAGCATTAAACAGCTGATGAAATTAAACTAACCGAGCCTTAACGGTGGTTTAAAGTTTGGTGAAATCAGGCCTTAGGAAAGTTCCCTACCAACGGCAGTTTTCGTTTTTCTGCGACACTAGCGGCGACTTTTGGAACTGCGGCTCCATAAGAGCCCATGTTAAATTTGTGCACTTTTCACCGCGC
This sequence comes from Flexamia atlantica, assembly GCA_035578135.1. NCBI lineage: Eukaryota > Metazoa > Arthropoda > Insecta > Hemiptera > Cicadellidae > Flexamia > Flexamia atlantica. The sequence goes on along the minus strand of JAQJVK010000040.1, from coordinate 3,017,906 downwards.
AAGCCGGTGCACGGGTAAACGCGGTGTCATTTAGCGTCTCCATTTCCTAAAATATAAGTTATTCGGAAATAGCATTGTAAAGCAGTTGCAGAGTGTTTATTGCTTCTCCAAAATCATATAAGCTCACTCATTAAAAAGATACATGACGTTAAAGTTGGTCAACTTCAACGGAATGTATCTTCAGAATACGTTGAAATGAGCGATTTTGGGTTAGCAATTAACATTCGACAACTCTTTAATTATCTTTGAAATGCTGTGTTAAATTAAATTTTATTTTGAAAACTGCAGGCGCTAAATGACACCGCGCGGAGCGTGTTTTAGGCATGTTTTGGGGTAGGTAGGGAACCCTCTTAAACAAAACTCACCCCCCCCCCCTACAACACACCACACACCAAGGTGTTTAATTTATACGGGAGGCTCTGTAATTTACAATTTTTTTAATTGAAGAAATTAAGTAACAAACTGTTTTCGAAGCTTTTAGACCATGAATTTTATTTTACATTTATTGAACTTACAGCGCACGATTGTTACCGTTTTTCTTTAAGAATACAATAAATGGCGTGCATCCGTTAAAGGAATTGTTTTTAATCGCCACATGCTGAGGATTTAAAATAATCAAGTCAAATTTTTAAGATCTTAACGTTTTATTACAAAAGAAAAATGATTTTCTCACAATAAATTAAGTTAGTGGTAAATAGTAGGATCAAAAAAGTATACGATTATCTTAAGCTTGAAGTTCTTATCGTTAATAGTTATGCTGGGAAAACAGCTATACAAAAATTAAACAATAAGTTCATTAAACGATTCAAGTTTTGTTATACTTGTCACTTGCTCCAGTCCTTTTTTCTCTATAATAATATACTTTTAGAACTAGCAGCAATCCATTTTGAAGTTATATGATACTTGAAGAAGAGCTTCAAGTATGTGGCGTAAAACTATAATCTTGTTTAGCATTTGGTAAAAGTTTGTTATATTCTTTTATAACCGTAAGTAATGTGAGATTGCCTCTAAATGTTAGGTATGTTTTTTTATATATAACCTACTTTTTTTTAAACGGGACATTTTGACGTCCCGACAAAGTTTTTTGGGACAACGAAACGCAACGTGAAAATACGGGACTTTTCCGTTTTTACGGGACGTCTGGTCACCCTACTTATACTTATACCAGACGTCCGCGATTACTGAGGACAGTCCTCTTTTTTAATACTTGTCCGCGAAAATGTTTGCTGTCGTAAAACGTCCGCGATTTCAAAAATAGTCCGTAGATTTTCAGCAGAAAGGAACCTATTTCGTGTATTTTAACAAGTTTTCAAGAGTTAATTACTTTTGATGGATTACTTTAAATAAAATAAAGTAAAAATAGCCGTTAACCCACTTTGGATATGTCAATCTGGCCAGTTTCAGACTCGTTCAGGACAACCTAGTTTTAAATGTTTGTGCTAAATTTTGTCACGATCGGACGATTTTTACGAGAGTTAACGTGTTATAACCGACACTCCAAAAATGAAAATACCCATATGGCCCCTGTTATATTTTGGTACAAATCGTGATTTTTGCAGTTATCAATGCGTCTTCGCGATGATCTCACTTCATATACAGAAAGATCGAACATAAACAGCTATCAATTGATTTTAAATTAATATGATTTCTGAGGTTACCCTGAACGGATCTTTTTTGTCCATTCTATTCTGTTAAAATGACGGTAATACATAGCTTATTCCAGAGGAAATTCGCTAAAATGTTTATGAACACTGAACATAAATGTATCAATTGTTTTAAAAAATTCATACTATTTGTCCCCACTTTTAACATGTCCTCCTTTTTGTAGATAGTCCTCAATTTTAAAGGCTTGTCCTCAGTACCAATGACAAATATATGGTAAGCCTAACAAATAGACAGAGCACACGAACCGCGACTTGAAGCCTAAATTTGCTTCTAGTCCCTATGCGTAAAAAACACAGTAGGCTACGTAAAATTACAAATATGGTATGAAATTAAAGGTATGAATCTCAGAATTACTAGAGTACCAAATAAAAATGGTTTACAGGTAGGTTACACATTGTTCACATTGCCACGGAATGCACCTGTAACGTTCCTATGATGTGTGAACTACTTCTAAACCTAAACCATTTCTAAATGGTACCATGGTAATTTTGAGATTCAAACCTTTAATTTGATACCACATTTGTATTTATGTAATCGACTATTTTTCTGGAAACGGTAGTTTAGGATTAACTTTGTTTTCATGCAGGCACCGCACGGATAAACTCTCCCACAATATTTAAGTTATCGACCAAACTAAGGCAGCTATTTTTTTTCAAAAAATATGATTTTAAAATTCAACTCTTTAGCAACAACTTCCACAGTTTTTTACATTACATGACACATGTTTAATTCTACCTTAAACACCATACCAAGTTTCATAAAGTTATCTTTAAAAATGTTATTCTTGATTTTCTGTTTATTTTGACCAATAGAACCTAGGCCTAGGCCTATTCCCAAAGTTTTTGTACTTACGAATCACCCTGAATATTATTAAGAAAAAAATTGTTCTATTGGCTGAAGAAATGTTCAATACAGTAAATCGATGTTTGTTTTTATAACTTTCTCTAGAAAGTGAAACTGACATGGTGTTTTCAAAAATAATTCTGTGATATATTACGTAACGGGTGTTCTTTCTTAGTAAAAACGCGTAAATTTAATGGTTATGGTGGAATTTAATGAAATTCCACTATAGGACTATGGGAAAATAGCTAACAAGATACCAAATAAATCTTGTAATCACAAGCCCAGAGAAAATGACTCCGTTTTAAAACATCGGCCATATTTAAAAAAATAATAAAAAAAATTTAAAATAATAATATCATTGTAGTACAACGATTATTGCCCTGCTTTAGAGCAGCATGCCAATAACATAAATGTATGTTTACAGTTTTTAAAGTCATTATAAACTAAGATTTTTCCATCAAATCTCACTGACTCCCGTGTGTCACAAAAGTTACCGTATTTCATTCTGCTGACTTAAAAAATTGCATTTAATTGTTAAATCTTATCGTACAAAGATACTAGTAAGAGTTTATAAAAATGATATATAGACTATCTGTATTTTAATTTTCATGATAAAAGACTTCAAACATTTTGTTTTGTACATCAAGCGATTTTACCGTATTCATCCATCCTTATGTCCTTATATCCTTATAGAATTTTATTATAATATTAAATAAAAAAATAACAAATTTTAGGTGAATTTACTATATGACTGCTACATATTTCATCTAGGCACTCCAAAAAAGTAATAAACCGTAACCTGTGATTGAATAAATAAATAATAATAAACAACTATTCAATCAAGTTCACTTTTACTGTATTGAAAAACTCAGTACTTTCACCTATTCCCATGCATCGCGATCACATTTCTAGTAATAACTGATATATATTACATAAATTATTTTTCTTCCAATAAATATAATCTGTAGGACAAAATACACTTTTCGTTATACTGCTTCAAAAACAGATGTTTTTAATGCATGTTTTCCGGACCTAAATACACCCTTTTTATTCCTAGGAATTAAAAGCTGATGTACTCGATACCAGCTGACTCTTTATAGTCCTAGGACTATAAAAGTCAAAAAGTGCCGAGTACGTCGTAATAATAGAACAATATTCATTCGATTACAAATAATCGAAACATTCATCGTTATTATCGAAACATTCATTGTTGACAGTTTAATCAATTTGTGAAACTCGATCATTTCACCAATCGATTATTATATGCGTTCGATACGTCGATAGTTGTTCATTGTTGTCAGTCTACCCTAACACAAATGAAACAGATAATCAGCTGATTGCTTCAAATAGCAAGAACAAGACGGTGGCATCTTTTGAAGGCATCTTTAAAGGTAAACAAGCTGTAACATTTTGGTTTTCTTAAGTAGTTTACGTATTGTATTGAGCAATATAACGAAAAATATAGTTCATCACACGGACCTAAAGCTGCTTTTCGTTACTCGGTCATTTTTCAACCTCGGCTTACAGCCTCGGTTGTAAAACTTGACCTTGTACGAAAAGCGTCACTTTAGGTCCTTGTAATGAAATATACTATTACCTAAATGAGGCTAAAATATTAAATGTTATTTTGTGATATTTTACAAGTGTGTGTACTGTTTCAATGTCCTGTGCGCCACGTCAATAATTTCCCACTACTTATTTCTTTGATTCACTTATAAAAAACTTGTTTTTAAAAAGTACCCTCAGACATGTGCATTTCAATGTAACTTATGTAGTCTGTTTACTAATACCTAAGCTAGAACTGAATAGAAACGGCAAAACAATCGATCAGAAACTTTTTTCCCGTGCTTCACGTCGATAAACATAAACGTGTTTTATCACGGGGCACACGTCCCGATAAAATAGTATATTACGCAACTAGTGCGGGAAGTAGGTGTTTACGTGCGAGCATGATAGTTCACGCGCGACGCTTGCGGAGCGCGGGAATTTCATGCGAGCAACGTAAACACCTTCCTGGATGAGTTGCGTACGATAGTTTTCGCAACACTACCAGCAACAAATATACAGGGTAAGTAAAAAACAACACTTCTATGAAAGTTAAAAGATTTAAAAAATATTAATTAAACTGTAGAGAGAAAATATGAACCAAACTATATTTATCTGTGCGGGGGAGTTAACAAAAAGCGTTATCTCTGCTGTTCAGCGACTGAGTAGGCCTAAGCCTTTCTAGGAATACTTATCGTCACACAGACGGCAACAATTGATTAAATAATACTGCTCTTTATTACCTATCGCTATTAACTGTAACTAGTCGCAACCTGGGAAACCAGTTTATTTACAATTGAGATATGGTTGCCATAGTTAAAATGTGTATGTTGTGTTTATGTATAATGTATTTAAATTGTGTGATATACTATTTTTTTCTTAAGTTGGCAACATTGAGCATTTACCACACTCGTGCGGTAAATGCTCAATGCAAACTCTTTACCGCACTCCAGCTGATTTGTTACCTCACTACAGCTGATATTTGCCGTACTCTTTTGTAAATGGTGACTTCCCACACTGAAACGGAAGCGGAAATCAGCTACTTACTAGTGTAGTGTTGCGAAAACACGTTTATCATGTCAGTTTGTCAGATGTCAGATCATGTCCCGTGCATCACAATGCGTTGGATAAAATCAGTGGATAAAATTACAAAATACCAAACTGTGTAAATACAAAAATGTTAATTGAAAACCATTTAAGAAGTATTTAAAAATATAAAAATAACAATCATATTTAAATAGAATATTTTCTTACCAAGTGAATCACTGAAAAAAGCTTTCTCTTAACTTAAGAAACTTGGAATTTTCCACCTAGCCCCATGTATCACACATTTCTAATGACGACACGTATTGCACAAAAATTAATTTTTAAACGGATAGAACGATAGCACTGCAGGTTAAAATAAACTACACCTGCATGGAGGAAACAGTAGCATATTAACTATTATATGTAAAGTATTATTTATTTATTTATTTATTTACATGCATTATAACAGGTTTAAACCCAATTACAATAATGCAGTTCATATATATATATATATATATATATATATTACATAAATGAATACGGTGAGAATGTCCACATCTTGAATAAATAAATTAATGTCCATTAGATGTACTGGAGGTAACTGAATCACATATAGGCTACACAAACATATAGGCTACAGTAAAATATAAGTTGAATAACATTCTTTAATATAAATATACATAAACATGAATTTTTAAAGATTCAAGCAGAGTAGGCCTACGGAGAGAAATTATGACACAGCAGAAACGCTCGCACGAGTTAACATATGAGTCAAAACAATTTACTGAGAGGCTACCTCAGCCATCACGACAGGTCCGTGCAGGACAAGGATATTGTTTGTTATCTGTCAAATGATTGGAAATAAGATAAAGATTTATTTTTGAAAGAGTCAAGACTATCACTAAAAATATCCGCAGAATCTGGTAATTCATTACATTGTCTCACTATTTCTAACAATGGCGAGAAATGGTGAATATTGGTGCGGGAGAACGGAATATGAAAAAGATTATGGTGTCTATTACGAAAAGGTAGGACACGAAAACCAATTTTCTGCAGAGCTTCAGGATCGTCAATGAGCCCTCGACACAACTTGAATAAATATAAGGATTGCAACATTTTACGCCTAGTTTCCAGTTTTTGAAAATCGAACATTTAATTTGTAACAACTGAGAATACGAAATTAAATGAGGATAGTACCCATTACTTCTGAAAAATAAATATCTTAGGAACCGTACCTGAACTTTTTCAATATAATTTTTAAAAACTGCAAAATGTGGGATTTACAAGGGTAAAGTCTCTCCAGAGCTATGCACGCAGAGAATCGCCCAATAATAAAACGTTCTGCACCAAAACGGCGTAGGCCTATTACTTTTTATTTAACAACAAGTAATTATTCTTACTTTGTTATAAACGACAAACCACTAACGTAAATCGATTAAATCAAAAATGTGTTGCTATTTCAAAGGTTTTAAATATATATTTGATCAACAAACTGGATTACGAACTCCGCGACCACAACGGTATAACTATACACCTTCCGATTGGAAACACATAGCTTTATTGCCCAAACTTTGAAATGCAAGTTTAGTTCATGCACTAACGGGTAGACTAGGCCTACGGTAAACAAGCACCTGGTCTGCCACGATGCATTTTTCTTTTTTCCTTTTTGTTTCTTTTCTATAGCTTACACAGGCCTAAGAAAAACCATAGATCATGGATCTCAACAATTCTAAAACAAAAGTACTTGAAAAATATTCCTCTTTTGAGCAACAGGTGAAACCCGGTAGAAAAAGATTTAAACAGGCACTAGCCTAACGTATATTACATTCTAAACAATACCCCCGTTGCAGCAGGCCTGCATACTCAGCGAATTTCAAATGCAAAACAATGTATTTCAATCCAACATAGCGAGATTTGACATGTTTTGGTTAGCTCCATAAGAATAACATGGGGAATGAGTATGCAGGTCTGCTGCTACAGGTATATTAAAACTGGATGGTTTTGATTCAATAATTACTAGATCTGAACTAGAAGAAGCTATTTACCAAGTTTTATCAAGATATGTTGAGAAATAACCAAGATATAGAATTTTACTTATTTCCCATAAGGTTAACATTGGGACAACGTACTGTGTTTACCACTTTCAATATCTCGGTAACCAATGGACATAGAGCAGTGATTCAAAATACTAAATTGTTTGTTTTTTTGAGCTGAATTCAATGGTGCCAACAAAAATTCGATAAATTTTATTTTTCTATGTAAAAAACTCAAAAAACCTATTTTTGAGGGGGTTTATCCCCCTTTACCCCCCCTTCCGATGGTCCGATCGGGCTGGTTCACGAACTCATCCGAATAATTACTACTTTACACGCCTGTGCCAAATTTCATTCCGATTGGACCATTTTTGCGAGTGCTATCGTGCTTACAGACACATATATATATATATAGATATATATATATATATATATATATATATATATATCTATATATATATATCTAGAAATTTGAACGAATGGTGTTTTTTGCTTCTGGGGGCCCCAAAACGAAAAGTTATCATGGTCTCGGGCTTAGGTCTTACCATGAGACCTATGGTAATAGCCTCTTCCCTATAGGGGAAATTCGCTAAAAACGCGCAGATAAGTTGACTCACGTTTATCAGAGTATTAAAAAAATATTAAACTAGACTTAAGAACTGGAACAGGCTATATTTAATTTATTTAAGGTACGAAACCCGCACTCAAAACAAACGGCAATCATGCGAAAGCGGCCAAAAATTGTTCGAAAAAGTTCCGCCACGGAATAAAAGCATTTAAATCATGCTACATAGAAATATCTGTTGTCTGTGCCTTACTCTTGGCTGGAAAGTTACTCTTGGCCGATCACTGCACGGTAACTTTACCGTGCGACAGGAAACTGAAATAACGGAAGTCAAAAATCAAAACAAACAGCTGATTGAAGCAAACCGACGTTAAATGTATGTTTATTGGTTACTTCAGAGAAATGAAGGGGCACCACTTGTTGCAGTACCGTAACAAATGTTTGTTTGTTTATTAGGCTATAGGCTAGGTTTTAACAATTAAGAAACGTAATAATACATGGAAGGAATACGTTATGATCAAAAAATGTGTTTTCTTATGTGTAGTAATAGTATGATGTTAAGTATCGTATGCCAAACTCCAGATAAGTTTTACCGTACTCGCGCGGGAACTGCACGCTCGCACGGTAAAACGGTACTTAACGGGCTAGTGACGTAATATACTATTATAGGTTGACTCAAATAACTTGGTCTTGGCTACCCACAATATAAAAATATTAAATTTAACTAAAAAACAGCTAACCGGCTGTCTCACGGACGGACTGTTCCAAAACACTAATTTTAACTCACACTATACAGAAATCTCGGGCATACACATACAAGTCACATGTGACGGATAACAAATATTGACAGGTCAAAGGATAACAGATTCTCTAGTTTTTCTAGAGGAAACTAGAGAAGGAAGGAAGGTTATGTAAACACAAATTGAAATAATAATTGTTGTTTGCAATCAAGATTACAAATAATATAGCCTTAGGCTACAATCTCATTGGGGAAAAATGTTTAACCTTGGGTTAACCCAAGGTTAAAAAACTTTTTAGGTTAACCAAGTTTGGGGAAAGCGCCCCTAATAAAGTATATTCAACTCTGTTATTAACCTAAAATGTCTTGAAACACACAATACTGAAAGAACGCGGCTAAATTTCAGAATGAGATAAATACAAACGTTTGAGAATGCAAAGGCTTTTGTACTAAATTAGGTATAGGCATACTAAATTTCGGGTACGCTCTTTTGACACGTACAGTAACTGGATGAACACATTGACAAAAAGAAACCGATTCCATTGCCATAAAATTAACATTGATTGGGGGAAAATGCTTTCACTAAGCCATGGTGATAGTATAAATATAAAATAAACTGTGTAGAGCTGATGAATATAGGCCTACGACGACAATATTTACCGAACAAGTAGGCCTACACTGCACATAGCATGCCGTTTGTTTAACAATTCTTCAATAATTTTAAACGGTTTTGTTATTTATTGCGAATGCCGGATAAAACTACAAACGGACAAAACTACAAATCTAAAAGAATGCGGACAAAACTACAAATATCCTGGGTCTGCTACCTGGGGAGGGTCAGTAGGTAATCCAAACAAAAATGTAGCGGACAAAACTACAAAGATTCCCTCAACCGATTTTGATGACTTTAGCGATTCTTAAAGTAGCACAGTTATAGCTCATATAGGTAGCTGTCTTGGAGCTCCACATTAAGTGAAGCGAAACAACATTCTGATTTCCATCACCCTTTACCCAGGCTTTGGACCACAGACCATATAAAAAGTTTTTTTCACCACCCTATATGCGAAAATTGCCCGTTACCGTACAGCTGAAATCTACGAAAACTCTCGATTTGCTTACGTTAAAACAAATAAATAATGAGCAGCTGCTTTTTCGGTACCCAAAAATTTCATTCCCGTACCCAATCAAACCATTTCCGTACCAAAACAAAATTTTGCAGTACCCAAACAAACGGTTTTCCTATTTTGACAGTTCAACCAGCTGACTCTAAACAAAAATAGACAGTTCAGCCGTATTGTGTTTGCTTATAGAAAATTGATTGAATTATGAAATGTTGGATGATTTTTTTATAGGTTTGGTTACTTATTTGCATCGTGATGGAAAGTATTGTTCACAACTCGTCACAAAAGTCCCATTTCGGGGCTCGATAGTGTTTTATATGCTCGGCTTACGCCTCGCAAGTAAAACACTATCTTGCCCCGAAATGGGCTACTTTCGTGACTTGTAGTAAAATTGCTATAACTGTGCTACTTTAAGAATCACTAAGGTCATCAAAATCGGTTGACCGAATCTTTGTAGTTTTGTCCGCTACATTTTTGTTTGGATTACCTACTGACCCTAACCAGGTAGCAGACCCAGGATATTTGTAGTTTTGTCCGCATTCTTTTGATTTGTAGTTTTGTCCGTTTGTAGTTTTATCCGGACACCATTTATTGCATTATTGGGGAAACCCAAACTTACACGTTAACAACGGATGCCGACTTCTATTAGCCTAAGTCCGTTTTTTACACGAAAACCTTATAACGTCTTGACTAATAAAACGTTATAACTTTCTTTAATTATGAAACTTTTTCAAAGTAATCAATTAACCAAACATATGTAGAGGATAATGAATCGTTTTCGCAAAATATATTTGTGGTGTAGTTAATCTGTAAACTCTTCTTTATTTAAAATACAGTATTATCTTCATGTGTATGCCATTATTATTTATCCCAATGGTTATTTAATGGAGCTAAAAAAAAACTAAAGCTAAGTTTTAGCTATTCAAAAATTACTAAAACTTTGTTCAACGGATTTGCATAATAACTTTAGGCTAATAGCTTATTTTCGGTAAGCAATTGAGTTAAAACGTTTGTACAAAAATAAAAAAAAACCACAGCAACAGTTTTGATAAGGAACATAGTTACGTTCCCACAAACACGTATAAAACCTACACAGTAACGGCCTGCCATTTCACTTCTCAATTTATAACGTAAATTCAATTCATACGTTCATCAATTTGTAAAAATATATACATAATATGAGACTATTTTACCATACGCATAGGCCTACTAATCGAAAACATTTAAAACATACGCCTACCAACACTCAATAATTCCAACTTATTTATAGTTATCATTACACTATTTTTCGTTAGGCCTAATTTTGTCTACACAACGCACCTTAAAACATCGATTGAGAGACTTAATTAATTTGTTTCAACCCTTTGATCTGTTCGTTATGTACCGCGGTACGGACAACATCACATTGCACCCTAGGGAGTTATTCAGCGCCATTATTTCGCAACAATACAGTAGTAAAGTTTTAACGGCAAACCCGTCGCGACTGCGACTACGGCGGCGCCGCTTGCATTGTCCGAGTCAACTGTCCGGGCCGAGCCTGAGGCCTAAAACGCTGTTATTTTTAATATTAGGAGGTTTTCGACTAGGTTTTTTTACGGGATAGACGCCAGTTTTCATGTCCACACTATGCCGTTGATGCAAGAAGAGCCCTTACGACGCAGAATTGTTTAAATTTTATCATTAAAATATCTCTGAAAATTCATTGAAGGTGTTCAGAGAAGTATTTCCCAAGGAATTGGCGTAACAATGAACTAGCGATAGATAACTATGCAGTACTAGTTTAATTTAAAGAGGCATTTTCAATTGTTAAGTAAGAAACAATAAGAAATTTTTAAATTTTAATTGCATGATAAAATTAAATATTAGGCCTTTTAAATTCATTTGTAATTCATATTTTATTTTTACAAAGAGTTTGCTTTAAATTAGGGTTATTATGAGTTTCTCTTTTAAAGCTTTCCTAATGCTGATAGGCCTATAACTTAAAGAAAAATAATTGAAAATTCAAACTAACTCACACACGTTTTTAAGGTAAAGTGAGTCATTAAATCAATATTAAGTTAGGCCTACTATTGTAATAATCACTGAATAAATATTGTCAAGGGAAATAGCCTATAGAAAGGATTGGTGTAAATTCCTGCATCATGAATGGTGTTAATTTTTTATATTTATAAGCAATGTTCACATTAATTCCATATTACAGCATATCTGCAAAGTGTACAAAATATGATCAAAGTAACAAATGTAGCTAGGCCTGAGTGGTAGTAAAAATATTTTAAAACCTAAGTACCGGGACTGTTAAGTTACTCTGTTGAATATATTTTGATTCTTTCCAGTAAAACCGTTGGATATAATTTTGTTAAAGAACATCAACTTGTTATTGCAGATTGAGAGCTCAAATGAATTTCATTCCAACAGAGAGAATTATAGTCTTTACAAAATTAATTAAATACTGTAACGTAGAATAACCAAGACATGTTATTTAGATTTAAGTAGGCCCAAAGTTATTGGGGATTGAATTTGTACCTTTTAGTTTGTTACAATGTGTGTATTTATTTCAATAATGGTTATCACAGCTCAAGGAATACGTAATTTAATTGCTCTAGACTAGTAGGGTATTACAATTCACAATAGCCTATTATATTAGGCCTAATAAATACAGGACAGAAGTTACTAAATAAATTAAACAACCTACCTTCTGTCGTGTCAATCGTCATTACATGGAAAACGCAAAAAATTAATGTTGTATTTTTCTAGCGTCCTTCGTCTAAAGACTAAATCGTACGTATTAAGATAATTGACAAAACAATGCGAATATAAGAATTGATTGTTAAAACAAATAGTTTTCAAGTGCCCCTAGATTTTCATATAGGTAACTTGGGCCTAACTTTTTTCCACAAAAAACTTTATAACTTAAAACGGATTGGCTTTGGTTGTAAGGCAGGCTACAAATGCATCTACCAAGTGTAAAAGAATATTATGTTTTTTATTTATTTATTTATATTTAAATAATTTTATTAAATAATTTTTTGAAACAGAAAGAAAGAAAGAAGAAAGAAAGAAAGAAAGAAATTATTTATTTTCTCTTTTACACATAAATACAAAACCGTGAAACAAATTGAAACACATGTCAGTCCTGATATAAAAATGAATAATTTACATAATTAAGGAAATATGAATACTCATACCAGGATGACATTAAAAAACCTAACCTATATTCTAATAACATAAAAATAACTTTACAACTTCACAAAGTGTAAAAGAAAAAATATAGGGCCTCACAGGCTTAAGCCTGATTTGAGGTTCCAGCACTTACAATTAACTACATTATAAAAAGATACAGCGATCAGAATAAAATTAAATTATATAAGTATCTGAAATAAAATAACTGAATTTATCGATAGTGTTATCCTATGAATAAAATATAAAATTAAACTTGAACAAAAAACTTGTTTTTAAATTAAATTTAAATTTAAAGGTGAAATTCATTTTCTACTGATTAAAATGTGAAATATTCATGGTTAAGCTAAGTGATATTATTGTCTTTGTACTTAAGAAGTAATTAAAAGTAACTGCTCTAAGTCCTCTATTTCTAATAACCATACTTTTAATAATTTGAAAAACTTATTTGGATTGCTTACTAATTTAAGATCATCAGGAAGTTTATTATATATTCGAGGGGCTAAGAAATTAAAAGTTTTTGTAAAAAAAGTATTATGCTGTGTTTTGAAATGTTAAAAATAATAAGTCTTTTATATAAAACCCTGCTTTTACTACGGTATGCTATTGATTTTACACGCAGAATAATACTGTTTTCTCTAATAATCACTAACAATTAACACATCCTTTTTCTTGAAGAAAATTGTTCAACAGAAAAGTAAATATTACGCAGTAAGTTAACGGTCTAGAATACAATTAAATGAAACTTACGAAAAGAGAGTCATCCAAACACGAGCCCCACTGTATATCCCAATACAGACACAAACACTTTTGTCACTTCACTTTTAACACGTCGAACACACGAAAAGATTTAGTTTTAAACCGGTTTTAACTACTTAAACGTTATTGAATAACTGTAAAACGCGCGGCGCGAAGACGATCGCTCATCAGAATCTCGACATCAACTGTTTTTGTTTAGAAGGAAAAGCGGAGAGGACGACGCTCGGGTCGGTTCGGGCGTGTTCGGCAATCTCCGACCGCTGTGGGCGTGGCTTACAACCTATGGGACTGCCTCCATGCTATTACTTGAAGGCAAGTGCTTTTTGTTCATGCATTATTAATGGACCACTAAAACTAAAATTCGTCCCGGCCAGAATGATTATTATAAATTTCTACGGTGACAAGGAACCTGTTTTGGAAATGAGGGTTTCTGTACTTTTTAGCTTGGTGTTTTTTTACCTGAGTAGGGGTTGTTATTTTTTTTATAAATTTTATAAGGGGATAGATTTAAGGCTTATGTTTTATTGAAAAGTTTATTCCTGCCGCAACAACCCCACAAAAATCTACGGTTCACATATTTCAAAATGATTTTACATAGTAAACGCATATGCATTTAAAGTTATTTAAAATTGTTACTCTCGAATATTTAGGTATATGAGACTTGTGACTGAGTTGGGACGAGCAGATTAAAAAGTTGGAGAGGTTGCTGGCCCGAGGAGTATTTAATTTGTCCTGCGAAGGATAAGGACTTTCGAAAGCCTTGCACTCTCCAAACTTGTATACTTTGGATTAATAGAACAACACATATCTCATGGGAACCCCACATTAAACAACTTTGTATCAGACCCAGCAGGCTGACTTTCCTATTTAGAAAACTAAGAGACCTAGTTCCTATAGAATATTTGAAAAGTGTTTATTATGGCCTATTTCAATCAGTCATAGCCTATGGAATCATGTTTTGGGGAAACAGCTCACATCTCAATGACATTCTTTTAATTCAAAAGAAAGTTTTAAGGATTATGGCCAAAGCTGATGTTCTCGAACATTGCAAGCCTATTTTTATTGATTTTAACATTCTGACCGTTGTTAATCTGTATATTTTAAGTATATTGTTAGATAGTCATAAGAATTTAGATACTTATAAGTTTAGGAATGATGTGCATGATCATGACACACGTCACAAGAACAAAATAGATATTCCTTTTGCACGGCTTGAAAAATCAAAGAAAAGTTTTATAATTCTAGGAATGAAATGCATGAATACAATCCCTATGCATGTACAAAGGTTGCCACAAAAGGTTTTCAAACATAAAATCTGCTGTTGGCTTGCAAGTCACCCTTTTTATAGTATTAAGGAATTTTTTGATTACCCGCTGGCTGAACTTGATATTGTTTAGCATGTTTTAACAATAGGTACTCGAACTAAACTCATTGTGCTTGCTTCTTACTTGGCGCCAAAGCCTATGAATTATGTATTTCATTTTATGATGACGTTAACCTATGTGTGATATTTTATTTATAAGTTATATTTCTTGTTACAGCAACTACTGCACGGACAATTGCCTCGCATGACTAATATATTGACTATATCAAATGCATGTAAATATGTCTATTGATAATAAAATTGATTATTGATTATTGATTATTGATTATTATTCAATTACCTTGTGGGGGGCTGTAAAGAAAAACCTTGACCAGATATTTATCTAGCAAAAAAAAAGCTCTCAGAACAATTTTCGGCTGTCACCGCAGACCAGCTGCAGAAATGCATTCAAAGAGCTTGGCCTTCTCACAGTTCCTTCACTTTTAGCGAATTTCCCCTATAGGGAATAAGCTATTACGGTAGGTCTCATGGTAAGACCTAAGTCCGAGACCATGTTAACTTTTCATTTTGGGGCCCCCAGAAGCAAAAAACACCATTCGTTCAAATTTGTAAATATATATATATATATATATGTGTGTGTGTCTGTAAGCACGATAGCGCTCGCAAAAATAGTCCGATCGGAATGAAATTTGGCACAGGGGTGTAAAGTAGTAATTATTCGGATGAGTTCGAAAACCAGCCCGATCGGACCACTGGAAGGGGGGGTAAAGGGGGATAAACCGCCCCAAAAATGGGTTTTTTGGGGTTTTCACATGGAAAAATAGAAATAATCCAATTTTGGTTAGCACCATTGAACTCAGCTCAAAAAAACAAACAATTTGATATGTTCAACCATTGCTCTATGCCCATTGGTTACCGAGATACTGAAAGTGGTAAACACAGTACGTTGTCCCTATGTTAACCTTATGGAGAAAAAGTAAAATTCTATTTCTCGCTTATTTCTCAACATATCTTAATAAAACTTGGTTTGTGGCTTCATCTAGATGAGATTTAATGTATTTTAGTCTAAAATCACCGCTATTTCCATTTTTGTGGCGGCAAACCTGCATACTCATTCCCCATGTTATTCATTCCCCATGTTATTCTTATGGAGATTACGAAAACACGTCATTATCTCACTACATTGGATGGAAGTATTTTTTTGACATTTGAAATTCGCTGAGTATGCAGGTCTGCTGCAACGGGGGTATTTTATTTTTGAATCAGTTAGCCATATAAAAACTCAGAATATCCCACCAATTTTTACAGATCACTCATACAACACCCGGAAAAAAGGCATACATGCAACTCAACATAGGTTAACCGCTTTTGAACATAAACCTGATTATATTGGAATGAAATTGTACCAAGCGCTGCCAGAAAAATTACTTGGGATCCATTATATTAATAAATATAAGTTTGAAGTAACAAAATATCTGGTGGAGTTAAGTTTTTACGACATTGACAGTTATGAAAAATGAAATGAAAATCGTTTATTCAGCATAAAAAACAAATACAGATACATTCAATTCAATAAAATCTAACTGAAAATATTTCCCCACATGGGCAGAAGCCTGTGGGTGGGGAAAGAGCCATGTCAGTCTTAATAAGTAATTGTAAAAGTCATTTTTTAATTACACAAAATACTTCACTTTTAAAACATCCATCATTGCAAAAGGTATTAAAAAGCTTACTTACTGAAATTACAAATGGGTTATACTAAAAAATTTATATAAAAAATAAAATAAAAATTAATTAATTATGTAGATTGATAAGTTAATTATGCAGATTGATAAGTTAATTATGTTAATTATGCATGCACATGCAATAAGTGAAGCGATCAAACATTCGATTTCGTAATCATGGATTGCAACATTTTGAAAAAAAAGCCAACCCGAGCCTGGTCATTCATGCCAATTACCAATCATCTCTCACTCACACCATCCACAACCCATTCAACCAACGCGGACTCATGCACACAACATAACATGTGAATGTACACACAGGCGCGCGCGCACATACACACACACAAACACACACACACACACACACACACACACACACACATCCACACACACACATCCACATACACGCACACACACGACACTCTTGGGCACACAGACCTGGAAGTGATAACGCCCCCCCCCCCCAAGTATACAGTGAACTGACTAATGTATGAATCCTATCTTGACCGATTTCGATCAGCCATTTATTAATAGTCTTCTTAAAAACGGCAATACTGCATGGATGAGGTTTTTTTATGTAACTAGGCAACTTGGGGAAAACTATGTTAGCTATATAACCTTAATGGTAACAAGGTTTGATATTAAGTTAGGCTAAGTTATTCTTTGCTAGAACCTTTTGACCTGTCCAATTCCTTGTGGCAAAGGACCACGGACGGAGACATCATGTATCATGTATGTATGTATCATGAGCAAAGGCGGATTTGGAAATTTGCCGCCCCCCCTCCACCAGGGCCGGCGACAAGGGGGGGGCAGGGGGGCAAATGCATAGGGGCCCGGGCTCGCAGGGGGCCCGGAAACACCAAATACCCCAGTCGCAGCTAACCTGCGTACTCAGCGAATTTCCAAAAAAAACAACTAATCAATTATTAGAAAAAAACATTTAAAAAGTGATAAATTCATGTATTAACATAAAATGCAATAGTTTGTTTTGCATAGTCATTGTCTAAAATACTAATAAATAAGTTAAATTAAAAAAATTTATATTTAGGAATGGTTATTATAGGTCTGATGACGATAAGATCTTGGGGTTTGATAGGTTCATTTTTACTTATTTCTTTTGAATAAATAGGCAACATTGTATTTTTTTCATACAAATACAAAATCCTATTAAAAGTACTTGTGATAAACTCGTGAAAAACTACGCAGGTTTCGTTGGACAACATTCTGCTGCCCTGATACTAAAAAAGATGGCAAAAAAACGTTGGACTTGGAGACCAGTGGACTTAAAGCATGATACCAAATTGTTGGGTTTTTTCAAGCTGAATCCAATGGTGACAACTTTAATTTGATTCCTTTAATTGTTCAATTTGTAAAAGCCACAAAACCCATTTTTGGGGGGTGAAAGTAGCCTTTACATACCCCACTTTGGATGTGTCGATCTAGCCGAACTCATCCAAGCGAACCTAGTTATACATGTGTGTACAACATTTTGTCACCGCATCGGACGATTTTTACGAGAGTTATCGTGCTAACAGACACTCAAAAATGAAAATTCTATTCCCCATATAAGCCCATGTTAAATTTTGAAACAAATTGTGATTTTTGGAGGTAAAAATGCATTTCCGCGATAAACTCACTTGATATCCAGAAAGTAGAGATAAAAAGCTATCAGTTGATATAAAAATAAATATGATTGCTGAGGTTACCCAGAACGTATATTTTTGTCCATTCTGTAAAAACGACGGTATAATAGCTTATTTCTAAGGAAATTCGCTAAAATGGGCCCGAAACGGCTAAAAAAGGGCCCAAAAGCATACAAAACAGGTAAAAAAGGTCGCCAGGTCTCAGGGCCCGGGGTTGTAGATTGCACAGGGGCCCGAAAATCCTGTCGCCGGGCCTGCCCTCCACCCACCAACACACGCTATATGATGCAGCCCATTTTATTCGCATCAAAACGAAATTTTGGGCAGACTCCGCAAAGCAAGAGAGCGCTGGCTGAAAAAGAGGGATTTGTTCTCTCCACCTACGGCAGTACTAAGCATCGAGCTTTTTGTATAAAAAGGTTTTTATAAAAATCTTAAGATCAAACACATCCATTAATATCGATAGTAAATAAATTAAGTTATAATAATGAATATTGTCCATTTAAAACGCTATAATTATATATTTATTGGTACAAATTTTAATTTTTTAGATTCAGGCGAATTTAAGAATTTTTAGGGTAATTTTCTGCAGAAATTGTAAAATTGGGTCATGAAGAAGGCATGAAGGTCATAAGACTTGATAATTTTAGCATTGGGCGTACATTGTAGGCCGAAGTTATTTTACTCGATAGGCTATACAGTGGATTACATTATATTAGTGGACAATATATATACAATACCTTATATTCAGTACCGTTCCCATTTTCCTTATTTCCCTCGATGAAGTTATTAAAAAAATGTCTGCAGGATAATGTTGAAAATTATGTCCCTAAACGTTTTAGGAAATTGATAATAAACCTTTTGATAGAGTTAAATATCCGATGAATACCAGGAAATCAAGCCTGTCCGAGATTTTGGTTTTAGGAAACTATTTAATATAATGGTTTTATTTTAATGGTTAATCTTAACTTAATTAAATGAACTTGTTTGAAATTCATTGTTGGTGATGGTGATTTTATATTTGGATTTGGATTTTTGCGGACGTTTGCTATCACTGATTAGTAAAACTTGGTGAGACTTGTTTTTTACTAATCAGTGATGGCAAATGTCCGCAAATATCCAAATTAAAATATAAATGAACTTCCTCTTACAATATACTGTATGCAGCCTAAATTTGTTGATTATTTATTATGTTAATTTTATAATGTGTTTTATATCATATGCTATTGTCAGAAAATAAAACCATCCCTAAAGCAATTACCTTTGTTTTCCATTTAATTACAGTGCAGTAATGCAGTCATGAAAGGACACTTTTCCCCTCCCTTCGCCCCTTCACCCCTTCCTGTTCCCCTCTCCAAAAAACACCTGCTGCTACAAACCCTGCAACAGATATGCAAATGTGGGGTAGCATACTAATCCCTAGCTAGGGTCAGATTTTTTGTAGCAGTGTGATAGAGGATTTTTGAATTGCTAATTAAAAGAGATAATGCCAGTTTTAAAGCGACTAAAACCATGTTGTGTAAATTTAATTTCGGGGTCTACTAGAGATTTAAAAAATGTAAAATAATGTTTAGGCTAGTTTAAAAAGTGTAGGCCGTCACTAAACTAAGACGCAGTATTTAGGTTGCGTTTTAATCACATAACTAGCCTATAGACTACTATTTTTGAATTACGTTTTTGAGGGGAGGATATTATAATTTTCCTTTCTTCTGTGGGCTTCACTCACCTCAATAAAGATATCCTTTGGGGCTTTCGTCACATGATAAAAACACTCGGAAGACACGAGACACACGCACACGGACAACACACGTAGGCCTACACTAAAGCGTCCCAAGGTCCTTCCCGACGCTTCGCGAGGCCGGGACGTCGCGTCGGGACACGAAACGGCCTCGCGAAACGTACTTGGCCTCGCGAAACGTCGGGTTGTATTTATAAACGAATTCGAGTTGCGTATGTGAGTGTGAGTGGACGTGTGTGCGTGTCGTGCCACTGCCAGCTTGGAGGCATTGCCGGCAGTAAGGTATATGTTTTTGTTTTAATTTTCTGTGCCCTTTATCATGTAATATGTTTTAGTTTTAATTTTCTTTCTGTATTAAGTATGTTTAATGTGTTTTGTATGAAATTTTGTGTGAGTGAGATTTCTGTTGAATGTTGGATGAATGTAATTGTATGTCAAAAAAACAAAAAAACCCAAAAAAGTAGGTTAAATAAACATAAGTAGGTTAATGTAACTTTAAGTAGGGTCACTTGAAAACGAGAGGAGTTTCAATACCTCTCGAAACGTAGTGTAGTTTAAACACTAGAAGCGATAGGAAAAGTCCAACAAATTAAATAATAATTACAAATCCTTCGCTATTATGAATTTTAAAAATATAGTTTACTACCTCTTTGCTTGCTTGTT
This sequence comes from Flexamia atlantica, assembly GCA_035578135.1. Taxonomy (NCBI): domain Eukaryota; kingdom Metazoa; phylum Arthropoda; class Insecta; order Hemiptera; family Cicadellidae; genus Flexamia; species Flexamia atlantica. The sequence goes on along the minus strand of JAQJVK010000040.1, from coordinate 2,997,341 downwards.
TGCACAACGGTGTAAAAAACAGCTCAAAGTCGGTAAATAAGTAATTTATGACTCAAAAACGTCTTCTATGCAGATTACTTGGCCAGAAAAAATCTAATAACGTAATAAATCGAATTTTAAAGTTGTAAAATTTTAACATTGGCCTTATGGGTTGCCGTGATAGCAACGAAAATAAACAAGGAAAGTGTAAAAAAATGAAGTAATCATAACAGCTGTTTGGAATCTACAGCCATCAAGGGAAAAAACAGCAAGTGGGATGAAGAGTCCATGGTGCAATAAAAAAGGTTTCTTTTTATCAATTTTTTGAAATTGATATATTTTATAGTAACTGGATGAACTGGTAAACATGAAATAACACCGAGCAAGGCTCGGTCCACCAGGTACTAAATTAACTAAATACCAAAGTTACTGCAGTCGGCTCGGGTACACGAGGTGACGCATGACGTTCTTCGAAACATAGGTCTGGTCAAATGACGTACCAGGCTTTCGTAAGCCCATAATAGGTACTAAAATTAAAATAAGCCTTGAGGGCGCATTGAGCCACGCCATCGACTCGTCCTGTACGAGCGACAGTTAAGGCTGTGTCACACTAGGCTACTTTACCAGCCGCTAGCGAAATAGCGGCTACTAATTAGCCAATCTGACATAGACAGTAGCGGCTAGTAGGAGTAGCGCGCTAGTCACATTTCCCTAGCGTCGAGAATTGAACATGTCCAATTTTCCGAGCTACTAACTAGCGGCTAGAGAGTCACGTGATCGACTAGCTGCTACCGAGTAGCCAGTATGACATATGTATTAGCGTAGTAGCGGCCAGTGGCTGTGCATGTTTGTGGTTGGTTTGTTGTGGAAAGGTGGGTTTCAATAAAAATTGTGAAAAATGAGTGAAGTGAAGTGGTCCGGTGGAGACATAATTAACTTTTTAAACATTTATCGGAAATATCAATGTCTTTGGGATATTACGACAATGTCTCTTGGGGTTATCTCCAATTTTGTTCGACATGTTATTGCCACTCTCATTTTTGTGTCTTGTTTTTTAATTAAAGGAGTTACCAAGGTTAGCAGCTCATCAAGCTTATTTACGGACATTTTCATAATATTGTAATACGATTTCGGGTCCTCAACAGCTAGTTCTCTAATAAGTGTTCCTGATGCACCCAGCCTGTCTCTTCTCTTAATCCACTCTCTCACCCAGGAGCGTTTCTTCTTGTTGCGGATATTTTCAATTAAATCAAGACAAACATCACTAACGCACATCAAAATTAAACGCCGTAATTCAACCCGGCTTATACCAACAAACGACATTTTCACAAGATTGACAGCGACTGGCTGAATCGCTGCTACTAGGTAGCCGCTACCGACATTTGCTGTGTGACAGCTTTTACTAGCGGTTACTTCACTAAATAGCAGCTAGTAAGTAGCCTAGAGTGACACAGCCTTTAGTGGAGTTTCTCCGTGCAGTAACTTTCAACCACAAACCAACGACCGACACTGGAACAGCGGGGTCAACGCCCTTCCAGATATTTGGACATATTTATACACTCTTCCGGGTGGCAGATTCCAAATGCGATAGATCGGAATGAACTTAGAATGCAGAAGGGCGATACTGTAGAATCCGTCTCCACCGTTAAAATCGATTATTAAAATCGATGTTATTCGATATTTACAATCGCGATTAAGTTAACCATGAAAACGTTTCGATATCATAATGGAAACATCAGTTCTATATAAGGTGACCAGACGTCCCGTTTTTTTGCGTCGTGTCCCGTAGTCCCGACGAACTCTCTCGGGACGCCCATTTGTCCCGTTTTGGCGTTATTGGTAAGAAAATACTTTAAAAATACATTTTAATATAAAAAACTTTTTCGGTTCTTTTGTGGTTTTCTAGTGAGTTAAAATTAATAATACGGATGAACTGGAGTCTAACACATATTTTTCAATGTGAAAAGATTATAAACGACCAAAATGCTCCTAATTTTTCCAAATTTTACGGGGAGGGACCCCTGGACCACCTCTCTTTCTGGAAGGTATGGAAATACGTTTTAATGTAAAAAAAATCTCAAGTGAATTTTTTTGTTCCTTTGCAGTTTCCTAGTAACTTAAAATTAATGGTACTTATGAACTGGAGTCTAGTACATATTTTCAATTTGAAAGGGTCTAAAAATGCACCAAGATCTTCCTAATTTTTCAAAATTTTCCGGTGGAGAGCTCTGGACCCCCCTCTCTTCGTGGGGGTATGGAAATACGTTTTAATGTAAAAAAACTCTCGTTTTAATGTACATTTTTTCGGTTCTTTTGTAGTTTCCTGGTAACTTATAATTGACGGTAAAGATGAACTGGAGTTTAGCACATATTTTCAATTTGAAAGAGTCTAAAAACGCACCAAAGTACTTCTAATTTTTAAAAGTTTTCCGGGGGAGAGCCCCCGGACACCCCTCTCTTTCTGGGGGCATTCCATCCCCCCCATCCCCCGGAGGTCGGCGTCCCGTTTTGGCTGTTCCAAAATCTGGTCACCTTAGTTCTAAACCCCGATAGTCACACTATGAGAATTAAACTCTTTTAGTAACATTCTAAACGTTATCAGTAACATACCATAAAATAACCCATGCAACTACACTTTTAACTACAGTACACCCCGGATTATCCGGACCTCACATTATCCGGATCCCGGATTATTCGGACCGGTCTATCCGAGAAATTGAAAAATTAAAATCACGGCAAAATCATAATTTCAGCGAGTTTACCGGTGAAATGAGCCTTCTAAAAGCGAAATACAAATGTAAAACATCAATGTACGCATTTGGAATCACAATAATTGAAGGAATCAACAGTACATTACAGCATTTTCGTGAACGTATTTTTCTGGATACTTCGGGCGCTAGCAGTAATCAACAAAAGCCTAGCCTACGGCAATTTTGCGAGTTTGTTTCTTGCTGTCATTTGACGCGTTACGTTATTTCTTAAGGAAATTTACTATAGTAAGATTTGAGCCACATTAAGTATCGTCATAATTATTTCTAGCTTGACTTATTTTGAGTTATGATTATTTAAACTTATTAAATTAAATATTTTAATCTGGAGTTTTATTCCAAACCTAAACCGTAGGTACGGTAAAAGTTAACATTATATTCGTATGATCAATAGCGCAATTTGTTTCAAAATTAAACCCTCTTAAAATTTGAAAGACTAACATGTTGTACAGTCCTGATAAGACGTTTGCAGCATCAATTTAGCAGGGGCTAAGGTTCGCGATCGCTAATGACCTCGGATTATCCGGGATTTTTGCTATCCGGATCGGTGTTCCGCCACATTAATCCGGATAATCCAAGGTGTACTGTAAAATGACGTAGTGTACTTAAAACTATTTCATTTCACATCATTCGATTCCTTACAATTCTCTCGTTGCCAGTGTCGTGCATTCATGCAATTCCGAATGTATGGCTAGCTCCGCACATTAAAAAAGTACAGTATAAATAATTTTACTCAATGACATTTTGGAATCTTCGAACCATGTACCTTTCCTCAGTGATTTTGACGTTTTGCATCCACGTTGGTCACAGCCAGCGACCACATAGTACAAATAGACGGAGCATGCTATCTTACTTGTATTACAGCAAATGAAGCCTTTGCCTGGGCCGTTGGGCCGCCATATTGTCTAAGTATAGAAACATAAAACGGCGTTTAAAACCGCGTAATCTGTCATTGCTCATGTTTAAAATAACTTGTAGTTTAAACCATTTCGTATTGAGGCTTAAGGTTGAAATTTTTCATGTGAAGAGTTATTTAGTTTAACGGTAAGAGTGTCAATTATATATAAAAATAATGATAATGCAGTCAGTACCAGGGCCGTATTTTGGGCCTCGCCGTCCCGGGAACTTTTTTAAGAGATCGGCTCCAAATATTTTATTCGTCAGCGTCCTACGGGACTTTCCCGCTCGCCGACGTCCACTGTTTTAGTCCTGGGGCCCCCTTTTCCGTCCCCTGGGCGTAAAAGGGTTTTTTACACCCGAGGCCCCCGTCGGCCACCGTGTACCAGGAAAATGCGGCCCTGGTTAGAACGTGTTTTCTTTAAAAAGTCAGAAAAAAAATCCGAACGGGCACTAGAGATCCCGACTATGTTATGACTGAAAAATGATGAGTTAGCAAAAGTGCAGACGATAATTAATTTTAGGAGCGGTAATAGTATATTTCATTACAAGGACCTAAAGTGACGCTTTTCATACAAGGTCAAGTTTTACAACCGAGGCTGTAAGCCGAGGTTGGAAAATGACCGAGTAACGAAAAGCTCCTTTAGGTCCGTGTGATGAACTATATTTTTCGTTATATTGCTCAATACAATACGTAAACTACTTAAGAAAGCCAAAATGTTACAGCTTGTTTACCTTTATATATGCCTTCAAAAGATGCCACCGTCTTGTTCTTGCTATTTGAAGGAATCAGCTGATTGTCTGTTTCATTTGTGTTAGGGTAGACTGACAACAATGAACAACCATCGACGTATCGAACGCATGTAATAATCGATTGGTGAAATGAGCGAGTTTCACAAATTGATTAAACTGACAACAATGAATGTTTAGATAATAACGATGAATGTTCCGATTATTTGTAATCGAATGAACATTGTTCGATTATTACGACGTTCTCGGCACTTTTAGCGAATTTCCCCTATAGGGAAGAAGTTATTACCGCAGGTCTCATGGTAAGACCTAAGCCCGAGACCATGACAACTTTTCGTTTTGGGACCACCAGAAGCAGAAAACACCATTCGTTCGAATTTATATATATATATATATATATATATATATATATATATATATATATGTGTGTGTGTGTGTGTGTGTGTGTGTGTCTGTGAGCACGATAGCGGCCGTAAAAATGGTCCGATCTTAATGAAATTTGGTACAGACATGTAAAGTGGTAATCCCTCGGACGAGTTCGTAAACCAGCCCGATCGGCCCACCGGAAGGGGGGGGTAAAGGGGGATAAACCCCCCCAAAAATGGGTTTTTTGAGTTTTTTACATAGGAAAATTAAATTTATCGAATTTTTGTTGGCACCATTGAATTAAGCTAAAAAAACAAACAATTTAGTATTTTGAATCACTGCTCTATGTCCATTGGTTACCGAGATATTGAAAGTGGTAAACACAGTACGTTGTCCCAATGTTAACCTTATGGGAAATAAGTAAAATTCCACATCTCCGTTATATCTCAACATATCTTGATAAAGCTTGGTAAATAGCTTCTTCTAGTTCAGATCTTCTGAGTATTGAGTTAAAACCACCCAGTTTTAATATAACTGTAGCAGCAAACCTGCATACTCATTCCCCATGTTATTCTTATGGAGCTTACCAAAACATGTCAAACCTCGCTATGTTGGATTGAAATATGTTGTTTTGCATTTGAAATTCGCTGAGTATGCAGGTGTGCTGCAACGGGGGTATTTGACTTTTATAGTCCTAGGACTATAAAGAGTCAGCTGGTATCGAGTACATCAGCTGTTAATTCATAGGAATAAAAAGAGTGTATTTAGGTCCGGAAAACTTGCATTAAAACATCCGTTTTTGAAGCAGTATAACGAAAAACAATGAATTGTTACTTCTGAGCCACAGATCATCAAGAGAAGCAAATATAGAAAAGCAACCGTATGGGATTTCGCGTGGCCGATCGTTCATTTTGTCTTCAAACCCAAATTATAGTCCCAGCCAAATATCTTGACCCAGGACCCACGCCGTCCGAAGCCCTATATGCTTAAATTAACATTTATCTGAAGGACGAATTGGGTCACGTCACTTAACTAGGACTGTTTTATGACAATTTATCAATACAAATCAAGTTACTTTAGGGTAGACCGGGGCACATTTACGCATGGGGCACATTTACGCATGGGGCACGTTTACGCCGAGACATTATTTCAAAACCGGTTATAGCGGGCGCGCCACCAGTCATGTCAGGCGATGCTGCTACCTAACGGGCGCTGCCACAACAATTTGAGCGTCAGTGGAGCTGTGGTGTTGCAGATGGTGGATGAAATCTGTTTTCTTACAGGGCGAGTAAATCTTGCTATATACCTTTTGATGCTTATTGTTAGCAAAGAGTGCAGAATTTATCATAAACAATTATACAGTAATAAACAGCAGTTTTTTCTTAATTAATTGTTGTATTTGCAAGCAAAGAAAACTTAACGGATTACGTTGCACATTTAATATAAAATCAAACATGGCGCTGGGGCACGTTTACGCATACTATGACTGCCTAAACGTGCCCTTAAAAATAATTTTAACTTTCATCTTCCCTTTTGTATGCTGTTTAATCATGCGTGTCATCATTTAAGCCTAATATACTTGTATTTAGCCTACTAGGATTAATTTATGCTTTAAATGGCAAATATTTCTTTTTTAAATTTGGCTATTTTCTAATTTTCTAAAGATGGTGATAAATTACGTTCCGAAAACCAGAAAAAGAAGAAAATAAGATAAAAGCTAAAAGACCAATAAATCAAGTATAGATTATTAACTAACTGTATGTTATTTCCCATTTTTACCATTTTGTAGTATACGTAAATGTGCCCCGCTTGATGCGTAAACCTGCCCCGAACCCGGGGTAGGTTTATGCACCCCACATTAACATGAATAATAATTTGTTGTGCTGTAATAGAAATAAAAAAGTTAACATTCTATATATAAAATTAAACCTTATTAACCACTGAATAAAACTGTCATGTTTAAAACTTCAAAAGAACGACCACGAATTGAAAAAATATTTGAAAAAAATCCGCGTAAACGTGCCCCGGTCTACCCTACTGCAAACGCAATTGTCATTCACAAACATTGTAAGCCTACTTCCTTTCGTTAATGTGTTTTCCACCATCAATTTTCGGCCTGGAAACTCTGCCCAAGAGCTCTTTATGGTCTGGATTTCCCACTATGGAGCCCATTTAGTTTCAAGTAAGGGGAGTGGTGGAATTTTTATCCTTCGAAGATTGCCCCTTCTTCCAGGGCTTAATTTGTAAAGAAAAAAGTACCGGAGCTGTGGCACAACGAGTGGCCGCCAGAAGGGTATGGAAACCCCCCAGCAGAAGGGGGGTCCAGGGGCCCTCGGGTGGGGGGGAGGGGTCCTCGGGCCCCCGGAATTTTTTTTGAATTGCGATTAAATTTGATGCCTTTTTAACGGTTATGACCACAGTTTAACAATTAGGCCGTGTTCACTTTCGCGCTAGCTAGGTTTGCCCTGCCGCGCGGCCAGAGTGTACTTGTGCCATAGTGGTCGTGAAGGTTGTGATCTCCAGCGCTACGTGTGTTTAGCGCCACTCACGACTCATGGTGGGAATTTACTATTGTCGAACAAGGGCGCACCTGATTTGTCCACACATTTGACGAAATATTTGCCGCAAGAGGCCTTATAAAATCGACGTAAAAATGAGTACGGTAATGCCGAACGCACCCAGTACACGCTCGTATTGGCCTGGATTGGATTTGCCCTTGATTGAAGATAGTGAACTTCCACCATCACTTGCTAAAGCCTACCTCGAGTTTATCAAATGCATGATCAGTATTCAGAATGGAGGTTCAAAAACTACCATCTATTACCTTGCGTGAAACTATGTAAAGAAAATTAGAGTTGTTAAATTAACTTCGAGGATTCCCAAATTAGAAAGAGTTGTACACTTTTATTAAATTGCTTTTTAAATAGTATTAATAAATTACGTGGCCAGAAAAAGGGTCCGGAGCCGTACCAGTGAGTTGAGAAACCGCGCTCCGGTGAGCTCCGGTTTCCTAAAAAGTACCGGAGCTGCGCTCCGGTGTGCTCCGGCTGAAATTAACCCCTGCCTTTTTCTGATATTAATATACTTCGTACAGCTTATTTTGGTTGCATTTAACCGCACTTGTGCAATGGGACCATCATTTGGGGAGCTGAGTCAACAAAACTGTCCATCTTTTCCGTTTGCAAAAGAAGGCAATCAGATTGATGTTTTGTTTACTAAAGTTAGATTTTTGCAGGGGTGTATTTTCCGCACACAATCTTTTAACAATGCCTCGTTCAATGCTTTCAATGCTTCATATTTATTTGCGTTTCTCTCTTGGTGTAGATTTTTGCAGGGGTATATTTTCCGCACACAATCTTTTAACAATGCCTCGTTCAATGCTTTCAATGCTTCATATTTATTTGCGTTTCTCTCTTGGTGTAGATTTTTGCAGGGGTATATTTTCCGCACACAATCTTTTAACAATGCCTCGTTCAATGCTTTCAATGCTTCATATTTATTTGCGTTTCTCTCTTGGTGTAGATTTTTGCAGGGGTATATTTTCCGCACACAATCTTTTAACAATGCCTTGTTCAATGCTTTCAATGCTTCATATTCATTTGCGTTTCTCTCTTGGTGTAGATTTTTGCAGGGGTATATTTTCCGCACACAATCTTTTAACAATGCCTCGTTCAATGCTTTCAATGCTTCATATTTATTTGCGTTTCTCTCTTGGTGTAGATTTTTGCAGGGGTATATTTTCCGCACACAATCTTTTAACAATGCCTCGTTTAATGCTTTCAATGCTTCATATTTATTTGCGTTTCTCTCTTGGTGAAAAACAAAATTGATTTTCCGACTCTGCGTCAATACTCGGTACAACTTCAGAAACAATCTTCACAAGTCCTACTTAAGCACAGCTAGGGTGACCAGACGTCCCGTAAAAACGGAAAAGTCCCGTTTTTTCAGCACGTTGCGTTTCGTTGTCCCGAAAAGCTTTGCCGGGACGTCAAAATGTCCCGTTTTTTAAAAAGTAAGCTATATATATATATATATATATATATATATATATATATATAAACATACCAAACGTTATCTTAAAAATTTAGAGGCATCTTACGTTACTTACGGTTACAAAAGAATATTACGAACTTTTACCAAATGCTAAACAGAATTTTAGTTTTACGCCACCTATTTGAAGCTCTTCTTCATGTTCATCATATTATAACTTAAAAATGGATTGTAGCCAGTTCTACAACTATATTATAAAAAGGAAAAAGGACTGGAGCAACGTTTAATGAACTGATTGTTTGATTTTTGTATAGCTGTTTTCCCAGCATAACAATTAACGATAACTTAAATTTAAAAATTAACAATTAACATAAAGTTTTAGATAATCATGATACTTTTTTGACCCTACTTCTTGCAGTATTCTATATAAATTACCACCTACATAATTTATTGTCAGAAAATCTTTTTTCTTTTATAATAAAATGTTAAGATCTTATAAATGTGACGATTATTTTTAATCCTCAGTATGTGGCGATTAAAAAAATTACCTTTCATGGCTGCGTGCCATTTATTGTATTCTTAAAGAAAAACTGTAACAATCGTGCGCTGTAATAAGTTGAATAAACTAAAATAAAATTCATGGTATAAAAGCTTCAAACACAGTTTGATACTTAATTTCTTCAATCGCAAAATTTGTAAATTACAGAGACCCTTGTATAATTAAACATCTTGGTGTGTGGTGTATGGTGTGTAAAATTGGGGATTGGGGGGGGTGAGTTTTTTATGTGTCCCGTTTTTATTTTGAAACAATCTGGTCACCCTAAGCACAGCACGCCTTTCTTTGAAAAAGCGGACCCTTTTTGGTCATAAAGCTTACTAATTCTTTTTATTCCTTGCAATCGCATATCAAGTGAGAGTCAGATTTAGGTGGGCTCAGGCCCGTGCTGGCCCGGGGGGACAGAGGGACGTGTCCCCCTGTGCACGGTGCAGGTATAACCGGCGCCCTCTTAACAACAAATAAAATTTAATTTTTGAATTTTTTGTATTAAAACTCAAAAACTCAGAAAATCCAGAATTTTGATTTATAATGCCGGCATATTCAAACAGTCATTTTGTCAAAAGAAACCACGTTTTCCCTTGCTACTAAACAAACTGTTAGCTGTGTTAAGGTTGGGGCACTTGTCTGCATCACGCACCACCAGTGTTGAAAAAACCGGGTAATTTATCCGGTTTTCGGGTATTTTTTAGGCTGCTCGGGGATTTTGCAGAGTATTTTTCGTTAAGAATTGTATTATATTTTTGTAAGTTTTGTCTACGTGCGAAAATTGGTCCATTAGCAATCACTAGTGTATGTCGTCTGCTATCAATAGTTACATCCATGATTTGATCAAGTCCTCTTATGTCTTATGGTCATTTCTTTAGGCAGTTTTATATAGGCCTTATAAAGGTTAGTGAAAACTTTACCCTGATTGGAATTGAATATTCGTAGTTTAGAACATCGTAATTTTAAAACGATATTGTAGATCTATGTTGAATAATTTAATTTACTACCTTAATTTTGTTTTCGTTACGTCGGATTTACTAATAGCGGGTAAAAAACTAATAATTTGGAAAAAATATCCTATTTATTTTGTTATTACTAAAAAAATTCAGGGATTTTTACAAAAACCCCTGGGAAATATGTATTTTCCAGAATGCGACCAGGGGTCACCCTGCTTTGTAAGGATTTCTGGAGTTGTACAGTTCGTTTTATGACTCTGAATTGCTTAAAAACGTGAGTTTGCTGGTCTTATTTTCTAACATTTTCCTGTGGGAGAACCCCCAGACCCCCCTGTGGTGGTTGCCCTCCATCGATATGTAGTGTATATCGATGGTGTCCTCCAAGGAAAATATCTAGACAGGCCTCTGCCTGGCGGTTGTATGACAACACGACTGAATGCGACCTGACCCCACTGGGGGCCAATAAACAAATCTGCAGGGCTACGACAGCACGACGGTGCCGAATCTAATTAGCGGCTCAGTCGTATAGACGTAGTCTGCACCGAGCCCCCAGCCGCTAATCCCCCCGCGGCTACCTGCGAGGCTGTCTTGAAGAAAACGTTATCCATGCCATAACTGACTTTCTAGATAAAAAATATTTACTCCTTTAAAATCACTTCACATAATTCTTTAAGCCATCATAAGTGTAAATTGTCATTTTATGATTGTATTTACGTTACCACAGCGGATTTTTATACTAGCTACGAAATTAGCCGTATATAATACTTTTCTCAACATTTTTACCTTCATTTGATTATACTGAAAACAAAGAAATCACTGCACATTACTATTGTACGTAATGAAATAAACCGTGATATCTACAGTAGGCCTATTTATATACTATCAAACTAGATTACCAATTGATATAGTAAAGTATTTAAACTTGTTCTTTCTGTTCAAACAAAACATTTATTAAAAATATCAATTACAATTCGTTGCATATTAATGCTTTTCAAACTATTTTACGTATGCTGTAGTTTGTACAAAGTTCAATGATAATTTTAAACTAAGTCATTCCATATTAATTGTTAATAAAAAAAACTTTTAACAGAGTCATTCCCTTTAAATTGTCAATGTTCTATTTATCATTCTATGTTCATTTCTAATAGAGTATGAATATTATCACCACTGGCTGTCAAACCCTCGTCAAGGTTTACCCCTATCAAGCCGTGCAGACTACGACTACACGACGGTGCCCCCTCGCAGCTGCACCACAGCCGTGTAGTCGTAGCCCTGCAAACCAGGTAAACCGATAGCCCTTGTCAGTTTTATTGCACAGTCGTGTTGTCGCTTTACCGACAGGCCTCTGCCTGGCGCCCTCGTCATACTTGTCCCCCGCCCTTTCGACGTACCCAGCACTCCTTCAGGAGTCAGCTGCAAGCTTTCTTTATTTCTAAGGAAAACTACAACATCGATAAATATTTGTATGACAAAAGTGATAGGTAGCAGGATATGTTATTTTACAATTTTATAGTTATAGTTATGGTATTGTAGAATGATTAACTATTACATGATTTGTATATGTGTATGACAAATTGTCTACGCTATTTAACCCTTTTAGTGCCAGGATCTCGTAGCGAGACGCGCACACTAACTACCGCTAGTGCCGGGATCTCTTAGCGAGATCCTGTCTCTAACTGCATAGAATGCCAGGATCTCGTAGCGAGACGTTTACATTTTTATACATATAAAATATATTTTTTCGTTTTCACTGGCTGGAATTCGTGCCAAATGCCTTTCTATAATCAAATCTTTCGTTTCATGTGACTTTTCTCCTGAACTGTCTTTATGGTTAGCTGAAATGACATACTGAAATCCAAACACCTGGCTGGCAGACAAATAACCATGCATTTCTTATGGCGGTGATGAAACTTCGTTTGTGTAATTTTTAGGCTATGTTTTGTTTAACCTATAGGGTTATAATTGAAATATAGTTGTATTTTGTTATTGTGGATCTTTTTAAATGTTGAATGATGTTTCTGGTGTAAATATTGAATACGAGTACTGTTTTAAGTAGGTTGCTTAGTGACGTTGTTCAACTCTGCATTGTTGCAAGGTTATCGTTTTATTTTGTTAATTCATAACCTATTACAGTAAATTGACGATTTATACATGGTTTTTACTTGTTTTTTACGTAGTTTCACATAAAACTAATAAAAATTGCATCAGAGTAAAAACTAAACATGTTTTTTAGTGTAAACATAAAAAATGAGTATGATGGAAATTTTTTTTAAAATTTATTAACATTTATTTTTACCAGAAACTTGAAATTTGTCTTTCTTCTTGTCATTTATAAATAATAGAAGTACAGTTCGCGCATTATATCTCCGGCTATGACTAAGTCAGCTGATTGTATGGTGCGGGGGGAGAGGGGGTACTTTTCTGAAAACATTTTCTATAATACCGCTACCTGTCGAATGCCGTGTTTACCAATATCATATGTTAAAAATATCATATGACGCGGTTAGTAGCGCAGTGGTCATAGCCGGAGATATAATGCGCGAACTGTTTTTAAAAACAAATAAAAAAATATTTGATAAAAAATGTTAATAAATAAATTTTTGGTGATTTTTTCCCAAACCCTTACATTTTTGCTAAATAAGGCCTGGCACTTCTTGCAGGTAACAATGAAAAAATGTCCGGCACTTCTTGCACCTACATTAAGGGGGCGGTCTACCTTGACAGAAAAATCTGCATCACAGAGCGAAATAACATTGTAAAGATAGGGCTAAAGCGCGCTGAAGTACGCTTGCAGACGTTTCGTATCTGGGCGACAAAAGCTTTATTTTTGAATATTTAATAAAAATGAGAATGGGTTCACGTTCTTCAGAATATTTTATAGGCCTCTACAATTTTTATTTTTCTATAAAGCGTTTCTATCGTTAGGTATGAGACTTTAAAATCTAACAAAAAACTACCTTTTTTTGAAAGATTTACACAATTCCTGTAAATAAACGGGGATAAAATCAAAAATTCTAAAATTATAGCGACGTACAAAAACATATCCTTTTTAAAATGACACCAAAATATTGGAAATCATATGAAAATCCAGCGATCAATGAATAAGATACAAAACCCTGTTTTAGCGCTCGGAACTTGAGGTAGACCGCCCCCTTAAATGTTTTCCGGCACTAAAAGGGTTAAATAGTCCAATGACAATAGCATTCTTTAGGTCTGGCATCCCATCTAAGAAGCCCAGAAGACCTGGAGAGGCCCCGAGGCCTATCAGGGAGACTCCGCCACAACTCGTCCTCTCCCTCTGCACTTGGCCTCTGGCTGCAACGCAGACACGTCACTCCGCGGGGCCGTGGTGCAGTCGGTCACGTGACGGGGCGTGGCGGGGGAGGGGCGGTGGAGGGGCGGGGGAGGGGCGGGGCGTGGCCAACAATGCTCCGAGACCGGAACATCTGGCAGACGAGCGGCGGCCACGCAGCGAGGCGTCGCACAGTGTGATATTTTTAATATCTAGGGGGATTTAAATCAAAAATTCAAGTCTACCGGACTGGTCTATCACTGTTATCAGTTGAAAGATAAAAATCCAAATTACAAATAAATAGATTGCTTTTTTGTATAAAGCTCAGGTATTCACGGTATGAGCAGTTCCTTATCTTATCTTTTGATATGCCAAAGATAGCTCCATTCAACGATATTATTCATTACTGATATTGTACTGAGCCTGGTCAGTTAGTCCTGTTCTTTCTTTGAGTCGGGTTGTTTTACGCTTGTTCGGGAGTTAATATAAAACAGTTTTATGACAGTGTTGGTGTTCACAAAGTTTATTTAATGGTGTATTAGAATTTAGTTTGTGTGTCGTTAGTGAACGAATTTAAATTCATAAACAGTTAAGTTTACGTAAGAATATCTTTATTATATCTCAAAATATCAATAAGAGACTAGTTACATGTTAAAGTGTAAACATTTTTCTATCAGGAAAAATATAGTTTGGCTGCCACTTCCTGCCACTTATGTTGCTTCATCAGTTTTATTACAATGGACCACACCGTTTCTAAATCGGTTATTTTTGAACTTTGGCACCAAACCAAAAAAGAAGAACGATTCGACACAGTACTCGCTTATGTTATTAGTACCTACGGTGATGTCAATATACCCGAAAATGTGTTAACTCAGGTCAAGGCCAATTTAAGGAGTTTATGCCAAAAAATTGAAACAAAATGGCATAAGTGTAATAGAACATATTCAAAGTTTTTACAGAATAATGAGGAATGGCTTAAAGGAGCTGTGAAATTCGCTCGTGTCAATTTAGAACCCAATTCAAGTGATAGTCATGCGCGAGGAAGGCCTATAAAAGATTTCCATGATCTATGTGAGAAAACTAAACGTAGAAAAGCTAAAGAGGCTGTTGAAGACAAGTCACCTGAAGAGATCGGGATCCAAGCTGAAGTTAAACTCTTACAGGAAGGAAAGCGGGATTCTGCAGCTATAGTGAAAGAACTGTTTGAGGCATCTCCGCAACGTGGGACTCATCTGAAGCAAAGTCGACTTAGCTCACAATCGGCAGAGGCAAAACTTTCTCCAGATGACGCTCTGTCCTTGATCATCGATGCAAATCTTTCAATGCATCAATATAGCATCATCAGAGAACAAGGTAACCGTATTGTTAAACAGATGTATCCGGCTTATTATTTAATAAAAGAAGCTAAAGAACGGTGCTATCCATCTGAAATTAACATTACTGAAACTAGGGTGGATATTTCTGTGCAGTCTATTGTAGACCATACAATTGAACGACTGTGTTTAGCTCAGGAGGAGGTTCTGCAAGTCGTTCCTGACCTACAGGACATTCAATTGCTCATGAAATGGGGGTGTGATGGGGCTCAACAAAGCCGATATAAACAAAAGTTTGTATCGGAAGGGGCTTCAGATGAAAGTATGTTTAGTTTTTCATTAGTTCCTGTACAATTATACGGTCAAATCGGGCACTTGAAAAAAATCATTTGGCAAAACCCTGCACCTTCTTCTACACGTTACTGCCGACCCATACAATTTTATTTGCCAAGGAATCGTCGCAACTAATTAACGACGAGTGTAATAGAATAAAACACCAGATAGAAAACCTCAGTCCTACTCGAGTTGAACTTGGGGACATTGTATTCTCAGTCAAACCTACTTTAATCTTTAGTATGATTGATGGAAAGGTTTGTTCCGCTCTATCGAATTACACATCTTCCCAGGCTTGCTTCATATGCGGTGCAACACCGAAGGAGATGAATAAAGTGAAATCGATTGCCGAAAAAGATATTGATGAAAAAGCTCTATCGTTTGGTCTTAGCCCCTTACATTCTAGAATCAGATTTATGGAATGCGCTCTCCATATTGCATACAGGTTGCCACTAAAGGTCTGGCGAGTCATGGGAGATGAAAACCAAAAAATAGTGAAAGAAAGAAAGAAACAAATTCAAGATGCATTTAAAAATGAGATGGGTTTGCTTGTCGACATACCGACACAACAATCCGGAAACACAAACGATGGGAACACCGCGCGTCGTTTTTTTCGGAACTACGTCAAAACAGCAGAAATCACAGGAGTTGACGTAAGCTTAATCAAACATTTTTACGTAATACTAGAGGCCATAAATTGTGGGTATTCGATAAACTCTGATGCATTTGAAAGATTTACCAATGAAACACTGGACATTTATTTAAAACATTACCAGTGGTATCCTATGCCAAGCAGTGTGCACAAGATACTGTGTCACGGAGCTGCTGTGATCCGTTCTTGTATCCTTCCGATCGGCCAACTATCGGAGGAGGCACAGGAGTCAAGAAATAAAGAAAGCAGAAAGTTTCGGGAGCTATTTACGAGAAAGTGCTCAAGAATTGCAACTAACACTGATTTAATCCACAGGCTGCTCATCTCCTCAGACCCCTTTATCGCCTCAAAACGGCACATTCCCAAAAGAGGTAGCAGAAAGAAGCTTAGCCCAGAGGTTATTCCTCTTTTAAGTGCCGGCAGTTTTGAGTGCGGGTATAACGCTGCTGACAGTGACAGTGAGGTTGAAAACCACGAAGACAGTAGTGATTAAGAAGTTCAACCTTTTCAGGTTATCTCTCTTTTTGCAAGCTTAGACTCTTATTTATTTTGATAACAAGAACCATTTTTATTTTTAAGTTAAGTTGTATAGTTCCGAATACGTTTTATAGTTTGAAAATCTTTGATATTGTATAATTTTAAGAAAGTTTTACTTGCTCATATTTTTTAGTTTTGTTCTTGGTTTTTAACCAACGAATCAATATTACAAGTTGAATTGTTATTTTACGAGTGCAGACTTTTTTTGTAAATAATGTATATAGAACACTTGGTGTTTTGAGTTAAGATTTAGGGTTTTTATTTTTTTATAACTATAACTATTTTTATCTTTTAGCTAAGTTGTATCAAATCAAATATGTTTAAATTATTTCAATTTTGATTCTTTGGTTTTTATTAACGAATTAACATAACAAGCTGAATTATTATTTTACTAGTGCAGTTTTTTTGCAATTATTCAGAACTATTGGAATTCTTTAGTTAAGTGAGACACTTTCAAATAACTTTTTTAGTTTCAGAAAATCGTTGGAGTTTTGAATTCTAAGGCGATTTTAACTCCCTCTTCTTTTCAGTGTCGTTACCTAGAATATGTAGTATGTTAAATAGTTTTTTACCAAGAGAATTGTTTTATGTAAATATGTTTCTTATAGTTTTAGCGTGATATATTAAGAGTTCCTTTAATTTCATAGCGTGATGATAGTGTTTGATAGCGTAATACACATATTTTGTGCTTTTGAAACATTTTGTAAAACATTGTTAATAAATAATAAATATACATGGGTTGTGAAATTAAAGACTTTGAATTTTAATTAAATTGTTTGTTTTTATCATATTTAATATTCAACTAAGCCAATATTTTCATATTTCATGGGATTGAACAACGCTCATAGTTCATGTTTGATGCTTGAAATGTTTGATGCTCAATACAGCTGTTTAAACTGTGATTATACCCGTAAAAACCTTCAATGACAAAGAAAATATCTAAAAATACTTAAAATGACATAATATTATTCATATTCATTCAAACCAACTCGAAAAAATTGTATAAAAAAGCTGCAACGATTTTTGTCCCCCTAGATGCCCGAAATATCACACTGTGCGTCGGTGCAGTGTGGCGATGACGTCACCCTTGGCAAACAAAACGTATTAGGAGACTGTTACGTCACGCTGTTTGACTTCGTTCTCGCGTAGTTCAAAGTTTATGTTGAAAAATAATTTAAATGGGAAAGAGTAAGTTACAAACCTTACTCACGCATTTCTACTTGTAGCCCCCCTTTCTTAGGATGTGACGTAATATTTGAGTCGACGAATAGTTTTGAAGGTTAAAAGCTTTAAAATATCGGGATGGGTCGGTAAAGTGCACATATTACGTCACGCTGTTTTGTTCCGGTTATCTCTCTCTTCGAGCGTTAGGAAACATAATATGAATATTTGCAGTGTAAAGACTAAATCCTATTCATAAAAACACAGCAATGTCGAAACATAATCAGATACATGACATGAAACACTACAACGGATATTTAATAATTAACTAAATAAGCGTGTGTCTCTTTTGCTCCACGGTTAAGGGTCATTTTGGAAACATCGCTTTTGCTCCACAGGTCAGCAGGTAGATTTCAGAGCCGCCCAAAACATCGCTTTTGCTCCACGAGAAAGGGGCCTGCGCTTCCTCTCCCCCCAAATTCTCCCTTTTGCTCATCTCCAAGCTCCAAGTCTTTCTTGAATATACTGCCATCTAAACGTAATATGCAACTAAACGTAATATGAAACAGAGTAAAAAAATGTAGTTGTATTTTTGTTTCTTATTCGGCACTTGGGACTCAGCATTTAAATTACCGGCCGATTCTGTTTTCCCATTTAACCATTAGAAGTGTGTGTTGTGTTTTGTGAAGTGTGTGAGATTTTTCGAACATTATTCTAAACAAAGACTCAGTCCCACACACAGGTTTTCCTATGTGGGACTTGTTCAATTCTAAAAAGTATTTAATGTTTCGTTATGAATATGTTTTTCATGGAAATAAAAAGATATTATCATTAATAACTTTGCTTTTTTCCTAAACGAAAATATTTATAATTGAAATAATGTTAAACTATAGTTCAATTGTAACAGTAACGAACAGTAAACAATATTGTGTAAAAGTAATACCTTAAAAAATAAAATAGTATTACTATGTGTTACCCATCTTTCATCTATTTTATACAATAAATCGCCATTAGAAAAAAGGAAGCTTACTGACACAACATCAAGCTTTCAGGCATGAACATGAGATTCAAGATCACTACAATAGATTTATTGTAGATTTATTCAAACGTATCGTTTTTGCAGATTGCTTCTTTTTTTAATAAACTATGTAGCTTTAAAATAATGATAGGCCTACCTTTAACATTCAATTCATTTAAACTTTACTTTTTATAGGTAGGTACCAATACTGGTCTCAAAACCGCTTTATTAATATGAAACGAGTAATAGTAGATCGAGAAGGAAGACTGGGTACTTTACTTGGAAGGAAAACTTATACTAAGCTTGAATTTAGTGAAATTAGATTATTTAAATAGCGTTTGATGCCCGCCGAAAATATACTCTTACGGCTCAAACGCCATGGTTTTCTGCTCCATATTCATGCCTAAAATCTTTATTGTGACAAAAGGCTTCTCTGTTTGAATAGTGAATTATTGTAAAAAATAAATGAAATGTGGATAAGTAATAAATAGTGATAAATGTATTATGTAAGTTATTTCTTTTACACATCAATATTGTTTACTTGCGCTTCCTATTACAATTAATTGAAGTAGTTTAACATTCTTTCAGAAATAAATATTTTCGATTATGCAAACAAATTGGGGAGAGGGAGCGCAGGCCCCTCTCTCGTGGAGCAAAAGCGAAGTTTCGGGCGGTTCTGAAATCTACCTGCTGACCCGTGGAGCAAAAGCGATGTTTCCAAAATGACCCTTAACTATGGAGCAAAAGCGATGCAGCCCTAAATAAATCAGGTCCGTCAAGATGGCCTCCCCCAATTGAGCACTGACCAAAAACATAGTCCCACACGTTAGTGCTACGTTGGTGCTGGTTAGTGTTCGAATCCCCATCGTTAGTGCTCTTATGGTTCAAGAGATAATATCAAAATACCCCCGTTGCAGCATACCTGCATACTCAGCGAATTTCAAGTGCAAAACAACATATTTCGATCCAACATAGCGAGATTTGACATGTTTTTGTAAGCTCCATAAGAATAACATGGGGAATGAGTATGCAGGTTTGCTGCTACAGGTATATTAAAAGTGGGTGGTTTTAATTCAATATTTAGTAGATCTGAACTAGAAGAAGCCATTTACCAAGTTTTATCAAGATATGTTTAGAAATAAGCGAGATATAGAATTTTACTTATTTCCCATAAGGTTAACATTGGGACAATGTACTGCGTTTACCACTTTCAATATCTCGGCAACCAATGGACATAGAGCCATGATTCAAAATACTAAATTGTATGTTTTTTTGGGCTGAATTCAATGGTGCCAATAAAAATTTGAAAAATTTTATTTTTCTATGTAAAAAACTCAAAAAACCTATTTTTGGGGGGGTTACCCCCCTTTACCCCCCCTTCCGTTGGTCCGATCGGGCTGGTTTACGAACTCGTCCGAATAATTACTACTTTACACGTCTATGCCAAATTTCATTCCGATTGGACCATTTTTGCGCAAGTTATCGTGCTTAAAGACACATATATATATATATATATATATAGATATATATATAGATATATAGATATATATATATATATTTATGAAAGTGAACGAATGGTGTTTTTGGCATCTGAGGACCTCAAAAAGAAAAGTTATGATGGTTTTAGGCTTAGGTCTTACCATGAGACCTACGGTAACAGCTTCTTCCCTATAGGGGAAATTCGCTAAAACTGTGGGGGGGGGGGGCAACTTTATAATAGTTAGCCCCACCCAGTGCAAAAAATTAGCACTAATTTCAAAATTGATACCAAGTGTTAGTGCTTTGTTAGGCTAGTTAGTGCTCTAATCCCCATCGTTGGTGCTCCTGTAGATCAAAAGTTACAATTAAAATATCAGGGCCGATCTCTATAAAGGTAACTCCCCTAGATTTAGAAAAATTATAACTCTTGAATCATAAGAGCACTAACGATGGGGATTAGACCACTAACCAGCACTAACAATTAATTGGTATAATTTCTTATATTAGCGCTCAAATTTTTGCACTGGGTCGGACCGATTACTGTGTATGTAATAAAATTGTTAATAGTCATTTGTAGCTAGTACACGTGTAGGCCTAAAAGCCCAGGCACAATCTATGAAAATAAGGACCAGGCTATGAAAATCTGTACAGCATATAATATTTGAATCGGGGTTTTTCAAAAGGGCATAAGTCCATTATTTTCGATTTTCAGTTTTTGGTGGTTTTGTGCCCTACTCAACTAGATACATCGATTTGCTTCGAAAGGGCGTACCTATAATGAATGTTTATGGAAGAAATCAGCATTGCATTTCTGTGATTTGTTTTAAAAGGGCGTATGTCAACAAAGCGTTAAATGGCGTTTTGGACTTTCGCCCTTTTGAAAATAAACATTTTTTTTGTTTTCCAAAAGTTTAGGCCTACTTTTTAGGACTTATGCCCGCTAGAAAAAACGATCCATTTTAGGGTTTGATATCTCCCCTAGTAGGATTAAAAAAATAAGTTCCGTGGTGGCAAACCCTGGTTTTGAAAATAGTGTTGAATCAGTTTTAAACTTGCAAAAAGGTGATAATTTTCTCCAGAAATATCGCTTTTTTCATACAATATTTTGAAAATATCGATGTTTTGCTTCCGATATTAGTATCGATCGATATCAATGGCTCCAATACGTCAAATAGCATTATGTCGATATTGGCGATTTTCTCCTATTAAACCGGGAGCTGGGAGGTCAAAAATTACGTCATAAGGTGCACATGTAAAAGCTATTCCGTTTTGAAGAGGCATCCTAGGGGGTGTCAAAAATGGGTTTTTTAGCCCTCAATCTGGGGGCTTTCTCCAAGGTGGACACACATGAAAATGACCCGTAAAAAAGGGTTTTTTGCAATTTTCATGTAGAACAACTTAAATGATCACGTTTTAACTCACACCATTGAATTCAGCGTAAAAAAACAAACAATTTGGTATGTTGAATCATTGTTCTATGTTCATTGGTTACCGAGATACTGCCGGTGATGAACTCAAAACGTCGTCCAATGTTAACCTTATGGGGAATAAATAAAATCGTATAACTCGCTTATGTCTCAACATATCTTAATGAAACATGATATATGGCTTCATTTAGTTAAGACCTATTGTATATTAGCCTTAAATCCTTCATTTTTGCATTTCCGTGGCAGTAAACGTACAAAACTTTTTCCCATGTTATTCTTATGGGGAGAAAATTAAAGTCTATATCATGGTTGTTTTTCAACATATAATGATAATACTTGGCATAAGGCTTCTTCTAGTCAAGGTTTATTGGATATTGACTTAAAACCACCCGATTTGTGCATACCTGTTGCAACAAACCCGTAAACTTAATCCCCATGTTATTCTTATGGAGAATTAAAAAAAGTCACATTCAAGTTTGTCCACCTTAGAGAAAGCCCCCAGATTGAGGGCTCACAAACCCATTTTTGAAACCCCCCAGGATGCCCCTTCAAAATGGCACAGCTTTTACATGTGCACCTTATGACGTAATTTTTGACCTCCCAGCTCCCGGTCTATATAGGGAAGAAGCTAGGTCTCATGGTATAAGACCTAAGCCTCAGACCATGATAACTTTGTGTTTTGCGGCCCCTAGAAGCAAAAAACACCGCATTCATCCGAATTTATTTTTGAATTTGTTAGCACGATAGCGGCCGTAAAAATGGTCCGATCTTAATGAAAATTGGTACAGACGTGTAAAGTGGCAATTACTTGGACGAGTTCGTGAACCAGCCCGATCGTACCATTGGAAGGCGGGTTAAAAGGAGATAACCCCAATAGGTTTATTGAGTTTTTACGAAGATAAATCAAATTTATCGAATTTTTGTTGACACCATTGAATTCAGCGAAAAAAAACAAACAATTTACTAATTTGAATCACTGCTCTATTTTGTTTACCGAGATATTGAAAGCGGTAAACTCAGTACGTTCTCCTAATGTTAACCTTATGGGAAATAAGTAACATTCTATATTTCGCTTATATCTCAACATATCTTGATAAAACTTGGTAAATGCATGGTTTCTTCTAGTTCAGACCTACTAAATATTGAATTAAAACCACCCAGTTTTAATATACCTGTTGCAGCAAACCTGCATACTCATTCCCCATATTATTCTTATGGAGCTTACCAAAACATGTCAATAAATCTCGCTATGTTGGATAGATTTGCATTTGAAATTCGCTGAGTATGCAGGTCTGCTGCAACGGGGGTATTTTAAAAATTACCATCCTTATTTCCACGGGGAATGTTGGAATGCTGCTGCTGCGCAAGCGCTTTCAAAATTGATCTCCACAGCTCGGTCTATCTCCTTTAACTTCCCTCTCTCTCTCTCTCACACACAGTGCGATGTATCTTCCCTCTCCGTCACGGCTGGCTGAGTATATCCCCTTTAACGGACTATCCCCCTCTCTCTCACTCGCATGCTGTTCTGTATCTTCTCTCTCTGTCTGGTCCGATAACGGTTCCATCGTGACTGTACTCCTTTATGAGGTGATTCCGAGAAAGGTTATTTATAGATCACGGAAACCGTATGAAACTCTTGTTTTAAAAATGCAAAACGGTATTTTTTAATTTTAAGTGATATGCCGCTATAGGTAGGCCATTAATTAATTAGTGAGGAAATTTAAAATAAAATATTGAATATTTTAAAATTCCAAGGGAGTTGAATTTTACCTACCTTATTCGACTCGCTAACTCGAACTCGAAAATTCGAAATATTCTATGTCTAGGAACATTTTCATTCACCTTAAAACCTGTTTAAGTAAAAAAATCATAACTCAGTATAATTTTACGATATCTTTATCACTCTTGGACTCCGTCGAACGCGCTGTCCGTTTTATTCCAGTACCATAGTTTTCGACGCATTGCCATAGAGTAATAATGAACTTCGTAAAGAGATGGCACTCCCATGTTAACTCGCTGGTAAGGGAACAGCAGCGCTATCTGAATAAAGTGCTACGAACTAAAAAGATCGATGCGATATATCGATCGTTGCGTCGTCGTCGTCTGCTTTGTTTATATTTCGTTTTGTTGTTTTGTTTGCTAGACTTTCAATTTTAATTTCTTTACCGGTTTGTTTAGATTAAGTGTGTTTGCCGCTAGTGCAAGTTATTTCGCGAAATACTGTACTGAGTGATTCTTATTGTGCTTAAAGCGATTGATAGAAAATAAATACGTAGATCTTTACATAAAAGCACTAAATAAAATTAACTTAGTTAATTTTTATTAAGTGCTTTTATGTAAAGATCTACGTATTTATTTTCTATCAATCGCTTAAAGCACAATAAGAATCACGCAGTACAGTATTTCGCGAAACCACTTACACGAGAACAACTTTCTGCAAACGCATTTTAGGTATTTTCCCACACTCAAATTAATTCCAACTCGTTATGGTTGTGTACACGTCGCGTCGTGACAGAAAATCAGGGGAAACGGAACTTTTTTTTTTTTTTTTTTTTCGTCTCGATTGACCATTCTTCTGGCGTGAGACCTGTCATAACTACTTAAAAGACTAGGCAGCACTTCTTCTTGAAGGTTGTCACACACTCGAGTAAGGGTCAGGTTAGGGTTAGGTTAGGCTAAGTCAAGTAATAGGGTAGCTGGTATAGGCACTGGTTTAAAAGATGTTTCTTGAGTTCTACTTTAAATTTCTTCGAGTCATCTATTTGTATTAATTGGGGTGGGAGCTGAGAGAGGAGCTTAAGGCCAATGTATTCAGGTTTACATTCAAATAATTTTAAGTTGTGACTGTGAGAGGGATTAAAGTTTTGGTTTCTCGTGTTATAGGTATGCTGGTGAGCCTTTACAAGTTTTTTATCTTTAACATAGGAAATAACTTCGAACATATAGATACATGGGACAGTAAGAATGCCAAGGTCTTTAAAATGAGAAAAACAAGATTCTGTAGGTTTAAGTCTTAAAATACATCTAATGGCCCTCTTCTGAAGGGTAAAAATTCTATTTAAATTGGCTTTACTGGATAGGCCCCAAAGTATTATGGAATACCTAATCAAGCTCTCTATCAGTCCATAATAAACAAGTTTTGATAATGAAAGGTTATTTAAGGATGAAATATTTTTTAAAACAAAAATGTTGGAAGAAATCTGTTTGGCCAATTTATCAACATGATCGTTCCACCTGAGGCCACCGTCCAACCTCACTCCCAGATAGTCCACATAGGGAGTCTCTTCGATAGTTGTCTCGTTGAGAATTACAGAAGGAAAGACGGTGTTTGACCTAGTTAATCTATTTCGCTTTTGATCTGTCATGAAGTGGAGGAACTGGGTCTTTTGTGGATTGATGTGAAGGTTTATATTAGAAAAGTATTGGGAAAGAGTATTGATATTACAGAAGACGTTTTGCTCTAGGCGATTTAAATCTTTATCGGAAGTAAAAATGGTAGTGTCATCTGCAAAAATAGTTAAAAGATTGCCAGGAAGATAATCAGAAATGTCGTTTATGTAAATTAAAAAAAAGAATAGGGCCTAAAATTGAGCCCTGCGGAACTCCTAAGGTGCTAAGTTTGGGATTTGAAAGAGAAGATTTTTTGGTATTGTCAGAATCAAGAAAGTCTATTTTTGTGATGTGGATTCTATTGGAAAGATAGGATTTTAACCAATTCAAGGCCTTATCTTTGATGCCTATTGCGGATAGTTTGTGCAAAAGAATAGGGTGAGAGACGCAATCGAACGCCTTGGATAGGTCGATGAAACAGCCAATGGCTGTCTCACCCCCATCCAAGGAGTCGATGCAAGAATTAATGAAGTTTACCAAGGCTAGTTTAGTGGACTTTTGTTTTTGGTAACCAAATTGGTTGGAAAACAGGATCGAATGATCGCTGAGATAATTTACTAATGCATTGCAGACTGCCTTTTCGAGAATCTTAGAAATGGTGGGTAGGAGTGAGATTGGACGGTAGTTCTCAGGCAGACGTGGATCATTTTTCTTAAACAAGGGCTTGGCTTGATTAAGGCAAGCTTAGCACTATCCGGAAATTCATCAGCCTCCAAAGATCTGTTGATTACAAATAAAAGTGGATCAGTCAACTCCAAACAACAGTTCTTAACTAAATCCATGGGTATACCATCGTGACCTGCTGATTTTTTGCTTGGCATAGAAGAAATTATTTTGATAAGCTCTTTTTTACATATGGAAGGAAACTGATTAAGTTCATATTCAAGTTGTGGAGGCAAATTAAAAGAATTATTATGAGACTCATTTAAAACAGAACTAAGACTAAGAATATCAGGAATGTCTGAGAAAAAATTATTAAAAATGTTACTAATTTCAACTGAATTGTCAACTACTATATTATCTACTTCCAATACAATATTACTGAGAGGCTGAGAATTTGTCTTATTTCTAGATTAATTTACAAACTGCCATGAAGTCTTACTAGGGTTTTTTGAAGTGGTTATCTTACTTTTTACAAAATCTGATTTGGCCTTTAAAATCGCCTTCCTATAACTAAGTTTCTGACTATTATAAAATTGCTTAATTGTACTGTCCTTGGTTGTGATCCACTGCGAATAAGTGTCCATGAGCTTCACTTTCAAAGTCTTAATTTCATCCGTGATCCAAGGAATTTTTTTAGGCCCCTGTAGCTTAAATTTCCGTAAAGGGCAAGCTATATCTATGTGATAATTTAAAGTTTCAATAAATTCCTTATAATATTACTGACAGTTGACGCACTATAAATCGAACTCCAATTTTCCCCACCTAACCTAACCCTTAGCTCTCTAATACTATTGGCAGAGAAAACCCTACTCACTACATGTTGAACACATTTATCCATTGATTCTATGACCGGAACCTCGAAAACAAGGGCGAGGTGATCAGAAATACATGGTTCTATATGAAAAATATTGCCATTTACATTAGTTACAAAGTAGTCAAGACAACTACTTGAACGTTCATTAAGTCTAGTTGGGAGATCAGCTTGAATATTTAAGCCATAGCAAGAGAGAATGTCTTGAAAGACATAAAAATCATTTTTGTGAAGATTGGGGTCTAGATTAAAATCACCTGAGATTATAAGCTGACGGTTATCCTTTGCTCTGGAAAACAAATATTTGTCCAAAGATTCAAAAAAGGAGTTTAAACTCTGTCTGTCATTATTTGGAGGTCTATAAATGACTGCGCATGGTGTGAGGAGCTTGTTAATGCTTAACCTAACCTCAGATAACTCAAAAATTGAGGGAGCTGAAAATTTGCTGGAGTCGGGATTTTCCTGTACAGATACCAGTTCCGGGTTAAGATCATTCCTGATATAGATGGCAGAGCCACCCCCTATCTTGTCTTCACGACAAAAAGAGCTATGTAACAAATAGTTTGAAAAACTAATATTTGAAAGAGAAGAACTGTTTATACCGTGTTCTGTAACCAAATAAACATGGGGTTGCTCCTCCTCGAGAAAAACTTCAATTTGGTCCCTCTTAGATGAAATACCACTTTGAACGTTCAAGTGTAGAAATCTTAAGTTATTAATAGGTTTGTGAGATTGAATACGAGGTTCCGGTATACAAAGTAATGAAGGCCTTAAATCTAAGTTGAGTTTTGTGTGACTAAAAAATCTGATTTTAGTTTTAAGAGTGAATTAGCGATGATTGAGCTTACAATATCCTTCCCCCTATCATTCAAATGCAAACCCTTCCTGGTATAGTGCTTTCTAAACAAAGAAAAGTTAATAGATATAAACAGCCAGCCCAGTTTACTACAAGTTTCTCTCAGCCTAACATTTTGTTTTTTAATCGATTCATTAAAGGACAAGTCGTCATACCTGTAGGGAGTTTCGATCACAACTACGCTATGCTTCACACCGGATTTCTGAGAGTTAAGATGTATATCCTCGATCATCCTGCTTACTGACTCCTCCGAGGTGTCATTGACGCCACCCATAATGACGTTCAAGGTCTTCTTCCTTCTACATGCTTGATCCTTCACAATACTACTAACATAATGGTTCATTGGAGCCCCAGGAAATATCGCTGAAGAGACTTTCACCTTTTCGTCACTAAGCCTATCCTCTAACCTTTGTCTAATATCACGACCATGACTATCAGCTGTTAAATGTACATGATTGAAATCGGGCATGGGACTTATGCTAGGCTTAAAACTAGGGTTGTTAATAGGCTCACAAGCACATTTTATTTCTGTGATCTGTGACTGCTGGTTAGGAACCGGGGAGAATTCCCCAACATCAGATTCAACATTGGGTTCTTGTTCTTCGCTAGGCTTAATACTAGATTTCATATCTTGAAGCTGTTTTTCAAGTGAAGTGATTTTTAGACACAATTCCTTATTTTCATTAAAAAGTACATTATTTAAATCTCTGACCTCAGCGAGTTCATTGGTTAAAAGCCTAACCGGATCATTATGGTACAATTTTTTACCCCAAGTTAAACAGGTTGCACAGGCCCAAGAATCAGGTTCTCTCATCAGTTTGAAAATGGTTTTTTTAAGTCCGGAACATTCTTTCCAAGAGAGGAACCAGCGTTCACAGATGTCACATTGAATTGAGTCACATTCTGAATCAAAAATAGCCAATTCATAAAAGCCACAGGCTATGACAGAGTTATTTAGGTTAGTGGAATTTTCAGGCATACTGCTGGAGGGGTAGGACCTGAAGCTCAATATTTGTTACAAGATTTTTTATTTAAGTTTTTTAGTTTTACTATTTTTTTGGGGTTTTTTTAATTTTTTAAGAAGACTGGCAAGGAAAAATTTTTCTGAGCACTTGCAGAAATTTGCTGGCCTTGACTTGGTGGATTTGCAGTTTTTGAGCTCTTACCTCGATAAAGTCGTTTTCACTTGGGATTTGGATGGAAGTTAAAAGAAGTATATGTCGGAAAAATGTTGTCTGGTAAAGGTAAAATGGTAGGAGTATAAAATTATGTGAGGAAATTCAGGATTATACGAGTGTGGAGTCCAGTTGTTGGCGTGTCCAATGGCTGCCGAGAGGAGGTCGATCTTCAAGTGCTGATTTTAGAATAAGTAAAAAGTCCCGATAAAAACCTATTTATACAAACTGCTCTACACTAATTAAAGATCATATTTAGTAACTTGTAACACTTTTATCGGACTAAAACTTGGTAAAAACGAATTTAACGATAGAGGCTCTACATCCAGGTTGTTACGTCATGGCTCAGTCTTGCCATTCTTCTATGTGGTTAGCTAACTGGAAGTTAGCAGATCGTTATCGTCGTTCTGATTGGCTGAATCAGTGAAGAAGAAGAAAGTCATTTTTTTACAACGCCATCTGAATAAAGTGCATCGAACTAACCCGCTCCAATAAGCTTACCACTTGGCTCCATTTAAGTGTCAGACCGGTGGCATTGCCATCTTTAGCTACTGGACTACAGCTGTCAACGGATTCATTTATTTTACGGTTATTGTTTACCTCTTTAAGTAGAGACAAAAAATTACTTTTCAGATTCAAACAGTGGTTAAAACAAATTCAAGCGCTTAGCATGCAACAACGAAGTTCACCCCCTACATATTTTTAAAGGAACGTCTGTAACGTGGCAACGAGTCTATCCGGCTCAGCATCGCTAGTCTTTATCTATATAACTCGAATTATTTTAATTTACCTCTGGATCTCGAATCAAGCTTTGTTTACCTGTGAAAGAAGAATTTTATTCAGAATTACCTCTAAATTTTGAACGGCTAAACTTTAGGCTATAGGCCTACTTCCGCAGAAGGGTTACGTTTATTGGCGAAGTCAGTGGGAACCTGTGATGCCTTAAGGGGAACTATTGAGTGATAGAGATTACCTAAATAGAAAATAAATTTGCCTGAAACCTTACTTAACTATTTTAAAGGGTTTTAAAATAATAAACATCAGTTAGACTACAAACCACATAGTCAGCTAAGTTGAGATGAAAATATGTGGTTGATATTTCAGTTTTAGTTTAGTTAGTTATAGTTTCGTTAATACTGATTTTAATTCAATAATAATAATATTCATACAAGAATATTTCAAATTTAACTAGCCTTAAACTTATTTTATAAATGTTTTATAGGTTGGTGTAAGTGTATTTGGAGTAACTTTAAATTTTAAACTAAATTATATTATATTTAAACACCTTTACATTTCTGGGGTTAAACATTTTGTCCGAAATTTCTCCTGTAGAATGCATACAACGTTATATTAACTGCGAATTGTTTAGAGAAATTAAATAATGAAAGCCTTTCTAATTTACTGAAAAACGGACATGCAATTTTCTTATATCTATATCTTATAGAAACATTACACAATGCAATTGATTTTTTACATATTGAAAAAGAGATATGGTTTTTCCTCCAACTATGATTTTATAGATTTTTGGTGGATGGAAATTCACCCTTTGAGCGAAGTTCACTTAAATTTTTCTCATCCAATCCTATTCTCTGCTCTAGACGGTCAAACGTAATCTTATCACGACATTTCACATTTTAAAGATTAAAATTAGGCTTTGATAAAGTTCACTTCACTATTTTTACTTATTAATATCAATATTTTCCAGGATCGAGCCGAACGTATAGGCCGGTTCAAATAACAAGGCCCAGTCCGTCCGTAAGACAATGTTAATTTCAGCACTGGGCTAATGAACGGCGTGGGCCACGTTATGCGACACAGACTATACACTCCAGATGGCGAGGCGAACCCTCGACTAAATAAATCGAAGCGAAATCGAACGGCTAATCGATTATCGGATCGGATTATCGTTTATCGGATCATCGATTCGATAATCGAATAAATCATGCGGCGACTTTCATCGAACCAGATACACGTTGCCATTTTGACTTCCATTGAGCCAGATGCGTTTGCCATTTTGACTTCCATTGAGCGAGATGCGTTTGCCATTTTGACTTTCATCGAACCAGATACGTTTGCCATTTTGACTTTGTGTGACATATAAGAGTAAAAATGGACAAGAAAAATTACGTATTTCAAACGTATTTTCATTATTTTTGTTTACTACGTTGTTATATCGCATATTGTCCCCGACTGTTGCTTTCATTGTTTTGGCCATAAGATTTGAAAATTGATATATTGTTGTTGCTAAAAGTGTTCACAAATTAAAACTACGAACGCAAAGTTTTTCATGAAACAGTAAGGATTGCTTGAATTAAACATACTATAGAAGATTTTTGTAGTGTTCTTTTAATTCCTTATTTTTTAATTTTTTTAATAAACACAAATCAAGTAAAGAATGAATATGATTTTTAACGCAATATTGCACCAAAACTAAACCTATTTATTTCAAAAGTAATACAAAACCTACATTTAACTAATATCCTTACGGTTGTTACCAAAATCTGTGTTTTTTTACAGAAGACATCGTTTTAATAAATATACACAGAAAATCATGCGTTACCCTGCATAATTTATGAATATCAGTTGAACAAGAAACCAGAAAACTACTAAACACTTTAAAATAATAAAACCAAATTTTCGAACAAAATTTTCTAAAAACGAACGCTTAAAAATGGTTACTTCTAAGTGAGTTTATAACCGGGACTTGTAACAACAAACATAACATAACAGGTCAGTGCACGGGCGGTTCAATACAACGACGCCTGCGCCTAGGGCGTACGCAGCGTCTACAATACAGCACTGTATGAAAGGGATTAGGGTTTGGATATCGAAAGAAAATATCGATATTTATATCGACGATAATATCGAACCCTCAATATCGATATTCCGATAATATCGGATCAAAGATATCGATATATCGAAAAAATATCGATGTATTAGAAAAATCTTTTTAAAAATTAATCGAAAGCATACGGTATGTGTCACAACAGCTAGCAGCACACCTGTGACGTCCATTTGACGTAAAATTGTTTACAATTTATACTTTGAAGTATAATTTTGGATCAATGTCAATAAAATAAATCATTTTACTGCAAATTACTCTTGTTTCAAGTAGTCTATATAGCCAAGATAATTTTTTAAAATTTTTTACTGTGGATAACTATATCTTTACAACAAAACAACAAAAAACCCCTTTCTTGTAGGTAATAAGTTAGGTATTTTCAAATCGATTTCTTTAATAGGTATTTACTTTTCAAATAATATTTAATTTCTACTAATGAAAAAGTGCAGAAAAGGTTAAACTGTATTTTATTTATGTATTATTCTTAAAAATTTGATAACATCGATACTAACGATAATATCGAAGTAAAATATCGATATTCCGATAACATCGGAAGTCTAATATCGATATAAAAATAACGATTTATCGGAACCAAAATAGCGATATTTCCGATATATCGGATATCGATACAAAACACTAAAAGGAATCTACAGCCTTCAGTACTTCCAAAACTTCCGTTGCAGCAGACCTGCACCCTCGGCGAATTTCATATTTTTGGATAAATCATGTAGAAGGCGTCTTAAAATAAGTAAAATGAACATAAATCCTAAAATGAGCATACGAGCATACGGCGTTTTTCTCCACAAGAATAAACCTATATATGTTCCCTGCATTACATGTTTCACACAGCGAACTAGAATATTTTTCCACTTCGGTCTATCTGTCTGTGTGTGTGTGTTTTCCAGTAATAAATCAAAGAAGAAACTTAAAATTATTTAATAAGTTATGTACATTAGTACATTTAATAATGTTACAACATGTCATTGATCTATGCTAAGCCATTTCAACATGGCGACAGTCCAAAAAATTTAATACGAAATTTAATAAAAATCTTAATAGTGAGAACATTTTCTGAAGGCTAATCCAATGACACCTTGATCATTGTAATTAGATAGAAAACAGGCGAGTTGTAATGAAGTCATTGTACTTAATTTTTGACCAATTTCCGTGCATAGGATGCTGCTAGTCGTGAAAAACCGGTAAAAATAAACTTTAAAACTTAGCTATTTATAGCCGATGCATCGATTGATCAATATGTCATTGGATTCATCTTGGCATCCTCCGTATTTTGTTAGTAGTTTATGCAACGATTGTATAATGCATGCCTTTAAGCCACGAGTGAGATGTAAGTTAGAACACGAGCGAAGCGAGTGTTCTAAATATCTCACGAGTGGCTTAAAGACATAATACAATCGTTGCATACACTATTTTATCTACGACCAACAATATACGACAAAATTTCCCCCGAAATTAAACAAAACTCATGACTTACTAATGATGGAATAGGTCAACTAAAATTTGAGGTTAGGCAAATAAGCAGACTGAGCCATGAATCGTTGTGGAACAATCAGCTGATGGGATAAGTAAATTCAAACATGAATCGTAATGCAACAATCAGCTGATGTGCGAATTGCGTAATTGTTATTATGACACTACTTCCGTCAAATGCCGAGCTCTCATTGGTCTAGAACCAGTACTCTAAAGTGACTCCAGTACTCTAAAGTCGTCATCAGAGTATTGCTTGGTTTTTGGTGTTTTAATGTATATCATTATAATGTTTATTGTAATACCATAATTGGTGCTTATTGCAATGGTCGTAGATAAAATTCTTAAGAGTTTTTATCCTCCTTAACTACCTATAGTCCAGACATGGCCCCCACATTCGATTGGGGGCCCTTTAACCAGGATCAGCCTCGGGCCCCCTATGTTCGTGTGCTATGGTATGTTAAAAAAATTACATGGTAATTGTAACCCTCTATATATTTTATTTGAACTGATAATTGATAATTTAATTAATTAAGGCTACTTTTTCAATCTAAATCCAAACTACATTGGCTGAATTAAGGCCTATTGCAAAAATAAATGATTTTACTGAAA
The DNA here is from genome assembly GCA_035578135.1 of Flexamia atlantica. NCBI lineage: Eukaryota > Metazoa > Arthropoda > Insecta > Hemiptera > Cicadellidae > Flexamia > Flexamia atlantica. The sequence goes on along the minus strand of JAQJVK010000040.1, from coordinate 2,964,045 downwards.
GTAAATTTCCTTTTTGAGATTGATTTCCCTTCCTGACCAAGTTTAAAATTCAATGGGGCCCGAGTCCCAAGCTGTTATTATATGGGGCTCGAGCCCGCTGTTGTATACTAATATGCAAACAACAGTAACTGGCACGTATGCACCTAAGTAAGTATAACTAATATCAAATCTAGAATTAATATTATTTTACAAAACTTTATAAAAATGTATATATATATATATATTATGATCCGTCGTAAAATATTCTGCAATAAGTATAAAAGTAACTAAATACCCCCGTTGCAGCAGACCTGCATACTCAGCGAATTTCAAATGCAAAAGAACATAATTCAATCCAACATAGCGAAATTTGACGTTTTTGTAATCTCCATAAGAATAACATGGGGAATGAGTATGCAGGTTTGCTGCAACAGGTATGTTAAAACTGGATGGTTTTAATTCATTATTTTGTAGATCTTGACCAGAAGAAGCCATATACCAAGTTTTATCAAGAAATGTTAAAAAATAAGGAAGATATAGAATTTTTTTATTTCCCATAAGGATAACATGGGAGTAGTGCAATAGTGGGGCTGCTGGCCCAATCAAACTTTGACAGGCAGTCAATTTTTTGACAGCTACTTCCGGTCACGTGACCGGAAGTGACGTCATCAGCTGTGACGTCATCAGCTGTGACGTGTATGGGTGGGTATTTAAAGTTTAAATGCCCTGCTGTGCTGGGTATTTAAATTTTAAATGGCCGGAAGTGTGTCAAGGTCTTTTGGGGATGTTTTTAAAAAAGATCTTGCATTTTCGGAAAATCCGAAAATGCAAGATATTTTTTTTTTATTTATTTGTTTTTTTTTACAAAAGTATTATTTTACAAGTTAGTAAAGTTTGCTCCCAAATTTGAAAAGTAAGTTGTTGTCGGTGCTGAAATTTCTTGTTTATTTTTATTCTTCTTGTTGTTGTAAGTTGGCAAAAACACATTTTTTCGTTTTGATTGTTTGTTGCATAAAGTTCTAAAGATAAACCAAACCCAGTGGTTATAAGTTGTTTTAGTTCTTCACTAAAAAATTTCCAAATCCTTGTAGGTTGTAAGATTGATAGTGTTGTAGTGAATCCCGCGAATGTTGAGGGACATGACTAGAGTTGTTTACTCGACGAGAGGTGTAGCAGGAATGACTATTGCAAAGCCGGTGCTGCAGGTACCTCCGATGGTAGTGGGGGTAGTGGTGGGGGGTAATGGCAGGTGTTTGTTTAATCACTTTGAATTTAATCGTTGCCACAATAGACCGAATCGATGTTGCAATTCTTCTAGTTTATCCAACCGGTTCTTTTGATATGTTTTGCAACTACACTTACAATAGCAGAAAGAATTACATTTTGTACAAGCTTTTCCGTCAACTTGATCTTCAGGTATTCTAAAACATTTTTCTTTGCAACAATAAGTTATAAGTGTTAGATTATTTCTTTTGGATGACATGTTGGTTGTAGCTTGTCTTAAACAGAACTGAGCCTCTCAACGTTAAAGTTTCGTATTTATGTAAAGTATTCGAATGAAACTATCGAATAAAATAATCGAATAATACTATCGATTAAAATAATCGAATAATATTATCGATTAAAAGTTCAAGGTCATCCGTTTGAATTTAAAAAAAAAATACAACATATCAGTATATAAAAACATATACTGATATGCAAAAATCAAGTTGTAAAGTAGCGAATTTCTTTCTTCCTCCGTTGTTGAATTTTTAGTCGAAACCAATTAATGATAACATTACTGCTTGCGCATCAGAACTAACAGTTGATGAAATTTCATTTACTTGTAGTAGGTAATTGTTTGGAAGTTGGTGTAGATGCAGAAGAAACAGTATTATCTTGAATCATAATTTTCCGGAGGATATACTAAAATTTGTTGTATAGGATCTGCATCAATAGTAAAACTTTGCGTTTCAATGCAAAGTCCATCTTTAATAAAAGAAACATATAAAACAGAACTCATGTTTATTTAGATGTTTACTCTGCTAGTTCTACTAGGAAACTGATGTGTCAGTAGTGGCGCTGCAACCTCCCTTGCAGCTCGGAACATCTTCCCCCCACCAACACCATGAGAGACTCCTCACAATATTTTGGATATCTAGTCGCAAACTGTTGCTCTTGTTGAGTGAACATGTCGGTATTAAACAATCGTTCTTAACTTTTGGTTTTAAAATATTTGCAATAAAATATCGTTTTAACACTTATTTAACTTTGTACAAGTTACAGTAATTTAAAGATGCTACTTTATTATATCACCTTGATACTTCTAAAAATATTTAGTTGCAGAAATGCGAAATGCGAAATAAATATAAAATTGGTTTCTGTGTTATAACTTTTACATTGTTAGTTAAATAACAAATGTTACCGAAGTTTTTTGTTCGCCTCATTATTCTGCATTATTAAAGTACCACACGATAGGGTTTGGAAACATATAAAATAAAATATATATTTTAATTTTTGCGTTATGGAAGGTTGTGGAAGTTATAACGCAAAAATTAAAATATATATATTTTACTTTATAAGTTTCCAAACCCTATTTTGTGAGTACTTAAATTATACAAAATTATAGGCAGAGTAGAATAGCTTAACATACCTCAACGTCCAACAGTTCAAATAATAGATGAATCCAGTACATGTTTCGAAGTAATAACTCCATTACAAAAGGGTTTAAAAAAACGTTCATCCGGGTCGGAGTCCTTGGTTTATGCGTAAAAAAAACACCCTGTACTTCTTTATTTTCTTTTACTTGCTAAATCAATGTAAAAATCATTGTAACATTAACGGAGGTAAAACATACATAGAAACCATACCACCATTCCGAAAAAATTAAAAATTCAAAATGAAACCGCCCAACGTGGGGCTCGAACCCACGACCCTGAGATTAAGAGTCTCATGCTCTACCGAGCTAGCCGGGCTGAACACCACTAGAGTGCTATTTTTAAATCGGCCACCGTCAGCCACTCGCCGCCGGACAGTGAAAGTGGTCAGACAGGCAAGACAAGCGTCTGAATCACTACAGTAGAACCCGTCCTATCCGGCCACCTCGGGACCGAGCCTTGGCCGAATAAACCAACCTACAATAATTATGACCATTTGCACCAAATTAATCTTACACAACTGATAAATAAAGTCTTAAGTAGTGTAAAATACTCGTCTTTAGGGTTATTAACACACTTTGTAAAACCAATAGAAAATTATTTACTGTAAAACAAAATTAAATAACAGAATAATAGTTCACAAAAATATTCGCTGCAGTACAGTACTGTAGGCTTCATTGTAGTTGTGGTACATTATAAACAAAGAAAACTCATAATGATGTTAAATAAAGATGAATGTAAAAAATCTCATACAATAAGCCGGCTTTAAAGATTATTAGGCCTTAAAAAGTCAATAATTTTTCAGCTTACTGTTTACTATCTCAACTAACTAAGTTATTTTCATAAAAATATAATGTAAACAGATGTACCGTGAGAGCATTCAAATCGCGACGAGTTATCGCGTGCGTCTACACGTACATAAGCCGTGGGAAATATATTTTAGTATTTACTTCCAGGAAGCGGCCGGATAAACCGAGGTCGGATATGAGGGGTTCTACTGTAATGTCTAAATCGCGTTTACCACCACTGACAAGCCTATGTAAAAGACTAGTGCAGTGTTTACTCATTTACGGAACTGCTCCTTATAAAACAAAGTTAAATTAATGCATATGATGTATTTTTGAGGTAAGCATAAAATTGTCCAAGATATGTTAACCTTTTTGATCTTTTTTTAGTGTGTGAATACGAAGCTTTCAGCTTAAACCATGTCAAATACTCGTCTTTAGGGTTATTAACACACTTTGTAAAACCAATAGAAAATTATTTACTGTAAAACAAAATTAAATAACGGAATAATAGTTCACAAAAATATTCGCTGCAGTACAGTACTGTAGGCTTCATTGTAGTTGTGGTACATTATAAACAAAGAAAACTCATAATGATGTTAAATAAAGATGAATGTAAAAAATCTCATACAATAAGTCGGCTTTAAAGATTATTAGGCTTTAAAAAGTCAATAATTTTCAGCTTACTGTTTACTATCTCAACTAACTAAGTTATTTTCATAAAAATATAATGTAAACAGATGTACCGTGAGAGCATTCAAATCGCGTGCGTCTACACGTACATAAGCCGTGGGAAATATATTTTAGTATTTACTTCCAGGAAGCGGCCGGATAAACCGAGGTCGGATATGAGGGGTTCTACTGTAATGTCTAAATCGCGTTTACCACCACTGACAAGCCTATGTAAAAACTAGTGCAGTGTTTACTCATTTACGGAACTGCTTCTTATAAAACAAAAGTTAAATTAATGCATATGATGTATTTTTGAGGTAAGCATAAAATTGTCCAAGATATGTTAACCTTTTTGATCTTTTTTTTTTTTAGTGTTTGAATACGAAGCTTTCAGCTTAAACCATGTCAAATCCTACTTCTTATACTTTACACTAACAGTGTGTAAACAAAAAAAGATAACAGAGTAAATGTTTCATCTCCCACTACCAAACGTAACCGAACACAAGAATTTGATCTTTGACACAACTGACATGCACTATAGTGACTCCAACGCGTTCACGCTGCGGTAAAGGCGGCCAAGAGAGGAGCGCTCGAGCCTCGGACTCGCACTGAATAAATTCTCTTGTTCTAATTCCCCATTCTGTGATGAGTCTGACACACGGATATGACGACATCCACGGAGGTGTGAATGGGATTGGGAAATACCGACACCGGTGTAAACACTTTTGAACTTATGGTACCTGATCCTAGTGCGTCCTTCATTTTTTTAATCGTTTTTAACCCCTTGACGCTCAAAGAGATACGAAAACTTTAATAAAAATGGATGGTAGTACAAAAGCATCACTAATTTACATTCAATAAACACATTCACTTGCAAAATTGGAACTGATTGTTTTTTGAAAAAGCTTTTAGGTAGCCGACATATTTTTTGGAAATGTTGTATTTTTATAGTTTTATGATATACCATCAGTATTAGTGAGATGATATATGAAATACCAATACTGTTATTTGTTAACACGTTATTGATTATTTTTTTAACAAATTATCACTATTAATAAGGGTTTGACATAATACAGTGTGTTTTATAATAACATAAAAAGAATGGGCTGGGCTGTGGAATGAGTTTAGATGTATAGAGTTGTTACAGCAGGTGTATTATCCAGTACAAAATGTTTGGATTATACACAAGAATCAGTAATGTAACCTAACTACTGTAAAGTACTAATGCAACTAAGTAAAGTACCAATGTATAGTGATTCGTGTTCGTGTTATTGAAATCACTTTTTGGCTAAGAAAAATTAAAAATGGGACCCTGATCAACAGATCGCGTGAACAAAAGCGCCTAAGAGCAAAACATTTTGAAATTACTTTTTGGCTAAGAAAAATTAAAAATGGGACCCCGATCAACAGATCGCGTGAACAAAAGCGCCCAAGAGCAAAACATTTATCTATTGTTTTTCTTTGCTAAAACTACATTAATAACCTACCAAATCAACTGTATTTCAACATTTCTGTCATCCATTATTCATCATCCATTTGAATAAAAATTTAATAAATATACTAAAAATAACGTTATTTATCAGCTGTGAATCTGTAAAATGTAAACCATTTACGTGTTGCGCATATTTATTTGGATACACAATCGTTTGGGGAACCTGCTTGTCGCTCCTCTCCTCTGTTCGCCTGATACAATTGTCGTCTCTGCCTTAGTTTAACTTGAAATATTATGAGTTTTTTTTTACACAATATAATTAATTTATAGCGTCACCGTAGATTTACTTTATTTTAAATACATGCTTTATCACTTTAATTTAAAAGTCCGCAACTGGAAAAAAATGTAATACTAATGTGAAATACAGAGTTAAAGAAAAACTACTTTTAATATTAAAGTGAGTAATTTGTAAAAGTAATCATGTTGCATTAAAAACCTTTAAAACAACCTTTGGTCCAATGTTTAACAATTAATCAATTTATTTAATTTCTAATCCTTAACACTTGTAGAGTTTCATTGAAACGACGCATCCCCGCAATTTGAGTACCCGCATGATGGGTTTAGAGGAATTTTGCCCATTATAGAAGTTATAACACGAAAACTAAAAAGTATTTTCCAACATTTTATAAGTTTCCAAGCCTTATTTTGTGAGTACTCAAATCATTCAAAATGATGAGACAACCAAAACGTTTGGTCCAAGGCAACCAGTTGGCAATACAGGTGCTCCGACAGGTGATCAACCAGCTGCCGCACCAGCTGCCGTGACCTCGAGTCGAGTTGGGGTCCGGCGTCTGTGCTAGTGCTCCGGCATCAGTTGCTCGCTAGACAGTGAGGTGGTAAGATGTTCAGAAGGCGCCCCTGAACATTTTATCATTTTTGCTGTTTGGTGAAAATATCTTGGTGTTATTTGTATAATAACATCTTGACGTAGGACTGATTAATTTTAAGGCATGGTAGTTGTTTGTGCTTGTAGATACCCTAGGGTTTGTAGTTTGTTTTTAATTTGCTGGTTTGGTAGTTAGTATTATTTTTAAAATCTTTCTTTTACTTACAATATATTTCTGCCTGAAATGTTTAAATTTAAAGTAATATTTTTGTTTTTAAGAATGTTATATGATATGTTTTTAATACCTTTCTATTCCAATTTCCTTTTTCCAACAAGCTTGTTGAGGGCATTCCCTCTCTTGTCTTGTACTCCTTTTTAGTTAGGGACACCTTTCAATTCCAATTTCCTTTCCTTTTTTCCTTCCATCTTTTGCACGGTAAAACCAATAATGGTAAAACCGGCTACCGCTTTTGTAGTGATTACGCTCACCAAAGCGGGTCACTTACAACCTCTATACGTGCCGGATGGGTAGTTAGCCTACCTCCGGAGTTTCGCTAAACATCAGATGTTCTGCGTCGCTAATGGCGAGACACTGGCTCCTTTAGTGTTAGGAAATAAAAAACATATTTGTATAACATTTTTCCTAAATTTAATTAAGCAACTTGCTATTTCAAAATAACATTTTTTGTTTTAGCTTAGCGTTGTGCGCTTATGGTGAGGTGTGTGAGTTCGCTTACGTGATGATCACACTGTAATCATGATGTGCAGCGCTGGGCTGTTTAGTTGTTTTAGCTTAGCGTTGTGCGCTTATGGTGAGGTGTGTGAGTTCGCTTACGTGATGATCACACTGTAATCATGATGTGCAGCGCTGGGCTGTCTAGCTATTTTTTAACTTAAACTTTAGGCAGATTGTATTGTAAATTAGCTTTTCTTCTTTTAGGTTTCCGGGGGTGTACGGTTCTGTCAAACCGTACACCCCCATTTTCTTTTTAATTATCGAATGACCTTGACCTAGTTATTTTCAAGGTCAACAAAAGACTTAGCGAAAATTTCTAAGTCTCAAGGTCATTTTGTAAAAGTTTAAATGACTTTGAAACTTTAGTTTTTGCATTATAACTTTTATATCATTGGATTTTTTGACTTGTCGTTTTAACAAAAGCATAATTTTTATGATTAAGAATTAAACTAATATACCCTGATTATCAAACTAATATACCCTGATTATCGAAAGAAGGTGAGCGGTGCGGCAGTAAAAAACATTCTTATTCATAACGCTGTAGAAACGTAAAAAAACGCTGTTAAAAATTTGCAGTCCACTTTATTCCAATGACCAGTTTATTACCTTATCAGCACTGTTTTCAAATAATTTTTAACGTACATCGTTTAGTTTACACTGTGAGTTATATTACTAAAAACATGATTTACGAATTAAAAAAGTTAATTCTTTGTGTTTGATTTATTATAACTCTGCTTAGAAGCATCGTAATTAACTGGCCATCGGAAAAAAGTCGACTGCAAATTTTTAACAGCGTTTGTTACGTTTCTACAGCGTTTTAAATAGGAATGATTTTACTGCCGCGCCGCTCACCTTTTTTTCGATAATCAGGGTATAGCTCTGTTATTTATATGGCATTAAGTGAACAAAGTTTAATACTGCATTAGATCGCTGTGTCACCGTTTATAAACTTAACAGTGCAATTTTATCATTTAGGATAATAAAATAGTGCTAGTTATATTTTAATATATATGCTGGAAAGGAATATACCATTCAAATTGAGTTGATTTAGAAAAAGTGTAACTGAAGCTAAAAAGCAGTTGCATAGTACGACAGTAAAAAAATACTATAACATTTGGTAAAACGATTGAGTCTAAAATGGTTGACCCAGTTTATATTAATTAATAAACATGTTATCTCTTGATGTTACTTTTAAGGATTACCAACATCAAAATGTAGCCTATATATCAGGAGTGGAGGATAAGACAGGCGTTCTCACACTGTACTCGCTTAAAACTGGTCTTCAGTCTTCAACCGCGTATTTTTTTTTAATTCTCTTTCTTGCTGTTATTTAAAGTCAAAATCAAAAAACGTTTATTTAATCAAAAACGTTTATTTATTCATCATCAATTTGTACATTACAATATTACATCAAATTAAAAAAAATAATTACACTGATTCAAATTTCAATAACAGAGTAAATTTATTTTTAAAGATGAATAAATATAGGGGTCTTCTAGGCTTAATGCCAGTTTTTTGAGGCTTCCTTCTCTTAAAAAATAAACTAAAACAAAGGCTGGTAAGGCTGTTGGTTAACCTAAAACAATAAAATTTTAATATTAAATCTAAAAAACAATTGACTAAATACATGAGACTACAACAAAATAACGTGTAAAACTATGCAGCATATAGCAATAAATTACGACAAAAAAGTACGATACAACCATAAGAATGATAAAAAACATTAAATACGGTAAAACAATAGTTATTAAAAATACAACTTCTTATGTCTAGATAGTAACTTGAAATAAAAATTACACATTCTCAACTGTACCTAACCATGTTTTCAAACCGTTAATGTACTGAGCGATAGTATTCTTTTTAGTAATACATTTTATAGTTGCATTAAACATTCTTGGAGCATTAAAGCTGTAAAAAATTCCTAAAAATTGTATTTTTCATTTCTGGCAAAGTCTTTATCATTGTAAAATCTAATGTAAAATAATCTTAAATTCTTTAATACATAACTATGTCTTAATGTCAGTATTCCTAATTTACAAAATAAATTCCAAGTATGATCTGTTCTTTTTTTAATATAATTCTGATGAGAGTTTTCTGTAAGGTCACAATAGGTTGAAGGGATGAGATATTAAAAATAAAATTAAAGCAAATAGAGTGTAACTAATTTTTTTTTTGTGTAAATCTTTCATATTGATTTTCGATATTTGAGCTAAAGTATCAGGCGAGCAGAAGTAGCAGGAGGTAATTGGCAGCGTGATATGGTCGCTAGAGCGCGTTTGTCAAACTGGTTCCGGGCGAGTGAAGTTTTATTTTTTATTGCACGTTCATCGGCTGGCGAACTGCTCCGCAACCTGTAAACAAAAGTCCTGTAAATTAATATTGTTTCTGACGTTTAACTTTATATTAGTTAAACATTAACAGGTTATATGTTCGTATAACGTTATCCGATGTTTTAGCCATGTCCATAGCGTTTAACTAAATGGTCTCTTATATTTACGCTGTTTTTTCAACTTTTACTCATTTTGAAACTTATCGTTTAACAACATAAAGCCTTTAGCAGTATTACTTTTATTTTTTGCATAAAATACATAACAAAACTGTTGTTTGTAGCGTTGAATGAAGTGGTGTTAAAATTGTTGTTTGGTAAACAATATTATATGTTTTTTTCAGTAATAGTTTCCCATGACGTTAAACGCTATTTCAATGGTTATTTATGGTGTATGACGTTTCATAAGATTATATATATATATACTTACTCATATCGGTTATTCTTCTTGAGGTTCAATGTAATAATGTCCTTAGCAAAACAAACGGATTTTAAGCGTTTATTTAAAAAGGGTTGGTCTTAGCGCTTCTCATAATGTCTTAAGTTAAAACTGGTTTTATGTTAATTAATACTTTAGTCCTAACGAAAACAGTTAAATTGTATAGCATTCAACAAGAATCATGTTATTATTAATAAATGTTGCTGATGTCATTTCACGTATTTTGTAATGATGACTGTTTTTTTATGTTTAACTTGATTTTTTAGCTAAAAACCCTAGCGTTTTATGTGGTTGTCTTTAGCAATAAACTTAGAATTCAGTGATCTGGTGTATATATAGTGACACAAATTGGCACTTTACATAGAGGTTGCGGTGCAAACACACCGCTTGGCACTCAACGTGTTAACTTACAAGGTTTTTTTAATACTGGAAATTTAAATGATTAAAGTTAACTCTATTCAACCTACTTTAAACTAAGAGGAGACTGAAATTTGTTTATTTACAATAATAACCTGAATATATCAATCAGCAGTTGGTTTAAAATATACATTGTGATAACATGGTCGTTTTAGCGAATTTCCCCTATAGGAAAGAAGCTATTACCGTAGGTCTCATGGTAAGACCTAAGCCCGAGACCATGATAACTTTTCGTTTTTAGGGCCACAAAAGCAAAAAACACCATTCGTTCGAATTATTATATATCTATCTATATGTCAGCATGATAGCGGCCGAAAATATGGTCAGATCTTAATGAAATTTGGAACAGATATGTAAAGTAGTAATCGATTGGACGAGTTCGTGAACCAGCCCAATCGGACCACCGGAAGGGGGATAAACCGCAAAAAAATGGGTTTTTTGTCGGTGAAAGGATATTGAATTTCACACAATGATAGGGCCAGCAGCGGTTAGCACTAAACAAAATAGAGCGTATCATTGGACAATGGTGGCATGTTAGCACATGGTTCAGGCTTGTTTGGTAACTACCTACTTATGAATGGGTACTGATGTAATGAACTTTGCAAAATACACGTTAGCAAATTGATAACATTAAACGATAAAAAATAGTGTGATATATGTTTGTTTATTTTGTCGTTTCTAAAAGCCAAACTATAATACTACGCACCAGAGTGTTTGTTTAACGAATAAATAATTTTAATATCTCAAAGAAGACCAAATCTTTTTCTGCCCTGAAACAAAAATTGCTGCTATGTGAGCCCAACGCCATTGCCCCAATTCAAAGTTAGTAAGAAGAATTATGGCTTCCTCTGGGTTAATACTGTGACATAATCTACGCGGGAAAAAATAATTACTTGAGTAATAATCTGCCGGTAATTATCATTACACTAGGCTCGAGTTCATTAACTCTGATCGTCGTAATGCTCTACACATTACAATACAGTTAGATGGTTTATTCTTACAAGTAGGAATTTTATTTTAATCAATAAACAATATTATATGTTTTTTTAGTAATAGTTTCCCATGACGTTAAACGCTATTTCAATGGTTATTTATGGTGTATGACGTTTCATAAGATTATATATATATACTTACTCATATCAGTTATTCTTCTTGAGGTTCAATGTAATAATGTCCTTAGCAAAACAAACGGATTTTAAGCGTTTATTTAAAAAGGGTTGGTCTTAGCGCTTCTCATAATGTCTTAAGTTAAAACTGGTTTTATGTTAATTAATACTTTAGTCCTAACGAAAACAGTTAAATTGTATAGCATTCAACAAGAATCATGTTATTATTAATAAATGTTGCTGATGTCATTTCACGTATTTTGTAATGATGACTGTTTTTTTTATGTTTAACTTGATTTTTTAGCTAAAAATCCTAGCGTTTTATGTGGTTGTCTTTAGCAATAAACTTAGAATTCAGTGATCTGGTGTATATATAGTGACACAAATTGGCACTTTACATAGAGGTTGCGGTGCAAACACACCGCTTGGCACTCAACGTGTTAACTCTATTCAACCTACTTTAAACTAAGAGGAGACTGAAATTTGTTTATTTACAATAATAACCTGAATATATCAATCAGCAGTTGGTTTAAAATATACATTGTGATAACATGGTCGTTTTAGCGAATTTCCCCTATAGGAAAGAAGCTATTACCGTAGGTCTCATGGTAAGACCTAAGCCCGAGACCATGATAAATTTTCGTTTTTAGGGCTACAAAAGCAAAAAACACCATTCGTTCGAATTATTATATATCTATCTATATGTCAGCATGATAGCGGCCGAAAATATGGTCAAATCGTAATGAAATTTTGGAACAGACATTTCACACAATGATAGGGCCAGCAGCGGTTAGCACTAAAAAAAAATAGAGCGTATCATTGGACAATGGTGGCATGTTAGCACATGGTTCAGGCTTGTTTGGTAACTACCTACTTATGAATGGGTACTGATGTAATGAACTTTGCAAATACACGTTAGCAAATTGATAACATTAAACAATAAAAAAATAGTGTGATATATGTTTGTTTATTTTATCGTTTCTAAAAGCCAAACTATAATACTACGCACCAGAGTGTTTGTTTAACGGATAAATAATTTTAATATCTCAAAGAAGACCAAATCTTTTTCTGCCCTGAAACAAAAATTGCTGCTATGTGAGCCCAACGCCATTGCCCCAATTCAAAGTTAGTAAGAAGAATTATGGCTTCCTTTGGGTTAATACTGTGACATAATCTACGCGGGAAAAAAATAATTACTTGAGTAATAACCTGCCGGTAATTATCATTACACTAGGCTCGAGTTATACACTTGGCGCATTATATCTTGACATTTGGGAACCCTTTACACCTGAAGCAATCGGAGTGGAGTGAAATTCATCAGGAGCCCACAGCTGATACACAAAGCTGTACTAGCCTGACGTGTTAGCATTTTCCAACAGCTGTCAGTGAACATCTTAATTGTCATTCGTAAACAAAATACAGTTGATGTTTGTTGAAATTTGTTTTTATATTGTTTGTTGTCAAAGATAATTGACAATAAACAATATCTGACAGCTCCAGCAATGGACTAGGCCAAGGGTCAAGATATAATGCGTCAAGTGTACAAAAACTATCTTTAACATCAAAACAAGTAAACAAAAACATACACCATCAGCTGTCATCATAACATTTGAATTAAATTATTTGTTTGACTATAGATTACTTCAATCTTCCAACAATAAGGGTTCAATTTTGTTTTAGCTTTTTTAAAGTTTTGAATTTACTTTTTCAGTGGATGAAATTTTTACGATTAATCATAAACTTTAAGTGGCTTGCAGTTCTATATAATAATATATCAATTAAATATTTATTTAATATTAATTTAATGCAATGTTTTTTCCCACAAGATAGTTTATTAATCACTTTTTTAATCGTCTCTTAGAAACAAAAATAACGAGAGGTAGCAATAGCCAAAAAACATGATGAGAGTTTTTCACTTGACTATTTGTTAAATATTGACATAAGATATATATTTAACTTAAGATATAGGAAAAAATTTTGGTAAAGCTGTGTTTACCAAAATTAAGAGTTTTGAATCAAGACTGAAAAATGTTAAGCACTTTAGAAAATACAGTTTATTACGTTAACATCGATACATTTCACAAAAATTGCAACCATTTTGAAACGGATTGAGACAATTAAGTTCTTTTTTTTACGTAAAACATTTCTTGTGGCCATATCTTTGCAATATCACACTATTTCTTTTACATTGAATTAAGAACATTTTGAGATTTAAAGCAGTGACTTTTATATCTGGAATTCACTCTACATTATTTAGATCATTGTGAAAATGTATTTAATGCATTCTTCATTTGCGAGTGTGGGGAAGAATTAAATTCAACCTTTATATAGGTTACACCGTCTCCCATTATATTTCGTGCAATTGTGGTCTGTCTCATCCTGTAAAAAATATATATTAAAAAAATTGATTAATCTAAATTTGAGTTTAATTTTTTGATACCGGCCGGTATAAATATCGTTTTACTTTACACAGACGGAAAAAATAGTTGTTTCCGGTCCTCCATCTCGGAGGAGATGGAGGAGATTGTGTCTGCAGGTAGCGCAGCTGCAGCGCGGCCGGGCTCTCGCTGATGACGTCAGAGGCCGCCTTGAGCGCGCGCGAGGCGTTCTCCTCGCCCTCGGCCGCGATCACCTTGGCCCGCGGAGTGGGCGATAGCCGCCTCCGCCTCCGCTGCCATCGCGAAAAAGTGCACTTCTTTGCAGTTTTTAATGTATTAATTTTTGTGTAACCCCCCATCATAATGAAGTTTTGTTTTAATATTCGAATATCCCGTTTTTTTCAATTGTTTATTTGAATTTTAATACTATACACAAAAAATGATCGTTGATGAACTATTCTAATTGGTTTTAGTGCCGTGTATTTGTTTACGGAATGACAACGAAATGTAACAAATTCTGTCACATTGTAGCCAGGAGTAATAAATAACATAATCAAAAACCAAACTTAATTTAATATATTCTGGGTGAAAATTTGACTTGTATGCATCACTAGTGTGTACTTTTAATTGTGCACATCCCCTTTTCTACTGTTGTTCATATAAGTTAAGCGTTAAAAATATTATGGTAATAATAAAATAAATACTATGCAACATTTCAGCTAGACTTAATAATATTTTCTGGATTAAATTTGACCAGTAGACATCTGTAGTTTGTACCATTAACTATGCACATCCTTTTTTCTATGATCACTGTTTTATTCAAAGAAGGTTTGCGTGAGAAGTATCCCCCTAAAAACAAGTTTTGAGGCCATCTGTACGCACGGCCTGCCGGGCATTCGTAAGCGGCACGACGTGGCAACGCCGCGCGACTGCATTCCTTTATAATGTCCACTCGCCAGCAGTGTTTCCACTTTAAGGGATTTTATCCCTTTTCAGGGAAATATCAGGTTCTTGAGGGATAAGAGCGGATTTAGGGATTTCTAGGGATGATTTAAGAAGTAAATTAAATAACATTTTTGAATAGACAAAACATAATTTAGCCTCACTATATGTTATTTATTTGTAACATTTTACAATAGTGTTCACAAATTGTGTAATATTTTACAACGGTGTTCTCAATTTGTTGAAGTAATTTTACTTGAAAATGTCATCAAACTACTTTTGTGTTCTTAGCCAGTTGTTGTACCTCTTGTATTACTTATGTTTTAATTTAAATTATTAATCAAGTCGTCCCTGTTTTCAAGAAAAAAACATTTTAACACTCACTTCCCTTTACAAACTGCAGTCAGGTTGTTTATTCGCACTAATAAATTTAAAATTTCAGCTACAAATGAAATTTTGTTATTTACTAACATTCTATGATCCTCAGATTAACTTAAACTATGTATTTTTATATGTTGAATTCTCTATTCAGGTAAAACACTCTTATTTATTTCCACAGGGATAAAAAGGGTTTTTTCAGGAGCGCAGTGTTGAGGGATAACAAGGGAATTTTTGGGCGCTCATGCAGGGATTTTATATTTTACTCTGTGGAAACACTGCTCGCCAGCCGAGATACGTTCAGCAGACTTTTTCCTTCGCGACAAATGACATTAAACCAGTGCGGATCGTTTAATTTAACATGCGGTATTTTTATGTTTTGTGTGAATGTACTGTGTTCTGTACTTTTATGTGCAATTTTATCCGTAATCAGTTGATAATTGAAACATCGGATTGTGATATTTGTATCTTTAAACACTGCACGACTGAAATAGAGGTGCGAGGCCGGACAGTATGTGAGTTGGTTAGAATTATTAAGAGTATTGATACGATATATTGAACTGACGTATCACAGCGTATCTTAAATATACAAATAGTTTCTTTATAGGCGCTAAATGCGTATAAAAAAGGTTTTTTTAAAAAATAAAAGGGTTAATATTAAAATTTCGTTCCAAAACTATAGTGATTAACAAAAATATAAATATTTAAGACTTACAATCTGAATTAGACGAGGAAATGTACATGACCTCTTCTGCCGATGTAGTGCTTGTTGTGCAAAACAACATATGTTAATCCAACATAGCGAGATTTGACATGTTTTTTGCAATCAGTTGATAATTGAAACATCGGATTGTGATATTTGTATCTTTAAACACTGCACGACTGAAATAGAGGTGCGAGGCCAGACAGTATGTGAGTGGGTTAGAATTATTGGGAGTATTGATGTGATATAATTAACTGACGTATCGCACCATATCACAGCATATCGTGTGTATCTTAAATATACAAATAGTACAAATTATTAAAAAGTATATTTACATTTTTTTTTATATGTGTATTTTCATTCCGAAAAAAATACATGTAACTTATAATAAAAGTAATCTACAATTTGACACCGCAATACTATTGCATTATTCAAATTTTTACCCAATTATATTGAGTAGCCGGGCAGTTTTGTTCACCTTGGAAACGTTGGGTCATAGAATCAGTAAGTGTCTGTTCGTTGACGGCATACAAGAACTCGTACTTGAGCGGTGTGAACAACTCAGGCGAGTAGGGCTTGTGGCCGTCATACTGCGTTGACACGACAACAAAGGGCCATAATCTAGAAAAAAAATCATTAATATGTAACGTGCGGAATTAGAAAAAGTATAATTATCCTATACTCTTATATGAGCAATGTTATCGTCCGGCCGTGCGTGCTTGCTTGTATGCTTGCTTGTATGCTTGCTTGTATGCTTGCACATTTATCTCAAAAACGGCTCCGAGGATTTCTTTCAAAGTCTAAAAATAAGTAATTTATGACTCAAAAACGTCTTTTACGCAGATTACTTGGCCAGAGAAAATCTAATAACGTAATAAATCGAATTTTAAAGTTGTAAAATTTTAACATTGGCCTTATGGGTTGCCGTGATAGCAACGAAAATAAACAAGGAAAGTGTAAACAAATGAAGTAATGATAACAGCTGTTTGGAATCTACAGCTATCAAGGGAAAATACAGCAAGTGGGATGAAGAGTCCATGGAGCAATAAAAAAGGTTTATATTGATACATTTTATGACATTGAGATATTTTATAGTAACTGGATGAACTGGTAAACATGAAATAACACCGAGCAAGGCTCGGTCCACCAGGTACTGTAATATTAACAAATAAATTCCTGAAACCTGTTTTGAGAAAAAAATTTGATTCTATTAACAATTTTAATTTTTGTTCGCATTTTGGTTTATTTACAACCAACCCAAACTCTAGTTTTACTGAAAAAAACTATTTTAGATTAGTGGACACCGCAATAAAAATGCATTATTCAAATTTTTACCTAATATATTTGATTTTATTTTTGTTTAATTACATGTATAAAAAAGGGTTAATACTTACTAATCTGAATCAGACGAGGAAATGTACATGATTTCTTCTGCTGTATGTAATGCTTGTCGCGGTCTCCCTGTTAGGTACAAAATATAACGGTTAATTATTATGATAAAACATCAATAATTAGTATTTCGCTAGTTTATAATGCGACTGTTTCATTTTTATTTTAATAGTTTTAAGTTATTGCAAAACTTTTGGGATATTTTTTGAGTACAGTAGAACCCTGGAAGAAATTAAACTTTGTATAAGTGGGATAGTTTATATATATATTTTTAATTACATTCATAAGATGGTAATTACAGACCTTTTAAACCGTATGTTGTGCTCATTTAATGTTCGTAAGTGAATTACATAACCTCACATTAATACCCCCGTTGCAGCAGACTTGCATACTCAGCGAATTTCAAATGCAAAACAACATATGTTAATCCAACATAACGAGATTTGACATGTTTTTTTTGCAAGCTCCATAAGAATAACATGGGGAATGAGTATGCAGGTTTGCTGCTACACTTTTAATATCTCGGTAACCAATGGAGCAGTGATTCAAAATATTAAATTGTTTGTTTTTTTGAGCTGAATTCAATAGTGCCAACAAAAATTTGATAAATTTCATTTCTTTATGTGAAAAACTCAAAAAACCCATTTTTTCGAAGGTTTACCCCCCTTTACTCCCACCTCCGCTGGTCCGATCGGGGCTGGTTCATGAACTTGTCCGAGTGATTACCACTTTACACGTCTGTACCAAATTTCATTAAGATCGGACCATATTTACGGCCGCTATCGTGTTAACAGACATATATAGATATATAGATATATAGATATATATGTATACAAAAATTTGAACGAATGTTATTTTTTTGCTTATGGGGACCCTAAAATGAAAAGTTAATATGGACTCGGACTTCTCTGAGTCGTTTTTATTTTTTTTCAGTTAAACTTATCAATCAGCAGTTGATTCATAGTACATATTTAGCCCACTCACTGTGTAACGGTATTTTTAGCAAAAAAACTCAAAATCATTAGCAGCAGACACTCGTGTTTAATTACAATGTCGCTTGCACTAACAGTTAATTAAGATTGTATATAAATGTTATTAGTGTTTTATTAATTTAATAACTTATATTTAAATTTAAAATTACTAAATAGTATTCAAAAAAATCGACATACACTTTTAAACCATTTAAAATTATAAAACTTATATCATAAAATATAACAATTATTTATTATACAATTACATACTAAATTTTATTAAATCGGTTTGTACACAACATTACGCAACATACTACATTTTTCACTTAACTAAAATTATATTAATGATTTTTTTAAGCCAAAATTTAATTATTGCATATATATGTATATTTTCAAACATACAATTTTTTTAACATTTTAAATTCTATAACTTTTAAATTATTATAAACATGCAAGTAATGTTATTTTGTTAATATAAAAAATTAACTCACCGTCAAATGGTTCCGTTTGAGTGGAGGAGTTTTGTGTTTGTATGTAAGTCTGGGTAAAAGAGTGACAAAAATGTCGTAAAGTCTGTAATAAAAATGGTTCTGTTGTTTGTGATTCGGTCTGTGTCGTTTGTGTCGTCTGTGCTGTGATTAGTCGTGTCGTCTGTAATCGTGATGTGGATGACGTCTGTGGTCGTGACGTGTGTGGCTGTATTGTTGTGGATGACGTCTGTAATCGTGAAGTGGATGGCGTCTGTAATCGTGACGTGTGTGGCTGTATTGTTGTGGATGACGTCTGTAATCGTGAAGTGGATGGCTGTATTATTGTGGATGACGTCTTTGGTCGTGACGTCTGTGGCTGTATTGTCGTGGATGATTGTCGTGACGTGGATGGTAATGTAATGTAATGTACCTCGAAAGCATGTCTGCTTAATTTGTCTTTTGTATGAAATGAACGATCACATAAGTAACAAGTAAATGGTCTGTGGTTGTAATGAACATGTCTAATATGTCGGTATAAGTGTTCCTTGCGTTTAAACAACTTTTTGCAATAACGGCACTCGTGAGACATGACGGTAAAACTAACTATGAGCTCAACGACAGCAGACTGACTGACCAAGAGTTAATCGTTTATATATAAACGTTGCCAAAACCTTCACTACCAAAAAAGGCTTGCCGCACTCTAACAGGGCCGCACAAGGTTAACAGATGGATGAATTCTGTTATTTCAATCTACTGGTTATGTTTCAAAAACAACGACTTATAACGTTTATAATTTACTATTAATTTTCTTTTTGAATTCCGTCGACAAACAATGTTTTTATAAAACATACTAGAAGAACCCGTGGCTTCGCTCACGATTAAAATTATACATACACTATCACCCATGAATTATATAGTCTTGCTTTCCCATTTATTTTTCTTATTGTAAAATCTGATGTATGTAATGTATCTACTTCTTTGAACATATCAAATGTACTTCCATAAAGCAAAAGTTTTTAGAAATTCGCTCTTAGTACGAAGGTCTGCTACGACGGGGGTATTATATTCCTGCATAAACTGCCTGTACATAAAAAAATGTGACCATATCCAACGCCCCACCGACAAAGCCCCAAATGGTGTTGCTGCCCTGGGTAGGCTCATGCCCAATATCGGTGGTCCTTCCTCTTGCAAGTGCGTTTTGCTTGTGTCGGCTGTCCAGTCGATCGTGCTATCAGGTGAAGAGGATTGCGCTCACACACTCAAGAGGCCAATTTACAGAGACGAACGCCGAGAAGCATTTAATGGTCGTTTCCACGGTACCTGAGCTTGCCCTGATGATGATCATGGGGCATAATATAAGGAACGGCACCCTTGCTTTTTCGACGACACTTTGAATCTGCTCGCATATGTTACCCTTAATTAAAACTTTATTATGCACCCCCGTCGCAGCAGACCTGCTTATTAGAAATCCTATTTATTTCCTTTATGAAGGCATACGTGTTAGAGAAATCAAAGAAGTTAGCTTGAAATTTTATTCACTGTAAAAGATCATTTTCTTAAGGTTTTAGGGTCTACCTCGAACAAAAAAATTACAATGCCACTCCAGCAATTATTAAAAAGTGCTGTCTTACGTTTTTAGACTCTATATTGAGCAAAACGTTTGAATGAGCCGTCCCGGCAATTTTTTTAAAGTGTTGTAGGTAAAATTAATTCTTTACAGTAGCACACTCTTCCTCTTTAAATAGCAGTTAGTTGTCATAAAAAAAGTCCTTCAAGTATAAGTGATCAGTGATCACTGGAGTCCTTCAGTAATCAGTTATTTATTTTATGTTATACTACATATTATCAGCATTTTATATAGTGTATTGCACTTTGAAAAAATGCAAAAGTCTACTTCATTGACCACCTGGCACCAAGTAACAAATCTTCATTTTAACAAAAATACAGTTAAATAGCAGAAAGAAATACCATTATAATTTACATCACCTGTTTTAAATTTTACTTTCATATGTTTTGTTAGTAAACAAATCTAACTCAAATTATTTCAAAATCCTTGAAATGGGTACCTTTAAGACGGTCCCAGGGCTAAGCCCTGAAAGTTATCACGAAATTGAAGGTGTATAAACCTACTCCATGAAATTCTACATGTATGTATCAAGTTTCGTGGCCATCGGTTCAGCGGTTTTTGTGTTTATCCCTGCCAAATATATACCAACATCCTCTTTTATACTTATAGATATGAGCAAAATTTTTAAATAATGTAAAAAAATCGGGAGTTTTTTTTCATTATTTAATCTACATTGCTAGAACGTTAATTTAATAAAGTCGTCTAAATATCTAAAGTAAATGCACCCTAAAAGTGCAATTAAAGGGTTACCCACACGATAGCTACCGCTTACAAACTAAACAACAATGCAATCAAGTTTTAACAAAATTGCTCTTAACCCTATTGTGCAGGTATTTAACTTTTTTTTATAAAACTAACGAGGGATACCTACACATATGACAGGTCTTAAAATAGGATGTTGCAGGTTGCATTTTGAAAAAATGAAGGAGGCAACCTGTGTATAAAAAATTTAAAAGATCATATCTTTAAAACGGTATAAGCTATTGAAGTGAAATTCGGTATATAGACACACATAAGCTGACGCTAAAAAAATTAAAATACCTAACATGTGTTATGCGGTAAGCATTCGAAAAGATAAAGGGTTGTATTTTAAAAATTTTATATTACGGGAGGTAATTGCCAGATATAAACCAAACTTAGTATATTAGTATGTAACAGCTTATCCTACATATTAAAGCGTGCGCTGCAGGTTGCATTACACAAATAAAGGAGCTAAAATATATATATATAATTTTATATCTTGAAAAATAATTAATGGATATCAACTAAACTTAATATGGGTACATGTAACATTAATTTAACTGAGACTTAAAATTTTGAACGTTTAATACTAGTGTAAAAGTGGTGGGATTAACGGTATAAAAGTTATAACATCGAAAAAAACTTAAAAAATATGTTTGCAAACTCTATTAAGTGAGTATTCAAAATCATGGAATAAAAACACAAACAAAAAAAGTTCAAAAATATTTTTTCAATAAAAGCAACGGTTTAAATGTTATTACACAAAAACTGACAAATTTTATTTTTTACATAATCACTGAACCAGATTTCAACTCCTGGCGACATAGCACGCTTCCGCTTGGAATCGGTTGGTAATACAAGTTGTTGGCCTTGTTGCGTTAGGCAACTTTCAATTCCTACCGACCTCGCTCACTTCCGCTTAGAACCAGTTCGCAATACAACTCCTTAATTGTTTACACACTCAACAACTTTTTAAACCAAGGACTCCGACCCGGATGAACGTTTTTTTAAACCCTTTTGTAATGGAGTTATTACTTCGAAACATGTACTGGATTCATCTATTATTTGAACTGTTGGACGTTGAGGTATGTTAAGCTATTCTACTCTGCCTATAATTTTGTATAATTTAAGTACTCACAAAATAGGGTTTGGAAACTTATAAAGTAAAATATATATATTTTAATTTTTGCGTTATAACTTCCACAACCTTCCATAACGCAAAAATTAAAATATATATTTTATTTTATATGTTTCCAAACCCTATCGTGTGGTACTTTAATAATGCAGAATAATGAGGCGAACAAAAAACTTCGGTAACATTTGTTATTTAACTAACAATGTAAAAGTTATAACACAGAAACCAATTTTATATTTATTTCGCATTTCGCATTTCTGCAACTAAATATTTTTAGAAGTATCAAGGTGATATAATAAAGTAGCATCTTTAAATTACTGTAACTTGTACAAAGTTAAATAAGTGTTAAAACGATATTTTATTGCAAATATTTTAAAACCAAAAGTTAAGAACGATTGTTTAATACCGACATGTTCACTCAACAAGAGCAACAGTTTGCGACTAGATATCCAAAATATTGTGAGGAGTCTCTCATGGTGTTGGTGGGGGGAAGATGTTCCGAGCTGCAAGGGAGGTTGCAGCGCCACTACTGACACATCAGTTTCCTAGTAGAACTAGCAGAGTAAACATCTAAATAAACATGAGTTCTGTTTTATATGTTTCTTTTATTAAAGATGGACTTTGCATTGAAACGCAAAGTTTTACTATTGATGCAGATCCTATACAACAAATTTTAGTATATCCTCCGGAAAATTATGATTCAAGATAATACTGTTTCTTCTGCATCTACACCAACTTCCAAACAATTACCTACTACAAGTAAATGAAATTTCATCAACTGTTAGTTCTGATGCGCAAGCAGTAATGTTATCATTAATTGGTTTCGACTAAAAATTCAACAACGGAGGAAGAAAGAAATTCGCTACTTTACAACTTGATTTTTGCATATCAGTATATGTTTTTATATACTGATATGTTGTATTTTTTTTTAAATTCAAACGGATGACCTTGAACTTTTAATCGATAATATTATTCGATTATTTTAATCGATAGTATTATTCGATTATTTTATTCGATAGTTTCATTCGAATACTTTACATAAATACGAAACTTTAACGTTGAGAGGCTCAGTTCTGTTTAAGACAAGCTACAACCAACATGTCATCCAAAAGAAATAATCTAACACTTATAACTTATTGTTGCAAAGAAAAATGTTTTAGAATACCTGAAGATCAAGTTGACGGAAAAGCTTGTACAAAATGTAATTCTTTCTGCTATTGTAAGTGTAGTTGCAAAACATATCAAAAGAACCGGTTGGATAAACTAGAAGAATTGCAACATCGATTCGGTCTATTGTGGCAACGATTAAATTCAAAGTGATTAAACAAACACCTGCCATTACCCCCCACCACTACCCCCACTACCATCGGAGGTACCTGCAGCACCGGCTTTGCAATAGTCATTCCTGCTACACCTCTCGTCGAGTAAACAACTCTAGTCATGTCTCTCAACATTCGCGGGATTCACTACAACACTATCAATCTTACAACCTACAAGGATTTGGAAATTTTTTAGTGAAGAACTAAAACAACTTATAACCACTGGGTTTGGTTTATCTTTAGAACTTTATGCAACAAACAATCAAAACGAAAAAATGTGTTTTTGCCAACTTACAACAACAAGAAGAATAAAAATAAACAAGAAATTTCAGCACCGACAACAACTTACTTTTCAAATTTGGGAGCAAACTTTACTAACTTGTAAAATAATACTTTTGTAAAAAAAACAAATAAATAAAAAAAAAATATCTTGCATTTTCGGATTTTCCGAAAATGCAAGATCTTTTTTAAAAACATCCCCAAAAGACCTTGACACACTTCCGGCCATTTAAAATTTAAATACCCAGCACAGCAGGGCATTTAAACTTTAAATACCCACCCATACACGTCACAGCTGATGACGTCACAGCTGATGACGTCACTTCCGGTCACGTGACCGGAAGTAGCTGTCAAAAAATTGACTGCCTGTCAAAGTTTGATTGGGCCAGCAGCCCCACTATTGCACTACTCATGGGGAATGATTATGCAGGTTTGCTGCCACAAAAATGGAAATTTTGGGGGTTTTAGACTAAAACATAGTAGAACTCATCTAGATGAAGCCACAAACCAAGTTTTATTAAGATATGTCGAGAAATAAGCGAGATATAGAATTTTACTTATTCCCCATAAGGTTAACATTGGGACAACGTACTGTGTTTACCACTTTCAATATCTCGGTAACCAATGGAGATAGAGCAACGATTCAAGATACTAAATTGTTTGTTTTTTTGAGCTGAATTCAATGGTACGAGCAAAAATTTGATTCATTTTATTTTTCTATGTAAAAAACTCAAAAAACCCATTTTTGGAGGGGTTTATCCCCTCTTACCCCCCCTTCCGATGGTCCGATCGGGCTGGTTTACGAACTCGTCCAATTGATTACCACTTTACATGTCTGTACCAAATTTCATTAAGATCGGACCAGATTTACGGCCGCGATCGTGCTTACAGACACACACACACACACACACACACACACACACACACACACACACATATATATAGAATTTTCTTTAAAAAGGGTTACTATTATATATATAATAAGAATCATTTTAACTCAGTACCCTTATTTTCATTTTTTATTTTAAAAACCCAACATGTTTCGGACCTTTAGGCCATTGTCAAGGGTAAAATTAAATTAAACCTAACCTCACTATGTACAGAAATAAAATTTGTTGAAATGTAAATAAATAAAATTGCAGATGTAAATATCACATGTTTTTCTTTTTTCTTTCTTTTTAGTTGTTAATGTCTTCGGTATGTATTTTTAAGATTTAATATTTTGTCATATATAGCATTGTGTTTATTTACTTGCATGGTATTCAGTATGTTGATTGGATCTTTTTTATATTTTGAGTATATATGATAATCTTCTTTTACGTCGAGTTTTGCTCCTTTTATACCATAATCCAAAATTTGTAGATCAGATTCAATATTTTCAAACTTATGATTTTCTTTGAGCATATGTTCGGCTACATTACTTTTCATAGTGGTTTTATTTTTAGAATTGTACGCTTGAACATGTTCTTTATATCGGCAGTTGAATGATCTGCCTGTTTGGCCTATATAGTATTTTTGGAAATCTTTACAATTTATTTGATATATACCTGAGTTTTCCAAATTTTAATTGGTTTGGTGGTTTTCTTCTTTGATTTTCTTGTTAATCATTTGAAATGCGTTGTATTTGGTTCTATAACTTATATTAAATTTTGAATTTTTGAATGTTTTCCTGATTGCTCTATTGAATTTATTATTATATGGGATGCATATAAAGTCGTTTTTTTGTTTTTCTGTTGGATTTGGGGTTTTCTTTTTAGTTTGTTTTTTTCTAATCATGTTCTCTATAATTTGAGGGTTGTACCCATTTTTAAATGCTAAGTATTTTATAGTATTCTTTTCTTTAATAAAATTGGATTTTTTCATAGGTATGTTTGTTAATCTGTTTGTTAGTGCGTGGAATGTAGACATTTTTTGTTCCCACGGGTGGTTTGAGTCTGCTGGTATTATGCAGTCACTTGTAGTTGGTTTTCTGTAAATTTCAAAGTTTTCAATCATAAATTTGAAAACTCAGGTATATATCAAATAAATTGTAAAGATTGCCAAAAATACTATATAGGCCAAACAGGTAGATCATTCAACTGCCGATATAAAGAACGTGTTCGAGCGTACAATTCTAAAAATAAAACCACTATGAAAAGTAATGTAGCCGAACATATGCTCAAAGAAAATCATAAGTTTGAAAATATTGAATCTGATCTACAAATTTTGGATTATGGTATAAAAGGAGCAAAACTCGACGTAAAAGAAGATTATCATATATACTCAAAATATAAAAAAGATCCAATCAACATACTGAATACCATGCAAGTAAATAAACACAATGCTATATATGACAAAATATTAAATCTTAAAAATACATACCGAAGACATTAACAACCAAAAAGAAAGAAAAAAGAAAAACATGTGATATTTACATCTGCAATTTTATTTATTTACATTTCAACAAATTTTATTTCTGTACATAGTGAGGTTAGGTTTAATTTAATTTTACCCTTGACAATGGCCTAAAGGTCCGAAACATGTTGGGGTTTAAAATAAAAAAATGAAAATAAGGGTACTGAGTTAAAATGATTCTTATTATATATATATATATATATATACATATATATATATATATACATATATATATATATATATATATATATAGATAGATATATAGATAGATATATATATAAAAATTCGAACGAATGGTGTCTTTTGCTTCTGGTGGCCCCAAAACAAAAAGTTATCATGGTCTCGGGCTTAGGTCTTACCATGAGACCTATGGTAATAGCTTCTTCCCTATAGGGGAAATTCGCTAAAAAAGACTAAGCCCGCGGCCCCTATGGGGCCGGCCCCCGTCACCTCAGTTGCACCAGCCCCACCCTTGTGGGAGCCATGAGTCCAGGCAACGAAAAGGTATGGGGGGAACTTTTTGAAACACAATTTTTTACTTTGCAGCTTTGTTTGGAGAAGTTAAGAGGTGTATATATCAAACGTCCCCGTCCGTAGCCCTTGGCCCTTGAACTGGGGAGGGAGGTGGTCTGAAGGTGCCATTTTTAGGTTTTTCCTAAATATCTTGAAAACTATCATCTTTTAGTATTCCCTATTACATTTAAAAAATAAAGAAAATTAAATTTCCCATAAGAAAAGTAATAATATAATATGTCTATTTAGGTCTATTTGTGGGTAACAAACATGCCCAATGGGGCAACGCTTTTTCACCTAAAGGAAAATTAACAGCATTCAGAAAATATTGACAAAATTTCCAGTAATTTGTCAACTCAATCATAAAAATTGGACTATAATAAAGGTGTCGGCGAGCTATAAAAACGTTATTTTTCAAGAAATTATCACGTATTTGTAATATTTTCTTGAAAAATAAAATTTTTTATGAGCTTACCAAGACCTTTAATTTGGACCAATTTTTATGATTGAGGTGTCAAATTAATGGAAATTTTGTAAATATTTCCTGAATGCAGTTCATTTTCCTTTAGATGAAAAAAGTTTTGCCCCATTGGGCATGTATATTTTACCCACAAATTTACATGTATTTCTTATGGAAGGGATATTTGTTTGAATATTAGGCCTAATAAAATTAGTTCTAAACAAAGCTGCAAATTCAAAAATTCTCAATGCAATTCCCTCTTTATACCTTTTTTTGAGCATTCATTGCCTGGAATATCACCGAAATAACTGAACAATTATTCGTTCTGTGTTTCGGTTACGCTTGTATTAGAAAAGGTTTGAGTTATATAAGCGTGCTTCAAACGTTTTCAGTGCTCTAATGTTGGGGTTAAAAAAGGAACAGAACCGTCTAAGATGTGCAACGCAAGATTTAATTTGAATTTTCATGATTTTCATCAAAGTATTCACTTGATTAGTAACTTATGGTTTCATGATACATATTTAAACACTTAGGCTAAGTTAGACTTAACATTATCGGTAAATTAGACGTCTATTTGGAGTTAAAATTCCAGCGCTAAAATCGTCTAGAGCCACAATTTTGCTTAACAATTTTCAACTTTTTCCGGGAGACCTCCTGGTCGTCCTAATGTTGGAGGGAATCACAACCCCAAACCCCACTGGTCCTAAAAATCTAAAAAGGGCCACTTTGTTGGAAATGCTCCAATAATTAATTCCTATTACGCAGGGGACTTGTACAGAATTTGAAAAAAGTCCGACAGCGAATCTCAACCCAGAACAAAGCATTCAAAGACAAGATTCCGAGTTAAGACGAGGTGCATCGTCGTATCTCTCAGTTTCCGGCGACGTACGTCAACAATTCCGAGATTCCGAAACAATTCAAGTTGCAAGGCAAGGTCTTTGTTACTACAGCCGTCCAGAGGGGGGGAGGGAACGTGGGTTGGTTTGGTCTCCAAGGGGAGGGGGCGAAGTTGGGGAAGGGGTCTGTAGTTGTATTGATTTTCACGACCAAGACCTACCCCACTGGTGTGAGGGGCGGCAAGGGGGGGAGGGGTGACAAGGGAGGGTGACCTTGAAAGGATGCAGTGAGCCCTGCAGTTCAACAGCATCTAAATAAAAAGTTTATCTGTTGCACCATCACTTAATTTCTATAATGATAAAAATTATATTTTTAATATATACACAAAATATTATAATTTAATTCTTGGTGGTATGTTTTATTTGTGATGGAGTTTTCCAAGTATGCACTAGTTTGGCTACTCATCACTATTATAATAAAAAATAAAAAATTGTTTTTTAAATTGGTATATTTTGACCTCTAAGCAACAAATTGACAATAATTTATATATATAAATATATATATATATAAATGATTGTATATATATATATATATATATATATATATATATATATGTCTTGTTCATCAGCCTTGAACCCATGTACGACATTTCAGAACTGTGGCTCAAGTAGTTTTTTAAACTTTAAAACTAAAATTCAAAAAGTAAATTCTGATAGTCTGAAACATGGAAAAATACAACTTTCGGGAAACGGAAGTTTTCCGGCAGATGTGTTTAGCTAACTATACAAAATATAGTAGCATTATTGAATAAAAACCTTTTATTCATGACCAAAGAAAACATTTTGGTCATGTTTTTGGTTGTTATTATTTTATTATTCTTGAATCATGGCAAATTAATATTGCAAATAAATAAATAAAAAAAAATATATATACAAATACAATATTGCTGTATTATATTATGTTTTAGAAGCTAAGAGGGAAATGAATGAATGAATGAATGAATGAATAATTTATTTCCAAAAAATAATTACAAAATACAATAATACATATTACAAAAAATAAAAATTGGAAATTAGTCCACAAAGACTTGAAAACATGGACATGATTCTAATTTCGTTTGTCGTTGTTTCTGAATCATCAAAATGTTATGTAAGAAAAACAAAAATTAGTTTTCAGTTGTATTACTATTGTTTTATAATTTAATTATTTACTTATCTTACATCGATAAATAATATTTCAACTACTAATATTGAAAAACATACCTAATTTACAAAAAATAAACCATACACCGTGATAATTCAGTACCGGATCATCGCACGCTGCTTTTAGTATAACGTAGTATTTTATGTCATTTTAGACGCAATTACTTGTATGTAACATTGATCCACGCTTTTCTAAACCCGTAACATAGTTTATAAAAATTTAGGTACCGTAACAGTCTAAATTATAGCAATGCTATAATAATATTTTGATAATATGTAGATATTTTACGCTTAGTTTAAAAATGTTTGTGGACGTTATAAGCAAACATAATAAAAATAAGATCAACATTAAATTACAAAACCAAATCAAACAAACTCTAACTTACTAGTAAAACAGTCATGTTGATTTACGTTATAGAAACTCATTGTGCAACCAACAATACAATAATCTCGATCATATATCCAAATAATCTGTTTATTGTTGGCATAATTCACGTTCAAACCAAGGAGGTTAGACCACCCTACTGAAGGTATCGTTCATTAGTATTGCTGCGGCCCTCTAATTTTGTTAGGTTAGCAATGTAAGTGGAATTAATTTCGTACTCTACATTAATAAACGAAAAACAAATGATTCGGCGATGGGTATTGAACCATTTAATTGATCGAGTATAAAAACTTATTTTCAAAGTGTCGACGATATTAAATTAGTTTTGTCGTTTTCTTATTTCAATTTAATAAAATGCGCAGAAAAGTATTAAGATTATAAATCTGTATAGCATTTCTGACATATTTTAAAAACTTATTCGAATCTTTGGTCGTTTTCAAAAGATCCGTTTCGTTTTAAATTACTGTTCAAAGAACGCTAAGTCCTAAATTACTATATTACTCCCCTTCACATTGCCTATCTTTTCATCAACCGCTTTTTCATCAATAAATGCATTGTAGAAAACTCCAGTAAAACAGACTCTAACCTCCTTGTTTTGAATAATTTAAAGGTCGATGAAGTGTTTTGTGACGTCGTGAGTTTTCCGGCGACGTAGTGAGTTTTCCGGTTTGCTGTTTTTTTGAGGTAATAGCCAACATGGCAGCGCCCACGAAGGCTTCACTTTTTTACAACGAGATGAGCAGTCTATATATTTTAAAGGTCGTTGGTCGGCCGTGTCTGGTATCTTGTCGGCTTGTCTGAATATTTGACAAGTATTGATTACCGAGCCATCATCTCTACCTGTAAATATACGTTTTTCAAGAGCTTTATACATTCGGGTATTAGTCATACACAAAATCGGCACATCGATATTGTTTTGTCATCGATCAGTTTGAGTCAGAAGTTGCTCGTTAAGGTTGACAATCGGATAAATGTTTTCTCGCATGTTGAGCACTCGTGTGGCGCTACCCCGTGTGTCAACGTATGCCTCTTTAATGTGCTGATATAGCAAAGGATGTCTCACATCGCCAACACTGTTGAGGTGTTCCCCCTTGTGACTTATTCAACGATTTTAAAATGCCCCAATTGAGAAAATGATTTTTCACAGCATTCACATGTATATGACTTTTTTTTCATGTGTCAACAATTTCCTTTTGAGATACCAAAGTAAAGTAAACGACTTGCCACAGAATTCAAATTTATATCATTTCTTTTGTGAATGTGTCATTATATGACTTCGTAACCTGGCTTTTCGAGTAAACGATTTCCCACAGTGTTCACATATGTATGGCCTCTCTCCCGTATGTGTCAACTTATGACTTTGTAAGTTTATTTTATCAATAAACGATTTCTCACAATATTCACATGGATAGGGCCGCTCTCCCGTATGTGTCTTCACATGCCTTCGTAAGTGTGCATGTTGAGTAAACGATTTCTCACAGCATTCACATTTATAAAGCTTCTCCCCTGTATGTGTCAACATATGACATCGTAAACTTGTTTGTTGGGTAAACGATTTGTCACAGTGTTTACATTTATATGGCCGCTCTCCTGTATGTGTTAACATATGACTACTTAGGTGTTCTTGTTGAGTAAACGATTTCCCACAGTATTCACATATGAAGGGCCTTTCTCCTGTATGTGTCAACATATGACGTTGTACGTTTGAATATCGAGTAAAAGATTTCTCACAGTAGTCACATTTATAGGGTCTCTCGCCAGTATGTTGAAGCATATGTCTCCTTAACAGACTGGGTGCAGTAAACGATTTCTCACAGGATTCACATTTATGTGACCCCTCTCCTGTATGTGTCGATATATGACTTCGTAAGTTTGAATGATCGTTAAAGGATTTATTACAGTAGTCACATATATAGGGCGATTCTCCCGTATGTGTCAACATATGCCTTTCTAAACCAGCCTGTAGAATAAATAATTTCTCACAGTATTCACATATGTAAGGCCGCTCTCCTGTGTGTGTGAACATGTGATTTCGTAAGGCTGAATGCTGAGTATACGATTTCTCACAGTAGTCACATTTATAGGGCCTCTCGCCAGTATGTTTAAGCATATGTCTCCTTAACTGACTGGGTCTGATAAAATACTTTTCACAGTATTCACATTTATGTGATCCCTCTCCCGTATGTGTCGAAACATGACTTCGTAAGGTGGATTGAGTAGTAAATGATTTCCCACAGTATTCACAAATGAAAGGCCGCTCTCCTGTATGTGTGAACATATGTGATTTTAGATGTCCTGCTTGTTTAAATGAATATCCACAGTATTCACACTTATGTGGCCGCTTCTCAGCATCCGCCATCGTACGACTTAAAACCTCCCTGCTGGGTAAAATATCTTTTACAATTCAACACACAAATGTGGACGCTCGTTGGAAAGATGCAGCCAACGCTTAGTGGTGCATTTTAGGGTTTAAATTACAAGGTCTCTTACCATTGTAGGTTTACACGGGCCCACCCCTTCTTAATTTACTAACTAATGATGGAAACTTTGCCAACTGGAGACAGACAAGTATCCTCCCCTCTTCTACCATAGACCCTTTTACACTTAGATTATTGTATTCAGGTTTTTGGACCGTATTCTTGAATAGTGAAATACAATGTAAACCTTAGTAGCATAGCAAACATTTTTTGTTTCAAGATTTCAGTTTGATTTGTTGCATCTTGAAATTTTTTGTTTGAAAATAATTAAGCCCGCAGAATAAAATTCATTGAATACATTGACCTGAAACAGAAAAGTGTGAAACAAACATTCAGTAGATAAATCAAAACATGTGGTCCGTGCGCCGATGACACATGACGTATTTGCCACGTGCAGCCCGAAATACCATGTCTCAAATACGTCATTTCGTAGATATTTTATTTAATATTTTATGGATAAGATTGACGTTTCGTTTTTTTAATTTGCACATAATATTTATAGACTAGGAGTTGCCTATACTCAATTCCACATTCACCTATGGAATTTTCATGAGCCATGTGTTTCAAATAACAATTAAGGTTCTACTGACCATGGCTAGCCAAAAATGTTTTCAGTGTGACTTATATAGTAATTTTTGATGAGATGATTAGTACATGCTTTAGCCAACTAGGGTAACTCCTGCTCGACTTATCACCCTTACCTTAGAGTAACAACTCTTAACCAAGAGTATGTATTCAAACATACAAAACTAACTGACATAAAACGATTAAGATACTCGTACGTACATTGGCTAAATGGCCAAATAGCAATGAATTTGGTACAAATCCAAAATAAGTTAATGTATGATAACTTAAAAATAAGGTTATTCTATAAATAACACACAAAGTCAATTTATATAGGTAAACTATAGAATTCTAGTCCAATTAGTATAAGATCCCTTATATAATCAATCCCAGTTAAATTTTTAAGCACATGCATAATTCGTTTGACTCCTGTAAATTTCGACCTAGGCAATGGGACACAAGGGCGCCCGCAGGATATTTTCCCAGGGGGGGGGACAAACAGTTATTTTTTCCTGGGGTTTTATTGGGGCCTGGAAAATATACCGGTATCCCTTATTGGGCCCGCAGCCCTTTTATGGAGAAACAGTAAGGTAAAAGTACTTGAAAACGTATTTTTGACTGTCTAAAAACCAGAGTTACCTTTCAAAAAGATTTCAAACATACTCATTTGTTTCTTCAATCATGATACCAATTTTTAGTTTGTGTTCAGCTGCGATTCTATCACATCCTGAATTAGTTTAGGAAATTGAATCAATAGGCAAAACCAGTGCCATTGCAAAATTTTAGCCGACCATTATGTGGCCAATAATATGAACAATCATCACTGTCACGCCTTCTAGCAAGGTATTTCCGTCGATTGACCGCTATTAGTTAATACATATGATTGGTTTTCACACACGATTGCGAGTTCGCAATGGTACATTTTTGTCGTTTATCAGCGATCAGCAAACACCGCCGATCGCAAGTTTCGAAAAGCAACATCGGCCGTTTATCCGTAATCGGCAAATACGCGGCTGTTTGCGAATTTCGCAAAGCTAGATTCTCCGTTTGTTCGCGATCGACAAATACGCACGACCGTTTTCAACGGCCGATCGCGAGTTTCGTAAAGCTACATCGGCCGTTTATCCGCGATCGGGAGATACGCGCTAGCGTATTTCGTGGACGTTCGAGAATAGCGTAAAGTTATTTTTGCCGTTTATCCGCGACTGGCAAATATACGCGTGGGTTTAGCGGCCGATCATATGGTTTGCAAAGCTGCACTTGCCGTTTATTAGCGATCGGCTAATACGCACGACAGTTTTAGCGGATGATCGCGCTAACCTGGATTTGCTGTTAATTTGTGATCGGCAAACGGCAAATTCGCGAGTTCGTTTTCCGCGGTCGGTAGCGAGTTTTGCGAAGCTCGCTAAAACGATCACGTCCCGAAAATTTCCCGAAGTGAATAAAAATCCGGCCTAAAAATCGGGAATTCAATTTTCCCAAAATTTTAGGACCCGACCATCCCTGATTAAAAATTACGGAGATTAACTTTATTTGGTCAACTTGAACAAACTTAAAAGCTTCATGTATTTTTAAATACATTTTCCTTTTCTCAGGGGGGGGGGGCAACTGCCACCCTGGCCTCCTCTGCGGGCGCCCATGATGGGACATATGAAAATTAGGGACCCATTTAAATTAGCCATCACACATTACTTTATTTAGAACGGAATCTACTTAAATGGCCCAAAACTAAGTCATTTTAATAACAAAATATTTTCACATATAATTAATTCTTTGACATTCAATCAGTAATTGCAAATGCGATAAAACTAGAAATGGCTAAATTTAAACATTTTAGTTATTTAACTCGCAATTCCTTCTATTCCAGCCGGTAGGCTATGAATATGGTCTGACTCGAAGTGGCTTTAGTCCGGACTATCGATAGTTCGATAATCGATATTTCCGTGACGTCACGATGTGATTTCTGGGGACGGAAAATTTTACCCACCGAATTTTCAGTAGGCATATGAATATAATGTCATCAATGACGTATTCAACAACAGACGATAGTCATATATTTTACTTCCCGTTCGCTTCTAAAATGTAATAGTAGTTATTTTGATCGCTTAACATCATAAATTGATTACGTATTTCAAGAAAGCTATAAAATTATACAAGAAATAACCTCTCCACACTTTAAATTTCCGAGGTTTTACATTAAAAAATGCATGGTGTTTAAATTCCTCTAATAAGATTCTTTATGCAATAGTTAGGCCTATGGATGTCTTAATTTTGTTTATAGAGGATACTTAGGCGTATTAAAAAAAAGGATAGCGAAGGATTTGGTATTACTCTTTAAGCTTGATAAAACATTAATAGGTCGTTTAGCTCCTTAGCTAAGTCGTTAGCTATTTTCAAACACATACAGGAGTAGGCCAAAGCATACATGTCAATAATAGGAAAGTTTATTTCCAAGTGATGTCTATCTGTATTTGTTTGTAGTGTGTGTAAAAATTGGAAACTATCATGTATCACTATGTAATAAACGCATCTACAAACATGTTATGAAACCAACCTCAACATTTTTTTGCATTTAGATCTAACTTTAGCGCTGGATATAGACTTGCTTTTACCCGCATTCATCATTCCCATAGACTTTAATGTAAAATTTTATTTTAAGTCATACTTTAGAAATGCAGATAACTGTAAAATGTATTATACAGTATAACTGTACGAAGCCTTGTTGCCTTCGGTAATGTACAACATTATTGAAATTCGCCAACAAAATGAGAAAAATACCTTTCCTGGCTTACCACTAGCTTATGCTCTGTTTCAAGGGCCTTATTTCAAAACTATGTTGGTAATTAATAATACTGATTATAATAGTTCTTAAAACGGAAAATCCCCGATAATTTCGGTGGTATTCCTTTAATCCTTGATAGTAATTAGTAGGTAGTACTTGTAAACAAGCCCCGCACGAATTTACTAAATTATGTTATTTGACTCCAGAAATACAGGTTTTCATATCGCTGAAAGTATCGATATTTACACTCCGATATATCGTGTGTATCGATATTATTATTCATAATCATAAATTCTTCATATTCTTAAATTATTCAACAAATATATGTATTAATATGTTAATAATAATTGCCATCCTAATTTCAATCGGGGTAGGAGAATAATTAGTTGTATTTTTGAAAATTTGTGATTACGAAGCTTGATAAAACTGTAATAGGTTATTCAGCTCAAACCTATGACTGATACTTAGCTAGGTCGTTAGCCAATTTCAAACACACATACCGAAGAGGGCCAAAGTACAAATATTAATTAGGATAAAATTTATTTCCAAGTGAGGTGTGTCTGTATTTTTAGTGTGTGGAGAAAGTTGAAAACATACAAGTATCACTATCTAACAAACTTAGCATCTACAAACACGTTAAGAAACTAACCTCAACATTTTCTAACGTTTACATGGAACTTAAGCGCTGGATAGAGTTGTTTTTACCAGCACTCGTAATTGTTAGCCTGTTCTGTAAAGTTTTAATTTGAGTTATACTTTATAACTGCAGATGATAACTAACTGTAAAATGTATTATACAACAGAATGATCCCCTGATGGCGTCGATAATGTACAACTTTTATAAAATA
Organism: Flexamia atlantica; assembly: GCA_035578135.1. NCBI lineage: Eukaryota > Metazoa > Arthropoda > Insecta > Hemiptera > Cicadellidae > Flexamia > Flexamia atlantica. The sequence goes on along the minus strand of JAQJVK010000040.1, from coordinate 2,927,837 downwards.
GGCTATGACAACAAAAAAGAAGAATACCCTTTTTGGCTTACCACTAGTTTATGTTCAGATTCAAGGGCCTTATTTCAAAACGAAGTTGTTAAATTGATAACATTGACTATAGTATTTTGTAAAACTGAAAATCACAAATAAGTATTTGTAGTATTCCTTTATTGGTCCTTGACGGTTATATATTCGCCCCACCCAAAAATTGTCATGTCATTTCGATCAAGTAATCAATATATATACATGTATAGAGAAAGAGAGTTATGTGTTGGTATATTTAATGCTAAAGCCAAAAGTACACATCGCGTCGTAGACCCTTGATCTTGGTACTAAAGTAAAGCTTAAAATCTCATGATGCGCACTATGATGGTTGGGTTGCGATATCTTATAGGTTGTAGGCACAGGGCCGTCTGAACGGGACCTATGTCAAGGATTTTGTGAGTGCTTTACGTTTAATTAGTTTATATCAACACATATGGTTTCATTGAAATGGTTACCGTGGTTACAGTGGTTGCCAACAGAATGCTGCAGCTAATTGTTTTTGTACAATAGGTGGATGGATACAGTCTTATTTAGAAAATATGTTTTATTTACGTTTTCTATTATTTCGAAAATTGTTACTGCTAGTACAAATTTGAAGTTATTGGTTAGAAAAAAATTAATTATTCAAAAGTGAAAACGCAAATTAGGCCTATGTGCTGCTTTAAAGGGCAAATAAGATTACTACCAACCAATATGCCGCCCCCGGCTTTCTCATAAATCTGCATGGAGAAACATAAAAATATATTAAATTGTATATACCTTACATTAGACGTTACAATGCTTTCTTCCAAATTTCGACTTTCGGAGCAATTATTTAGTCATTCCACAGATGAAGAATTATACAGATTGGCAACCTAATGCACTTTAGCGTGCCCGTTTTTTTCGCGCGCCGTCAAGTTTGTTAGGTCGTTTTGTCGCACACATTGCATTGGTATCAAAGTATTAATGACTATATTTGTTCTTTGGAACCTGAAGATTTGATATTGTCGAAATTATACTTGATACCAATGCAATATGTGCGGCTAAACGACCTAACAAACTTGACGCCGCGCGAAAAAATGGGTACGCTAGAGTGCATTGGGTTGCCAATCTGTATAGTTCTTCATCTGTGGTCATTCCTAAGATTTTTCGACACAGTGAAGCGGGTTACCAACAGCTAGTTAGTAATAAAGTAATAAAGCATGAACATTATGATATCTGCATTCATAATTAATTTCATAAACCTGGTCCTTTTAAAAAACTTGGGCGGTTTGGACGTTTGGAAATAACTTATATTAATGATTTAAAATTAATTGTGAGGGCTTTATGAACTAGCAACAATATAAATTTAATAAATTATAACCTACATGTTTTGAAACCTGAAGTTACGAAACCTGTATAATATGAGATACCGCTTAATGAATTTTAATCCGGGCGTTTTTAAACAGCTGTTAATTTGAAATAAACAACTTGAACGTCATGAAAAATAGCTTTTTCTCAGTAATACAAGTTTAACCTGGACATTCTGCACCTGGACGTTTTGAAACGTACTAAATGTATAAAATTTGCAGACAACCTAATAAAATACTTTTCCCCTTTTTTGACCTATTTTTGACCGATTATATTTGCACATGCATAGTAAGCAATTGAAATGTTTATGCAAATTTTTCAATAATTATTTCAAAAGTGACGCTATTCATTAAGGGGCATTATCATTCCGTCATTTTGAGTTTGGGACCCCTCGAACTTGAGATTACTTGATTCAGTTCCTAAAAGTCCGCAGTTTGATTAAAAATACAAGAATGGAAGATATATCATCAACATGGTAATCTAACATGCAATAATCTCCTGTTTATCTGCCTGTATCGGCAGGGAATCCAAGAAAACAAAGGGATATGTTTAACATTTACCAGAAAAAGTCTTATCTAGGTGCTTTTCTCTATTCTCTTTAATTGAGTGGCAACACTGTTCAGTAGCTGAAGCCGAAGCCATTGACATTGACATTACGGTGTCAATAATTTATTTACAGTCATGTTTTGGTATTGTATTATTTTATGGTGAATATATTAAAGCTAAATGGCGTATTTAAATACAGAAAATAGTAAATAGTAGTTTTAATAGTCTCTTGCGAAGATCACTGAAATAATAAAGGAAATGGAGGAAAGTTTCTTTGTCGCGATATCAAAGCTGAATATTTGATGTGTTTGAAGGTTAGTTTCTCCTAAATGAACATACTTCTTTATGTAGGCCTATCCCATTTAATGTTAAGTTGTGTGATGATTTTTGTGCCATAGTTATGTGTGACTATTTTCAATTTTATTTTTAACTTTAAGCTAAAATCCATGTTGAATTTCGATATTACTACTTGCAGGCAATTAGGACTTACTTTATTATGAAAATAGCTAACGACCTGGTAAATTATTAACGACAGTTTATGGATTTTTTTGCATGAAACCAAGACTTAAAATAAATGAACTAGTGTCCCAAAACATATCTGCGATTAATAGTCTATATAACATATCCCGATTCGGCTACAAACAGGATCATCGCTGGTGTAAGCCGTAAACTCAACTTGGCTGACGTCAGCTAACGAGAAACCTGACTGGCTCTTGAATTGAAAGCAGAATTACAACTGGCTGAATATACAATGAGTAAACACTATATACGGTAAAACCAATAAACCAAACAGAGCGCAATCGAAATTTATGTTGTAATATTTTGTTGTAATGAGTGATTTAAGAATTCCCTTTCCGATTTAGCTATAACATGACGAGATTCACATAAAGTTTATTTAAAGTAGGTAGGTTTAGGCCTAGGTAGGTATAAAAGTTTATAATACATAGATATTCAAAACTTCACTTTACACTGCGAGTCCGGTCTTGCCGTCCTGTATAGCTTTTCGGTCCATCGTGATTACATCCTTACGTTCATAAACTATTTTAGAATGTGTCCACAAGTTAGTATCAGAGATGTGTTAATATTCAAAATCTCGTTGAAACTGGTAAAAACCCTCAGAATACGAATGTATACGTAACACCGGCTGTAATTTACAATTATTTAAACCAATTGCTATTTATTCGCCTTAAGGTTAATAAAGATTTTTTATAGACCATGAAATACACTGTTTTTCAAAACATAAGCTTCGAGTTGGTACTAGCGATATTAAATTCTGTGAAACTCATTGATTGCGTTATAAAGCGGGTCTAAACTGGGCAATACTGGCCTAAACCTGTGTTCATCGCCACATGAAGTGTATGTAATTAATTAGATATAATTAATTAGGTACTAAATCAAATTTTTTAGGTAAAGTTTTGCGCAGTTACTTGTTATTTTATTTCAATATTTGCAATTTAGAAGTAAAGTTTGTTTCAAATTTTCTAACAGAATTTTGGTCGATTTCTGTTGAATTATTTATTTGTGTTAGGACAAATAGTTGATGATCAGTGTCAATTAAAGTGGCTCAGCTGCCACCAAAGTTAATCAAGTCCAACACAGTAATACATCAGTAACTTAAACCACCTGAAGCTACTTTAATCGGCTATTGCCGCTGCAGTAGGTTTATAAAAATAAAGTCACACATGGGCAGTATAAAACATGGATAGAGTAATTGACATAGTTTCAAATTTTAACTTAAAATACTATGTAGGTGACATTTTATTCTATTAACTATTTTATAAACCAGGGCTAACTGAACCATGTGGTAATTAATATGCTCCCAGAAAGAGGTCGTCAAGTATGAACAGCTGAAAATGGGTGATGCTTTGAACAGGGATGTATTACGCCATGTACTGGCAAAAGCCCAGTGGTAAGGTGCTGACCAAGTAGTCCAATAACGACTCATATGGACGGTCCCTATAATTAATTAGATGTTTATTAGCTCAGGTTTAGTTGGCTGTATTTACAGAGTCTGATTAAAGACGAGCTTACGATAGCATGAAGCAGGAGCGTACTTTAACACGTTGCAGTGACACCACGGACATTTTTTTATAATAAACATTAGTGGCGTAACTCAAGATGACGCATGACTTTACCTCTCCAATAATCAATGTGGCGCATCGCTTGATGTGTAAACCCGACGGAGGTGTTGGTAAACCTGTATTGGCATAACAACAATTCAATTACCGAGTTCAAGTGACGCCGCAGCTGAATGATGCTGTTAATCTAGTTGTTTTCGTTGTTTTTGTTGTTGTAAAAAAACAATCTTATCCAGGGATTTTACTATTTATGAGAGTTTTCCCCTCAGAGTGGCAGCATTGCGAGTGCAAAGCAGAAGTCACAAAAGACAATGTTAATTTTAAAGGGGTTATTTGCTTTTGATTGGATTTACAATCGCAAAGCTATATTCTATATCTGATATAAAATGGAGTGACTTTAAAAATTAATAATGTCTTAAGCAGTCTAGTAATATAGGAAACATATCAAAGCCTCATTTGTCAAACTTTGAGGTGGAATAAAATACGGTTTTTAGGTTAGTTTTCTCCTTAGTGTAAACCAATTATCTTTCTTTATCCGTCTTTATTTAAATATTTTTAAATGCAGTATAAACTATATATTTACATTATATATAGTTTATTACTGTTTTTATTACGCTACTGTCTAGTTTATTATTGCCAGACTGTCAAGCTGTGGCAATTTATTATTACTATTAATGAAAAATGAATTGTGTATCTACCTTTTTTTGTAAACACTTCGGACTGCTGACACAATAAACTAATGAAAAGTCGTAAATGTTAATTTTTTTAGGCCTCACTTAAATTTACCTCTTTAATTATAAAAGTTGTTGATGATCCTCTCCATGCTTTAAATGATTTCATGGTGTGAAATACTAAAGTTGGGTTTCCACTGGTTGTCTACGGAGAGCGAGTTACTCGGCCCAGTCACACCAACTCGCCCACCTGCTGAACTGCCTACACCAGCCGAGTTGGAAAGGCTGATAACAATACTAGTTTAAAAACATGTAAATATGCACTGTTCAGCGCCTTTCGAAGTTTTTGTTGACTTCTTCTACACTCTTCAGCCAAATTACTAGCACACAAGATTGTTAGTAGCCTAGGAGCATTGGTTAGCTCTGAAAAAAAATGGTTTTGCTAAATTAATGGTCAAAATATAAATTAATGGTAGGAAAACTTTATATGATAATCTGGGCAAAATGTTAGAAATTTAAGTAATGTTCACGTCCGTGAAGACAGCTGTCGCGAGCTAACGGCAGCTGCGATATTCCCCCACTAGTCTTACTCCGTACAATCTGTTAAAATGAAAAAAGACTCCTTTAAGAAAACGTTAATGACAAAACCTGAAAAGCTCTTTCGTTTTGATATTCTTGAAAAGCTCTATCCGTAAAATCGTCATATGACGAAATAAAAGTGGTGGGAAATGATCAAAAGTGACTCTGAACTTTGTATTTCGCGCGCCAACTCACGATCCGTCTAAGTTCAATCGCAATCGACGGATACTTAAAATTAAATTCTACAACTTTTTATTGTTTTAAATTATTCTACAGACTGAATAATTGTGAATACATTGTGAATATAATGTGGATGTAAATAGAGCTAGGAATTGAACTTACGCAGTAGTCCTACTTGGTAAAATTTGGCATCTAACTTCCAACCCTTGGTATCTCCATTGCTCTGTTATTAATTTAGTTTTTGATTTAGAATATATTCATTACAATTTAATTTTCAATAATTTATTTTATATTCTACCTATCGAAAATATTACGAAATTTCAGAGGTTGTCACATAATATAGGCCTAAGCAAAAACTATAAAATCATTACCTAACAGATCCTTTTCATTGTTAATATAGTAAAATGTAAATTTTAAGTTAACAAGTATTATGAAATATGAAGCCAAAGTAACATTAATGAATGTAAACTTACAAGTTAGATTAAATAATCCCTAAATTAATAAAAAACAATATCAAAATAATATTAGGGAAGGGTTTTTATCATTAAAGTAAATACATTAAAACACATAAAACTTGTAGACTAATTGTTAAAAAGCCTAATCAAGAATAAAACGACTGAGTCACAAGCCAAGCTTTTGGAACAAATTTGAATGGCGCCAAAGAGTTTTTTCTTAAACTTTTCCTTACTACATGTTGAAGGAGCGAATTCCTGTATAAGCTGGGCTATTCTTAAATGTTGCTGTTCCATCGGTGAGGGGGGATGGTTCAGCGTCGATCCCTGTCCCCTATCATATTCCTCAATATTTACATAACGACTTATTTTTTTTAAACCAAAAAACAAAACACCTTACTCAAGTGAGAAAATAGTGTGAGTATTGTTCTGCCACCAAATCGGTTATCAAGGACTCTAAGGAAAAGGAAAAAAATAACATTCAAAGTATAAATAAATAACAGGTTAAAAGTATAAATAAATTAAAGTTCACAAATAGTTTATAATTAAGTTTAAAGTTCATAAATTTAAGATCAGAGTATAAAATAAATTAAATAACAAACCAAAGTAAAAAAGTAATCCTGTTTTTTTAATTATTGTTTTACGTTAAGTATGAATTAAAAGTTTATAATTTAAAACCTAAAAAGAATTACAAAAATGTTTAACAGCAAACGGAGTTCCGCCAATGACGAGTATTTTCCCGTCAGTGACCGCTCACGATAAACGCGAGTTACCCGCCTACAGAAGCAATTTCTGCATGGTTTTAGATCCATCAAATATTGTAAGAGTGAATAGCATTATTTCTATACATTTTAATTATTACTTTCATTTTACGCCTTATACTACATTCATTGTGTTCATTATGTATGCTTCTTAAATATTACATACGTTTAGGTTACGTCCGATATTTCTGTGTCAAATAGTATGTCTTTGTTTCTCATAGTTAAGGTGAATTGAACTTTTATTTGGTTTAATTTATTTATCTTAAATAGGTCGGTATAATGTGTGTCCGGACACTGCGGAAAACCGCTCTGTTGTCAGTGGATTTTGTCGTGCAGCTGAACTCACCTTATCATGAAGTAGAACGCTGTTTATAGGTGACTTATCTTACTAGCAAACTACTGGACACCGGCGAGTAATAATTGCTAACTGTACTATTTTTTGCATGTATTGATTATTGCAGCAATAAATCACTATGTACTTATTTCAACATTTCATATAATTAAATAAAGCTATACAGTTTAACTTTATTAAACATTTTCGTAATTTCAAGGTGATCGAAACAAAAGAACTCGATTCACATAATATGTGTCTCGATCTGGCTTCTTAGAGTTTGAGAGCGTCTAAATCGATTGGCCAGAGAAAACGTGAATGTAACAAACTCTTATCACGGATTAGGATCTGACCTTAAAAGTAAATATTCCTGGCAAATCGTTCTCGTTTAGTTTCCTTCATTGGATTTCAACGTTGTTGATTGACATTTCTCTTCCCAAGATTGGCCAACCAAAATTTCTGCAATGATGGACATACAAATCTCTACACAAACACAACTTATTTCTTCATTTTAGCCCTCAGATTTAAAACTTTGATATAATAAAGTTTTTTATAATTTTATCTTTTAATAAAAGTAATTTTTTATAAGTGGTTAAAAAAGTACCTAAAAGTTTAACCGAGAATATCACAGGACTATGCACATGGTCCTTCAGCCTCCTCGACTCATGCGTAACGACCTTATAACCCAGGATTTAAATCCGATCACAACAGATACACTTCACGTTGTGGAAATCGAAACTGAAAAATCGTGTGAGTTTCAACATTAATCAACGCAGCAGAAGCAGCCAGAGGTGCTTTATTAATAATAGTTAATTTCCCTATAAAATAGCTTTTTATTTGTTATTTCCTGAAAAGTCATTAACGAGGTACGGAGGTATTACATGAACGAGAGTCGATTAGCTATCAAATTTCAGCAACTATTATAAAATTAATATTTTTTTTACAAAATGTGTGTTGTACTTTGTTGTTTTATTTTTTAAGCGTGTTATGCTAAAAGATAGTTCTGTTTCAGGAAGAAGCATTTATTTGGCTGGGATTAGGAATAAGCCTCACAGTGAAAAATTACTTTTACCAAAATGTAAAGAAAATTGTAAAGTAAGTGAAATGATGGCAAATTTATTATTGTTTCTATGCTGTTTGGAAGACTAATAACTGTGATTGATAAAGCTTTTGGAAATTGTATGCTTTCACCATTCACTTGTAAAAAATGAAAATGAAAAGTTAAAGTAAAACACATCATATAAGCTCACAGTAAAGCACATCAGTTAGTTTTTAATCCGTCGTCTTGTTATAAGTTTCTTGAAGTTATCTGGAAAAATAAGACTATGTTCAGTAAGTTTATCACAAAGCTCCACGAAAGTAAACTTTGAGGTAATTATATACTCAACAACGGGGATTGAAAAGGCTATGGCAGGTGTCGAGGGGCGGCCACACAAATGTTTATACTGTGAAAATTCCTTCAAACGTTTACAGCAATTGAAGATCCATACGCTGACACATACTGGGGAGAGGCCATATAAATGTGAATGTTGTGACAAATCCTTTCGTCAATTAGCACATGTTAAGAGACATATTTTGGTAAACACTGGGGAGCGGCCACATAAATGCTTAATGTGCAAAAAGTCATTTACTGAAACGGCAGACTTAAAGAAACACATGCTGACACATACTGGGGAGAGGCCATATAAATGTGAATGTTGTGACAAATCTTTTTCTCAGTTAGGAAGCCTTAAGACACATATGGTGGTTCACACTGGGGAGAGGCCTCATAAGTGTTTTGTGTGCGTAAAGTCATTTACTAAAACAAGAGATTTAAAGACACATATGCTGATACATACTGGAGAGAAGCCATATAAATGCGTAAATTGTGAGGAATCCTTCACTCGGTCGACAAGCCTTAAAATACATACGTTTTCTCACACTGGGGAGCGGCCATACAAGTGTTTAGTGTGCAAAAAGTCATTTACTACAGCTTCAGGTTTAAAGAGACATATGCTGACACATACTGGTGAGAAGCCATATAAATGCGAATGTTGTGAGAAATCCTTTTCGCAGCTAGGTAGTCGTAAGAAACATATGTTTGTTCATACTGGGGAGCGGCCACATAAGTGTTTAGTGTGCGAAATGTCATTTACACAAATTGGGAAATTAAAGATACATATGCTAATACATACTGGAGAGAAGCCATATAAATGCGAATGTTGTGAGAAATCTTTTTCACAGTTGGGTGGTCTTAAGAGACATATGTTGGTTCACACTGGGGAGCGGCTGCACAAGTGTTTAGTGTGCGAGAAGTCATTTTCTACAACAGGAGATTTAAAGAGACATACGCTGACACATACTGGTGAGCGGCCATTCAAATGCAAATACTGCGATAAATTCTTTACAACATCTGGAAGTGTAAATAAGCATTTGATGACACACACTGGAGAGCGGCCATACAAGTGTTTAACCTGTGAGAAAGGATTTATTCAATTGGGAAGCTCGAAGAGGCACACCCTAACTCACACTAGGGAGCGGCTGAAAGAGCAGCTTTAAATTACGCAGATGAAACCTCCTGCTGTTGGCCTGCTAGTTAATTGACTAGGGATACTTTAGAGTATAAATATTTGTTTTAACGATGTGAGTTTATTTCATTAATATTACAGTTATGATTATTTAGTTAAAGTTCGTCTAATCTAATTTTGATTTTTTCTTGAGTGCTAGTTATTCATAAAAAATAGATGTTTAGTGCTTGAAAAATCCCTTGGTGATTAATATTATAAAAAAACTCATAGTTTGATCACACAGCTTGTCTCTGTATATATGAATGTTGTGAGAGGTCTTAAGTCATTCTACTATGGGTAGATGAAAGTAAAAAGCACTTTCATCTGCGGGTATATGAAAGTATATATTTTTGAAATTGATAAATCTTAAGGCCTTTTCTGGAACTGTATATTGACATGTAATGGAAAAAAGTCGTTTAAATATGAACATTGTGTGAAGTAGTTTACCAAACTGGAGAATTTTTAAATGGGGTTTGTTCCCGATTTAAAGGAGGGACCGAATATTTGCGGTTACTGTGAAGAATTGCTTACTCAATTTGGTAAACGTATAAGCCTACCAATAAGTGTAGTCCCATTTATAGGTGTAGACCTCTAAATGGGAGCGGCCATTAAAATTGTAAGCTCTGTTTGAAATCGAATCATTTCGGACTTTGAGAATCAATACGTCGATACATAGTGGATATCGACCACTTTAATGTTTGACTTGTGTAATTGCATTGATTCACGAGGGAAATTGATAATCAGTGGATAGCTCGTAACAGAAGCACCAAGAGTGAACTTCAAACTGCACGGACGAAGCCTTCCCCCTCTCTGTAGTGAACGGTGTTGGTTACTGAGTATGGAATAAAGTAGTGAATCTTTTTTAATAGTATTTTCTTGTGATCAGTGTATACGCTTGTGAGCTCTCAGTGGTATAAGCCATTATTTTCATTAAATAATCGTGGTTCATCAATTATAACAGTTGTGAAGGTCCTCTAATATCTTAACTGGCTTGCTGAAAAGCTGAAAAATCAACATACAAAAAATAATTCAATGCCCTATCAATGTAGTCTACATAAGCCAACATCTATTTAAAAATGCCATCAAATAGTTATTTATGTTTTAATTACTTGTGACAATCATGGAAGCAAGGATGTTAAGAAGAAACCAACAAGATGATAAATTTTTAAACATCGAGATCAACATAGGATTTGGTTGTTTTGGAATACGCTGATTTTATATGGACCATGTGTTTTAGGTGTCCACTTATACATTCTGGAAACTACAACTACCGATGTGTTAATAATACTTACATTTCACTATAATTATAGTTATAAAATTTTTACAACAATGTGCAACTCAAAGCATTGTTATTTCTATCATTAATTTTAAGTCTTATGTTTATAATGAACGTTATTTTAAGATGTCACAAAGAATGGATGTTTGACGTGATAATACATTAAATTCTTTCCAAATACAGTTGCTTTCATTTCATTCCCTTGACTTCTGTATATATTGCAGGTCTCAGTTCTTGGAATATTTTAAATAATATATTAATTACTATAACATTAATTTTATTCTATGACTTTAATTATATTTTTGTTGAATCAAGTTCATACAACCATGAAGAAGACGCGTCACCTAAGTGATGAGAAAACTGTCCCTTGTAAACCTCAAATGACGTGATACTTTTAATGGACGTCATTACAAGTGGCCCTCTCTTTTCGCTACACTTACAAGCCATTAGAAGTGTCACCGGTAAGACATTCTAGTGCAAACCTAGCTTTGATATACAGTTAAATATACATATTGTACAGCATGTATACTAATATAACCGTTTTGATGATCAGTCATTTAAAACTCAATGACTTTAGTTCTATACTATGCATGCTTAGTACTCTCCCCTGAAGACCAGGTCGGATATAACACACTTCGCGGGTGATCGCCGAGGAGATGCCACTGTGGAGTTGTAGAGATCCATGAAGAACACGACGTCCCCGGGCCTGGACCACGGACCGGCAGAGGCGCTGGAGCCGGTGGTGAAATGTCGCCCTCAGCTCCTCCTGAGCATGATTATTTGAAAGCGCATCGTACGCATAACTGGCCAAGCTCATCCTGCTGACCAATTAAAATTCAAAATGAACCGTTTATTTTATATGCAGAATAACAACATTTTTTATTTTAGGGAAGTAAAAAATTGTTTTTCTTTTAAAGTAACAAACATTTCAATAAAGTATTTTTTTATTATTTTTATTTATTTTATTTCAATTTTAATGCCACAAAACAGGATTATTCCAATGACATTGTAGCATAATACAAATACAATAATAAATAACAGCATTACATGCAAGTGACAAAATATGAGTTAATAAACATTAAATAGTCATACACTGATGAGGCCGTCCATATTGTCATGCAGTTGGTTATCACATACACAGTTCATCAAAATATACCAATAACTAGGCTACTTATCTTTATTTAACAAATGCAAGCATTACTTAATCACTATCATAACATCAAAATCAACACAATAACATAGCTATAATACAATTCAAGCAAGTAAATTTAAGCATGCTAAGTAGCATATCATTCCAGAGGATTACAATGGGCAAACAGGCAAGTTCAAAAGTACAGTAGTAAATAATAATAATTTATAGTAATAAAAACAATTATTTTCATAAAGCTACATAGGATGATTCAATTTTTGTTGTGAAAGAGGCCAAGGTCAGCGAAAATATGTCAACATGGCGAGGTAAATTATTGCACAGTCGCATCATCACATTAATTGGACTGTGCACTCCCGAAGTTGAATGTGCAAAGCAAGGACTGAATAAAGCGCGGACCCTGGACGAGGGGCGAGGAACAAGGAAATTCACCCTCGCCAACATGTCACTACAATCAACGCCGCCGTTAATAAGCTTATATAAAAACACCATTAATCCTATTTCACGGCGCTTGCGTAAACTGTCAAAGAAAATCAGCATATTCCAAAACAACCAAATCCTAAGTTGATTGTTTATCTTGTTGTTTAAAACGTTAATATCATATTCATTCTTAACATCCTCACTTCGATGATTGTAACTTGTTATGAAAACACAGAAACTATTTGATGACATTATTAAATAGATTTTGGCTTATATAGACTAAATTGATGGGATATTGAATTATGTTCTGAATAATGATTTTTTCAGCTCTTGAGTAGGCAAGTTAAGATATTAGAGGCCCTTTACAACTGTTATAATCGTTGAAACACAATGATTTAACAATCTATACAGAATTTATAATCTGTATATCTACTAATTTTAACATAATGATCTCAGCAAGTATATATGATTAAAAGAAAATATAAATAAAAAAAATTCACTGATTTCTTCCAAACTCAAGATCCAACAATGTTCACTGTAGAGAGGGGGAGGCTTCGTCCGTGAAGTTTGAAGCTACACTCTTGGTGCTCTCCACTATGAGCATTCCAGTGCTTTTTAAATTTCCCACGTGAATCAAAGTAATTATACAAATCAAACATTAAAATGGTTGCTTTCCAGTATGTATCAACGTATTGATTCTCAAAGTCTTAAATTGATTCCATTGCCGCTCCCATATATGTGGCTCATCCCAAGCTACATCTGGATTTCAGTTTACCAAGTCGATAAACATTTCCTTACAGCAACCACATGTATACGGTCTCTCCTTTAAATGGGCAAACAAATAATTTTTAGACAAATCCTTTGGTTTGGTAAACTATTTCACAAAGTGTTCATATTTAAAATACTTTTCCCCAGTGCTTGTCAATACATAGCTCCAAAAAATGCTTTAACATTATAAACTTTCAAATGTGTCTTTCATATACCAGTAGTGACATAAAATCTGTCACAACATTCATACTTACAGAGCCACGCTGTGTGATCAACCTATGAGTTTTAAATACTTATTTTGTCAGAGGATTTTTTTAATTGCTAAACATATATTTTATATTAATTACTCATTACTCCAGAAAAATGAGTTGAGACAAACTTTAACTAAATAATCATACCTGTATCAATAAAATTAACCTTACAGATACTCTACAGTATGGCTAGTTATTTAACCAGCACACCAACAACAGGAGGTTTCATCTGCGTAGTTTTAAGCTGCTCATTCGGCCGCGCCCAAGTGTGAGTTACGGTGTGCTTCTTCAAGCTTCTTATTTCAGTAAAACCTTTCTCACAGGCTAAACACTTGTATGGCCGATCTCCAGTGTGTGTCAACAAATGCCTCTTTACACCTCCATATGTAATAAAGGATTTATCACAGCATTCGCATTTATAGGCATTCCCACAGAGAAGAAATAAACAGAGGTCGCGTTCATATGGCAGTAGTGTTGCGGGTAACTGCCTAACACCAGGAAGTCAAACAATAGGGAGATAATAGACTTCCGGGCGCCCCCCTACCCCCCGCGCCCACTCACGGCACTGCTCGACACATATTTAGCGCATTAGATGCGACCTCTGTCTTATTTCTTCTGTGGCATTCCCTCCAGTATGAAACAACATATGTGTGTCTTAAGATTATCCAACCGAGAAAAGAATTTCTCACAGTTTTCGCATTTATATGGTTTTTCTCCAGTATGTATAAGCATATGTCTCTTTAAGTCTGCTGTAGTAGTAAATGACTTTTCGCACACTAAACACTTATGTGGCCGCTCCCCAGTGTGAACCAACATATGTGTCTTAAGATTTCCTAACTGAAAAAAAATTCTCACAACATTCGCATTTATATGGCTTTTCTTCAGTATGTATTAGCATATGATTCTTTAAATTTGATGTTGTAGTAAAGGACTTTTCGCAAACTAAACACTTACGTGGTCGCTCCCCAGTGTGAACAATTGATGTCTCTTAAGACTTCCTAACCGTAGAAAAGATTTCTCACAACATTCGCATTTATATGGCTTCTCTTCATTATGTACTAGCATATGGTTCTTTAAATGTGATGCTGTAGTAAATGACTTTTCGCAAACTAAACACTTATGCGGGCGCTCCCCAGTGTGAGAAAACGTATGTATTTTAAGGCTTGTCGACCGAGTGAAGGATTCCTCACAATTTACGCATTTATATGGCTTCTCTCCAGTATGTACTCGCATGTGTCTCTTTAAACACGATGCTGTAGTAAATGACTTCTCGCACACTAAACACTTATGTGGCCGCTCCCCAGTGTGAACAAGCATATGTGTCTTAAGACTTCCTAACTGAGAAAAGGATTTCTCACAACATTCGCATTTATACGGTTTTCTCCAGTATGTATCAGCATATGTTCCTTAAATTCCCAATTACAGTAAAAGACTTTTCGCACACTAAGCACTTATGTGGCGTATCCCCAAAGTGAACCGACATATGTCTCTTAAGATTTTTTAAATAAGAAAATGATTTCCCACAACAGTTGCATTTATAATATGGCTTCTCTCCAGTATGTGCTCGCATGTGTCTCTTTAAATCTAATGTTCTAGTATATAACTTCTTGCACACTAAACACTTATGTGACCGCTCCCCAGTGAGAGACTTAGTTTATAATTTGTTATATTTATTAAAAAGTAAGTTTTCACTGAGAGGCTTATTCATAAATCCGGGCCAATAAATACATCTTCCTAAAACAACATAACATACAAAAATATAAGAAAACAAAAACATTACACATATTATAATATATTTGTCATAATATTTGCTGACAGTTGATAGCTAATCGACTTTCGTTCTTTATATAGTACCTCGTTAATGACTTTTCTAACTTTTCAAGAAACAAGTAAAAAGCTTTTTTATAAAATAGTGAACTATTATTATTAAAGCCCTTGTTGCGTTGATTGATGAAAAAGCTCATAAGATTTTTCAATTTCAATTTGAACAGGGATAAGTGTATCTATAGTAATCAGATTTAAATTCTGGGTTATAAGGTTACCACGCACGAGTCGAGGAGGCTGAAAGGCCGTGTGCTCATTACTGTGATTTGCTCGGATAAAATTTTAGTTACTTTTTACAGACCTGTAAAAAGTACTTTTAATAATAAATATATTAATAAAAAATTGAAATATAGAAATCTGAGGGCTAAAATGACGACGCAATTTGTGTTGGTGTAGACATCTGTATGTCCATCGTTGGTAAAATACTCGTTGGCCAAACTTGGGACGAAAAATGTCAATCACCAACGGCGAAACCCACTTAATAGAACTAAAGGAGAAATAATTGCCAAAAATATATACTATTACGATCAGACCCTAATCCATGAAAACATTTTGTTACGTCCACGGTGCCTCCAGCCAATTGATATGGACCCTCTCAGAGGCAAACGCGCCACAGTGAGTGCACGGATGAATATTCAGCTTTTAATTTCTTTGTTCCGATCACACTAAAATTACGAAATTTGATTTGTCATAAAGCTTTTCTGTATATCATTACTAAACTATATGAAATCTTTAAATAATAATTTATTTCTTCAATAATCAATACAACAATGCAAAACAAGAGTACAAACTTTGAAAGTATTACTAGCTGGTGTCCAGTAGTTGGCTAGCCAAAGAAAAATCAATTCTTAAACAGTTCTACTTCATGATGAGGTAAGTTAAGCTGTACAATAATATTCAATGATAACAGAGCAGTTTCCTACAGCGTCTGCACACTCATTCTGCTGTTAAATTTACGTTAAATAATCTTACAAAACGATAATACAATCCTCCTTAATCATGAGTAACAATCATGACATCCTTTTTGAGACTGCAACATTAGACTTAACCTAAACATTGCTAATATTGAAGAAACATTCATAAATAGGATGATTCTAGTATAAGGCCGAAATAAAAAATACTAATTCAAATTAATAGAAACAATGTTATATCCCCTTATGATATTTGCAGGGCCTGCGATGATTTAAAGCATGCAAACATGCTTCGGTAGGCGTGTTTATCGTGAGCGATCACTTGTGGCTGGGGACTACAGAGAGCATGGCTAAGCCTTACTTTTCATGTAATAAAAGCTGTACGTCACCGAACCGCACCCCCCTTTACGTACTTTAACAGTTAGATTGTAAAATTAGTGTTGGAGTATGGTGCGTTAAAAATAAGAGACACAAATTTATACTAACGGTATCTTTTAAATATTGAGTTACTACAACACAAAGATTAAATTTGTAGCGACTAAATACCAAGTCTTTAAATATTTTCATGAAAATAAGAAGTATTAGTGGGCGGTAGGTCGTGAAATCGATTACAGATAAATATTTAAAATTAAGGTTTAAGGAATAATAATGTAAATATACAATTTATACTGCAATAAAAGTACACGATTTAAATGAAGACGGATAAAGAAAGACATAGACTAAGGAGAAAACTGACCTAAAGGCCATGTTACTTCCACTTTAGTATTTGACGAATGATACTCTCACATGTTTCCTATTTGTATTCAGTAGACTGTTTAAGATACAGCTCAACAGCTTCAATTTTTTAAGCCAATTCATTTTGCATCAGATATACATTATAGCTTTGTATTTGTAAATACATAAAAAAATCAATCCTATCACCACTAGCTTTTGTGACTTGTTCTATTGTGCAAGTGTACAATGCTGCCACTCTCATAAAGAGTAAAATCCCAGTATTCTTTCTAAGAAAACATCTAACTTATGCTAGGTTTACAGTCAAGAATCAAGAATCAAGAATCAAGAATACTTTATTGTCATAAACTTGGTCATAACAAGCATGGACAAACGTCTTACAAATGTACAGAAATGATAAAAAAATTCAATGTATGTATATGATTCTTACATATAACATGAAAACAAATCTCTCCTAATTATCAGTAAGGTAATCCTGAACACTGTAATACTCCTTGGAAACCAAAAAAGACCGTAACTTTCTTTTAAACCTGGCCTCGATTGATTCGGCTTTAATGGAATTCGGGAGGGAATTAAACCCTTTTAGTGCCGGAAAAAAATTTAATGTAGGTGCAAGAAGTGCCAGGCCTTTTTAAGCAAAAATGTAAGGGTTTGGGAAAAAATCACTAAAAATTTATTTATTTACATTTTTTAACAAATCGTTTTTTATTTGTTTCTAAATACCTCTAATATTTATGAAAGACAAGAAGAAAGACAAATTTCAAGTTTTTGGTAAAAATAAATGTTAATAAATTTGAAAAATTTTTTGCATCATACTCATTTTTTATGTTTACACTAAAAAAACATATTTAGATTTTACTCTGATGCAGTTTTTATTAGTTTTATGTGAAACTATGTTAAAAAAAAACAAGTAAAAAACATGTATAAAACATCAATTTACTGTAATAGGTTATGAATTAACAAAATAAAACGATAACCTTGCAACAATGCAGAGTTGAACAACGTCACTAAGCAACCTACTTAAAACAGTATTCGTATTCCATATTTACACTAGAAACATCATTTAACATTTAAAAAGATCCACAATAACAAAATACAAACTTTATTTCAATTATAACCCTATAGGTAAAACAAAAACATAGCCTAAAAATCACACAATCGAAGTTGCATCACCGCCATATGAAATGCATGGTTATTTGTCTGCCAACAGCTGTTTGCATTTCAGTATGTCATTTCAGCTAACCATAAAGACAGTTCAGGAGAAAAGTCAAATGAAACGAAAGATTTGACTATAGAAAGGCATTTGGCACGAATTCCAGCCAGTAAAAACGAAAAAATATATTTTATATGTATAAAAATGTAAACGTCTCGCTACGAGATCCTGGCATACTATGCAGTTAGAGACAGGACCTCGCTAAGAGATCCCGGCACTAGCGGTAGTTAGTGTGCGCGTCTCGTAACGAGATCCTGGCACTAAAAGGGTTAAAAAGTTTGACTACATTGAAGAAAGTCTGTTTTTAAAAAAAATGTGGTTTTATGTTGTGGAATGGTTAAAGCCAAGGAATGTCTAAGGTCGTGTCAACTATTATTTCGAAGTTGGAAGAAATGCTTGTTTTTGAAGAAAAAAGAAAGACATACATATATATACAAGCAACTAAATGTAAGCAGGTTATTAGTGGAAAAAACACCTCTACATGAATCATTTCTCCGAAGTCCAAAAATCAACCTAACCGCTTTCTTCTGTAAAACGAACAGGGATTTTGTCCTCGATGACTCGGCTCCCCAAATTGCAATACCATAACTAAGGTGAGGGTAAAGGCAACTATAAGAGGCAGTGAGTAGAACTTGGGTGTTTGCGAAATTGGATATCCTGCGAAGAATGAAAATACAGCTGTTTATCTTACGTGAAACTTTATAGATGTGTTCTGAAAAATCGAGGCGAGGATCAATGGTCAAACCCAAAAAAGTTGCCTGCTGGCAAGATTGAATTTCATTGTCACCTAAGAGCAATGTAGATGTGTCACCAAGAGGATCTCGCAATTTAAAATCCATGAGAAGTGTTTTTCCGGTATTAACAGAAAGGTTATTCTCTGCCATCCACTGGACAAGAAAATTGCTTTGGGTGAAAGACTCAATCTCGAGATTTTCACGAGAACCACTACTGATGTTCAATGACGTATCATCAGCGAAAAGGCAAAGATCAACATTTGATACACTCGATTTGATGTCATTAACAAATAACAGAAAAAGGACTGGTCCGAGCACGGAGCCTTGTGGAACCCCGCTGGTAACAAGTATTTCACTTGATCTAACAGATGATACGCACCCTTTACTATCCAAAAATGGCACTTCTACAACCTGTTTTCTTCCTTCCAAATACGAAACAACCCATCTTAGAGCATTGCCTCTAATTCCAAAATGTTCTAACTTTTTCAAGAGTAATTTATGATTTACCATGTCAAACGCCTTGCTTAAATCCAAAAATATTCCAAAAACATGATTATGCTCATCTAAAGATCTTGACACATTTGATATGAAGCTAAACATAGCGTCTATAGTAGAAGAATTTTTCCTAAATCCGAATTGTTTTTCAAAAAGGACTTTATGATCATTGAGAAAAAGAATTTAAACGATTCAAAACAACTTTTCTAAAATCTTTGAAAACGTTGATAGTAAGGAAATGGGTCTGTAGTTACTTCTGTCTAACCTACTGCCTTTTTTATGAAGGGGCTTCACAATTGAAGTTTTAAGGGCATCAGGAAACTTCCCCTCAGCGAATGAATGATTTGCTATGATAGATAACGGTCCAGCTAAGCAATGTGCAACACTCTTCAGTAGTTTAGATGAGATGCCATCGACACCAGCAGAATTACTACATTTCAAAGATCTTATAACCTGGAACACTTCATCCTCACTGGTTGGATACAGGAAAAGAGAAGATAAGCAAGGTGGAACAGATAAAGGACGGCTTAAAGCTACAGGGTCTTCAAGGAAGGCATGGGAACTAAAAAAAGGCATTGAATGTATTGGCAATTTCATCCGGATTTGAGAGAACGTCACCACTTTCTGAAGATATTGTGAGTGTTTTGAAGGACTTATTCGAGATTTTATTTGGAATAGTTTCATTGACAATATCTCAGACAGCCTTGGGTTTACTACCAGATGAGTTGAGATGAGTAAGAACATTTTCTACCTTTGCTGTTTTTACCGCAGCCCTATATTGCCTTTTAAGATTAGTATACAAAAACGTTCAAGGGGTCCAGTGGGTCAAGATTTTTTGTCGATTGAAATAAATCAAAGAGATCATCACGCATCTGCAACAATTGAGTATTCAGCTTAACTCTTGAATAAAAACGTTTTTGACGGATCTTTATTCTCATGCAGGGAAATGATAGTTCAAAATAATAATTCAGAGTATAATTGAAACTTTCAAATGCCGTATTTATATTCTGAGCAGATAACACCAGATCCCAAAATTCCTTCTCCAATAGACTTTTGAATATACGGATGTTATCATCACTAAAAGATCTCTTGTGCTTGAACTTGGGAACATCACCGAACAACGTCGAGACCAACTTAATATCCGATACTTGAGCATGATGATCAGATATGCCAGCCATTACAACTTCTGTGTTAAATGTTTGGGGGCTTACATTGCAAAATACATTATCAATGAGGGATTTACTACCATTGAATTCTCTTGTATACAAATGAACTGTATCATACAAGCCAAAAGATAACATAGCTTCAGAAAATTTCTTGGAAGAAAAGTCAGAAATAGATAAATCAATATTAAAGTCGCCTGCAACAATGGTTCTCATGTTATGTTTGGAAAAGTGCTCAAGACAGAAGCAAAGACGCTCTAAGAACTCAACAACGCGTTCATTTATTTTATGAGGGGGTCTGTATACAGCCAGCAGGAAGTACGAAATGTCTTCTAAGTCAAAGGTGACAGCTGAAAATTCGCAGAAACCCTCGATACAGAACCTTTCAACATCTACTTTCCGGTAACAAAACCCATCCCTAACCATTATACAAACTCCTCCCCTATCCATGGCTGATCTGCAGTAACCAGAAGCCACAGTGTAATCGAGCAAACAGAAAGAATTTAATTCATCTTCACGAAGAAAATGTTCGGACATACAGAAGATAGTAGGGGAAACACTCTCAATAAAAATTTCAACTAGGTTGATCTTGGCTAAAATGCCTTGTACATTCTGATGGGCAATTCTAAGGACATCGTCACCGACCTTAGACAATGAGTCTGGGTGTTCTAAGTTAGTAGAGGTGGCCAAAGGATTGGGCATAAAAATTCATATGAGGATGTGAAGGATAACTACTTGGCTGTGGATGGACTTGAGATATGGTTGTGACATAGTTCTTTTTTTGAACGTTTCGACTGTTAATTAAGTTTTTTTTACTGTTGACTTTATATTACATGAGGCACTTGTGGTTATGTGGACTGGAATTCCCTGAATGGAGTTAGACTCGGCAGTCAAAGGTGGACAAATAATGTTAAAAAGCATTTCTGCTACACGTTTTTTCCCTAGCATATTCAGGTGGAGGCCAAATGTAGTGTAGAACACAGACTGGAAGATTGAATCCAGAGAAAAAATGTTGCATGACTTGAATCAGAGACCATTTGACAAATCTGATCATTAATGATTGATATACAGCTGTTCAAACTAGGCTGATCTTGCCTGAGAGGCAACCCAACCACAACCAAACGTGTACCCAAGGAATTCTTCAACAGACTTTCAATCTGAGAAGGAATGTTATCATTACAGTGACCAGGATTAACATCATTAGTTCCAGCAAGTAATACAACTGTGTCGTTTTTGCTCTACCTTTCAATAC
Source organism: Flexamia atlantica (assembly GCA_035578135.1). Classification (NCBI taxonomy): domain Eukaryota; kingdom Metazoa; phylum Arthropoda; class Insecta; order Hemiptera; family Cicadellidae; genus Flexamia; species Flexamia atlantica. The sequence goes on along the minus strand of JAQJVK010000040.1, from coordinate 2,906,142 downwards.
AAACTCAAAGTTATCGACTACTTGACTTAACTTAGCATTAGGTTTGACAAAACCAACAAGTTCATGAGTGTCTGAGCATTTACTTCGAATAATGACAGATAAATGTCGCCCATGGCTATCCGACAAAAGTGTGACTCTCCGTTTTCCTGAGTTTAAAGTTTGTGAACTCTGAACTTGAGGACAAGGTAAATGAGAGGTCTTACTTGCATTAACAGAATGTTTTTTTTGTAGCTTCCTGATTGTCAGTTTTTTGTGTTTTTTGTGTTTTCGGTGTTTGAGTCGAGACTGTTCTTACACTTGATGACTTCGCCAGCACCTGATTAGCTCCATTAGTTTTGATTTATTCATTACCAACAACACTGTCATTGGAGTCAACCATGACCCGAGAATCATCCTCTACATTAACCACAACAACACTGTCATTGGCGTCCACTACAATGGTCTTAGAATCGTCTTCCGCACTAACCGAACTTAGCACATCAAATTTGTTTCGTGTAAGAATACAACTTGGTTCGGATTTACGTTTTTCAGCCTTTTTTCTCTTGTTTTTTTACAACAACCCAATTACTGTCTACAATTTTCCTTAACTTAACCTTTAGAGGACGAACTTCACTATGTATTGAAATGCAGGGTTTCTGAGAGTCACTTGCATTACTCCCAAAGAAGCAACGGTCATACCAAACATGAAATCGAGTTAAACCCTTGTCACCAATACAATAATAAGATAAAATATGCTTTGCATTGCTTAATACATGGATCCCACATTCAAAAGAGTTTTTCTGCTGCAAACAATATACCTCAACAACGTTTTCCTTAGGTATATTTAATTTACATGCAACCAAATTGGCTGAATCAAAGTTTCCACCCTTAAGTGAGTCAAAGTGATATGCTTTCCTAGCTTGGATGTCACAAAATAGCAGGCTCCAATGAGTCCCACTATCATCTTTGGAAGGATCCTTACTATTACTTACGCAACAAAGAACATACTTATATTGATCAAAAGAAGAAACCTTCATAACCTCTACCACTTCTTTACAACCAGAAAACTTCAAAATCTGAGTAGCAGAAGGCCCCAACAAAATGACATCACAATTGGTTACACTATCAGACATAGTACTAAAATATGCGTTTAAAACATATTTTAGTACTAGTATCATTCAGTTGTGGCGTCCCATTAACTCGGTGATTGAACTGTTGTTATGCCACTACAGGCTGCAATACCTGCGCCAACAACTCCGTCGGGATCACACATCAAGTGATGCGTCACATTGATTATTGGAGAGGTAAAGTCATACGTCATCCTGAGTTTCGTCACTAATTTTTTATGAAAATGCCCGTGGTGTCACTGCAACAAGTTCAAGTTGCAGTGACAAGTTCCCCTGCTCCATGCTATTGGAAACTCGACTTTAATCAGCCTCTGTAAATACAGCCAGCTAAACTTGAGAATATAAACAACTAGGTAATAATAGGGACCGTCTAAAGGAGTAGGTCTTGAACTGATTGGTCAGCACTTTACCAATGGGCTTTTGCCTGTAGGAAGTGATGAAATTAGAATTCTGGCACGAAGGCGAGGGGGTACATGGCGTTATAGATCCCTGTTCAAAGCATTGCCCATTTTTAGCTTATCTTAATTGACAGACCTCTTCCTGGGAGCATACCATTTGCCACAGGGTTACGTTGTTACTGCTTTATAAAATAGTTGATAGAATAAAATGTTATCCGTCTAATATTATGTCCGTTTTAAAACTATGTCAATTATTCTTGTTTTATACTGTCCATGTGTCTCTTTCTCTACATAAACATGCTGCGGCGTGAATAGCTGTCAAAGTAGCTTACGTTGGTCTACATTAATTTGGGTGGCAACTGAGCCACTTTATTCGGCACTGATGATACCTCGGACGAATAATTTAACCGAAATTGACGTTTCTATTATGTTTCTTATCACTGTTTTTTAGCACTTTTATTTTACCTTAGAAATTACAACAAACCTAATACTATCGGTTCTTAGTAGAAAATACCCTAAAAGATAATAGGTAACTAGTCTTCAGCTATTTATATGCAGTAAAATGTACTAGGTCAAATACCTATAAGACTTAGGGCAAAAATAAAAAAACTGATCCGTTAGGTTTTAAAGTTTACATAAAATTATTTTCAAAAACAGAACATTACAGTTAAAAAACATTATACATATTTGGATCAAGAATAAGCGTTCACAATTAAGTGTTGATAGAACTAACGTTAAAATCTCACGACTCTAGGAAAGTATGTTGACGATTGAGACTTGCTTTTAATCCAATTGTTATGTCTGAGTAGATCTGCCAAGCAAAATATTGACTATTATTTTTACATTATTAGAATAAAAACTTAGTTCATCATATATACGTAAACAAAGATTGCCACACCAAGTAAAGAAAGGCTCTTATATCTGCGAATACACTCACACCGCGGCTGGGCCATGCGCTGTGTTGCCAGCTATTAGACGTAAATTACTTAGATTCCTGGATGGTTTTCTCAAATAATTATTATAAGTCATGTATGAATTTCTTGGTTGATCCTTCTTGGTTTAAATGTAACTTCCGAGGAGTTACACGGGTATCAAAGGCAAAATGGAAAACCACATATATAGTGACATTGAAGTCTCCAGGAAATTGGTGGTAGTAACGGATTGAAACTGTATTATTTAATGCTAACGAAAACCCGGGACTATACTCGAATTTCCAAATGTAACTTACAAGTATGCCAAATCATACTTAAGGTAATTATTTGGTTGGTAGCCTACTATGGTAGTATTCCATTATCCCATTAGACCCAAATCATACCTTAGAATACGATTAGCTAATCTAGTTGGTTCGTTTGCTAATTCGGTGCACTGATAAATTTGTCGACCATCTGTATGCTTTATCTAGGCTACCGTACGTCAGATCATGAAAATTATTTCGAAATGGTTTTCAGCGTGCAATTTATGTTGGTTAAAGTACCCACATAATATGTCTTAGATAGTTTTTTCAGCTTCGCCGACGCTTTTTTGGTCGTATCGCCGTTAATATTCAACCTACCTTGAAAATTCGAGTACTCAAGAATTAATTTGAGTACCCACATGCCATTTATCCGTAAACAAAGTTTTCCCCGTTTTCTGGCATTTTCCGGCTATTTCCGACATTTTACGCGGATCAACGCGAAAGACGCGGATTAACGAGTACCGTATTGTGAACAATTTCCGGTATATCAGATAACGGATAGGTTTGAAAACGTAAAGGAATATAAGCTGGCGAAGACTTATTAATCATGTTTTAAGATTAAGATATTATCTAAAACATTATACGGTATTATGTTAACATTTTACTGAAATTCAGTGTTGTGTCTTGCCTTTATCATACATAAGTCGTCTGTTACAAACAAAATACCGTGATCCCAGTTCGGATTTCTACCGATAGTTTCGTTGAAACTATTGTCAAACTGGAAAAATCGTTTTTTCTCACGTGTTCTTTTCATAATTGACGATTAGCTTGCTTTAGCCAACTCTGACTCTTGGTACCGTGAGAGCGGCGCAAAAAAAAGGCCTAGAGGAGGAAGAAATGTCAGATTAGGGGTACTGAGCTGGCGGAAGACTTATAAATGAAGTTGTAGGATTAAAAGGTTACCTGAAACATACTGTATGTTTACGTTTTATTGAAATAGGGTGATTTCCCTTTCCTTTATCATACATAACCTCAAAACTCGTCTTCTATTAGTTCTTTGCAAACTAATAATTAAGACACTTAACTATATTCAATACTGCATATAATCATCTTTATTATCTGAAAAGATATTTCAGCAATACTGATTGTCGTAGTAAGTTATAAAACCCAGGATAATTCGTTCAACTAAAAGTAAAGAAATTGAGGGTTTTCAACATGATTTTTCATTCGCAACCAACCAACACCGATTAAACTGCGCTGCGCCTGTCAGCTAACGAACAGTTTATAGTTATGTACTATAGTTTTATTTTAGGAAAACATTTATTCGTAGGGACTACATATACTGAAAATGTTTATATTTTTAACATTTATAATATTATTCGAATACCGACGAAATGGCAACTATCTTCAATATTAATTTAGGATTGTACGTGAATTTTACTTCACTTGCTAGTAAGAGCCTCTATACATGAACTGTGCAAACATTTACTGCCGCGCCACTTTTCAGCGGAGAAATGCAACGACGCGTCATCGTGAAGGCGCCGCTAATATTGTAGAAATATGTTCTAGTACGTTTCCTTAGAAATGTTTAGTGACACGTGTAAATATCAGTTTACACTAGTGATAGTGGCGTCACTTGCGCTGACTACTTAGTAGTGGCGTATTCACAATGACGCGTCATTGCATTTCTCCACAAAAAAGTGGCGCAGAAGTAAAGGTTTACAACGTACGTGTAAAGAGCCCTAACAAGCAGGTAAAAGTAAAATGCTCGTGTAATCTTAGAGTAATATTGAAGATAGTTACCATCCCACCGGTATGCTGTTCGTAATATTTATAAATATTGAAATTGAAATATGTTTAGTATATATAGTCCTTTTTATAAATATTTTCACTAAATAACATTATGAAACATAACATAAACTATAAGCTGTTCGTTAGTCGACAGGCGCAGCGCAGGTTAATCGATATGGGTTGGTTCTCGGATGAGAATGAAAAATCGTTGTAAATTCCATTTCGTTATAATGTATAGTTAAACAATTATCCAGTGTTGTATAACTTGCTAAAACATTAGTACTGCTGAAATCTTGTTTTCAGATAGTTAAGGTGATATGCAGTATTGAATCTAGTTAACTGACTTAATTACCTTGCAAACAACTACCGGAAAACGAGTTGTGCGGTTATGTATTATAAAGGAAAAACAAATCACCAAATTTCAATAAAAGGTAAACATACCATGATGTTTTAGGTAACCTCTTAATCCTAAAACCTAATTTATATGTCTTCCGGCAGCTCATAACACTTATCTTTTTTAAAAGTATCCTTAATCTTACATTTACTCCTCACTAGGCCTATAAACCAAGAGTCCGAGTTAGCTAAAACAAGCTAATCGTCAATCATGAACACATCCATAGCCGCAGAGGCGGCTATGACACATCACGTGAGATAAAACGATTTCTTCCAGTTTGACAATAGTTTCAAAGATTACCTGGACGTCGAAAAACGAACTTGTATCATGGCATTGCGTTTTCCATTTTAAGAAAAGTAAATTCTAACTCTTTTTACATGTTACATGACGTTGATTGATCTTATGGCTGTTTGTTGGGAGCTTAGCTCATTGGGTTTGTGGAAATTATAGTTTTTGAAAAAGTTTATATAATAATCTGGCCAAATGTTTTTGAAATTTAAGTACTATTCCACGTCTGTTTTTTGTGCCAGTAATTTATTGTTTTTATTACTTTATTACAATACAATGTTTCATATGTAAAATTATACTGCTTATAATTTGTTTGTAAATATTTTTGTTTACCTTACCTATTTTTTTACAAACTAATAGACAATATACAATCTTCAATAATCCGAAAAAGTTATATGATCAATATAATTGGTCATGTGATGTACAAAGGAAGAATTTTTATAAAGATTGCTACGTAAAATAAATGAGCAAATTAAAGTTTAAAAGTACAATTTCTCCAACATGTGAAAATTTAAATAGATTTCAAGTGTATCAGCTATTGGAATGACATTAATATGTTTTAACATTCCGTATAAAAAGCTAGAACAGCCTGATTTAATATGAACTTATGAATTTTTTTCGTTTTTACCTGACATCGTCTGATCCGATACCGATACCGATACTCACAGTATCGATACTTTGGATCCGATAATATCGGGGTATCGATACTTTCTATCAATAATGATTCGATATCAAATATCGGATCGAAGTCGGTATCGGATCGTCCCTACCCACTGATGTTTCGTGCACACGCAAATCCTTGCTTGGCTGACCAAATAGTAGTGGGGAGTTGTAGGGAAGTGTAACCAGTGTTGCCAACAGTCCCAATGACGGCACTGCACACGGCCAGATTTTGGTTGCGTGTTCACGTTCGCTGTTTAGAGAGCGATTATAACTGCGGTTTGTAACAGCACTCAATGAAATTTGAAACCATTTGTTTTATATTTTAATCAATATGTTTTAAGAAGAAGGACTTAATAAGATATATTGTAGTATTGGGAATGTGTTTTACATTCATACATACATGTGACAATACTTATGTATGTACTTAGGCCCGTATTATACACGGACTCAGCGTCCCAAGACGGACCTCATACGCGACATCGGAGCGTACTCCTAGTTATTCTTGTATAATGATTTTGAAAATGACATCACGACGTTGAAACTCGAGTAAATCAAATACCTATATTGTTACATAAATCTTTAATTGTCATAACATTAAAAAAACACTCATATTAAAAATGCATTAAGTACACGACACATACACACTAACTTTATCGGCCAGTACGAGACCTGTTTCCTGAGAGGAAATATTTCGTTAGGTAAATAGATTGGTTAAATCAAAAACTTATTATAACTAATAGACGTTAAATCAATAACAAACAGATATGAATTGTTATACAATATCGATATGTTTGTAAGAGGGGAAATTATATAAGTGAGAGGGAAAACTACAGTTTACCATAAAAACCGCACAGACAAAAGGTCGAGGTGACGCATCTATTGCTAAACCTATTTACTAAAAAAAATCATATTAACGTGATTTTCATTTTGAACCCCGAAAGTCTGAGTTAAAAAGCAAATATATAGCATAAACTAACGGACATGCTACTCTAATATGCAATAAGCTCTGGTTTGGCTGCCTGTCATGGGCTTGGTAAGGATATCCGAGGCATTTAGGAAAGAGGAAATTTACTCTTCATGAGGTTGGCGACACTTCACACTGCACAGAAGTAGAGGCCAGTAAACCAGAGAATAGAGATGTTAATGGTTTTCGTATGTGTAGCACTATTCCGTGATAAAAAAATGTAACGTTAAATACGAATATCGATGCAGTAAAGTAATAAATATGTGATATGTTGTAAATAGTAATAATCTCCTAAACAGTCCACTGACAATAAATTTTACCTATGAATGTCTCGTTCGTCGAAATACCAATAGTCCAATCAATTTACGCGATGACCTAAAAAACTGCAAGAAAACATTTTGATGGAATTCTACTTTGAAAAATATGAATTTTAACATATCCAAAGTTAACCAAAATCGGACCATGGGAACCTCACTAAAATCACGTATCAAAATGGCGGCTTTTCCCACCGCCGCCAGTGAGATGTTTGATCACTATTGTAAATTAAATATCTTAAAACACTTAATGAGATTGTTATTCTAATAAATAAAATTAATTAGATACATTTAACAAGAATAACAATAAATTAATCAGCTACTTTTAGCACTTTATTTGCTTGTTTTTAGTGTCTACGTGAGTCTAATATTAAGATTATTCTGTTTCAGGAACAAAGACCAAATGTCAAATAATTCTACCGAACAGCTCCATTTAAGTTCAACCAAGAGCATACACTGACTCTTCAGTTATCGTAAAACAACTGGTAGCAAACCGTAACGTGAAAGTTTAGCGCCATCTTTCTCTTAGCCTATGTAGTAAGACCTATGAGGTATTGCTGCTATTACAATAGTTGGCAGCTAAAGTTATTCCTACAGGTTCATATCGAAACATATCAATATTGGATATGTAAATATTCTTATTTTTGGAGTTTATTGAAAAGGTAAATATTTTACTATAGTTACTTTTCGGTAACAGTTTACAACATGAACTAAGGAAATTATCAAACGAAATATATTTAACTGATTTTAAACATGGTTAAATAATGAAATATTTTTGTTTTAGGGTTAAAGGTTTTTGGAAGAATCTAAACTGTTGCAAAAGAAGCTTAAACAATTATTACATATAAAATATATTATAAAGCTTATGTCGAATAAAATTGATTAAAAATGACATCGATATTCAATTCACTCAGAGATAAACCGCACTATCGAACAAACAGAGCATAACATCGGAATGTGATATCAGTCAGTGCAAGTGTCAATAATAATAAGTCCCTAAAGACAATTAACCATGTCAACTCACAGGAGTAATCAAGTCAACAAGAGAGTAAAGAAACCCTATCCTTGCCAGACGTGTGGAAAGTCCTTTACGCGTAAAGACACCTTTAATACACATGCATTGACACACACTAGAGAGAGACCTTACACATGTCAATTATGTGAGAAATCCTTTACAATATCAAGTAACCTGAAGATTCATACGTTGACACACACTGGTGAGAAACCTTACACATGTCAAATATGTAAGAAGTCATTTACAACATCAAGCCACCTTAAAAGGCACACGTTGACACACACTGGAGAGAAACCTCATACATGTCAATTATGCAGGAAATCATTAACAACATCAAGCGACCTTAAGACTCACACGTTGACACACACTGGAGAGAAACCTCATACATGTCAAATATGTAAGAAATCATTTACAACATCAAGCCACCTTTATTCTCACACGTTGACACACACTGGAGAGAAACCTTACACATGTCAATTATGTGAGAAATCCTTTACAATATCAAGTAACCTGAAGATTCATACGTTGACACACACTGGTGAGAAACCTTACACATGTCAAATATGTAAGAAGTCATTTACAACATCAAGCCACCTTAAAAGGCACACGTTGACACACACTGGAGAGAAACCTCATACATGTCAATTATGCAAGAAATCATTTACAACATCAAGCGACCTTAAGAATCACACGTTGACACACACTGGAGAGAAACCTCATACATGTCAAATATGTAAGAAATCATTTACAACATCAAGCCACCTTAAGACTCACACGTTGACACACACTGGAGAGAAACCTTACACATGTCAAATATGTAAGAAGTCATTTACAACATCAAACCACCTTAAAAGGCACACGTTGACACACACTGGAGAGAAACCTTACACATGTCAAATATGCAAGAAATCATTTACAACATCAAGCGACCTTACGACTCACACGTTGACACACACTGGAGAGAAACCTCATACATATCAATTATGCAAGAAATCATTTACAACATCAAGCGACCTTAAGACTCACACGTTGACACACACTGGTGAGAAACCTTACACATGTCAAATATGTAAGAAGTCATTTACAACATCAAACCACCTTAAAAGGCACACGTTGACACACACTGGAGAGAAACCTCATACATGTCAATTATGCAAGAAATCATTTACAACATCAAGCCACCTTAAGACTCACACGTTGACACACACTGGTGAGAAACCTTACACATGTCAAATATGTAAGAAGTCATTTACAACATCAAGCCACCTTAAAAGGCACACGTTGACACACACTGGAGAGAAACCTCATACATGTCAATTATGCAAGAAATCATTTACAACATCAAGCGACCTTAAGACTCACACGTTGACTCACACTGGAGAGAAACCTCATACATGTCAAATATGTAAGACATCATTTACAACATCAAGCCACCTTAAAACTCACACGTTGACACACACTGGAGAGAAACCTTACACATGTCAATTATGTGAGAAATCCTTTACAATATCAAGTAACCTGAAGATTCATACGTTGACACACACTGGTGAGAAACCTTACACATGTCAAACATGTAAGAAATCATTTACAACATCCAGCTACCTTACGATTCACACGTTAGGACACAATGGTGAGAAACCTTACAGTTGCCAATTCTGTGGACAGTCCTTTACAACGTCGAGCGGCCTAAACAGACACTCATCGACACACAGTGGTAACAGGCCTCAGTCCCTAGCCAGTCGCCGGCGCCGATGAAGAAGTTTCGTAATTAGCTGGGACCTCACATAAGCTTACGACGAAATTCCTGGCAAATTTAATGCTAAATTCAATATGTTATTTTTTTTATTATGTCTGAAAGTGTATTTTTTCGATACTGGAAACGTGTGTACTAGACTGTAGTGACCGATGGACTTTAGTGTATTGACTTCCCTGCGATTATTATTATATAGTTTAAATATGTTGGGACACTGTGCAAGTGGCATTCTGAAATCTGACAATGTGCAAACGGGTTTCATTTTAAGTGTACTAATTTGAACATCAGAGGAAGTAGCCCGTCTTACCACTGATGTTAGCTTTTATTAAAGTTTGTCATTAGTTACAGTGATCATTATATTATTAATAAAGTTAAATTTTCCGGTGACTTGGTTAATGATCATAACTTTCATGAAATGACTTGTAAAAATGTAAACTACACTTCTGTTAGGAACAATGTGATCCTTTTTATAGTATTAGGAAAGCCCATTGCTACCACAGCAGAAACAAAATAATTAATTGTAAATTTGCACTTTAGAAATAAATTACATTTTTAAAATCGTCACTATATTGTTAAAAAATTCCCATTTTCATATTATAGCAATAAATTGTAATAGTTTATTTCCTTCGGTGTACGTTATTTACATGTATTAAAATATCGAATAAATATACAAAGAAATTTTTAATAAGGCTTGTATTTTAAATGACGTCACATTAACGTCGACCCCTCTCCCATTAACAATAACCTACCTTCTTTGCTTTATCCTTAATCTTGATTCCCATATTTTCAGATGACGTAACTTACGGACTCCTCTTTATAATGCTTATTATATCTCATATATAAATGAAGCATGAGTATGTTTGATTCATGTAGCGTGCTCATGCTATGAATGAAGTTATTTGCTATTAGGATTTAGAAGTATTTAGTATATATCGGCTTACTTTTGTTTTAAATTTGTCTTTATCAATACAGAAATACAAAATGGATAGGTGTTTGATTCACAAAGCAGTCCCCCTGAAATTAACGATGTTTTAAGAATAGTTAAGCTAATTGATATAAAGAAAAGCTTAGCTTAATGAGATGGTGTTGCGATGATCTTGTTTATGGTTGTCAGGTGCTCAATAATAAGTCCTTATTTCACAGAAAACATAAGTTTATTAATTCTTGAACTACATAATGTAAATTATTTAATTTCACTTTGGATACAAAATTTAGACCTCCATTTCATGATCAAGTCCATTGTGAGAAGAACGAAACCTGAATCTTTCTTAGTCACATCAGCCAAACATAGAGTATAAAAACATAAGTAATAAAGTGACATATATACTATCAACAGATCTAGATCTGTTGATAGTATATATGTCCTAGTCAGGCCTTCCAGGAGAAACCCCCGGGCTCCAGAGTCCCCACAGCGCTCTCGGACAATGGACAGATGTGTTGGTGGTGCCGGGGTCGATACGATGAATAAGTTCGGAAATTAGTCTAGGCTACATCAAATTTAAATAAGTTAATGTCCAATTCCGATCACACGCACATGGCGGCGAACACCTCCGCTGTCCTAGCCTACGCCTACCCGGCGAACTATTTTAGCTAATTCATCGCCCGATCGATTAACTTTAATTGATGGATATAATTTACATATTATATAAGAATATTTCCCGGTGCAGATGAAAAGAGTAGCCTAGACCGTGAAAAACTCTACATCGCGTGTACACGACTGGGCGTATGGACTGTCCGAATGGAAGTGAAGATGGCGAAGTTGCAATTTTGAAGCACTGTCTCAACGCGTGCTTATAGCGACGGAACTGAACTGTCTCCTCCAATCAGAGGAGAGGATTCAGTTCTTTTTCGTTTTGATGGCGTTGGGTATTCCCTTCTCACGGAATTGTAATTTTCAATTCTTTTTCATTTTGATGGTGTTCACTTATTCTAACTTGCAAAACCAACGCCACAAAAATGGCGGAACATAAATCTTACATTATTTCAACCGAGTTCATTTTGATCAAAATTTGCTTTTTTCCTATTCAATTGTTCTAGTGGCTTCCTATATCAAATTTAAATGTTTGATTATCTGTTTATTTTTATTATAGTTATTATATTTATTTAACACAATTATTGAATTATTTTTATTATAATTAATTAACTATATATCTGACACCACTATACAATCCATCTACATTTGATCATTACGGTTTTGAAACGGAATGAGTATTACAAAATACAAAATCAATTTTATTAATTCACCAACATCGTTTAGAAACAGCCCCCAAGAAATAAGTGCTACTTTCATAATAAGCGTATATTGATTTGTTTTTGTCACAAATAATATCATTGACTATGATAATATTTTCCAAACCCAAACCTCATTATGGCGGCAAATCGTGACGTGCTGCCAACCTAACAACTTGAAATGTCTCGTACTATTAATATTGAACAACAAATGTAAGCTTAAATCAAGTGTATATAAGTAACAAATGTATAGAAATAAAAAAGTTTCGTCTTCGAGAATCTTCTATACGAGACGGCTTTTCCGTTATTAGGTCAAAACTAATTTCATATAATACACAAGAATTAATTTTAGTAAAATCTTGTTTGAAATTTAAAAAAATCGGAGCTTTCGGGGGGGGCATGGCCACCATGGCCCCCCCCTGGAGCCGCCCCTGATTAGCGGCATATTCACGATGACGCGTCGTTGCATTTCTCAACTAAAAAGTGGCATGGCAGTAAAGGTTTACACAGTACATGTAAAGAGGCTCTCACAAGCAGGTAAAGTAAAATGATCATCGAATCATAGATTATTATTGAACATAGTTACTATCCCGCCGTTATGCTGCTCGTAATAATTTTAAATGTTGAAATTGAAATATGTTTAATATATATTTTCCTTTTTAATAAATGTTTTCACTAAATAAAATTATAAAATATAACATAAACTATAAGCTGTTCGTTAGCCGACAGGCGCAGCGCAGGTTACTGTAATCGGTATGGGTTGATTCTCGGTTGAGATTGAAAAATCGTTGTAAACTCTATTTCGTTATAATTATAGGTGAACGCATTATCCCGTGTTGTGTAACTTGTCAAAACATTAATATTGGTGAAATCTTGTTTTCAGATAGTTAAGGTGATTATGTGCAGTATTGAATTTAGTCAAGTGACTTAATTAACTTGCAAAGAACTACTAAAAAAACGAGTGAGGTTATGTATGATAAAGGAAATGCAAATCACCTAATTTCAATAAAAGGTAAACAAACCTTAATCTTTCAGGTAACCTCTTAATCCTAAAACTTAATTTATAAATCTTCCGGCAGCACACAACACTTATCATTTTTAAAAGTATCCTTAATCTTACATTTATTCCACCACTAGACCTATTTTGCGCCTCTTACACTATACCAAGAGCCAGAGTTACCTAAAACAAGCTATTCGTCTATCATGAAAAGATAACGTGAAATAAAACGATTTCTTCCAGTTTGACAATAGTTTCAAAGATTCCCTGGACGTCGAAATCCGAACTTGTATCATGGCATTACGTTTTTGACTTTAAGAAAATTCAATTCTAACTTTTTTTAAATGTTAGATGTCGTTGATTGATCTTATGGCTGGATGTTGGGAACTTCATTGCGTTTGTGGAAATTAAAATTTATGCCCTTTTTAAGGTCTCCGGGAAATAACCCTGATAAATCTAGTCAATAGTCATGGCCTTAACCCACTCATAGGGATGTTCTGATACTTCCGATGCAAGTATAACTGACGCCAATTCTTGGGCCCAGTGCGGTGGATGCGCGGTAGCAAAGACGGCTAGTGCGCATGCGCGGCAACACCTCGCTAGAGCGCAGGACTGTCAGTCTGCTCTCAGCCGTCAACAATAGCGTGTCACTACATGTCGTCCTAAAAACATTCACCGACGGAACATTGACTCTCACTGGCGATTAATGATCTGTTTTAATTCTATTCAATAATATAAAATATTTCATTAGTATTTATTGAAGCGTCTTTTTACTGTGAACAACGATTGACAGAGAAGCAGTAACTATGTGCGAGCTGCCGAATGTACGCAGCCAGACTAGTACAATGTCGGCCGCCGCTGCCGCTACTACTCCCCTCTCCTCCCAGCCTACCCACTCCCCGCCCCATGCGCGGACTGGGCCCCAAGAATTGGCGCCAGCTATACATATCGATATTAATTACTCAGATATTAATTATTCTTTGACAATCTGCGCCGTGCGTGAAGATAGCTACCTTAGTATTTTGTATAACCTAATATCTCTAATATTCCGTAGTGTTTATTCAATCCGTATTAGTAACTTGATTTTATCGGTTCTTAGCTATTACTTGTAAAACCCGTTTGGAAACAGGCCCAAGGAGTCATCATCCTGCAACATCGACCATCGCATCAGGGGCTGCGTGGTGCTTTATTAGTAACAGATGGTTATAGTATAAAATAGCTTTTGTTTATTACCGTTAGAAAAGTCATTAACGAGGTACGTAACTATTAGAAGAAGGAAAATCAATTACCTTTCAAATGTCAGCAGCTAATATAAAATAAATATTTGTTTACAAAATGTGTGCCGCACATTTCTTATATGTATTTTATGTTGAAAAATAGTTCTGTTTCAGGAAGAAGTACTTAATGGCCTGGAGTTTCGATTAAGCTTCGCAACGGAACCTTACTTTAACCAAACTTTAAAAAAATTTAAACAATGTGAAATGATGGCAATATTGTCATTGTTGCTTAGCTTTTTAAAAATCTAATAGTTGTGATTGAAAACGCTTTTGACAGTTATAAACACGCACCATTCACGTACAAGGAATTAAAAATGAAACGTTAAAGTATTCCACATCATATAAGTGATCAGGGAGCTTGGACTCCGTCGTCTTACAAACACGTGTAATGCTCTGTACGGGAGAGAGTTTTTTGAAGTGTTTAAACTACATATTTAATTTTTACCTTTCTGGGAAAATAAGAATAAGTCCAGTACGTTTATCAAAAAGTTCCAAGTAAGTTAAACTTCTAGGTAATTTTGTTACTCAAAAAGGGGGATTAAAAATGCAATGGCAGGTGTCGTGCGACGGACACATAAATGTTTATCCTGTGACAAATCCTTCAAGCGATTGCAGCACTTGAAGAGCCATACGTTGAACCATACTGGGGAGAGCTATATAAATGCGAATTTTGTGAGAAATACCTTTCTCAATTAGGACATCTTATGACGCATATTTTTGTTCACACTGGAGAGCGGCCACATAAGTGTATAATGTGCGAGAAGTCATTTACTGAAAAGGGAAATCTTAAGAAACACATGTTGGTTCACACTGGGCAGCTGCCACATAAGTGTTTAGTGTGCGAGAAATCATCTACTACACGAGCAGCATTAAAGAAACATATGCTAATACATACTGGAGAGAAGCCTCATGATTGTGAATGTTGTGAAAATCATTTTCTCTGTTAGGAAATCTTAAGACACATATGTTGGTTCACACTAGGGTGCGGCTGCATAAGTGTTTATTGTGCGAGAAGTCATTTACTACAACAGGACATCTAAAGAGACATACGCTGACAGACACTGGTGAGCGACCATTCAAATGCGAATACTGTGATAAATCTTTTACTACATCTAGATGTGTAAAGAGTCATTTGTTGACACACACTAAGGAGCGGCCATACAAGTGTTTAACCTGTGGGAAAGGTTTTACTCAATTGGGAAGTTTGAAGAAGCACAACAGTAGTGGGCACTTGGGGCTACTGGGCCAAAACGCATTAATCAAAAGTGACAGCTACTTCCGGTCACGTGACCGGAAGTGACGTCATCAGCTGTGACGTAGCTGTGACGTGGTTTAAATTTTAAATGTCTGAAAAAGGGTCAAGGTCGGCCGGGAATGTTTTTAAAAAACATCTTGCAAGATTTTTTTGTTTCTTTTTACAAACTGTTTTTTAATTGTTGTTTTGTTGATTTTCATTTCTATTAAAATACCATGTTAAAAATGGAATCGACAAGTTAACAAGAAAATATCCTGCTACAAAGTATCCAATTAAAGATGCAATTATATAAACATAAACTTTAAAATATAGCGAATGTTCTTCCTCTTTATCTGTTAGCATTTCCTGAACAAGGTAACCAAAATTGTAACCACATAAAAATGAAATTAGGCAAATAATAAATTTCGACGGGTTCACAAAAACCAACTTGTAAAGTAGTGAATTTCTTTCTTCCTCCATTGTTAAATTTTTAGTCGAAACCTATTAATGATAACATTATTGCTTGCGCATCAGAACTAACAGTTGATGAAATTTAATTTACTTGTACACTTGTAGTAGGTAATTGTTCGGAAGTTTGTGTAGATGTAGAAGAAACAGTATTATCTTGAAGCTCAGAGTCCATGTGTACTCGGGTGAAGAGCTGGAGCTATAATGACCTGTGGTAGCCGCTGTTCTACTCCGTGTCGGCAGTTGTTGGTGGTGGGGGGTTGTTAGGTTCATGCATTGAAATGTAGATGGAATCATAATTTTCTGGAGGATGTACTAAAATTTGTTGTACAGGATTTGCATCAATAGTAAAACTTTGCGTTTCAAGGCAAAGTCCATCTTTAATAAAAGAAACATATAAAACAGAACTCATGTTTATTTAGATGTTTACTCTGCGAGTCCTACCTGCAAACTGATGTGTCGGTTGTGGCGCAGCGACCTCCCTCGAAATGACATGGACAGCACGGAACATCTTCCGCGCACCTGCCTTCCCCCACCACCATGAGAGACTCCTCGCAATATTTTAGATATGTAGTGTTAGTCGTACTGTTGCTCTTGTTGCGTCACTTGTTGCGGCTCTTGCGTAGCCACTGCCACTGTGTACGTCGACGCGGCTCAAAAGTCGAACGGCGACGAGATCAAGAGGGGGGCTCCCCATTTTGCAAAATTACTCTAAACCTATTGTGCGGGTACTCAAATTACGCGGAATGAAAAGACAAACACAAATGGTCCAGTAACATTTTTCGATAAATCTAACGGCATAAAAGTTATTAACGCAAAAACGAAAGTTTCAAGGTCATTTAAAACTTTTACAAAACCTATCGTGCGGGTTCTCAAATTACATGGAATGAAAAGACAAACAAAAAGGTCCAGTAACATTTTTCAAATCAATTACAACATCAAATTACCTCAAGAAACACACGTTTATACACACTGGTGAGACACCTCACACATGTCAAATGTGTAATAAATCATTTACATCATTAAGCTACCTTAAGACTCACACGTTGACACACACTGGTGAGAACCTTACAGTTGCCAAACATGTGGGAAGTCCTTTACCCAGTCAGGGCATTTGGCTAAACATGCATTGACGCACTCTGGAGAGAATTCCTACACATGTCAAATGTGTAAGAAATCATTTACCACATCAAGCAACCTCAAGACCCATACGTTGATACACACTGGCGAGAGACCTTACAGTTGCCAAACATGTGGAAAGTCCTTTACCCAGTTAGGTACTTTGGCTGCACATGCATTGATGCACTCTGGAGAGAAACCTTACACATGTCAAATGTGTAAGAAATCATTTACAACATCGAGCTACCTTAAGACTCACAGTGTTGGGACACTAGAGTAAGAAACCTCACAGTAGCCAATTCTGTGGATAGTCCTTTACAACGTCAAGCGGTCTAAACAGACACTCATCGTCACACAATGGTAAGAGGCCTAAGGCCCTAGCTAGTCGCTGATAAAGAAAGAGCATAATTATCATCTACCTCGCACTTGCTTACAAAAAAATTCATCCCTGGCCAATTTAATGCTATATTTAATATGTTATAGGCTTTTTCTGACTTTATTCTGTCTGAAACTATTTTTTCGCTGCTGGAGACGTGTGCACCACACTTTAGTGACCGATATATAGACTTCACAGCGATTATTAGTGCATCGTCATAAATATTTTGGCACACTGTGTAAAGTGGCGTTCTAAAATCAGACACTTCGCATGCGTGTTTATTGATAGTTGTACTAATCTGAACATTCCAAAACAGTGACCCGTCTTATTAAGTGTCGCTGTCATGTAGATGTACCTTTTCATTCCCGGTCAATTTTGTAAGCGATTCGAGTTTAATCAAACGTATATAAAGTGTCAGCGGATCTCAAACATTGAATTTAGTAAACGCTGCATCAAAATGTCATGAATTGAATATGAATTGAAGTTCGAGATTGAATTCGATAGACCATCCCATAACTGACACGTTTGCTGATCTCATGGCAGACAAAGAATTTTTGCGAAGATAGTAAACTCAGCCGAAGAATAAGTGCAACAACGTTACTCAAGAGATGGCGAGTATCAAGAATGAGATCAATGAAACATTTATACAGGCGATTGCAAAAGCGTAGTCATGATAAACGCTATTTATAATTATATAGCTAATGATTTATAATTATATAGTTTAATAGCTATTTATAGCTATTAATATTTATTTTTTAATTTTTTTACGTAAGGCAATTGTTCTTCGTAACTGTTAATATTTATATATTCAGTTATGTACCCCTTTATAATTGTTGAGCAGGACAAGCTCAGTGAATTTTCAGTGGCCCGCTTTCAAGTACTCATGCTCAGAAGGAGCTGAGGGCGACATTTCACCACCGGCTCCAGCGCCTCTGCCGGTCCGTGGTCCAGGCCCGGGGTCGTCTTGTTCTTCATGGATCTCTACAACTCCACAGTGGCATCTCCTCGGCGATCACCCGCAGAGCGTGTCGTGTCTGACCCGGTTATTTGGGAAGACCGTTTATGATATATAAGATAGCATTAATTACAGTTTAGATCTATACATTTTGAATTTACATATTTTAGTATTAAAATACAAACATTACCTAACACATATACATATTATGATTTGCGAACTGGCCGTTCCAACATTTAATTCAATATTGGCCTATTCATGTCTTTAGATTAGAGTCAGGGTTCATTCGGTAGGATTTTGGTGTATGTAATATTTGTTTATCGTATGGTTTTTCTTTGGTTTTCATTGAAACCTTACACAATGAAACATGTTAAATTTAAATGTTTAAATGTAAAATTTTCAGTTATTTATCTTGCCTTGCGAGGAACGGGTTCAACAAGTAGTGATTTCTAAAAATATGAAAAATTTTTTTAACCAGGGTACACTTTTTAATGTATGAAATGGACTTATAGTACAGTGGCTACACAAATAAACACTGCATTTTTTGATTGGAGTATGGCACTTTCTGTGATCATATTTGATGCCAAAAGGAAACATTTTAGTCGGTGAGCCACTTTGAAATCCGCGGCTAACACCAAAATGGCGGCCATTAAAGATGGCCGCCGTGAGCCCCCGCATTATTCGAATATATCGGTTGTATCTCGGCTCCTAATTGACCGATATCAATATTCTTTTTATTATTTTAAAGCTAATTTAAGGAGGAAATTTTTTTGTATTTAACTTTTGACTCTGAAACCAATAATTTCTCAAGAATTTAAAGAAAATTAAAAAAATTACATTTTTAATAAGTTTAATTATTGTAATCATGGAGGGATACGGCTGTGACCTGTGAAGAAACCAATAACAGAGAGTTCTGCGTTTTTCTATTATGTACTATGTGCTTAACAACATACTACAGACTAAGCAAAGTTTGACCACCGGAAGTGCCTCAATTTCAAGATGGCGTCCAAGATGAGGTCAAAAGCATAAAAGATTTAGGGAATTCATGCTATAGGTGATACGAAAGTGGCTTCTGCGCTGTAATACAACTTCAAATAATTGACGGGTGATTATAGCTTTAATTGGACTTTTTAATCGTTTTCTGACGCCATCTTGGATCCGCCATATTGAATATCAACTTTATTATTTTCAATGTAAAGATGGTGTTGTGACACATCATTACGAACTAGATTTTTACGCTGATTACAATGCTGAAATCGGTTTTTGAAAATATGAATTCGTTAACAAGATATGCTCAAATAAAATTCATCCTTTTACATTTCTTACGGACTTTCATATTTTCAATATTTTCTTGGATTATTCTTCTTATATCTCTCAATATAATTAAGATTTGTAGTTTGTTTTAGTCATAAAATACTCAGTGAAATACCGGCTTTCAATTGAGATATTAATCATCAACATAGGGAAAGTGAAAAATGAGCTATAAGGTTTAATGTAACTTAAAAATAAAATTTTCAGTAATTTGTTTTTCGTCAAATGTTAATATCTCCGGTTCTAAATAAGGTGTTTAGTTAATTTTGGTCTTGAATTACTCAGTTATTCAGGTCTTGTTTTACTTAGTTAATTACGCTTTCGAGTGGGTTGACTCTTAATAGCATCAGACTAAAGTTTAAGTGACTTATGATCTTTCACTCAACACAAATTCGTTTAAATTGAATAATTTTGCATTTTTTGAAGGATTCTCTAGCTTTAAAGAAGACCCAAAAATCGTAAAGGTCTTGCTTAATCTAGTAGATTATTGACTTTTATTTGAGTCATAAACTATTATAACAGACTGAGTTTTATGTGAGTTGCGGTTCTAAAACCTACAAAAAATTAAATTTAAAAGTTTTTTTTGTATAAAGACTTATATCTCAAGTTTTAGGACATATTTGGAGTTTTCAATGTTTTTAAAGGATTCAGTAACATATCAGCTTTCTATTGAGAATTTGATCATGTTAATTCGGAAAAGTTCGGGTTCTGTTATAATCCACTATTAAGCGTAAAATTCAAAAATATCTAATCTTTATGTCGAAATGAGCCTTGAAACCCGTTAACAACTTAACACATTTGATGAATCAATATTTCCAAAAAAAACCAACGTATCACTGCGTATTTTGAGACCAAAATGAATATATACCTTTTTTTGAAGGGTAGATATAATTGACTAAAGACTAATTTCCGGAACATTAATTTTTAAGTTACATCAAGCCTTATAGTTCATCTGTCACTTGCCGATTTTGATTATGGATGGCTCAAATTAAAGCCGGTATTTCTATGAGCATTCTAAGACTAAAACGAACTATATCTTAATTATAATGAGAGATATAAGAAGAATAATCAAACACAATAATGAAAATATGAAACGTCCATAAGAAATGTATAGGGATGAATTTTTATTTGAACCTTTCTTTGTAACGAATTAATATTTTCAAAAACCGATTTCAGCATTGTAATCAGCGTAAAAATCTAGTTCGTAATGATGTGTCACAACACCGTTTTTACATTTAAAATAATAAAATTGATATTCAATATGGCGGATCCAAGATGGCGTCAGAAAACGATTAACAAGTCCAATTAAAGCTATAACCACCCGTCAATTATTTGAAGTTGTATTACAGCGCAGAAGCCACTTTCGTATCACCTATACCATGAATTCCCTAAATCTTTTATGCTTTTGACCTCATCTTGGACGCCATCTTGAAATTGAGGCACTTCCGGTGGTCAAACTTTGCTTAGTCTTTAGTATGTTGTTAAGCACATAGTACAAAATAGAAAAACGCAGAACTCTCTGTTATTGGTTTCTTCACAGGTCACAGCCGTATCCCTCCATGATTACAATAATTAAACTCATTAAAAAAGTAATTTTTTAATTTTCTTTAAATTCTAGAGAAATTATTGGTTTCAGAGTCAAAAGTTAAATACAAAAAAATTTCCTCCTTAAATTAGCTTTAAAATAATAAAAAGAATATTGATATCGGTCAATTAGGAGCGGAGATACAACTGATATATTCGAATAATGCGGGGGCTCACGGCGGCCATCTTTAATGGCCGCCATTTTGGTGTTAGCCGCGGATTTCGAAGTGGCTCACCGACTAAAAGGTTTCCTTTTGGCATCAACTATGATCACAGAAAGTGTCATACTCCAATCAAAAAGTGCAGTTTTTCACCATATCTGGCCATGTACCCGACGTACTATTATTTAAGAAGTCAATTTTCAAATAGTAGAATAAAAAATTAATTCATGTTTTAATAAACTCTTTTCTGTTTCTTCTTATTATCAGCTTAAACCGAAAATAATGTGTTTGTCTTATTTTTCGAATCCTTGACGGAAAGCAGGAGACTGTTAAAATATCCAAGAAACTTTTAGGTGTAGACTTTACCCGTTTCCAAGCCAATTCTCGATTATTTTTAAGGTTTCAGGTACGGTGGTATTAAAGAACATACTTTTTACGTAAAGAGAATGTTTATATACGAGTCACTTTGTCCGACCAATGGTTTTAGGATGTCCCATGAGGACTTTACACGCTGTGAGTTGCGAGAGCTTATTACAGGCTTAAGAGGTACATCAGTTTTATGAACCTTAAGTAGCCCATATATTTGTGAAATTTCCAAAACTACGCATAGCTAAGCGAGGTCTTTGTTAAGCAGAAAAATAGGTCATATATGCTTTTTAAGAGCACCTTTACCCTGGATACGATTGTATGATCTATGGTTAGATGAGTGTATTTATCAGCCGTGTATTTATCAATACTGAGAAGAGTCCCCAATACCCCAGCAGTACTAACAATTTGGCCAACAGTTGGCAAATAGACCTGACGCGCGAGGCTGGCCCGATGGATTATCCAGCCATTATCCAACGATGCCAACAAAATAAATTTAGCCAACCACATTGATATTTTGTTTTTATTACTTACGCATTAAAATGCTTAAATTTGTTGAATAAATTGATAAATAAAGTATTAAACTAGATTTAAACTACAGTTTTGTGTTTTGACGAATTTTAAATCCATTGGCTTTCTGTTCGGCCATCGTTGGTGAGATCGCCAGAGTAAAAATAATCATATTTTTAAAATAACGTATTTTAATTTTTTCATCAGTCTTAATTCATGTTTAAGTTTACAATACTTACAGTTCTGGACAGCCATATTGACGCTTGAGTGAGGCTATTTTCAAAATTAGTTTTTGACATCTGCAAATTTTAGATAATAAATTACATGGTAATATGTTTATTCAAGACTTTAAACAAAGAACAGTCATTCAGGTTTTTGCTAATTATTTAAAAAATATATTGAGTGTGTGTTCTTGAAGGGTTATGCAATATAAAACTTCAATTGTGATTTCAATTTATAAATATTGAATCAATAAACATGAAAAAAGAGTGCTTACAAATACTGAATCCTATAATGACATGGATCTTAATAATGATTGAATTAATCTATAAAAACAACATTAGCCGAAACCTAGGTATCATTAATAACAAAAAATACAGTATTTATTATACTAGTAATGAAATAAATTTCTAATGAAAAGGGATATAAACGTTTAAACCTTATACGAGGTATGTTCGGAAAGTATGTTCCGTTTGGGAGTTAAAAATTCTCAATGCATTTACAACATTTTTATTATATACATCTTAAAGAGCGTACCTTAAACTACTTTTCTACATAGTTCCCACAATATTTAGGTACTTGTCATATCTAGGGAGAAGCTTTTCAATTTGTGCTGAAAAGAATTCTGCCGCCTGTGCACGCAGCTACCCGCTGACGCCGTCTTTAAGTTCATCGTCATACACAAACCGACAAAGGCTACAATGGTGTACTGAAGAGTTGGTGAAATTTGTGGGAAACACAGAGGGATCAGTAATTTTGAATTTCCTTTATTCCCAAACTGTATTGCTGATTTTTGCAATGAGATCGTCAGTAAAGACAGTTGGTTGGCCACTCCTCTCTTCATCTTGGACATTAGTGTGACCATCTTTAAAGTTCGGGAAAAAAGAAAAATCAAAATTACTGATCCCTCTGAGTGTTTCCCACAAATTTTACGAACTCTTCTGTACACCATTGTAACCTTTGTCGGTTTGTGAATGACGATGAACTTAAAGATGGCGTCAGCAGGTGGCTGCGTGCATAGGCGGCAGAATTCTTTTCAGCATAAATTGAAAAGCTTCTTCCTAGATATGACAAGTGCCTAAATACTGTGGGAACTATGTAGAAAAGTAGTTTAAGGTACGCTCTTTAAGATGTATGCAATAAAAATGTTTTAAATGCATTGAGAATTTCTTTTTACTCCCAAATGGAACTTACTTTCCGTACATACCTCGTAATAATTTTGACGACTGATTTCTTGAAATTTTTTAACTAATGATTTTTAATACTGCAGTTATTTATTTTGTATACGTTAATTGATCTGTTTCCTTATTCGTTGGATTAGAAATTAATTGGGGTTATTCAGTGGGGAGAGGACGTAGACAGGCACGAGTCTCACCAAGGCATTTATAATTGTGAGTCTGGTGGGCCACATTGTATGGACAGTTGTCACCTTCCAATGGTAAATTAAAGTTTGATTGGTAGTAGTAAAAAATTGTAAAACGGCAGTTTGATGCCTACGAGCATTAGAGAGAAATTATTATTCCAGACGGTAGGCCTAAATAGTTACACTAGCTGTCATGCATATGCTAAAAAATGTAATTGTGTTAAATAGATTACTTCTTCTTCTTCTTATATATCAATCTAAAACAAAGTTTGGAAACGACACATATTCGTACTTATAAAATAACGTTAAAAGTGAAATTAAAGTACGCCTGGAAAACGAAGTAAAAGATTCACTTAATAATACATGTAACAATGAAGTTTAATAAAGATTTTATTTTACAGAAGCGATGTGCAAATCTTATATGAGTCTTACAATTAATTTTAACGTGGTAAAGACTTCCACTGCCGCCACTTCACTAATAGTTGAATACCGCTTCAATTAATATTTGCGTAAAATATTAGTGGCATATCACTTAACTAAGCGTTTTAAGTGGCACTATTTTTACGTTCATTTGTCAAAGTCCCAGTATAGTATGATTTCCATAAGGCATTAGTAACCACAGTACCTAGAATATCTTTATACGGTAGGTATCTTGCGCAGGTGAGAGTAAGAATAAGATGTGACGTAATGGTAGTCTAACACTTGAAAGAAGGTTTAGCAAGTTCACGTGCAAATTCCGTGAAACTACGCCAAATCTCGTGAGATTTTTCATAACTAGAATGAAACATAGTCTTCATTTGTTGACAAATAAATACTTAACCTTGAAATAAAAGGTGAGTTAGAAGCTTAAGAAACATGTTATAATAATAAATCAGCTGTCTGTGGTTGGTGCTAAGTTGGCTTGCAGCGAGACTTGCTGGTGCGTCGACTTGCAAAGTAACTTGGCGCAATAATGTTGAAATATATATAACTTATACATACAACTTACCATAAAATGTTTATTTTATAATCTGATTTATCCTGTAAAAGTAATATCAGCTGTACTATTTATGTTGTTGTTATAAAAGGAATTAATTCTTGTTTCTTTGCTAAATTGTTTAAACTTTTCTTTGAATAAATTAATGATTATTTCGTTGTGTAAATGGCAGTATTATTGAATATGGTTGCTAAAGTCCCTTAGCTTAACATCCACTGCCATCATCAGGTTATCAAGCCCAGGATAAATCAAATTTAGGTAAAGGAAGTATTTGTTGGAAAGTAGCTGGAATTATGGCTGAAGAGGATAAATACAAAATTCCTTTATTTGATGGGACAAATTTTAGCAACTGGAAATTCCGTATGAGGATACTGCTGGTAGAACATGGTCTAGAAGCGTGTATAGAAGAACAATACTACAACAAAATAACATTGGAAGAAAACGATCCGAAAAAAGAGAAGAAAGAATCCAAAGAAAAGGAACTAGCTGATCTGAAGAAGAAGGACAGCAAATGTAAGAGCAAAATAATACAAAGAATTGCTGATTCACATCTGGAGTATGTCAAGGATGCGGAAACATCATTCGATATATGGAAATCCCTGAATGATACTTTTGAAAGGAAGGGAATTGCAAATCAGTTGTTGCTGAGGAAGGCACTTCTAACAATGAAGTTTAACTCGTCTACTGATAGCATGGAATCCCATTTCCTAAAGTTTGACAAACTTATAAGAGAATTAAGGTCGACTGGAGCAACCCTAGAGGAAACTGATGTGATATGTCATCTACTGTTAACAATGCCAAGTGAGTACAATGTAGTAGTTACTGCTTTGGAAACTTTATCTTGTGACAAATTAACAGTAGGATTTGTTAAGAACCGTTTATTAGATGAAGAAACCAAAAGGAAATGTAATGTTCAGGGCAAAAGTAAAGAACTTAAGTCATCTGAAGTGTTTGTTGTTAAGGAAAGTAGGCCTAGATCAAATAATGGGAATTATCAATTTGAAGGTTCAAGTAAAGTTAAAAACCAAAATCATTTTAACTTTAAATGTTACAATTGTGGTTTAGTTGGACACAAGCGCTCTGAATGTACTCGAAGGGTTCCACAGCGGAAAGGGAAGTTCAAGCCTTCTAAAGGGAACATTGCCGCTGCAGAACCGGAAAGAGTGGAAGAAGAGGAAACGGCCTTTATGGGGAACAGAGTCGAGCAGATTGAAAGGTCTGTTGAATGGTGCTTAGATTCAGGGGCTACAGAACATATGGTAAGTGGCTTGAGTTTACTAACTAACATTCAGATGTTGCATACTCCAATTAAAATTAAAGTTGCCAAAAATGGCGAGACTCTGGAGTCCAAACAATTTGGAGAAATACGTTGTAGCACTTTAGTTGGGGAAAAAGAAATGAAAATTAAAATCAATGATGTTCTTTATGTTCCTGGTTTATCTATGAATCTCTTGTCAGTTTCTAAGCTAGATTATAATGGTCTTAAAGTTACATTTGTAAGTGGAAAAGCAATAATATCTAAGAATAGTAAGGAAGTTGCTGTAGCTTGCAAGGTGAACAAGTTGTATAAGTTAGTAATGAACCACTTTGAGATATGTAATGTTTCTGGTAGTTCATATGAAAATATGGGGAAACTGTGGCACAAGCGGTTAGGCCACATTAGTAACAATGGATTGAAGAAGTTGCAAGGTTTGGTAGATGGAGTAAACTTGCCAAATAAAGTTTTACTTTCTGAAATTTGTCAAAGTTGTCTAGAGGGAAAACAACCCAGTCTTCCTCACAATCAAATAAGAACTCGAGCTAAGAGGCCATTACAACTTGTTCATAGTGATATTTGTGGACCTATCAATCCACAATCATATGATGGTAAGAAATATATGCTTACATTTATTGATGATTATACTAATTTCACTGCTGTTTACTGTCGGGAAGCAAAGTCTGAAGTATTTCATTACTTCAAATTGTACGAGGCAATGGCAACGACTCACTTCAATCTAAAAGTAAGTCGTTTTCGTTGTGATAACGGAGGTGAATTCATTTCGAATGAAATGAAGGAATATTTTGAAAAGCAGGGTATTCAATTTGAATTTACGATTCGCTACACTCCACAGCAGAATGAAGTTGCTGAGCGAATGAAACGAACCATTTTGGACAAAGCTAGAAGTATGATTTTCGGTACATCCTTGGACAAACGTTTTTGGGTGGATGCAGTGAAAACTGCGGTGTATCTGATTAACAGATCTCCTACTTCTGCTTTGGATAAAAAGGTACCTGCAGAACTATGGTATGGGGAAAAACCAAATCTACAAAAACTGAGAGTTTTTGGTTGTGTAGCTCATCTTCATTTACCTAATCAACTGATTAGAGGGAAGTTCGAAAAACGTTCAATGCAATGTAATTGGCTATTGTGTGAATGGTTATAAATTTTGGTGTCCCGAGCAAGGGAAGGCTATTTTTGGTAGGGACGTGATTTTTGAGGAAACAAATTTTGTAATAAAGGAAGCGGAACAAGCTACGCATGATCCAGGATCGGAAGACGTAGATGAAGCTGATAAGGAAGAAGATGAAGATGAACTCAATGACAATGTAAGTATCAATGGGGAAGAGTTGAGGCGGAGCACCAGAAGTCATTTAAGACCCAAATACCTAGAAGACTATATCTGTCAAGCATTTCAGGCTGAATCGTACGTGGAAGAAGTACCCGAAACCTATTCTGAAATAGCAGACAGGGCAGACAGAGAATTCTGGTACGAAGCTATAAAGGAAGAGATGGACTCTTTAGTCAAGAATGACACATGGACACTAATGGAATTGCCTCCTAAAAAGAAAGCCATTGACTGTAAATGGGTTTTTAAAATAAAAAGAGACGAAAAAGGGGAAATAGAAAGGTATAAAGCTAGACTTGTGGCGAAAGGTTGTTCGCAGAAAAAAGGATATGACTATAATGAAACCTATGCTCATGTTGCAAGATACAGAACTGTTATAATACTTCTTGCAGTAATCAACAAAGAAGAACTTCATGCTTATCAAATGGACGTAAAGAATGCATTTTTACATGGTTTCATAGAAGAGGAGATTTACATGAAACAGCCAGAAGGATTCGTGAAAAATTCAAACTTAGAATGCAAATTAAATCGTTCATTGTATGGCCTGAAACAAGCTCCGAGGTCATGGAATACAAGATTGCATGAATTTATAATGAAACAGGAGATGGTTCAATCTCAACATGATAAGTGTTTGTACATGAAGAATGAAGGAGATAGAAAGTTGTACATATTAGTTTATGTTGATGATTTGATTATCGCTGGAAATGATCGCTGGAATGATTATGTTGATGAGTCGATGATCAGACAGATGAAGAAGATTCTTTCAAGTGAATTTAGTATGAAAGATCTTGGAGAACTATGTAATTTCTTGGGAATTAAGATTGAAAGAAATTCAAATGGAATGTTTCTATCACAACCTGTGTATTTAACAAATGTTTTGAAGAGATTTGAAATGGAAAATTGTAAAGGTGTAAAAATTCCAATGGAATTGAAGTTTGAGTCAAATGGGTCAAAGGAAGTCATTATCGATCAGAAGCCATACAGAGAACTCATAGGTTGTTTAATGTACGTGATGCAAATAACAAGACCAGACTTGAGTTTCGCTGTGAACTACTTCAGTCGTTTTCAAAGCAATGCAACCGAAGAGCATTGGAAAGGATTGAAACGCATTTTAAGGTACATCAAACAAACATTGAATGAAGGACTTTTCTATTCTAAGGAATCAAATGAGTGTTTGGTTGGGTTTGCAGACTCTGATTGGGCGAGTGATATTGACAGGAAATCAACTTCGGGTTATGTATTTCAAGTTTATGGATCAACTGTTAGCTGGGCCACAAAGAAACAAACTGTAGTGGCTTTATCGTCAACAGAAGCAGAATATGTTGCCCTTGCAACTGCTGCAACTGAAGTTGTTTGGTTGAAGAATGTGTTAAAGGACATGGACCTGCAAATAAGTGATCCGGTAATTATTTACGAGGACAATCAACCTTTGTATACAACTTTTGGACAAAGTGGAGCACCGCAAGTTGAACATGTTGATGTAAAGTATAAATTTGTTCAGGACTTACATAACAGGCATGTGATTAAAGTGAAATACATACCGACACAGAAGCAAAGAGCTGATATATTTACCAAGAGTTTGCCTTTGTTAAGTTATGAGAAGCTGAAGAAATGTTTGGGTGTGTTTGCTCTTATATCAGGAAGATAAAATCAAAAACATTTTATGTTAATTTGAGGCGGAGTGTTGAAATATATATAACTTATACATACAACTTACCATAAAATGTTTATTTTATAATCTGATTTATCCTGTAAAAGTAATATCAGCTGTACTATTTATGTTGTTGTTATAAAAGGAATTAATTCTTGTTTCTTTGCTAAATTGTTTAAACTTTTCTTTGAATAAATTAATGATTATTTCGTTGTGTAAATGGCAGTATTATTGAATATGGTTGCTAAAGTCCCTTAGCTTAAAATCCAATGCCATCATCAAATAATTAGTGTAAAAGTCCTGTCGCTCTGGTGCGCACCACCGACCAGCAGAACGCTTTCTGATTGGGTGGTCTACTGCGCATATTTTTTATGATACTTACCGTATAGATGTTCAAGCATTGAATATGGACCTAGGTGTGTAAAAGATGTGTAAAATCAATGGTTCAAGTTACTGTGTTAGTAACTACTGGTAAATTTACATGTGCGTGATGGCACAACTGGTTGGGGTACAATGTTGCTTGCGCATGCGCACTACAAACAAGACTACAAGAAGAACAACTTATGATGGTGATGTAGAGTGGAAACAGCAAGTATATATTTTAGTTGTCAGAAACGCTAAAGGACATTACTAGTAAATGTGTTTGTACCACTCAACCTTTTAGCGTTTAAACATAAAAGTACTGAGAAATTAATCCACTAACTGCTGAATCGTCATTAGCAGACTGAGGTCTCGTGGAAGTTTTATGTCGCTAGTTGAAGGTAAACACTATAATATCCGAAAATAATACGCTTACTTTTAAAACATTTGATTTTCTTAGTGGTTTGCATTTATACTGATAATTTTTTCTGACATTACGTTTTATTATTCTCCCTACTTAGTGTGGTGTGGGTATGTTCTCAGCTTAGCTAATAAGTTCATAGTGGTCTGTTTATGATATAGGCGTAATCTCAATAACTTGGCAGTTGGATAACCCTAAACAGCTGCCCAAAATATGTTCTTTCAATTTGTAAAAGGTTTTTTTTCTAATAATAGTTTCTTCAATATTATTTTCCTCCTTTGTATTTATTGGTAGTTTATTGAATAATTTGAGGTAACTGAAAGAATGCTCAAGCCCCGTTGTGTTGGTGAGTCGTAATTTAATCAAGTACTTTTTTATTCCTTAAGATTTTTTATTAGCTTTTTCTACTAGTCTAGTTTTTCATAAATTATAATGTTTCAAATATACGTGAACATGTAAATTTATAAATATTACAATCTTGAAGCATATTTTTACAGCGTGATCATGTGAATTATTTAATATAATTCTAATTGTTATTTTCTTTTGAAGAATATTTATTTACCTTTGTAATTACCCCACATTGGTATTACATGCGTCAAAAGAAGGTACATGCCAGTAGAAAACCCCCGCATCCATCCCCGCGATTTGATTGGTCGGGGATGGTGCCCGGGGGGGGGGGATGACGTTATGGTTTCGAGTCTTTTGATTGGTTGATAGGAGATTACGTCATGGAGTAGACCACGCCCCTTTCAAGATGGCGACCCCTATGTCAACCACGTGTTTTTTGGCGCTAATTTTTAATTTTTGGTAATGTTATTAATACTTAAAACTACACAGAACCATTTTTTATTAATTGGATCCAAACTGTTTTTATCACTAACAGTTTTGTTATCACTTCTTAAATTGTAAACCAGTATTATTATTGTAATTATTATATATATATAGGATTTATTGAAAGGGAGTAGGAATTAAAAACTGTTTGATGGACATGAATACAATCTTTATTTTAAGTTAAACAAAAAATTGTACATTTATACTTCTCCCCGTCATCCCTGTACATTTCATTTTAAAACCGCCCTGGTTGAAGCAGTTGATCTGGGCATCTGTTATATTTTCCACGAATCGTTGTGGCAGAAAGGTGATGCCGGCCTCGCCTCCCGGCATGATAATTTCAACTTTTATCGCCGGCCCGAATTTTGCTGTTGTTCGTTGCATGGAGACGATGGGGTATCCCTCCTCTGCAGTTAGCTCTCTGCAACTATACTTGGGCGGCCCCTCGTACTTTTCTAGTGCAGTCAAGTTCTTCATTAGGTCTTGATCCATGTCCTAGAACATAAGGTTTGTGTAAAATAACATATAGAAAAATATTAATCTGACGGGGGTTAAAACAAATCTAAAAAGTACTCAGTTATTGTAAAGATGATTGGTTGTATAAAAAATAATATTATTGGTGAAAAAAATTTCAAAGTGGTTTGCTCTTTTAAATTTTAATAATAGACTGTATTAGTAAGAAAGGAAATTAACACTGGATTAAAAAAGTTAACAATTAAAATTAAGGAAGAGGAAAAAGAAAATCTGCAAGTAAGATAGACGGTGAAAGAATATGATTAAATTTTGGCTGTTCAAATAATTATATAATAATGTTATTTATTTCATACAAATAATTTATTAAACATAGAAAGTATAAGTAACTGGATCAAGCTAAAACCAAAATTAATTATAAAACTTTAAAAGAAAGTCCATATTTATATATAATTATTATGAAATATAATAAAAGCGTAGTATACTTACTTGTAAATTGAATTGATGAATGCCTCTGAGTAGAAGTCGGTAGAAGTAGCAGCAGCAGGATCAGCAGCAACGAGGAAATAGGTGTGTAACCGTTGCCTTAAGCCACGATAATGATTAGTATGATGGCACGCTCTTAAATAGGGGGAGATTATCGGGAGGATGACGCGGTTTGTGGTTGACTAATCAGGTGAAAGCACAGGTCACGTTATCTCATGATTCACATTCATTTCCGCGGGCGTTTACCGTGAAATTTCCTGCCAGTTTTCTTTTTTCATTTAGAGGGAAACCTTCTTGGACTGCTCCATCGCTTTGTGCTGGTATTGTAAGTACAAATTTTTGATTCAGCTATGGATCCCGTTTACATAATTAGAAGTCATGAAACTTATGTTAGGAAATTTAGAATGTCTGGTAAAAAAACAACATTTAAATTTAATACACCACCTACTGGTTTTAATGAGCTAGATTGGATTAAAAGAGGCTTCTCCCAGCTGGTCGAAGAAATGAAGCGAGGTTGTACAGGGGCTAATGATTATTTAGGATTTACCCTTAGAAGTCTCAATCTAAAAAATAAGGACCCCGGATTTGTTGCTTTTAGACCTGTGGATCAAGTGAATGAAGAAGTTTTATGGCTCATATTCGGAGGTATTATACAAAGTAATGAAGCATCCGTGACTTCTAGTGACACGTTTGTGGTAGAATGTACTAAGGTATCTCTTCCGGTAGGTTCTGGAGGTCATAGAAGAGGAGGGTACTATAATAACTTCTCAGAAGAGTGCCGTAGCCGAAGTGGTATAGTGACGATTAAAAATATAGACAATCTATGCTTGGCTCGAGCTTTAGTTGTTGGCAAGGCCTATGCCAAGAAAGATCCCCTTTACAAGGCTATTATGCAGGATAAGGGTAAGAGGCAGACAATAAAAGCAGAAAAACTTTTAGCTAAAGCTCGAGTCCAGATATCTTCAGAAGGAGCCGGAATAAAAGAGCTGGAAAAATTACAGGCACACCTTAGAAAATATAAAATCACCGTTTATAATTACAATTCAAAAGGTAGAGAAACCTATTTCAGTGGGGACAATGCGGATGCTAAAATGAAAATAAATCTTTTATTTAATGAAGGACATTTTAATGTAATAACGAGCCTTACATCGGCATTTGCTTGTAAGCACTATTGTGAAGCTTGTCATATCGGTTTTGATAAACAGCATGAACACAAGTGTTCATCAATGTGCCCAGCTTGTATGGTAACCTCTCCACCGTGTAACCTTGAACATGATGGTGTTATGTGCCCTGATTGCAACCGTCATTTTAAAAATCAAACCTGTTTTATTGCTCACCAAAACGGTATTTGTGCATCTGTGAAGAAATGTAGAGATTGTAATCGCATGATAAGACCTAAGGATAGAAAGAATGCTCATGTATGTGGGGAACAGTTTTGTAGGGTATGCTTAAAATATATGGATCCAAATCACAGGTGTTTTATGAGAGTTGATACAGGCAAACCGAAATCTAAAAAGTTTTTGTTTATTTTCTTTGATCTTGAAACGCGTCAGGATGAAAACTTGCAAGATGATCCAAACAAAAAGCTTCATATCGTTAATCTTTGTGTTAGTCAACAGTATTGCTGGCAATGTTTATCCCGTAATGATTGTGATGATGATGATAATAATGATGATGAAACGATCCCTTGTGAAAATTGTTTGATACGTCAACGTGTATTTAGAGTTAATCCTGTTGCTAAGTTTATGGACTATGTAATGGAGGTGAGAAAGAAATTTGAAACCGTCTGTGTTATTGCTCATAATGGTCAGGGTTTTGATTTCCAATTTTTGCTAAAGTACATATATAGTGATACAAAATTTAGCCCTAAACTTATTTCAAGAGGAACGAAAATAATACTTATGGAGTGTGATAACGTTAGGTTTGTTGATTCAATAAACTATTTCCCAATGGCATTGGCTGATCTTCCAAAATCATTTGATCTTGGACCGGAAAAGAAGAAGGGGTACTTTCCGCATTTGTTCAATATAATAAACAACCAAAACTATGTGGGACCTATGCCTGATAAAATGTATTACTGTCCAGACTCAATGTTTAAAAAGAGTCATGAAAAGTTTATACAATGGTACAATGAACAGGTAATGAACAACTATACTTTTGATTTTAAGAAAGAAATCCTAGAGTATTGTATCTCGGATGTAGACATATTGGCTCAGGCATGTATAAAATTTAGAGCGATGTTTCTTAAAGAATGTAATGTGGATCCTTTTTTGGAAGCAGTGACTATAGCTAGTGCTTGTAATTTGGCATTTAGACGAAACTTTCTTAAGCCGAACACTATCGGTATTATTCCTAATGGAGGTTACCGTCTAGCTGATAATCAATCAGCAAAAGCGATACAATGGTTGGCTTATGAAGAGGAAAAACGCGGTGTACAGATTCAACATGCTGGAAATAGTCGAGAATTTAAAATACCAATCATTGGAAAAGTAGACGGTTTTGATGGAAAGATAGTGTATGAGTTTCATGGCTGCTACTTTCACGGATGCCTTAAGTGTTTTCCTTATAAAAGAGAAGAACATCTACAAGAAGACCTGTCAGATAGTTTACATTTGCGATATGAGAGAACGATGGAAAGAATGAAAAGGATCCGAGAGCAGTTTGATCTTGTGGAAATGTGGGAGTGTGACTTTGAAGATTTAAAAAAGAAAAATAAATTACAATACCTTAGCAAACTTCCTTGTTTAAATACGATTCCACTTAACCCGAGGGATGCTTTTTATGGTGGACGTACAGGGAACGCAAAGACCTATTATAAGTGTAAAAAAGAAGAAGGAGAAAAGATACACTATGTAGACATTTGCTCTCTCTATCCTTGGGTCTGTAAATATGGCAAGTTCCCTATAGGACACCCTGAAATATTTGTTGGTAATGAAGAATGTCAATCGCGAGGAATGGATGCAGAGGGACTGCTTAAATGTAAAATATTACCGCCTTCAGATCTTTACCATCCTGTGTTACCATGTAAAATGAATAACAAGCTTATGTTTGTTCTCTGTCGTACATGCGGAGAGAATGTATCATCTTCTGAAGAGTGTACACATGAAGTAGAAGAAAGAGCTTTGGTAGGACATGGACTATGAATGAAATAAGGAAAGCTGTTGAGAAGGGTTATGTGATATTAGAGCGATATGAGCTATGGCAATATGAGATGGCAACATTTGAAAATGGGGGCTTATTTAAAGAATTTATTGATAAATTTTTAAAAACTAAACAAGAATCTTCAGGATACCCCAGCTGGTGCAAAACAAAAGAGGAAAAAGAAAAATATATACAAGACTATTTTGATCATGAAGGCATATTGTTAGATTCACAAAAAATCGAGAAAAATGAAGGAATGCGTTCTCTTTCCAAATTAATGCTAAACTCTTTTTGGGGAAAGTTTGGTCAAAGGGAGAACCAAACAAAAACTCTTGTGACTAGAGATCCGAAAGAGCTATTTAATCTCCTAGTCAGCCCAACAGATCAAGTTAACAGAATTAAGGAGGTAAATGAAGAGGTGGTCGTAGTAAATTGTCAGCATTTAGATGAAGTCGGAGAATGTTTAAGAACTGTAAATGTCGTCCTAGCCGCTTTCACGACAAGTCAAGCGAGGTTAAAACTATACGAACACCTAGAGAAACTAGGAAAACAGGTATGCTACTATGATACTGATTCCATTATCTATGTGCATAGACCAGGAATGTATAAAATACCAGTTGGAGACTATCTAGGTGACATGACAGATGAGTTGGCAAAGGATTATGGACCAGGATCTTTTATCATAGAGTTTTGTTCTGGAGGGCCTAAAACCTATGCTTATATCGTATTTTCAACTGCTACAAATGAATTAAAAGAGGTGTGTAAAATTAAAGGTCTCACCTTAAACCTGTCTGCCAGTAAAAAGCTTAATTTTTCATCCCTAAAGGCTATGATTCTAAGTGAGTCTGATATTAGAGAAGTAATTGAAATAACTGAAAGTAGAATTAGAAGAACAGAGGATCGAGATATTGTTACTATACATGAGAAAAAAGATTTTAGAGTGACAGGACCAAAAAGAAAACGCGATAGTGACCATGATACCATACCATATGGGTATACGGGTAAAAAGCAATGTTTGAATCAACAATAACCAGTTTGAAGCGAGGTGTTGTCGGGGAATGTTTCAAGTTGTCAATTTGGATTGTATGAACGGTATATTAAAATGACTTTTTTATTTATCAACACTATATTAGAACATGCTTTTGTATTCATTATATTTGTTACAAGTATGGCTTTTATATACCTGATGAGAATAACGGATATAGATATGATAAATAAAATAAATAGTCTCAATTAAGTGTCATTCTAATAATGGACGTTAAAGCGGCAATAGCTAATGAGCTGCATAGACCTGCTAGGATACGCTATCCTCGGCGAAAAGTAACATTAAAGGGATTGCATGATTTATATCAGTGTGACCTTGTAGAAATGCAACCTTATGCCAAAATCAATAAAGGTCATAGGTTTATCCTTACTATGATTAACTGCTTATCAAAATTCGCCATTGCTGTTCCTTTAAAAGATAAATCAGGCCCTGAAGTAGCTAGAGCTTTAGAACCTATCTTAGCTAAATACAAAATGAAAAATTTACAAACAGATCAAGGAAAAGAGTACTTCAACAAACACGTTAATGCTTTGATGCGGAAATATAACATTAATCACTATCATACATTTTCCGAACTTAAGGCCAGTATTGTAGAAAGATTTAATAGAACGTTAAAAAATAAAATGTATAAACAATTTACTGCGAGAGGTCGTTATGAATGGGTAAGCATATTATCAGAACTTGTTAACTCTTATAACAATACTAAACATAGAACGATAGGAATGAAACCTAAAGATGTTAAACAAAAACATGTTAAACAGATCTTAAAATTAATTAATAAAGGGAAAAAAACAAAAATCAAAAAATCGAAGTTTAAAGTTGGAGATAGTGTTAGAATTAGTAAAACAAAAAGAGTGTTTAAAAAAGGTTACTTACCTAATTGGACAAATGAAGTATTTAAAATATATGCTATAAAGCCTACTAGACCTGTAACTTATATTTTACAAGATCACAAAGGTAACGTATTGAAAGGTGGATTCTATACTGAAGAAATTAGTAAGTCAAACGTGGGTGATGTTTATTTAGTGGAAAAGATTTTAAAGCGGAAAGGTAATCAGTTCCTTGTACGTTGGGCAGGATATGATAAGGATAGCGATAGCTGGGTACATAGGAAGGACTTGCGATAAGGTGATATGTGGTTCCGGGTAATATGTTGAACGGAAACAGGTTATCAACATGACATCCGGAGGAAAACTTGTGTGTGTGGGAACATGACGTTAGTGGATAAGTGTTATCAGAACATCCGGGATGTGGGTCTTTGTTTCTTTGCCAATCATTTTGGTGGGACGGAAGTTTATATCAGTTTGGTTCGGTGTGAAGATAATTAGTCATAATGCAACTTGAGAAACAGGATGTTGAAATAAATGTTAAAAATTTTGACAAGTTTATCGGATCAGGTTTTATAAAGAAAAATAAACATGGAGTGTTTTATTACCGGACTCGATTCGATGTATAATTTGTGGCCCTAGCGCTTCAGGCAAAACAAACATTTTATTTAATTTACTTTTTGACCCAAATGGTTTGAGGTTTGAAAATATCTATGTTTTTTCAAAGTCTCTTTATCAACCAAAATATGAGTTTTTAAAAAACGTAATGCCAAAAGAAATAGGGTATTTTGCGTATGATGATAACAATCTAGTTATACATCCAAATGATGCTAAACCGAATTCAGTAATGATATTTGATGACATTTCTTGTGAAAAACATAATAATATACGTATTTATTTTACCATGGGTAGGCATAATAATATTGATATAATATATTTAGGCCAGACGTACAGCGCTATTCCTAAACAGCTTATTAGAGACAATTGTAACCTTGTTTTTTTATTCAAACAGGATGAAATGAATCTAAAACATATATATAATGATCACGTGACTACAGATATGTCATTTGAAAAATTTAAAAATTTGTGTGCAGAGGCTTGGAAAGAAAAGTATAATTTTTTTGTTATTGATAAAACTTTAGACCCGTTAAAAGGAAGGTATCGGATCGGATTAAGTAGTTTTATCACGTCTTTATAATGGTTCGTATCTATACATATAATGATTTAAGGGGTTTTGATACAAAACTTCATACAGTTAGATCTAATCTTTGTTCATATTATTATAAAGAAAAAAAGAGATTTTGTGGAAATTACTGTAGTAGAAAACCACCACATGGTCATAAATTTAATAAAAGGTGCTGGCGACACAAGTCCCCAAAAGGCTCCGCGATGATACCGCCCGTCTTATTACTTATGATTAGTGCGAGTGAGAGCATATATAATAGAGATGTTTGGCTCAACTTTCTACGTCGTTGTGATGAAAAGAATATACCGTTAGAACTTATAATTTATCATGAGGATATGAATAACTGTACTTTAAGAGATCCTCAAAATTTGATATCAAGATTCAGACCGTTTCCTGATATATTCGGCCAGGTGTTACCTTTACGAAACCGTCATGGGAGTATAAATTTTGCCCAAATTGTTTTAAAAATGTTAGACTATGGGTGTAAGATACCTTATACAAGTAGATGTATAGTTTTGACAGAGAGAACAGTGCCAATCAGACCACCGCTGGAAATTTACCGGACTGCTTTATCACTTAAATGTTATATTGATATTAGTTACAATACGGCTTGGGGACCTATTCCCGATGGTACTCCAAGTGGTCCTCGAGGTAAACCATTTGCGGCTGTAAATAATTATTGTCAAGGATTATATACAGTAGAATTTTTAAAAGAAGCCCTTCCTACTGTTTCTTCTCAATGTGAAAAATTTGGAATATCTTTGAATAACAGTGGTGTGTATATTATATCGAATCCAAAGTTGTTTGAACAATGGAAAAAGTTCACAGGAACAAATCCTTGTGAATTTTGGCTCTTAAATTCATATTTAATGTACCATAGGTCACATGACAAACCTCTTAGAATGTTAAGTAAATTTATGGAAAAAACTATAGAAAATGATAAGTATATTGTTACACATATTGCAGAATGGCGAGATGATATTAAGAGAGCTTGGGTTTTTAAGAGTTTCACCAAGAAATATATGATCCCACGATTTGATGCTAGAGAACAAAGATATTATCAAGGTTTAGATTTTAGTGCAGGGGTTTCTTTATTAGATGTTATCAAGTATATACGTAAAAATAAAAAACGCGCAATGTTTTTTAGACAGGTGGAAATGCCTTAAAGGTTTGAGGGTTAAAGTTTATATGATCAGTTTTAACTATGGAGCCTAAGAGTAAAGAGTTAAAAGCTCAGATTGTTAAGTTACGTAAGGGTATTAAGCGTAAGTATAGATTGTTTAAGGAAGGGAACGAAGAAAATCTGGCGATATTAGAAAAACAATATGAACCTATAATTAAGGAACTTAGAAAAACAAATACGGATAAATCTGCAATAGTAAAGGAGGAGAAGGAATTAAAACAAGAACCAAAAGAAGAAGAAGAATCTATGGATTATAATTCAGCAGCATCTGAGGATGAGGAGGTAGAAGAGGAAGAAGAAGAAGAAGAAGAAGGTGATTTTGAACCTACGACTGTATCAACACCTGAAGCACAAAATTTATCAGAATTGGTATCTACACCGTCAAAATTAGCATCAACAACTCATTTTATTAAACATTACTTTAAGAATCCATTAACTCAATCATATATGTATTCATTTATTAGAGATTCAGGTTCTAAAAAGATTATTGACCATACGTTTGGACCGCGTTATGAAGATGGCAATATATTAATGGTTGGTGATAAAGTATTGGATTTTGATTCAGAAGGAAATATTAAAATAGGAAACATCAACTATGGAGCATCTGAAGGGTTATATGAATTAATTTTTAAAAGAATGCCCGATAATTCTGTCTATTCTGATGAAGATCTTAAAGCCTATAAAAGTATACTGTTCGCAACAAATGCTCACAGGGAGGATTATGTTTCAAACGGAAGGATTAAAGCAAATAGAGGTACAAAATATACAAAGATTATCAAACCACTACTTCTTCGATCGACAAGCGGTAAAGGTTTTATGACATGGAAAAATACCAAGTCTCCGGATATTATACATTGGGATAATCCTAATGAGTTGGTTGATCGACTTTTATATATTACAATGTCTACAGAGACCGGAAATAAAGTACATGCTAATGAAATTTTAAGCATCATAGAGGAATTACGGGAAGCTGGCTTTATAAAAGGTAGTGGAAATAGTAGGTTTAAAGCATTATTACAATGACAATAGACAAGTTTGGACGTAGCCTGAAATCGGACCAGAAAGATCTCAAAGGTCCAAAAGGAGACGGTTTCAAATTGACTTCTGATGGTAATTTTGATATTGATGGTAAAATATTGAAAAATTTGGGGAGAACCTGTTGCTCCACAGGATGCAACCACTAAGTCGTATGTAGATACAAGAGTAATACCGTGTGATAAGGAAAGTGTAAATTTCGAAAGGAAACGTTTAAGAAATTTGGGTGACCCCATTTATGATGATAATGCTGTGAATCTACAATCACTTAAACGTTTGTGTTTAATGTATGATAAAAATGGATACAATGCAGATGATAAGCGAATAAACAATTTGGTTGATCCTACACATGATTTTGATGCTGCTACAAAGAGTTTTGTAGAAAAGTATTGCTCTAAAGAACATACTCCGATCACAACTAATCTTGTAAAACAACGAATGGAATTAAATGAGTTACATACTAGAACAGTTAAGTGTGAAGGTTTAATAGCAAGTAATAAGGATTATCATGATAAACAACTAAAGAAATTCGGTACTTATATTTTTAACTATATTAATCAAAAACATTTGGGTAGAGCAGCTATTCTTCCTCAAGCAGGGAAGGATGACTATTTAAACTGGGAAGAATTGTTTTAAACTACCTATTAAAGAAAACGTTAAGCAATCTATTGAGGATAATGTTAAGGAAAAAATTAAAAAAAGTGATAAGGAAGAGAGTATTAAGGATACTGTTAAGCTACCAATTAAAAAGAAAGAAAAAAATAAAAAAGTGATGGTAAGAAAGAGAGTATTAAAGATACTGTTAAGCCACCAATTGAAAAGAAAAATGATGGTGATGAGGAAGAGATTATTGAAGATGATAATGATGATGATGGTGAATCGAGCCTCTTAATATTACAGCCTAATAAATAATTATAAAGATCTTATCTTGATTTATAACTTTAACATTTTTATATTGGAGTTCATACGGTGAGTTTGTTAAAAATGACCAGGACCAAGAGAAAACCTATCATTTGTAAGCGGGAGGTTGTAAGAGGTGGAGGTTTTATTTCTTTTGTGATTAATAAGGCTATTGATTTGTTACCTATCGAGTTACATCTGCCGGGAGGTTATCAGTACTGTGGGCCTGGAACGAGATTAAAAGAAAGATTAGCTAGAGGGGATCCTGGAATAAATAAATTGGATCAAGCTTGTAAAGCGCACGACATAGTATATTCTAGGTATAAAGATTCAAGCAGTCGAAGACGTGCTGACGAGGAATTGGCAGAACGTGCTTGGAAAAGATTTAAAGCTTCAGACGCATCATTAGGAGAGAAAACCGCAGCTTGGGCGGTTACAACAGCTATGAAGACGAAGAGTAAATTTGGCGGTGGCAGTGGTGGAGGGCGAAGGAAGAAGAAACGAGGACCTAAACGTAAAGGGAAAGGATTATATCTGAGACCATATAGAAAAACATCTGGTGCAGGTAGGAAAAAGAAACATAAGACGAAGAAAAAAAAAACGTCAAGATCCCGGTAAAGGCTCTTTCTAATTTCGAATTACTCAAATATGCAAAGTTATTAAAAATACCTAATTTTAGGGGAATTTATATGCGGGATATGCTACCTTTACGCCCAAGAAAATATGAATCGATGATTGTAAACTTGGACTCTGCAAGTGGAACCGGGACCCATTGGGTATGTTTTAAGAAGGTGGATAAAAAGGTATATTATTATGATAGTTTTGGAAATTTAAAACCCCCACCGGAGTTATTAAAGTATTTTAAAGATTGTGAGATTTATTATAATTATGAAAAGGAACAAAATATCTCCTCAGTTATTTGTGGACATTTGTGTTTAAAGTTTCTCTCAAAAAATGTTCAGTTTAACAGGAACAGATAGTGTTATATCACACAATTTATCATTTCCTATAGATGCCAGCTCTGGAAAATGGGAACTCGGTCTAATAGATTTGACAACTTTTAATTCAATTCCGAACATCGAAACAGGGTTGAATGACAAATTTTATTATGGTAATAATAATAAGGAAATAATTATTCCTGAGGGTTCATATGAGATTGAGGATATTGAAAAATATATACTTTTAAATCTGCCTAAAAATGTAACGTTCAGTCTTAAACCTAATAATAACACTTTAAAAGCTGAAATATGTTGCTCGGAGAAAATTGATTTTTCCAAAGAGGATAGTATTGGAAAACTATTGGGATTCAAAGCTAATGTATATGAGGAAAATAAGCAACATATATCGGAGTTACCAGTAGATATTATTCGCGTTAATTCTATTCGAGTTGAATGTAATGTAACGCGTGGATCATTTTCAAATGGTATCGAGGGACATATAATTCATGAGTTTTTTCCTACTGTTGCCCCGGGTTATAAATTAATAGAAATTCCCAAGCAAATCATTTATTTACCCGTCATCAGTCAAAGGATCAACAACCTAACAATAGTTTTGAAAGATCAAGAAAATAAGTTGGTGAATTTCCGCGGGGAACGTATAACAGTTAGATTACATCTTCGTAATGGGGTTAATATTTAGAG
Source organism: Flexamia atlantica (assembly GCA_035578135.1). Lineage (NCBI taxonomy): Eukaryota > Metazoa > Arthropoda > Insecta > Hemiptera > Cicadellidae > Flexamia > Flexamia atlantica. Next base: position 2,863,354 of record JAQJVK010000040.1, on the reverse strand, counting down.
AGAAAAGTGCCGCGCCACAAATCAGTTCCAAAAAGAACGTTGCCGAATTAAGTCATAAAAGTATTAAATTTTTACGCTCTTTAGGATTTAAAGTTTTGAAAAATGGCTCTTTTGTCAATCTATGATCGTGCTGAGTTTGACGATCTAATTACGAGTTTTGAATTCCATGCCCACCAACCGTATGCTTCGACAACATTTAAAAATAACGATGAAATTAGAATTCCTCTTTTACAAGCAGACATTCTTACCGCCCCGTTTGACAGTTACCTCGTGATTCAAGGTAAAGTTAGTGGGAAAAAAGCTGACAATGTCACAAACTTGGACGTTAAATTGATAAATAACGCTATGGCTTTTTTATTTGAAGAAATACGGTATGAAATATCTGGAAAAGAAATTGATCGAACTAGAAACGTTGGTATTACGACCACATTAAAACACTTGATATCTTTTCATGAGAATGAACAAAATATATTGAAAAATGCCTGTTGGTTCGGACCTGGTACATCAATAAAAAATAATGATTTTACTTACTCGGTACCCTTAAAACTCTTACTCGGATTCGCTGAAGATTATAGGAAAATTTTGGTGAACGTGAAACAAGAACTCATTCTATTGAGATCGGCAACAAATGATAATGCTGTAATTACAACCGAAGCCGGTACTGTTAATTTAGAAATTTCAAAAATTTTCTGGAGAGTTCCTCACATTCAAGTTAATGATACGGAAAAATTAAGACTATTAAAATATGTTGAGAAAGATCCGATTATTCATGTTCCGTTTAGAAGTTGGGAATTACACGAATATCCCAATATTCCTGCAACAAACTCTATGTCATGGAGTCTTCGTACATCAAACCAATTGGAAAAACCCAGATTCATAGTTTTGGCGTTTCAAACGGGTCGTAAAAATATTATCACAAAAGATATGTCACAATTTGACTCTTGTGACCTAACGGATGTAAAACTATATTTAAATTCAAATTATTATCCCTACGATAATATTCGCGGAAATATTTCTTTGTTTTATGATATGTACGCGAGATTTTATAGCTCGTATTATAACAAACCGGGGTCGCCTATTCTAGACTATGAAAATTTTAAATCAAAATGTCCTTTATACGTCATAGATTGTTCTAGACAAGATGACTCAATTAAAACCGGACCTGTGGAAGTGAGACTAGATATTCTAACAAATGCACCGTTTCCACCCAATACGTGGGCGTATTGTTTAATCATTCACGATAGTTACTATTCATACACACCGATTACGGGGGATGTTCGAAAAATTACTGTTTAACAGTCGCAATAGTTATCAAAAATATGAGCATAATTTTTCATCAGTTGCTCTTTATCTTTCATCATGGACGCACTACGTGAAATTGAAGAGCATCCGGCCTTTAGGGTGGTTTCAGATAGAAACATTCTTTTAAAAAAACTTGAGGTGTTGAATATATTGAACCAGCTTAAACATCTTATAAACAATCATAGTCTAACTGTTAGAACGAATCCAAATTCTAATGGTTTTTCACATTATAAAGAATGTTTTGAAAGTAGGGATATGGATTGTAAGGATGTGGTTAATACATGTATATGTTGTCACGTGGGTATGTACCGGTTTCAAGCATTACAAATTCTCGATGAAATTCTCACGATGACTAGTTAGATAAATCAAACAACTTGCTGAACTTTTGTTAGTCAATATGGAGAGAGCGGTAAGTAAACATCATATAGTTAATGTGTCAGGAAGTGAAGATGGCGGGTCTAGTTTGGTATGTATTGAACTTAATTTATTTGACGAAGACATGATTTTAATTAGAAAACATAAAATTTATGGATCAAATCCTGTCAATACAATTGATCTTGCAAATGTGCACTTTTTAACGCTAGAATTCTTTACAAAATCCCAACTAAAACAGGAATATACTGAAAAGGAATTGGCAGAAATGTGTAATAGCATGACTGATTATGCAGGTATAGGATTACGGTTTTATACTTATTGTATTTTTAAAATGGAACATAAATTAAGACGTACGGTGTATACTGGAGTAAGTAAAAAAGCACCTTTTAATGTGTATAAATACAGTAGTTTAAAATACCATTTATTAAATCATCTTTCAACTCAAATTATGCAAATTGGTAAAGAGTTAGAAAACGAGATAGATTGGTGTGGTGATTCATCAGATATTGAATATATCTCATCATCATCAGATAGTGAGGAAGATGTTTCATCTTATTGTAGTTTTACATCATCCGAAAATGATGATGACTATTATTTTGATGATGATGATGATGATGATGATGATGATGATGAAGAAGGAGGATGAAATGGTGGGGGTAAATGGACAGTGGAGGGGAGGATATAACGTTTATAATAAAAAATATTTCATTCAGTCTGTAAGTAATGGAGTTTGTGAACACACCGATTGTATCTCCTTTTGCTGCTAATATTTCAATTCCAGAGGATGAGGCAGGTAAGATTGTAAAATCATTAAAAGCTAAACCCAAAAGAAAAAATGAAACAATAGCTCTTCCTCAAGACCAGATAAGGGAGATTTTTTTAAAAAATATTTTCTATTTAGATAAAAATTATTCTAAATTTGTAGTGGTCGGATATTTTGAAAATCTAGACAATAAAGTAGGTGTATTATTTAAAACCGGAAAAAGTTACATATTTTGGCCTTTTAATACTTTTAACGATTTAGCTGTTCATTTTGATCATATTACATCCTGTTTGGTCGGTGATACTAAAGAACGATATAATATTACAAATGAGGAGGGGTGTGCATTAAGAATAAGACAGGTGTTCGGTAACCTATATGTCTCAATTCATGATAGGGAACGAGTTATTTTGCTTAACTGTGACGAATGGGCTCAGTTCATCCGTAGCCTTCACGAGATAAAGAAGTATCTAATTGAATTATTTAGTAACGAACACCTTATTCGAGTTTTCATAAATCGTATATTAATTGCTGAAGAGGAAGACGACGCTATCCCTCCAGAAGGTTTGCCTACACATTTTATTAATAAACTAGTCGACGAAGTTTTATTTTTTTAAAAATGGCTAGTGTGGAAACATCAAAAACCACCACAGCAGCAGCAACAATAACTGCAGCTACTTCGGCAGTAGTTGAGTTTCATGGTTTCAAAGATAATCATAATACATTTATTGTTAAAGAGTTTGTCATTGTAAATAAATATTTTCAAACACAATTAATTTTCGATGCACCTTTCAGTAAATCTCTTTTGAATAGTAAAATGTTACGGTCAGCTCGATGGTTGACGAAATATTTTCATTTCATAGATTGGGATGATCAGGGTATTCCCTATGATGAGTCATTGATTATCACTCTTTGTAAGCCTTTTGCGGCTTTATACACCAAAGGAAGTGAAAAGGTAGAATTTTTAAAAAAGTTTCATTCTAATGTGTATGATATTGAAGAATCTTTTCCTCGTTCTTCAAATTTAAACATTGATTGTATTCTGCCACAACACAGTGGCGGTGGGGGTAAATGTGCTTTACGCAGTGCTAAAATATTTTATAAGTTGAAATTTAATCCAAAAAACTAACCAGATCGTTACTGTCAACGATGGATGCAACTGCTTGGGATCTTCTATCCTCAGAGCCAAAAGAGCCGGTAGGTGTTTTAAACGATAAATTTATTATTAGATTTGACAAATTTCTTAATTGGGACCTCTTATCAAAACATTATAATTTTTCTATTGATTTGCTTAGAATGTATGCTCATAAAGTGGACTGGTTAGTACTTTTACAAAATAATCAATTTAATGAAGATGTCCTCAGAGAATTTGCACCTTGTTTCTCACCTGAGTGTTGGTCTACTATCAGTGAGAAACAAGGACTATTATCAGAATCTTTTATTCATGATTTTTCAGATAAAGTAGACTGGTTAAATATAGCTTTGTATCAGAATGTAAGTGGAAAATTTCTTTCTGATCACGTTAAAATTACAAATCTATAATAAAGATGGTCACTTTTTCTGGCAAAATTTGAGTAATTCTTATTAAAAATTTAAAATCATCTAAACCAGATCTAATGTGTCCCACTGTGTGAATGTGAGAAGTTAGTAAGGCTGAGTCTTGAAAGCTTCTTCTGTGGACAGACACCCACATTTTGGCAGGGCTAACCCCTGGTGAGTCCATATGTGGATGGCAAGTTGACTTAACTGTTGTAAAAAAAGATTTCTTGCGTCTGCCACAGACAAATGTGTCCCACTGTGTGAATGTGAGAAGTTAGTAAGGCTGAGTCTTGAAAGCTTCTTCTGTGGACAGACACCCACATTTTGGCAGGGCTAACCCCTGGTGAGTCCATATGTGGATGGCAAGTTGACTTAACTGTTGTAAAAAAAGATTTCTTGCGTCTGCCACAGACAAGGACTCAAAGTCCGGTGTGAATGTAAAACTAGGGCTTAGTAGATTGAGGCGTTCAGGTTTGAGTAGAACGTGAACTACTCCTTTGAAATGCCCGGTGTGAATGTAAAACAAGGGCTTAGTAGACTGTGGCGTCTAGAACTTAGAAAATTCTAGGCTACACCTTCGAACGGCCCAGAGTGCATGAGAAATAAAAACAAAAATTCCAAAAGAGTGAGATTAGGCCTACTGGGGAAACTCACTATAATAAAAAACGCGCCATGCTCTTACGGCCTGGTATCTAAGGATACCTACCGTGGTGTGGAAATTGAGCACTCCGAAATGATGATTTTAAATTTAAAACAACAAATGTACATTTACTACAACTAAAATAAAGTTAATATTGAGTCAAAGTATACTTATCATATGATTTTGTTGTGCAATGTGGAAATTTGGGTCATAAATAAAAACACAACCAAACCAAACCTGTTTAATCAAGCCGTTGATAAGACAAGTACAGTGACACAGTTGAGGTGGACCGCAGATAACAGCCTTCCGCTGTCGCTGCTACTTAAGCGGTGGGTCGTTACTGCATGTCTCATTCACCAGCCATGTCTTCTTACTTAGCTCGCTTCTCGCTGATGCTCCTCATCGCCGTGGTGACCTGCTGTGTCGCCATACGCCCCTACAATCAGGTATTTATTACTTTCAAAACTTAAACAAAAACTTGCTAAAACTAAAACAAAAACTAACTGTTTAAATAATATTTCAAAGAAAGTTATACGAATTTGGCAAAAATTAAAACCAGTTTGTATTAAAAATATGATTATTCATTTTTAATCACGTTTAAAAACAAAACATAACTATGGAGATGATCTTTTTCCTTATGATCATTTTATAAATATACGATTATTTTTAATAAATTAAATGTTTATTATATCAGGGTTTATCTGTGAATTTTCAACCTAAATATTATGTATGATAATTTTATAAATATTTGTTTCATTTATTCAGTTAAAAACCTTATTAAATTAATTTTTAACTTCCACTTTGTCGTCTAGATATTTTATCGGTTATTTTTAACGGTCCAATTTATAATTTTTTGTTTTATATGTTTATAGTCCTCTCAGCAACAACCAGAGGAGGAGGAGGAGGATGAAAGTCTTTTAATCTTAGACAGTGATGACGACACGGACATCGAAAGAGACGACAACGCCAGACAGCACATATTCAACCGCATCCGACAAAGTGCTTTAGATACACTACTGGTAACACGTGAGCTGCAAAGAGTGGATCAACAGTACAGGGATGAATGGACACGTGTAAGCCAATGTCTAGAAAGGCTCGTCATCCTGTTTAATAATCCTTCGGTATGTATACAATTATAGCGAGAATAATATTATTATTATATGTACCAAAAATAAATCAAACATTTTATAGTTTATATCAACATTTACAACATAATCGCTTTAACTATCCCCTATTTTGATTGTCATTAACTGACCATTTAACCAACTTTAAAAAAAAAGATAATTTAGTATAATTTAATTAAGTACATAGCTATATTTTCTTACAGAGGGTGACCATTTAACCAAATTTTTATAAAAAAAGATAATTTAATTAAGTAAATTTTTATATAAAAGTATAATATCCAATAACTATAAACCTTTATAAAAAGTAACAACAAAAATACATATACACAAATTATACCTCCATAAAAGCTCAAATATATTTCAAGTAAGAGCGCTTGTTGGGGATCAAAGGATAGGCTTTCTACTATTTTATTTTAAAATGCATAATTTTACATTTACATTATACTTTAAATGACTAAATAGAATAACACAGCTATATTTTCTTACAGAGGGATATCGAGGCCGACCTTGACCGCGCCTTAGTAGAATTCAGAGAAGCTGTGGAGCTTCTACCGATCCACCTCGGACGTCGGTTTCGATCCCTGTTCCAAGGGATCGAGTCTCCACGGGATCGACAGCAGCAGCAGCAACAGCGGCAGCAGCAGCAACAGCCATCAACATCAGGCTCAGCAGTTGGAACTTCACCTCCTCCTCCTCCTCCTCCTCCTCCTCAACGCGTGCTTCCGACTTGGATGCAGCGATCAGTACCAACTTCATCGGTAGCGTCCACGGAGAGAAGAGGACCTGTAATCCAACACACGCAGCAGCAACAACAACAACAACAACAACCTTCCCCATCATCACCAAGCATTCTGCGAAGCAGGCTCTTTCGCCAGAATTTCCAGCAGCGGCTTCAGCAGGAAATGCTACGCATACAACAACAACAACAACAACAGCAACAGCAACAACAGCAACAACAACTGCAACAACAGCAACAAAGGCCGCTCAACTTGTCAAGAGCGGCCCTCCACTGTGCTGAAAACATCGTGGACAGTGAGGAGGAGGAGGAGGATGTGTTCGCGTTCCGGACACCCCAGCGCCCTCGTCAAGCGCTCCAAAACCTCACAGATCACCCTGTAAGATTTTTTATTAATATTTAAAAACATTCATATATATTTCTTTTAACAAAAGAGAAAAAAAAAACATCACAAATCATTCTATAAAATTTTATTTCTATATATTTTTGGGAAATTTTTATATTAAAAAAAATAATAAGAAAGAGAGAATGATATAATATTATATACAATTTATTATAATTATCAATTAAATAATACAAAAGATTTGACTCTATTATTTATTGCAATAGTTAGTTGGTTAACTAACACAAAAAATGTATGTTTTCAGATTCAACCAGTTCAGGGTGCCGCTCCCGTTGCCTCCACTACCCCCATCGCCCCAGCCACCTCTGTCGCCCCCATCGCCACCGTCGCCACCCCCAGCACATCAACACAACCTCCCCAGCGGTCCGCCTCCGTCGCCACCCCCAGCACGTCAGCACAATCTCCACAACAAGCTTCCGTCGCCCCTGATGCTGCTGCTGCTAGCGCAGCCTATGATCAGAGGAACTTCTGGGGTCTGTGCGGCCATTGCTGCGGGGTGTTGCAGCTCTCGGGAGGATTCAGTATGCAGGACAACCTCGCAATTCGACGGGTGATGAACCGTGTGGATCACCTGATTCATGTAAGTTATAAATTTTAATTCGAGAATAATTAATTTCAAAACCTGTAATATTTATTTTTAAATTGCATTATTTTGTTTTGATAAGTATTGCCTATAATATCCACATAATTATTTTACAACAACTAATTATTTTAATCATATTAAACAGTAATTATAATGTTATCGAAGGAAATATAGTTAAAAAATAATAATTGTTTATCAGCAGATGTATTATTCCTTAAGTCAAGCACATCAGGAAAAATGTTTTGATTTTTGGTCTCGACTGATGGTTACAGTTTATATTTTTCACAAATAAAACAAATTTAAGCGATAGTTTTACTTATTTGTATGTGTTATTACAGACAGCACCCGAGGAAGAGTGCGACTGGGCTGACGTGCGGGGAGTAAATATCCTGCGGCGGTGGCAGACTATGCTAAGGAATATGCTGGCATTTGTCAGCTATTTCTTAGCAAGAACTAGTACTGGGCAGCAGAGGGGGCTGGCGGCAACCATATGGATGGAATTCCAAAGGCCCACATTAGAAACGCTTCAATCTGACAACGCCAGATTTAGAAGCTTCGCCGATGACAATGGGGTGGAGGTTTATAACATTGAGGACAATGTAAGACCCTCCACCCCGTCCGAGGTAGCTGGTGATGGGCCGGAATGCCCCATATGTATGGAGTATAGGCCCTCCGTTGTACTAATACCATGCGGGCACACTTTTTGTGCCCCATGTATAGAGGGGATAGGCAGGTGTCCTATATGTAGGGTCCTGTTTACCGCTAAGTACAATATATATATTTAAATATTTCTAAATTTAAAGTCTTATTTTTAATCATTATTTTATTCAAGTTTTAATTTCACTGTAAGTCAAATTTTAATCATTTTTTATTCTAGTTTTAAAATTTATTTTTTATTTTTGTAAATATGGACGGCCTATACTCCAAAAACAAGTTTTAGTGTTTAAAATCTTTGGTCTATAGACATATCTCATCATTTTATTCTAAATTCTAATTCGGCCTACACAAGCGCTAAATTCTGTCTTATAGACCATATAGATTACCATAAATTATTAAGTATTTTATTCTGTTTAATATTAAAGTTAAATAATTGTCCAATTATTGTTTATTATTTTATTGTTTATGTATTTTATTTATTGTTTTACATTGTCATTTGTTTAATATTTTATCACCTTATTCTAAATTCTAATTCGGTCTACACAAGTGCTAAATTCTGTCTTATAAACCATATAGATTACCATAAATTATTAAGTGTTTTATTCTGTTTAATATTAAAGTTAAATAATTGTCCAATTATTGTTTATTATTTTATTGTTTATGTATTTTATTCATTGTTTTACTTTGTCATTTGTTTAATATTTTATCTCATGTGGTCTACACCAACGCTAAATTCTATCTCATAGACTATATTAGATTACCATAAATTATTAAATGTTTTATCCTGTTTAATATTGCCCTTGCAAAACTCAAGCTAAATAAATGTCCAATTGTTGTTTATTATTTTATTGTTATTTTACTGTATAAATTTTTTGCCCATTATTTTACTTTTTCCTTTGTTTATATTAAAATTTTATCTCATGTGGCCTAAACCAGCGCTAAATATTGTCTCATAGACTATATAGATTACCATAAATTATTAAATGTTTTATCCTGTTTAATATTGCACTTGCAAAACTCAAGTTAAATAAATGTCCAATTGTTGTTTATACCTAATTGATAAGTTATTAATGTTTAAATGGACTGATTCAATTTATATTTTAAGACCTATCTTCAAAATTATTTGAGCACATATATTTAACTGACCGGTATTACATGTTATGTTTTAAATAGATCTATTTATTAAGACAAATAGTAATTGACTTATGAGAATTAATAAACCTCAGTTGTTAATTAACTTGTGTATTTATTTTGTTACCTTCAAAGCTCAACTAAGAAGTAGCAATATTTTATTTTAAAATTTCACAGTAAACTTTGGTTTTGGTAACTCAAACATATTTCAACGTCAAGCTAATAAAATAAAAAAGGTTACTCACCTGATTGAACAAAGTTAAAACTAACAAAATAAAAACAGGTTACTTACCTTATTGAACAGATGAAACTGAAGTGAAGTTAACATGTATCTTGTAAAACATGAGTTTCAGAAGATTACAATGGTTACATTTTAAAAGCCAGCTTTTATACAGGAGGAATTAACAAGTCAAGCATTCAATTCCTTGTACGGCGGACAGGATATGATAGGGAGAGCGATAGCTCGGAACGCGACAAACACTTACGATAAAGTGATATGTGGTTTCCGGGTGATATGTAAAACGAACACAGGTCATTCACAATCATGTCTTCACTAACTCTACACTCCTCTCTACAATCAGGTATTCATTATTTTAAAACCAACTTATATTATTTTAACTAAAATTATAATTATTTATTTCTAGTCACATATTGAGGATTAGTTTCATTTCTTACTAATACAAACAAATAAATATTGTTTAAAACCACTCTTATTCCTTCTTCCTCTCATAAATTTAATAATAAATAACAAAATTATATCCGCTAAAGCTAAAAATTAACGCCAAAAACACGTGGTTGACATTGGGGTCGTCATCTTTGAAGAAATGTGGTCTTCTCCATGACGTAATCTCCTATCAACCAATCAAAAGACTCGAAACCATAACGTCATCCCCCCCCCCCCCCCGGGCACCATCCCCGACCAATCAAATCGCGGGGATGGATGCGGGGGTTTTCTACTCATGCCTCCATAATAGGTAGTACCTATATATTTTTTTGATAAGACATTTGAATCAAAAGTATGATTTATTGATATTTTACTGCGAACGGTATTAGTGTGAGTTACAACGATTTTTTAAGTCAGCTCTAAAAACCCAATTTTATTGATTTGGTCTCATGTTTATCTTTGAATAGACCATATTTTTTTATCTTATTTGTCCTGTAAAATTTGATTTTTTCGTATTCATATGAAAACTATTTTCTTCCATCCAGTGGAAAAATTTATTTCTCTAAAGCTTTGAACTTTTAGAAATTTTAAATTGAGACTATATAAAAAAAGATTTCAGGTAGAGATGTAACCAATCTATAGATATTCCCTTTTTGCCAGGTAACTCTATTTTTTGCACTTGTTGCGTTTGGTGTTTGGTTCTAAGTAAGACACTCAAAAGTAATGGATTGAGTATTAAATGTATGTGATAAAAAAACTACGTCCAATAAGTAGTCCTGATTAGTTCAGGGAAATGCCGTAAAATCTATTGTAAACATAGAAACGAAGTAGCAGCACTATGGAGCAAAATATCATTCGGGCCTGCGCGTTTTACAAGAGAGTCGAGTAACGTGCTAAAATATCATTTGAAGATATGATTTTTATAAAAGAACGACTGGACGTATAGCCGGCTGAATGTCCTCTTGCATAACACATCTAATATTTGTAGTTACACAGGAAACTATTAAACAACTTAAAAAGTAAGCTTATTTATGAAGATAAAAGGGCTTTCATAATTAGCTAATTTCAGGTAAATCCACTGGAACTGTAAAGTCCTGTTTAATAATTTTATTTCACCCTTATCTTAGTGGTTGGATTAAAGAAGCAATTGACATCAATAAATTGACAAGAACAAATTGACATGTTGCTTTGATGGATTTTTCATATATAACTGTTAGTACCTCTTCAGGCATTTCTATATATTTCTAATAACGCCTTTTTATAAATAAGGTTACTTGGCAACCTTATGACACGATTGCAGCTAGCTAACAACTAGTTAATGGTGGCCAGGCTTTGACATAGGACTAGACGACATAGCTGCAGGGAAATTAGGGAGCTTGCAATAAAGAGTGCAAATGTTATTTTTTTATATAATATTTGTTACATACTTATCTGATATAAATGATATAGAGGCCTAAAAGAGCGTGAATGGTAAATAGCTGTAAACATATCGAATCCTTTATCTGATAATCGAGTTAAAAGTTAATGCAATGACAACAGGGTATAAAACAATGCATGTAATGATATAGTAATGCAAGGTCTAAAAACATATTTAGATATGTTTTTAATACAGCCTAAACAGATTAACCAATCATACCAATAGTTAAAATGGTAGTTTTAACTGGCTGATTAAAGCCGAGTTTGCAGTAGCATGTAGCAGGGGCGTTACTTGATCATGTTGCAGTGACGCCACGAACATTTTTTTTCATAAAAAAGATTAGTGGTGTAACTCACGATGACGCATGACTTTACCTCTCTAATAATCAATGTGACGCATCACTTCATTCGATGTCCAGTATATGTCCAGTACCGACGCATCTCCAGTATTTTATCAACGATGGGCATACTGATATATACACAAAGACAAATAGATTCTTCATTTTAGCCGATCATTTTATTTTGAAACTTTCATATTTGTTGTTATTATAACTATTAATTAATGTACTTTATTACAAGTATGTGAAAAATTAACTAAAATTCGACCTGAGCATATCACAGTACGGCGCACACGGCCTTTCAGCCTCAACTATTGCGTAGTGACCTCAAAACCCTGGAGTTAAATCTGATTACTATAGATACACTTTACCTAGTTCAAATTGAAGTTGAAATTTTTTTTAGCTTCAGTTTTAATCTACGCATCAGGGTCAGCGTGGTGCTTTATTATTAATAGTTCATCATCGTATAAAATAGCTTTTTTTATGCAAAATATAACAAGTTACTCACCAAATGCCGTCAACGATTATTTTAATGCAAATTATTTTTGGTTACTCGAGTTACGACCTATTCATACGTAATTTTAAGACCATACATACAATATTTTCATCAAGAAGATTGTCACAACATAAAAAACAGGTCCGCCACCACTATCACTGTAAGTGATTTTCTTATTATTTGAAAGAAAAGTAATGCTATTTAAAAGGACAGTAGACCTATAATTTAGTATGTCATTTAATTTAAAGTTTTGTCCGGACTGAATTTTTGAGGCTTATAAATCTCGAGTTCTTCAAGACAATTTAAATACTGTCCTTTCTTAAATTTATGTCGAACTTTCAAAATATGATTAAAACTATGTATACTGTGGTTGTTTTCGACCAAGTGCTCAGCAAAGGTGGATTTTTGCCGTTTCATTTGAGGTTTAGGTATGTGTTCATAAAACCGGGTTTCAAACGATTTGCCCGTTTCACATATGTAGAATTTAGGGCAATCAGAACACTGTAATTTATATAACCCGGTCAGTGAGTTAATTTTTGACATTGGGGTATTTCTGGTTCTCAGATTTATGGTTTTACCAACGATAAAAGTCCTGTAAGCTAATTTAATATTATGTGATTTTAATTCTTGTTGTAGCAGGTGAACTAAATGTTCACCATATTCAACTGACACATATTTATGAACTGTTTGATTATCTGAATTCGGGAAGGGTTTTGGATTCCAACGTTTTGTAATTATTTTGTCCACAATAGAACCCTGGTAGCCACTGGCGACAGCAATGTACTTTATAATATTAAATTATGTATTGCAATCGTCTGTAGTCAAAGGCATGGTTATAATCTATTAACCATACTGTTATATGCTGCCATTTTGTGAGCCTGTTGGTGATAAGATATACTGTGGGTTTTGGTATCAGTTGTGGTTGTGGCTTTCTATAAATGTTGTATTTACGTTTTCTGTTTTCCAACAGCAGTATCCAAAAAGTATAATCTGGCGTTTTCTTCTAACTCTAGAGTCAATTTTATGTTGGCCTCTATGCTGTTTGAATAGTTTTTGAACATTTCTTTCGTCTTTTGTTAACATTAAAGATTAGGAACGTGTCGTCCACATAACGATAATATGTCTCTATTTTTTCTTTAAATTTTAGTTATTTTCAGAGGACATTTATTTATGTCTGTTTTTTCAAAATTGTTTAGAAACATTTCTGTTAGCCCACTAGACAGTGGCGAGCCTATGACGAAGCTGTCTGTTTGTAATGTTTCCCATTGAAATGAAATTAATTCTGACGTAGTATAGTAGTTCTAATAATGTCACTATCTTTTCAATCTGCTCTGTACTAAGGTTAGAGTTCGATATCTTATCTTTAGTTAAACCTAACGTCTCTTTTTATAGGGATATCAGTAAATAAATACTTTATGTCCAATGTAGCTACTGTTTTCCGATTCTCCGTGTTTAGCTTTTTATTTGTTTATTGCCGTTTAAAAAGTCATTAACGAGGTACGTAACCTTTAGAAAAACGAAAATTGATTAGCTATCAAATGTCAGCAACTATTATAGAATAAATGGTTTTATATAAAATTTGAGTTGCGTATTTTTGTTTAATTTTTTATGTATTTAATGTTAAAAGATAGTTCTGTTCCAGGAAGAAGTACTTATTGGCTGGCCAGGAATTACGAATAATCCTCGCAGTGAAAACTTACTTTTACCAGAATTTAACAAATTATAATCAAAGTGAAATAATGGCAAATGTATTATTGCTGCTATGTTGTTCGACAGTCTAATAGGTGTGATTGAAAACGTTTTCGAAAATTATAAACATTCACTATTCACTTAAAAGGAATTATAAATTAAAAATCAAAGTATAACACATCACATAACCGATCAGTTATCTTGCAATCCGCCGTCTTATAAAAACGTTTAATGCTCTCTGTACGGGAGAGAGTTTCTTAAAGTGTTTAAACTGTATATAGGAAAAACCTGCCTTTTGAGGCATAAACTGCCTTTTTAGGAAAATAAGAATATGTCCAGTAGGTTTATTAAAAATTCAACGTAAGTAAAACTTGTTGGTAATTTTCTTACTCAAATAGGAAGATTGAAAAGGCTATGGCAGGTGTCGTGGGACGGCCACACAAATGTTTATGCTGTAACAAAACATTCAAACTTTTGCAGAATTTGAAGAGCCATATGTTGACACATACTGGAGAGAGGCCATATAAATGTGAATGTTGAGAGAAATCCTTTTCTCAATTAGGAACTCTCAAAAAACATATGTTGATTCACACTGGGGAGAAGCCATATAACTGTGAATGTTGTAAGAAATTTTTTTCTCAGTTAGGACATCTTAAGAGACATATGTTGGTTCACACTGGAGAGCGGCCACATAAGTGTTTAGTGTGCAAAACGTCATTTACTACACGAGCAGTAGTAAAACAACATATGTTGATACACACTGGAGAGAAGCCCTATAAATGCAAATGTTGTGAGAAATCGTTTTCTCGTTTAGGAAGTCTTAAGACACATATGCTTGTTCACACTGGGGAGCGGCCACATAAGTGCTTAGTGTGCGAAAAGTCATTTACCGTAATTGGGGAATTGAAGAAACATATGCTAAGACACACTGGAGAGAAGCCTTATAAATGTGGATGCTGTGATAAATCATTTACTACATCTTGTGAATTAAAGAGGCATTTGTTGACGCACACTGGAGAGCGGCCATACAAATGTTTAACCTGTGAGAAAGGTTTTACTCAATTGGGAAGCTTGAAGAAGCACACCCTAACTCACACTAGGGAGCGGCTGAGTGAGCAGCTTTGAACTGTGCGGCTAAAATCTTCTACTGTTAGGGTACTGGTTAATTGACTAGGCATACTGTAGAATATCAATGTTTACTCTTAAAAAATATTGCATATGTAGAAATTTAAAAATCGTTTACTGGTAAAATGTATATAAAACTCTTCTGTTGACCCCACCGGGTGGCTCTGAAAATGTGGCTGTTGTGTTCTTATGTCACAGGTATACTCAAGACACTTTATACATACATATCTTAAGGCCTTTTTAGAATTCAAATAAACAAAAAGACAAAAGCTAGTAGGATCTGAAAATCAGATATATTAAAGTAACATTTGTGACTAATCTGTTTTGGCAGTCCGTTATCCTGAAAAACCACCACCGAGAGCGGCACTACTAGCCGAACACCACCGAGAGCGGCACTACTAGCCGAACACCACCGAGAGCGGCACTACTAGCCGAACACCACCGAGAGCGGCACTACTAGCCGAACACCACCGAGAGCGGCACTACTATCCGAACACCACCGAGAGCGGCACTACTAGCCGAACACCACCGAGAGCGGCACTACTAGCCGAACACCACCGAGAGCGGCACTACTAGCCGAACACCACCGAGAGCGGCACTACTAGCCGAACACCACCGAGAGCGGCACTACTAGCCGAACACCACCGAGAGCGGCACTACTAGCCGAACACCACCGAGAGCGGCACTGCTAGCCGAACACCACCGAGAGCGGCACTACTAGCCGAACACCACCGAGAGCGGCACTACTAGCCGAACACCACCGAGAGCGGCACTGCTAGCCGAACACCACCGAGAGCGGCACTACTAGCCGAACCACCACCGAGAGCGGCACTACTAGCCGAACACCACCGAGAGCGGCACTACTAGCCGAACACCACCGAGAGCGGCACTACTAGCCGAACACCACCGAGAGCGGCACTACTAGCCGAACCACCACCGAGAGCGGCACTACTAGCCGAACACCACCGAGAGCGGCACTACTAGCCGAACACCACCGAGAGCGGCACTACTAGCCGAACACCACCGAGAGCGGCACTACTAGCCGAACACCACCGAGAGCGGCACTACTAGCCGAACACCACCGAGAGCGGCACTACTAGCCGAACACCACCGAGAGCGGCACTACTAGCCGAACACCACCGAGAGCGGCACTACTAGCCGAACACCACCGAGAGCGGCACTACTAGCCGAACACCACCGAGAGCGGCACTACTAGCCGAACACCACCGAGAGCGGCGCTACTAGCCGAACAGACTTTGCTATAACTGCCATAAACAAGCATGTATTTTCCTATAAAAATTGCACTAACTCTTTTAATTGTCGTTCGATCTTTACGATCTTTATACGTTTTGTAGTAAGTAAAAGTACGCAACCTTATTGTTGGTGGTATAATTTCGGTAAAATTTAAGGTTTTTTTAAGATATTAAATTTTAAAATATTTAAAGGGGTGCCATTTTGAAATAGTACAATGTAGTAGCTTGATACTCCACATCAAAATAGGTCCTATTAGTCAGCATATACACGTACCAAGTTTAAAGTTGATATATTTAGTAGTTTCAAAGGTATGCAAAATCATGTTAAAATATATACAAACCGATAGACGGATAACCAAACATTTTAGGACCGATGTTAAGAGAACTTTTTTCTTATTTTTAAAGTAAGTAACCATACCCAAAAGTCTGTAAGGGTTTTTCGTAAACACCCTGTTTAACGTTTTTTTTTTTAGCAACACTCACAATATCAAAGATAAAACTCTCTATTTTATGTTTTGTATGATACTTAGACCGACGTTTGATATGCATTTTATATTGTGCTAAATTTTATGGTTTATTGTGTGATCGGAGTGTAGATTTGTTTCAACCATTCTAATATTAAGTAAGTATGTGTTTAAATGATTTAATACAAAATCCACACATTGATTCCTATGTTATTAGGAATCGTGTTTACATATAAGATTTGTTTTTCAGTGGTATATTTCATGTACAAAGTTGTGTTTATGTTTAGAGAGTATTAAGTAAAAGTATAAAGTTTTCTAGTACTTGATAACTCATTAAACCTTTAAAATTTTATAAATTAAACGGGGTTCGTGTTTAGTTACTACTGTATTAATTATAACATATTTCGTTGAAGGGAAAATATGTCATGGACAAAGCAATGCGCCAGTTAATATTCATGTAAAGGCAGAAAAGGGACATTGACATAAGAAAAGGATGATTCTAATAGTATCAGAACTATGATTTCTTAAATATTAGCAGAACAGTCAACGAAATTTATTGATGTCATTACTTAATAAGCTAATACAGTGAAATATATCATAGTTAATCATTTTTAACTCATTTGTCCAATTAATATGAAAAAACAGATCCAATTACATAATACTGAAAGAAACAACCCCCTTAAATCAATGACCTAAGCGAGAGTAATGTTTAAACTGTATTTGGTTTGTGATTAATAAGGCTTTATTTAACTCATTCAAGTGACAAATAAATTATAATACTTAAAAATCACTTTTATATTTCATTAATATGCCATAAAGCCAAGCCCGAAAATAATTACGAAAGATAATAATTGTTATTATAAGTTGCATGAAATGACGTGGTCCAGGCAAGGTTGGTGTATAGGAGGTTGTTTCGATGCAACTTTCATACGCGCGCGCACACATTGTTGTGACGTCATCCTCCGACCTGAGGGCTGGCGGGCGGCTCTTAAGGTGTCGATTAAGAAAACGCCGAATCAAATAATAAGTCCTTGCAACGAAGCTGTTACAATAATAATTAAAGTAAATATATATTTCCATTATTGAGAAAGAAACGGGTTTTACAACGGTACATGTTTATTAATATTATAATCACGGTATGGTTATAAAATTACAAAATTTGAAGCATTTATTTTAGTTCAAGATATAATTAAATTAACTTTTAGTTAGGAGTGAACATTTTTATTTCCTAACCGTTTCAATAACTTAAAATATCAAATTAAAGAGGAGCAATTACATCTTGCTGTTTAGCATTCATAATTCTAATTTGAGCATACATATGCAACAGGAATCCAACCCCCAATTAAAAAAAATATTTTTTTGGTAACTTCCATATAAAGGAAACAATGATCTATTCTATGCAAGAAGATCTGACCAAAATAAGCTTATTGAGCATTTTTAGCTTATTTTTTGGAACCAACCCACATGTCTGTAAAGATACTTTCAGATTTAGCAATGAAAATCCAATAACTTGTTCTCTGAGAGATTTCCTAGTTCTTACTTATAAATACAAGTACAAAAGAAAATCACAAATAACTAGTGAATAACATAATAAGATTATTGAGTTTGTTTGTAACTTGTTTTTTGTATTTTTAGCTTGTTTCTTATTTTTTGGTTCCAGTTGATTGGATCTTGTTTGCTAAATCACCTGAAAAATTACAAAAGATCCAACCCACACCACCTGTGGCTTGGACACCCTAAACGTCTAATTCAAAAAGGATCCAAGCCACAAAACGATTAATAACAAAGGAAATGTAGGACTATGACATTAAACATACCATTTATAAACAGAGGAGTCACTTTTATACATGCAATGACAATTTATAACGTAAAATTAGACAGGAATTAATATTGAAGCAGCAAACTTAACCTTGTTTTCCTCAGTGTGACTATGCAGTGGTCTGGATCCCTATTAAATATGTAGGCTTATGTACGATTAATTTACTATCGTCTCTCAAGGCTGGTAGTCTCACATGCAAGCGCCCCGATGAGTTGATGAAGAAAACGCCGACTCAAATATTCCTCACAGCGAGACCGTCAGAGTAACTATATTTCGATTGATAAAGAAAAAGGCTTTTTAACTGTATAATTTGTAAAATACACTAACCTTGTGATGATACAGATTATACTTGCGTGAGCCGACTCTCAGCAAGCGGCGGGAGTGATGCTCCCAAGCTCCACTTTATTTATTGTAAAGCTTAATTTTTATATATACCAATTATTAGCTATATAGGTATTAAATAGTGCTAATTATTAGTTATATATTATACTTCCGTGAATAGTTAGTAATCGAATTTTCATTGCTATTTCTAACCAAATCCAAACTATAAATAAATATTTTTACAAAAATCATAACTTTTTTAACAATGACAAAATTCTGGTACCTATATTACGCTATAAAAACCTATATTATTCCATACATCGAAGTTTCATAGCTATTGAAGCGGTAGTTTTTACAATATAAACTTTCAACGTGTCTCATTGTATGAAAACTGCAAAACAAGTTACTTTTTTCATTCGAACTGCCAAAAGACTTTCTTAAAAAGAAACAAAAAATTCGGATACATCAATTAACACAATTAAATTCCTGAAATAACAACGTCGTTTCTGTTTTTCCATCTCGACTGGCTACGTCACAGTTTAAGCTCAAACCCGCGTAACGAAAACATCGAGCGCGACGTGACGTCACAGCCGAGGTTTAGACTAGGGAGAAGCCCAATGCTAAAACGAACATTAGTCCGCGGTATTTGGCCCGACCTGAGAGAGTGTCAGACGCCAACAAGATATGCATTCCCTAAACATAACTCATATCTATGTACGAACATACTTTCACACAATCGACACTTACGAGGACGTTTACCAGTGTGTGTCAACAAATGGCGGTGCAGGTCTCTTTATTGAGTAAAGGATCTTTCACATTCAGTACATTTGTAGGGCTTTTATCCTGCGTGAACGAGTAATTGGATCTTTAAATCCTGTTTAAGAACAAACGCCTTTTTACACATGGACACTTTTGTGGATACGAAACTTGACAGTCAGAAAAAAATAGCAACCGATTATCCTTTTCATGTAATTTCAAGCTCATATGAAATTCCATTATAAAATTGTAAAAAAATATAAGGAGCTTTTCATTAATATTTTTAATTATACCATCCTCATAAGAGGCTAATAGTTTAAATTTATACAAAGGTCCATAATTTTATCTCAATACGAGGTATATTAAATCAAAAGTGTAGCTGTTTAAGAGCTCTTTCCTATTCTGAGTCTACCTAATATGGTGGCGTAGGCTCGCATACATTGTACATCTCCCTACCAGAACAGCCACGCTTTCTTAGTCTGTGCATGGTAGTGGCGATTGCTGCGGGCAATGACCTTCATCGAGACAAAAGTAGACTATAAACGGCGTTGCCCTCCGAACCTCGTTGCTACAGGATAAGTCTGTCTAGCTGCTTCCCAACTATAACTTTAAAGATGATTCGTGATGTCACAAGATGTCTACAGTCTACTTCCCTAGAGTGAAAAGCTACACCCGTGTATTTTTGAAAATTATTAAGACATTAAGCGTCTTAAAATATTACTTAGCTTATTTTTTGTCCTTCACCCCTTTACATTACATCCTTCACCCCAGACAGGCTGTTGAAAGTATGAGTATTTTTAATTATCATTAACTTAAACTAGATTAAATATATTGGCTGCTTGCGGAAAAAATGCGTGCCCTTCAGAATCCGTGACGCAGTATTTGGACCAGACTATTTTACACGGAGAATTCCCACGGAAAGAAGTTCCTAATTTATCAATACATTTGGAAATCTTTTGTTTTATATAGTAGATAACTTCTGATTTGTCAACATACATTGTAGTATAAAATGTAGATATATTAAGAAAAACGGATTTAAGATTGCTTCCACAATAACTAAGGAAACAATGATCGTTGCGAGAAAAATAATAATCGAAGAACAGTTTCACAATATTTTAATAATTTAGGTTATCGTAATAAGCCACAGCTTGTGAAAGATATTCACAAAAGATTTAATATTTTAAAAATAATCCTAAAGGAAGAGAAATTAATCCTAAAAATGAATTAACCTCTCTTAATCCAAGAATCTTAGAAAGATCGATCTAAAAATCCTGACAAAGATCTCCAGCCGCCAGGAGGTGGATTGTAAAAAAGTTTTGGTCAGTGTTTCTCTATACAGTTGCTTAGAGAAAAATATCACGAAAACCGAAAGATATAGGAAAAAAGTGAAAGTGTTGTTTTTGTAGAGGACAAAACATCCGATGAAATAAGTATAGACATGTACAATAAAGTTGAAAAATTACAGATGATGTCATAAATAGACAAAACTATTGTATCATTAACACCACTGCCTTAAGAAATACATGTAAAATTGTATGTAAAATACAGAACCAAGGAGTTGTAGCCGTTTTATCTTAATGAATAATAAATTATAATTAGGCCTATAGATTCCTGATTAGAATTCCAGTTATATGGCACGTAAGGCATTATAATTAGTTCTCAATAAAGGAGTGGGTAAGGTCACAAAATGATTTCTTGTGGTATATTTTTTCCTTAAAATAATACTTATTTTACTCTCTGATTTTTCTTCCGACTTGTTCTTATTTGTTATTTGGCCTCTATATTAATATTAATGTAAATTTTATAAATAGGTTTCAATCATTCTCTACATAATAAGTTGTACAATTGTGTAGCTTACATTTGAAACTTTTAATGCATATCAAAACTAAAAAAATGTTTAGATACAGACAAATTAAAAACAAAAAAGTAAGCAACGATATTCTCGATACTTGTACATATTAATGGAAAAAGATACTTCACTCAGAGCATGAGTATGTTACTTGGATGAAACATACTTATGCTTCATTTATGTATGAGATATAATAAGTAAACATTATAAGGAAGAGTTCATAAGTTACGTCATCTGAAAATAGGGGAATCAAGATTAAGGATAAAGCAATGAAGGTGAATTAGTGCTAATGGAGGAAGGGTCGAGGATAATTTGACGTAATTGAAAATAAAGATTTTGTTCGAAATGTATTAGTATTACAAATTTATTAGTATTACAATTTTATTATTAGTATTCATTTGATAATTCAATACATGTAAATAACTTACAATCAAGAAAATAAATTATAATTTATTACTATAGCATGAGACAGATTATTATTTAACAAAACAAACAATTTTAAAAGTGTTATAAAATTTACTTATTTCTAAAGTACAAATGTTCACCTAATTTTCTTTTGTTTCTTATATGGCAGTTATGCGCTTTTGTAATACTATAAAAAGTATTGTTTCTGACATATGTTTAGTTTTTATTTTTACAAGTAGTTTCCTGAAAATGATGTTCACAAACCGAATCACCGGAAAATTTAACTTCATTGAATGATTAATGTACACTGTAACTAAAGTAAATTCAAAAAACCAACATCAATTCTATTGAATTAGTCTTAAAAATTTCCCATTGAGCATACACACTCAATAATAAACTAAAAATGTACAGGTATTTCTATATTTATTACAGTGACATAAGTTAATACGTGTCACTTTTTAATGTTAAAATTAGGACAATTACCATGAAACATGCTTGCACATTGTCAGATTTCAGTATGCCACTTTGCACAGTGTTCCAACATATTTATGATGTACTATTAATCGCAGTGAAGCCCATACATCGGTCACTAGAGTCTTCTACACACGTTTCAAGCAACGGAAAAATACACTTCCAGACAGAATAAAGTCAGAAAAAGCCTGATAGTTAATTAGGAAGCTCCTTCATCGGCGACCAGCTAGGGACTTAGGCCTCTTACCAGTGTGTGACAATGTGTGTCTGTTTATGCCGCTTGAGGTTGTGAAGGACTTTCCACAGAATTGGCAACTGTAAGGTTTCTCACCATTATGTCCTAACGTGTGTTTCTTAAGGTATTTGGATGTTGTAAATGATTTCTTACATATTTGACATGTGTGAGGTTTCTCTCCAGTGTGTGTCAACGTGTGAGTCTTAAGAGAGCTTAATGTTGTAAATGATTTATTACATATTTGACATGTGTAAGGTTTCTCTCCAGTGTGTGTCAACGTGTGAGTCTTAAGAGAGCTTGATGTTGTAAATGATTTCTTACATATTTGACATGTGTGAGGTTTCTCTCCAGTGTGTGTCAACGTGTGAATTTTAAGTGCGCTTAATGTTCTAAATGATTTCCTACATATTTGACATGTGTAAGGTTTCTCACCAGTATGTGTCAACGTGTGAATCCTGAGACTACTTGATGTTGTAAATGATTTACTACAAATTTTACATGAGAAAGGTTTCCCTCCAGTGTGTGTCAATACGTGAATATTCAAGGTTTCTTTACAGGAAAAGGACTTTTCACAAGTCTGGCATCTGTAAGGTCTCTCACCAGTATGTGTTAACATGTGACTCTTAAGATTCCCCACTGTTGTAAATGATTTAATACATATTTTACATGTGTAAGGTCTCTCACCAGTATGTGTCAAAGTGTGACTCTTGAGATGCCCTAATGTTGTAAATGATTTAATGCATAATTTACATGTGTAAGGTTTCTCTCCGGTGTGTGTCAATTCATGAGTTTTCAAAATTCCTTTTTGGGTAAAGGACTTATTACAAGTTTGACAACTGTAAGGTCTCTCACCTGTGTGGGTCAACACATGGTCCTTTAAAATATCTTTCCGTGAAAAAGTTTTGTCACACTGCGGACACACATGTGGTCGCTGCCCAGTATGTGTCAACATATGTTTCTTCAGCAAGTCTGACCGTGCAAAAGACCTTTCACATGTTTGGCAACTGTATGGCTTTTCCCCAGTGTGGGTCAATACATGGTTCCTTAATACATTTATTCTTGCAAATGTTTTGTCACACTGTGGACATATATGCGGACGCTCCCCAGTATGTGTTAACATATGAGTCTTCAAACTGTATGACCGTGAAAAAGATCTTCCACACGTTTTGCAATTGTAGGTTTTCTTCTCAGAATGTGTCTTAGCCTGTTTTTTCTTTTGAGTAGACATAATTGCTTTCCCTTTCCACGATAATGCGATTTGTTACTTATAAAGTTTTAAGTCGTCATTCGATTTCAGTCATGTTTGGTTTCCAATGTTGTGATAAAACTTCTTCCTACGAGGAGTGAAATAAAGATCAACATAGCTTAAAACTGGTTCTCTATTTACTTTGAATTTTACATAAGTCCATCTCTATTTTCTGCACCAACATTTCGCAAAAATTTGACTCATCAGCTAAAACAACATATCAATTAGTTCAGGTGTAACGAGGAGCTGCTAGGAAATACGTGGAGGTGAGTTTTAAATTACCCCCCCCCCACGTTTTTTTCACATTTTTTAAAATATTAATTTCAGACTACCCTCAAACATGAGTAATAAGTACTTCCTTTTTTACAACCGAAATAATAGCCTCATTCCAGATATCTATAAGTTTAATAGAGTTGAAGTGTTCAACTTTAACGTTACCAGTTGAGATATAAACACAATGTACACAATTAAATGACTAAAATTTGGTTGATTTAACTTAAATATCCAGATGGATTGAATTAATAATTTTTTGCGTATTTAATATAATAGATAACTTTTAAATTTGAAATCATAAAACATAATGAGCAGGAATGTTGCAATGAAAAAATTATGAATACATAATACTTATTTAAATAAAAATTAGTCGTTATTGAAAAAAACATTTTTATAGCAAATTTGAATAAAACCATATTTGTTTGGAATAATAAGGATGTGATATAATATTTTATGTTATACCACTACGAAAACAGCAGTGTTTATGACATGTGTTGCAGGACTAATGAAGTTCTTTCCCTCCTTAGGTAGTAAAAGTATCAGCCGAAGCCGAGGACTTTTACTGTCGTAAAATCAATGCATGTAAAAAGAAGAGAAAATTAATATAGGATTACCTCTACACTCCCCCCATAGCCAAAGCTTGTGACATTAATGCTTACTGAATAAAAATAAATCGTTAATCGAGTTGTCAGTAATTTGTTTCCTCTGGTTAGTTAAAATGGAAATCGATAATGCATAACTCTCTTAATTAATTAATCGAAAGTTGAATGTGTTCGATACATCAGCTGTTGGTTACTGTCCGTCCAACCTAAACACAAATTAAACAGATCAGCTGATTGCTTTAATTAGCGAGAACAAGATGAAAGCCTCGTTAGGAGAGATCTGTTAAAGGTAAACAAGCTGGAAAATTTGGGTTAACGCAATACATACGCAAAATAATTAAGAAATTACGATGATTTTATTCTTTAGTACGTTTTAGAGAGCCGAAGGCACGGTTGGTAGCGCACTCGGCCCCGGTTCTGAGATGGCAACGGCGCATGATCTTGCCCCGATGATGTCGCATACTTTTAGCAGGACTGGTCATCCTTGTACTGTACCGGCTCACTCCTTGCTTTGCTTGATAACTTCTACGCAGAGGCCTGACTGCCTCTGTGGGGGGAAGCAAATGTAAGGTAAAAAGAGGTCGCCACCCTTTTTTTAAAACAGTCGAAGATAATTTAACTTAATGAGTGGTAAAACGAACAGTATTATTCACCTTAATTTGACGAATATGAAGGGGCTGAATGAATAAAGGATATTTTACGGAATATTTAATGTAGAGGTCTGTTTACGTGCTATGGCGTTGTGTAGGTTAAAAGCAGTTATACTCGAATTACAGTAGATAGTGTAGATTTTCTTTTCTCAGCCATTATTCAAAAACGGCAAGACCGATTTTAACGTGTAATGCGTCAATTTTTGGGTATTTCTATGCATATTTGCCAACACAGCTCAGAATATTCATAATTAGTACAACGAAGAGCTAAATGTTCGGAACAGTGGCGCTATCCGTCGACAGTCATGAGTCACTTGGTTTTCAACTTAACATATGGGCGATTTTCAATATATTTTGAAAGGTCAACTACTGGCTGAAGCACTTATTTTTTTCTGTGCAAAGCCTTATCAGGTCACACTCGGATTTGATGGAAAAGGAACTCGCCAAACTATTGTCGGGGATGAATACATTTCGGACGCCCTAAGGGAAAAACTCTAACTCTCGTTGCCTTAATAAAGACTGAGCCACATTTTATGATTAAACAGATAAGGTATAGAAATTGATGATGGATTAAACCTTAACTAAAGTGTATGACCTAAATAAATTGACAAAACAACCCTAAAACCATGATGAAAAGAATCAAATTATAGATCAGCTGAAACATTGTATACGTTTGTGAAGCTAATTACCCTCTGCTTGACTGAATTAAATTGGAAATGTAAACAAAAGATAATCCATTACATTTATACGGACACATTTCAATCCTTTGACCCCACCAAAAAAATCTTAAAGCCCTATGTCAGAGATTTTTATAATTTAAGGATTTCTATATAAATAGATAAAAGAATTAGATTAGGCTATTACAGCACAGTCTCTCGGCGACTAAAAAAATACCGTACCGCCCTCCAAAGTCTGTATACATTCCTCTTTCATTGCGGGGAATTAGTTTCAAGATTCAACCAAAAAAGGCAGCACGCACTTAAGGCTTTAAACTATAGAGGTAAAATTAGATTAAACACTAAATCATCATAACAGGCATAATTACAACTCCCGCTGCCGAATTAAAGATATTGCCATAAACTGAATTTATGGTTAAACATATTAGGTACTAAAACTAAACTAAATGTAACTTTTATATAGTACATAATTATGTTCATAAAATAAAATAACAAAAGAATAATAAAACCGTGATGAAAGAAATCAATTAATCAGGTAACAGTGCATATATAAATTTGTGAAACTAACTCAGCTGGCTGATTGAATGAACATTGAAAATGTAAACAAAAGATAGTCCATAACACTTTTATATGGAAAAAATTTGAAAAATTCTACCTCGCCAAAAACCCCTTCCCCTATGAAAATTTGCTTGATCAGACCTGATCAAATTTAATCATTTTTGATCAAGCAGGATCAAAAATGAACAAATTTGATCAGATTTGTTCAAATAACCTGATCAAGCCTGACTCGGTTGTTCAAAACTGATCAACTAGCCTGATCAGGCCTGACCTGGGCGTTCCTAATTCTTCAGGAATTTTTGATCAGGCCTGATGTTACAGCTTAAATTATCAGATTTGATCAGACTTGATCAGGCATACTGATCAGGCCTGACAGGAGTGTTCAGATTTCTTCAAGATTATTTGATCAGGCCTGATGTTATAACTTGAATCATCAGATTTGGTCAGACTTGATCAGGCATACTGATCAGGCCTGACAGGAGTGTTCAAATTTTGTCAGGATTATTTTATAAGGCCGGATGTTATAACTTGAATGGTCAGATTTGGTCAGGCATACTGTTCAGGCTTGAATAATAGAAATTATGTTAAGAATGTCAAAATTTATCAAATGACCTAAGGAAGAATATCAAATTAGCTGTTTAATATTTAATTTAACAGTTATTAAAGTAATAAAACATCTTACAACAAAAAAAAACATATTATAATAGCGAATTTTCCCTTTAAGGAAGAAGCTGTTACCGTAGGTCTCATGGTAAGACATAAGCCCGAGACCATCATAACTTTTTCTTTCGAGGTCCCCAGATACCAAAAACACCCCATACAGCACACTCTCATCTTGAAGATGTTTAAAATCTATCGCAATAAGCTGTCCTAACCGTCCTCAAGACGTGCCTCAAGACCAGGGTATACGTATATTAAACGTTGTTAAAATGTTGAATTACGGAACCTCCCTTCGTTTAGAAGACGTCTATACCATGTCTAAAGAGATGATTTTAAGATGGATTTTATCCATATTCTAGCTGAAAAATACTTCAAGGTATTAATTTAACCTCCTTTAAGACATACTAAGCACATCTTAAAATGTCTAAGATGTATTCAAGAAAGCTTTAAGTCAGCTTTAATTGCATCACAATATCAAGCAGTTGCCTCAAGAGGTTTATAGATGGTTATGAGACGGATTTTATCCATCTTTAAGCCCTATAGAAGCGAAAGGTACTAATTTATCCTTCTTCAAGACATACAATTAAAATCTAAAACAATAAAATGTTGGTGAGACAGCTTTAAGTCAGTTTAAAGCTAGTGACAATTTTGAGCAGTTACCTTAAGAGGTCTTTGAGAGGTAGAGGTGAATCTTCTGTGTGTGGGAAGACCTGTCTTTAATGTACCTTAAAGATGTCTTACCTATAACGATGCTTCTTTCAAGAGGAATATTAACATTATTTTATGAGTATAGACATAGTTTCAGAATGACATATTGCACTTTAAAATAAGTAAAGACAATTTCATCTCAATTCTGCTTCTAGGCCTAATTTTATATAACAGTGATTAATATATTATTTTCATTTAAAATATTTTATTGTAAATCCTCTGTAACAGATAAAGTATGATTTAAAATAAACATTCCATATAGACATCAGTTAATTAATTGAAAAACTTATTTGAAAAGGTATTAGCCTATATAAGATCAAATGTTGATTTTGCAATTACAAAGAAAATGCTGCAATAGAGGATAAAAACAAAAAATGCAATTTTAAGAACAAAACTTTATTTACCTGAATAACGAATAATTACAAAAACTCATAATACACAATAATTAAAACTCTTCCCGCTACGTCACCATAAACTGCACTGCTGAGTTTTTCTTGTCCTTATTGTCTCTGGAAAACATAACAATGTTATTAATAAACTATTCTTATAAACAAAACACAGTACACTCCCAATCATTCGAGTTTTTTGCGATGAGGCTGCCTCGGATACTAAGAATCTCAGAGGGTGCTTATATTTTGAGGTTAGACTGTTTTGAGACCACAATAGTAAGTGGGATGCTAATACTATTTTATAACTAAAAATTATTATTTTATCAATATAGAGTGTATGTAGGCCAGCAAAATAGGAATTTATAGTCAACAAATTATTTGAATACAGTACCCTTATTTAAAAACAACAATAAGTTACATAAACACTTCATCAAGGAGAGTCGCCATTTGCCGTGTAATGTCTATTTACGGCTGTACAAACGTTTGTTAATGGTAGGAGTTCACTAACATCAAGCAAGGGTGAATCTAGTCCAATACGAACGTGGTAGTGTACTGGTGCAAGCGGCATGACTTGTTTCTACGTCACACGTCATTCTCATAAGGCCTCATGTGGCGAAAAGTTCGTCAAAGTTTTGGGAAAATCATTGTTCGATAATAGTGAACTCTTGCCCTACATCTATCAGACGATTCGTTCAGTTCATTTTCTTGCGATTTTGATTTGAAATGCAGATCTGGGTTATACAGGAGAATTTATGCCATAAAATAACACTTTGAATATTTATTTAAATTTTTAACTCGAATAAATGAATAAACTAACGAATTACCGATGATTTCATATTCATTCTAAACAAAATATGTGTAAATCAAGTTATTCTAATGTTCCAACCAAAAATAAAAAATATTTTATAACTTAGAACCACCTCGGATGACCCTGAGTTTCGGATAACTGGGGTTCGGATGACTGGGAGTGTACTGTAAATACAATTTTATTTAGATAAAAATATTATTTAACTATTACCTAAAAAAACATTACCTATTAATAGTATTTACCTTAAAATAGTAATTAATATTTTTATTTCCACTTTTAGGAAAACCTAAAAGTATTTATTAAAGCCTTTAATAAACACTTTTAGGATTTCTACTGCTGGTTTCTTTTCATTATTAGCAGGGATATGCGATTATCTAAGGTAATTAGGACCGGGTGTTACCTTGAATGTAGGGAAGATTTAGATTGGGTGAAAGGGAGATTGTTATTAGGCTGATTATAACAAAATCACAGTAAGATAAATACCCCCGTTGCAGCAGGCCTGCTTACTCAGCGAATTTCTAATGCAAAAGAATTTATTTCAATCCATCATAGCGAGATATGAAATGTTATTTTAAGATCCATAAAAATAACATTGGGAATGAGTATACATGGCTTATACAGGGTGTCCAACTTAACTGTGCCACCATTGATATATCTCAGAAACTATTGGATTTAGAGAAAACTTTAAATAGGTGACTTCACCTACTTTTTTAAGACATTTAAGAATATGAATTCAGTTTTTTTTCTAAATGGCCGCCATTTTCCAATATGGCGGACAGTTTTGATTTTTCTTATGGAACACCCTGTATTTTATGGCGTATTTGGATTCTACGCTTAATTTTAAGAACCTTTTACTCTTTGACACTTATTCCTAAACCAAACGGTTAAGGAGATATAAGCAGTTAAAGATTGATTTTTCCCAATTTGAAATACATTGTGTCCATTTTAACCGGGCCATCCCATGCAATTCTTATTGAGTCCAAAACTATTCAAAATTAGGCCTATTCATTTTTATGAATGAATCTCGACTAAAACTATTTCTATGGTTGAATCTCGGCTAAAATCACATTTTAAGGTACGTTTTTTCTTAGGTATTTTTTATTTAACCCAACCGTTATCGATATACCGAGTACCAACAATTATTCAAGGCATTTCTTATGGGAAAGATTCAAAATTTAACGGTGTATATCCTCTTTACTATTGGGTTTCGGAAAAAATGTCAAAGAGTAAAAAGTTCTTAAAATTAAGCGTAGAATCCAAATACACCATAAAATATAGGGTGTTCCATAAGAAAAATCAAAGTTGACCGCCATATTGGAAAATGGCTGCCATTTAGAATTCGATCGGGCTGGTTTACAAACTCGTCCAATTGATTACTACTTTACATGTATGTACAAATTTTCAAATATTGGACATTTTTACAGCCGCTATCGTGCTAACAGACACGATAGGGGCCGCGAAACAAAAAGTTATCATGGTCTAGGGCTTAGGTCTTACCATGAGACCCATGGTAATAGCTTCTTCCCTGTAGGGGAAATTCGCTAAAAGGCTAAGTCAGATTCAGGGGCGCCAGGGCCCTGAGCTCAGATCTCTGTGTGGACCCCCTGAGATCTGGCCTCAAGAAAGGTGGTGGTCTTTTCTTGAAATTTGTTTGGTTAATAACATTCCCGAGTCCAAAATTTTCTCCTCTAATTCACTCAATTAGTTTTGGCTGTATGTGACCCCCTATCGACGTGCGAGGAGGGGTTAGTGGTAAATCCGCCACTGTGAAAGGAGTATGTGCTCCATTTTAAGGTTAGCAATTATAACTTCTTATCTGCTTGTGAGATATAATTTAGAAGCTAGAAATCTTTGCCGAACACTAAAGAATTATCAATAAAACTCACTGACTCGACCTAACAATAGCCAAAGGAGGTGATATAATATATCACCTATACCACTAAATTGATCAAACAGCAAAGCTGACTATTACAATATTTAATAATGCGCTTATAGTGCATCCATGATTACCTACTCATCCATGATAGTACATGAGCACGCAGGTTTGCTGCCACGGAAATGTAAAAATAAATTACTTCAAGCCATAAACCAGTAGATCTCAACTAAAAGAAGCCGCATACAAAGTTGTATTCATGTAAGACAAGAAATGAGCGAGATATAGAATTTTACTTATTCCCATAAGGATAACATAGGGACAACGCACTCTGTTTGTACTATTTTCAATATCTTGGTAACCAGTGGACATAAATCAGTGATTCGAGAAATAAAATTATTTGTTTTTTCAAGCTGAATCCAATGATGCCAACTAAAACTTGGTTATTTTAAATTTTCAAGGTTAAAATTCCAAGAAAAACATATTTGGCCACCATTTTCTAAAACTGCAGCTTTATTAATAGTTGTGTAACAATATGTTAGATATAAAAGTTATAGATCTTTTCAAACCAAACAACTTTTGTATTTAGTTTGCTAGTGTAAATTCAATGCTAAAAAAAGTCCCTATCAAAACACTATTATTAGCGGCCATTTTTCTAAGATGTGCCCATTAGTGAGTTTACAATAACAAAGTAAATATAAAAGTTGTAGATCATCAAAATCTCAGCAACTTCCTTCAGTAAACCTTTTAGTAAGATGGATAACAAAGCTGCATCAGCCTAAAAATACTTTTAACCAGCCATTTTCCAATATGGCGGCTTTATCAATTGTTGAACAACAATATATTAATAAAAGTTAGGCCTTTTCAAACTAAGCAACTTTAGTGTAAGGAGTTGTTTTCTAAACTTAGTGGGCCCCAACCCACATCTGAGTCCTTTAGTACAACATTGATGACCCCTCTCCGGATTCTGGTCTCATATAATAATAAAAATTGCACGGCCAGGAAGAACAAACCCTTAATTTTTTTGTATGAGGGTTTATAAAACATCTAATGGAGCCAAGAGTAAATTCCTAAAACTTGTTTTGGTGGCTGGGCGGGGGGAGGGGGGTGACTGTTCTTACTGCACTTAACCATAAATAGTGGAAGTTATAAACATTCACAAAAAGCATACTATTCTAAACATAATTGATCAATAAAATGGCGAGAAAAAAGCCCTGAAGCTCTAGTTATAGTGACATAACTGAATAAGACTTATAATTTAGGCCTTTATTGTAATTGTGGAAATGAATTATTAAAACTTACTTGCTCTTACTCCCATGGTCACTGGTATTGAAGTAGTTCAGCCTCGCTCAAAGTCACTCATCACTGTACCCAATCGTTTGTGGTCTTCTAACATTGACAAGATAAGCCTTCGTGCTGTAGCACCGTCTTCTGGATCATCTAGGTGGCATCCTCCCACCTGGAATAAAAACCGGTACTTTGGTATTATACGGAGGCCACTATTTTTAGAGAGGTTTTTTTTAACTGGATATAAAAAATAACTACCTACTTAATTGGAGAGAACACACTTCAATTGACTTAGGCCCTACTTTTCAAATTTGACATAATTATGATGAGCGGTCTTTGTGTTCTGCCTCCCAGAAGGCAGCAATGTCGGCGAGGTAAAGCGTCACCGCCGCTAGCGGCAACACCCGATCGCCACCCTTATATAGCGCGCTGCGGCGGTTATGTTAGGTTAGGTTATCATAAATATGTTAGTAGGACTTTCCTCGTTTCGTTACAAATCAAACGACACCGGATGAGTCATACTTTCGCCTGCCAAATCATGTAGGCAAGTGATGCACACACTCCAGGTAGCAACCTGACCTAGGCCTACTGGAGGGGATTTGGCGGGCAAAGGTATGACTCATCTGGTATCATTTGATTCGTAACGAAACGAGGAAAGTCCTACTAAAATATTTATGATAACCTAACCAAACACAACCGCCGCAGCGCGCTGCATAAGGGTGGCCTCCGTATAATACCAAAGTAGGCCTACCTAAAAACCGTAAAAAAGCAGATACTTAAATTGTATTTCCAACATATTATGATCTTCACCTTCGTCTGATAAAATGAAACTATCTTCTACTAGTCGGTCTTAAAAACAAGTAGCCTTCATAATT
This sequence comes from Flexamia atlantica, assembly GCA_035578135.1. Lineage (NCBI taxonomy): Eukaryota > Metazoa > Arthropoda > Insecta > Hemiptera > Cicadellidae > Flexamia > Flexamia atlantica. Next base: position 2,830,197 of record JAQJVK010000040.1, on the reverse strand, counting down.
TATTGTGTCCAGAAACCAATAATTTTGTCTGAATTAACTAAAATCAGATGTAGGAATGATATTGAATAAATAGGCTAAGCAAAAGATGATAGGTCGATGATTGATATCGGATCAATCTTTATGAGAAGATCCAGGTCAGAGCAGACATGGGTTATGCATTGTACATGTGAATAGCAATATTGGCAGGGTCATCTAATTTACTACAGTACTTCGATTCAGCTAATAAACCTACTCAACCACCATTTATAAACTGTAGGCCTACGGACCTGAAGTAGAGGAGTATATTACTAGAGGAGTATTTTGGGGATTTTTCAACTAGCCTATCCATAGCCAAAATATTATTTGCAAAATTTGTTTTATGTTGCATATCAGTAAACCCATGTAACGGTTGGTATTACTTATCAATCCAAATTACAGAAAATATAAGTAGCCTATTTAAAATGCAATTAAAAATATAAAAATTTGTTATGTGCATGAAAATTCTTTTGAGTACAGTAGCAGCCCCTTACTAAGTTATCAAAAGTAGGCCTAAGTCTTATTGTTATTTTGTTGAAAATGTCCTTATATTGCAGCCAACAATGTGTTTCCTTTTACGAAAATTCTAAAAAAGTATTTTATGGTACATTAGTGATTTTTATAGGCTTATTTTAAATAAAAATTATTTTTGCAAACAAGATTAGTACCGATTTATACATAGGCTAGACCTTTAACATGAATCTTCATATGACTCACAGTCGAAAACACCAGTCCTCTAAAGACTCGTTGATTGAACTGACTGTAATAAGAGTAAGATAAATGACAGGTCTGTTTTCACACAGACATGCTTACAAAATGGTAAAAGCGAGGCACAAAAGCTTAATAACGTGCTTCAACACTACAATATATAGCCTGTAAACAGGTTGTTTTTTTGCGACAGTTATAAATTTGCAGCCTATTTCTAAACTAAACAGCTATTATTAGAGACCATCTTCATACCGTACAATTGAAAAATATCTTGTTGTTTGGGCAGATCGAGAGCATTTGAACGAAATTGAAACCAAAGTTATATCTTAGATTTTGAGAACCATGAATAGGACTATAGCCCCCTATTATGGGTTGGTATTGTGGGGCTAACTGATATTGCAGTCCTACTCCATCCGAAATTTTAGAGCAATTGTTTTCAAAATGAACTAGGCTATAGGCCTAATGTTGCCTGAAGATTGGTTACCAAGAGGACTTTAAAATAGACGTAGGCCTTCGGCTTGCCTAGACCCTTTAGATGCCCTAAGATTACTTAAGGCTTCTAAATAAGAATGCAAATAAAATAACAGTGCTAGCTAAAACTAAATTAAATGAATATTTTTATTGGTCCTTACCTTTGTAAACCAACTTTCTTGAAGCGACGAGCTTCAGTAAACAAGTTGTCTTCAGTCTTCGGTATACACACGGTATTGTTTCTAGTTACCGTGAGTAAACAGTTGTAACAAAAACACATGCTTAACGTATTACACTTAACGTCAACCAGTTTAGTTAATTCTACGACTACGAACTGACCAAAGAAAAGCCAGTAACTGAAACACCGTTGAAGTTGAATTTGAGTTTTGTTTTTGACATTCCCTGGAGAGCCGTGAACTGTGAACAGAGAGTATAAAACTCAATCTTGAAACAGCATAGAGTAATAACTTGTAAGTCTGACAAATAAATTAAAAGGAACGATGCTTCAAGTTGTAGTTTAAGCTTTTTGGGTTTGAATAAGTATTCAAGTTATACTTGACGCCTAATTATTATGAATTTTGAAATCATTTCGTCAGCTGGTCACTCTACAGTGAAACAGCTGTTTAAGTAATTTTGGAACTTTTGCACGGCACGGCGCCAAGTGTACCCGTAGTTCTTGTACTTTCGAATAGAACAACTTGTCAATCGCTAATGTACTTTAAGTAATAATTGTTTCCTTTGAAATAATGGGTAGGTTCAAAACTTCCAGGTCAAATTTAATTTTAATGGAATGTAAAAAAGTCCAGGTTAGTACCGGACTTGCAGACTCGTTCCCATTTTAAATGGCTTGTCCAAATCGTCCAGGTACAGAACGTTCAGGCTTACAATAATTAAGTTCCAATTAAGTCTTATAATGAACCTCCAGGATCTTTACTTGCTTAATAAATAGGTCAATAAATTTTAACCTGGGCATTTAGCACCTTCTTGATTTGGAACACCCCGCAATATTTTTTCAATATGCACATTAGATTAAAATAAGGTTCACTATTCATTCATTTATAAATATGTATACGCAAACTTACAATGCTGATCGGTAATTTTGGGGCTTGATTGTCACAAATTTTTAATGTGTTTTTTATTCATACGGTATTTCACAATAAATTGGCATACAACTGCTCAACGACTTCTACCAGTTTATTGATAGAAAACAAAAGGCCTGCAGGTTAAGCAATAAGTTTTCATCAGTTTTGTGAATCAAATTAAAGAAAATTAAAAACTATACGTATAATGTTCCTTTAACGAATTATGAAAGGTTTAGAAGAAACTGTTCTGAGTATAATCCAGGCAAGAGAACAAACATTTGTATCATCACGCTTACATAATTAATTATGGTGAGATTATATTTGCTGTAGAATTTTAGCCAAAATTTATTGAACCATGGAAACATTTTTAAATGCCACAATCAGCATCGGCCACCATTTAAAAAATTCGTCATTATACAAACAGATATTACAGGCAAGGTTGCTATCCTCATATCTTGCAACGACATATTGTATCTTTTTATTGTATCTGGGGTGGAACCTGGGGAATATCGTCGTAAACGTATAAAAGCTACCTTCTAAGCATCCTGAAATTTTTCTATATGCCTAGAAGAAAGCTTTAATACGCTTACGAGGTTTTCGAATAACTGTTCTGTGATCCTCCCCGTAAAATAAAAAAATGGCATGTGAAAATATCTATGGAGTTAAAATTTATTTGTTGCAGATTTCTTTTATCACTCATGGAAAATGATAACACTGCTCATTGAAGTGAAAAAGGCTGCAAGGAAATAAATCAGTTTCAAAGGTTTTCGATTGAGAAATACACCAACAATAAAGTTGATTAACATCATACGAACCCTCATCTGTTAAGAATTCAACTTCTTATATAATGATAGGTTTCTTTGTATCCAACACGTCCTCCGGTTCCAGAAGGACACCCCTTTGTATATCTCACAGCTAATTGTTCTTTCTATTCCATCCACGGTAGGACACGCACATCTATTCTCAATATCGTTCGCTGACGTTTTTCAGCTATATTCTGCGCATCTTCAATCTTTCTTAGATTCTTAGACGTTTTGAAGAAAGCTTTAATATGTCAACGAACGTCAAAGACATTTAGCAAATATTAAACCTTGATTGCCCTTTCAACAAATTATTTAAAGTGTCTGTGAAATTTAAATTAATCTTATGGTTTACTGTACATGGTTCGCAGAAAATAGTAAAGCTCATTAAAGTGAAAATTCATTCTTTAGGAAAATTCGGAAGTTTTTGTACAACAAATTCACCCATAACGTTGATAATTAATTGGCTTGCGCTCGCTGTTAAGGGTTATGATGGGTTTTGTCTCAGATTAAGTTGGGTTACTTTATTTAAAATACGTTTACCGGTTCCAGGAAAGACACTATTTTGTCTTATAACTGTATTTTATATTTTTACTTCAACTGGAGTGGAACCCGTTTCTTAAAATTGTTCGCTGACGTCTTTAAGCTATATTCTGTGCATCTTAAATCTTTCTTAGATTATTATATGCTTAGAAGAAAGCCTCAAACCGTCAACGAAAGTAAAAGAAGTTGCAAAAATTTGATCTTGATCGTCCTTTTTAAAAATAAGATAACCTTTCGTTTATAGTGTCTATGAAATTCAAATTAATTTTTGTTTTCTTTATAGTTCACAATAAAGCTCATTTAAGTGAAACTTCATTCTTTAGGCTGCATATAAATAAACTCCACGGAGGACACCTCTTGTGTCTTATAACTATAGTTAATCTTATTATACCAACTGGGGTGGAACCCGTTCTAAATTCTCAAAATCGATCGCTGACGTCTTTAAGCTTTATCCTGGGTATCTTAAAGCGTTCTTACATCATGCTCAGAAGAAATAAGCTGTAAGAATTTGACGAACGTCTAAAAAATTTAGAAAAGAGATATCTTTTTTATTTAAAAATTAAAATAAATTACTTAATTGAAAACGTTTATGACATTTTAATTTATTTATCATACAGATACCTATGGTTAACAGAAAATAAGGATTCTCACAGAAGAGAAAATTCATTAATTATTTTTATATTCAGCCTACATAAAATATTTAAAGAATTTTTACTTTTATGAGCTTTGTTAATTCTCCCCTCCCCCCATATTTCCTCCGCCCCCCCCCGTATGAGCCATACAGCATGCAAAAACCTGTCAAAAATAAACTTATATTTGAATAAATTTGAATTTGAAAGTTTACAAGATTAGTCCAGATTGATATTAGTTTCTTCAGAACATTCTCTTAGTTAATTATGTTTACTAAAACAATAACAAATTTAATACTTTCGTATACGTCTTCAAGCTTTCTTTTATACATCCAAAATTAATTTTGTATATCTTAGGCAAAGGTCAAAAGCTGACTTTTAGTAGTGTTAAATAAATTGGTAAATAAAATACATTTTAAGTTCAGTTTAAATGTTCAATCTGAGAACGTCTTTGAAACATCCTCTAGTAGTTTAAATAACCTTGTCTTAAATGAGTTTAAAAGTCACGTCTTATAAACGTAACTAACCAAGACGTGTAATGAAAGACGTATTAAAAACGTCTTATTTATGGTTAAATTTTCGACGTATAATTTTTAGACGTTTTAAACGTCCGTAAGACGTGATCAAGACATGCTGTGCTGTATGGGACCATTCGTTAATTTTCATAAATATATATATGTTAGCAAACCAGCCCGATCGGACTACCGGAAGGAGGGTAAAGGGGGGTAAACCCCCCAAAAATGGGTTTTTAGAGTTTTTTACACATAAAAATAAAAATAATCCAATTTTTATTAGCACCATTGAATTCAGCCCAAAAACAAACGATTTAGTATTTTGAATCACTGCTCTATGTGCTCTATGTCCATTGGTTACCGAGATATTGCAAGTGGTAAACACAGTACGTTGTCCCAATGTTAACCTTAAGGGAAATAAGTAAAATTCTATATCTCACTTATTTCTCAACATATCTTGTTAAAACTTGGTAAATCGCTTCTTCTAGGTCAGATCTACTAAGTATTGAATTAAAACCACCCAGTTTTAATACACCCGTAGCAGCAAACCTGCATACTCATTCCCCATGTTATTCTTAAGGAGCTTACAAAAACATGAAAATTCTCGCTATGTTGGATTTAAATATGTTTTTTTTGTATTTGAAATTCGCTGAGTATGCAGGTCTCCTGCAACGGGGGTATTAAACTATTTTTACCCTGCTGCCTCCATAGGCGGCAGGGTATAAAAAATTATATGACAAAATATAATTTTTGTCATATAATTTTTGCAAACATTCCAAAGACAATAAACGTTCAATTATTCATATTCCTAGAAATATAATTAATTGTTATATAATAGTTTATTTACTTTAATATAAACATATATATATGTCAAGTTTCAAACTAAACATTCGTTCTCGAAGAGGTTGTAGTGGCAGCCCTGCCAGCCTCAGCCCTATGGCCCTACTCACTCCTTTTTTACTGGTTTAGTTTTGATTTGAATTAATTTTTGTGTAGACGTTAAACTAAATGCACAAGCCCTAGAGATAACTGTTTTATCTTTACATGCTTAAATTGCTTTGTAGTTTTGTTTGAGTTTAGATCCTTTTCGGGTTAGGATTTAAATTGTTATTTAAGCAAAGTTGCATGAACGTTATTACAGTGAAGTTGTGGTTAGGAAATGAGGGAGCTCTCTATTTGGCCATAGAAAAATAATAGACCAAGTTAGTTATTGTCAAAGCATTCTTGAGGTTAAAAACTCAGTAAGTAGACATCTTTATGCTATAAGTATCAAGCAATTTAAAATTTTGTTACTCAAAAGGGGGGTAAGAGTTTCATATCTGATATTCTGCCTTTACAGGTTATGTTTATACTACTTATTGTTTATACGTTTTGTCTAAGTTTAGTATCTGAACTTCTCAATGTGATTTAACATGGGCAAAGATCAGTTTTGTTTTTGGTACTCAGTTTAGGTTCCGTTAATTCGATATAAACTATCAAAACCTATCGTGTTTAACTTAATCGATGTGTACTGTTTCAACAATCGTCGTGAATCAACAGCCCTAAAACTTACTATTAATGAAAGTTAGGCATAAAATTAACTGTGAAAAAATTTTCATCTGCCTTAGCTCTATTAGTTAATTTCCCGTAATATCTCACCATTTGTCACTCTAAAGAAAATTTAAAAAAAATAAATGTTTTGAGTTTAACTGTGTAGGCTGATACTTAATTTTAAGTATGTTTGTACTATTTTTACAAAGATAAATTATTCAATATTGATAAATAGTAAATACAAATAATGTATTAAACTGCCCCGTTTCAATGAATGAAAGTGCCACAAGTGTGGTTATGTTATAAATTACCATATAACTTTTTTATAAGTTAAAATTCGAGATCTACAGTTAGTGTGTATATGTAGTCCAAAACATTGAGCTGTCTAATAATGCATAAATAACAGCAAAAATATAAAAACAAATTAGGCCTACTTTAACCTCCCTTTTCCCAGATAGTCATAAGAAACTTTTTTCTCCGATTCCAGTAAATGTTAAATATCTCCCAATTGAAATACACTGCAGAATTGAAACTTTTATAGGTAGTAGTACATGATGAGGCCTATAGGTGGTATGAATGATTTGTTTCCTGCTCTTCTGTCTTCTGTTAGGCGGGAAATTTAGAGTGTATGAAGGTGCCCCTGTGTGAAACTGCCCCACTCTCCCCTAAGCTAGCCAAAAACTAAATTATAAGTTACTAACATAAATTTACTGAACAATTTAGGCCTACCTTATTTCTTATCATCCACCATCTTGTGCAGATTCTATCGATAGTAAATTTCCATTGAGTAAAAACAAGTCGGAAATAAATAAAATAGAATCGGTTGTTGAGTTCTACCCAACAAACTATATAGCCTACCGAAGTTCGTCTACTTTCGATTTTGTTTTCTTTGAAATGAAATGTTTCTGTTTTTCTGCTGTTTTGTTTGAAATGTGTCTGCTTTAGAAACGAACGGCAGAAGATCAGATATGAAACTCGTATTGATCGTGTTACTGTTTATTTGCTGTGTTTTTGTTTTATGAAAAAAATCCATTATCTGCCCACAACTTACAATATTTCCAATATAGGCCTAATGTAGGCCTAATATAACATAAATAGGATGTGTACTTAGCTAATTACAGGTATAAACACAAATCATAGGCTAGAAACATATTTATTTCAAATAGGCCTACAGTTTGAATGTATAACAGAGCGTTATCTGTTTAGGCCTATACTTGAAAATACTTGAAATAGGCCTACTTGAAATTATATTTATTAGGGTTCATAGCCTATGGATCGTTATTTGACATTATTCATTTAATTAAGGCTTACCTTACTATCCAATAATAAGTTTTTTTGAGACCTAGGTTTCAGCGTCGAAACGCTATCATCAATCCTTATCAGTTTACAGGCCCATGTACAACAAGTAAAATATATAGAGATATGTACAGTTTATCATAATACAAATTAAGTTATAAATACATTAACTTTTATATAAAATGTATAAATACAATGTTAACAATATATGTGAATACAAATATTTTATAAAGTAGTAAAAAATATAAGGGCAGAAGAATAAAGGTTATACACTGATATATCTAATTTGTAATAGAGAATGTTGGTGTATATATTTGTAGCTAAAGGACTCAGATCCTGTTGGACCGTTTAACATGAAAATTAGTCCATATATATATATAAAACTAGCTGATCAACACGGTTTCATCCGAGGAAAAACATAAAAACTCCCTCTGTCTTTTTTTAGGATTTAATTTGTCATACTTTTTAAGGTTGCCATGACAACCTTATATCCTTCCCTATAATTTAACATTAAAATTTTTGAAGTACCATTGGGCGAAACCCTTTGGGAATTTTGTAAAACCGTTTCTTAGTGTGCATCTAAAACCCAAGAGTAACACATGTGCCAAATTTCAACTCTTTAGGTCATATAGTTTTGGAGATTTGCTGTCCGCAAGAAAACCCCTTCTCCTTTATATATATAGATTTCACAGAAAAGGTTTGGGAACTGTATTAGAACTCTTCGTGAATAACAGGTTAGACAACTACATAATTAAACCGTATTAATGCATACAATTTTTTTTACTAAAAACATTAAACATAACATAACATTAAAATAAACCCCTGGTTTAAACTCATAAATCTGACAAAAAATTTAATTTTATGGTATAATTATTAAGCACTTCTGAACAAATCTGATGAATTTTTGCCTGATCAAATTTGATCAGATTTGATGGTCAAAAGTCCCAAAAACCATATTTTTCTGATCAAAACTGATCAGGCATGCATGATTAAACCTGAATAATGCTGATCAAATCTGACCAAGTATCTGAACGAAACTGATCAACCTTGATCAGCCTTACCTGATCAAACCTGATCAATCCTGTAGGAGCACCTGAACAAATCTGATCAACCTTGATCAGCATTACCTGATCAAACCTGACCAATCCTGTAGAAGCAACTGAACAAATCTGATCAAGCTTGATCAACCTTACCTGATGAATCCTGAACTAAACTGATCAACCTTGATCAGCCTGAACAAACCCCTGATCAGATTTGATCAGATTTGATAGTCAAAAGTCCCAAAAACCCCGCAAATTTGATCAGTTTTGATCAAGGTTTGTTCAGGTTCTGATATTTTTTTTGATCAAACCTGATATAATTTTTTCATAGGGGTTGTTACAAACAAAGTACCTTGATCTCAGTTCGGATTTCGACCGACAGTTTCGTTGAAACTATTGTTTCATATTGTTTGTTGTATTTTTCATATTGTTTGTTGTTCAAACTGGAAAATCATTTTATTTCTCGTTTTCTGTTCATAATTGACGATTAGCTTGTTTTAGCTAACTCTGACTCATGGTACCGTGTAAGCGGCGCAAAATAGGCCTAGTGGAGGAAGAAATGTCAGGTTAGGGATACTTTTACAAACGTAAAATGTTATGAGCTGGCGGAAGACTAATTAATTAAGATGTAGGATTAAGAGGTTACCTGAAATATACGGTATGTTTACCTCTTATTGAAACAGGGTGCTTCGCCTTTCCTTTATCATACATAGCCTTAAAGCTCGTCTTCTAGTAGTTCTTTGCAAACTAATTGGGACAACTATATTCAACACTGCTTAATAATCATCTTTGTTACCTGAAAACATATTTCAGAAATACTAATTGTTGTAGCAAGTTATAAAACCTTGGATAATTCGTTCGACTATAACTATAATGAAATGGAGTTTACGACTTTTCATTCTCTACCGAGAACCAACCCGTATCGATTAACCTGCTGAGCCTGTCGGCTAACGAACAGCTTATAGTTTATTTAATGTTTTATAATTAGTTTTATTTAGTGAAAACATTTATTAAAAAGGATTATATATACTAAACATATTCAATTTCAACATTTATAAATATTACCCCAAGTGAAAAAATGTTTTCTGGCCAGATCTGGCCCAGATCTGGTCCAGATCTGGCCAGTTCTGGTCCAGTTCTGGCCAGTTCTGGTCCAGTTCTGGCCAGTTCTGGTCCAGATCTGGCCAGTTCTGGTCCAGATCAGGCTCGTTCTGGCCCAGATCTGGCTAGTTCTGGCCCAGATCTGGCTCGTTCTGGCCCAGATCTGGCTAGTTCTGTTCCAGATCTGGCTCGTTCTGGCCCAGATCTGGCTAGTTCTGGCCCAGATCTGGCTCGTTCTGGCCCAGATCTGGCTAGTTCTGTCCCAGATCTGGCTCGTTCTGGCCCAGATCTGGTTCGTTCTGGCCCAGATCTGGCTCGTTCTGGCCCAGATCTGGCTGGTTCTGGCCCAGATCTGGCAATATCTGGGCCAGAACTGGTCAGATCTGGGCCAGAACTGGCTATATCTGGGCCAGAACTGGCCAGATCTGGGCCAGAACTAGGTCAGTTTATGAAAAAATAATCAGTATGATCAAATAGTAAATTTCAAAATGGTGGCCGTATAAAATCTTTAAATTGAAATAGCAAAAAACCGGTGCATTTTACAAAAAATAACAAAATAACAATATTTAGTAAAATTTATTTCCAATCTTATGATACCAAATTATGAAAATCGGTTTATAAACAACCAAGTTATGGTCGAATTTGTCTAATAAGGCAGCATAATTATTTGTCTATTTCAGCGCATGGCTCAGCGCATCAATGGACTATTTTGCTTCAAATTATGCTGCCTTGTTAGCTAAATTCGACCATAACTCAGTTGTTTATACACCGATTCTCAAAAAGTTTGTGCCCTTAGATTGTAAATAAAATTGTCTAAAAATTATTATTGTTTAGTTTCTTTTGTAAAATGTACCGTTTCTTCGTTATTTCAACTTAAAGATTTTAAACGGCCGCCATTATGGAATTTACTGTTTGATCATGCTAATTATTTTTAAATAAACTTACCTTGAATAGATACAGGTACATAACGAGTTTTTAAAAAAAATCGACTGAAAAACCTCGGAGATAAAAAATATTTCGTAAAAAATACAAAATGGCGTATATCTAGTAAACAAAGCGTTTTTGGAACAAAATTTTATCTGCATTTTTCATTTATTTTGACCCATATGACCTATTCTCGGAGTTTGGCACATTACTTACTCACGAAGTTTATAACATAGACACGAATATCATCTCCATCTCCACATTTTCCTCCGAAGGAAGTAAGTAAGTAGGTATGACGTATAGTATGGTCTGAATTGAAATCTGGCTAATCTGGCAACACTGATTCTGGACGATCCGGCAACACAGCAACACAGCTAGCTAACTCCGATCCGATCGACATGATTGCGTCACCTTGACTTTTATTGCCGCCTGTTTTGATTTCAATTTCAGTTTATCTGTGGTAGTTGAGTTGTTTCTGTTATTTTTGTTACAATGTTTTAATTAATTGACTGTGAAGAGGACGGATCAGTTCCTAAATGTGAGGAAAATCGGAAAATCAATTAATTTGCGATCGGAATCCAGAACCTGAATGAAGCAGTTCGATTTATGTGGAAAAGGTTTGGAAAGAATGGTGAGTTTCTAATTTAATGCTATAGGCTCTGCCCCCTACTTTATTACCAGTTTGGTAGAGTTTCATATATGATCTTCTAGGTTATGTTTACCATCAATTGTTTACCTTTAATGATTAGGTTTTGATAACTGGACTTCTCAATAGGAATTAACATGGGCGAGGATCAGTTTTGTTTTCGGTACTCAGTTCGGGTATCGGTTAACCAATCCAATATCAACTATCAACCTATCGTGTTTAACTCAACCGATGAACTGTTGTACTGTTTCAACAACCGTCAGTAATGAAGAAACGTTGATAACAAAGAATAACCAAAACCATTGTCAATTTTATTATTCGATTATTCTCTCATGAACAATAAATCATACCAAACATAAATGTAATAGGCCTACAGCTAAAATTATGTATATCAAAATTAAAAACTAAACTAAAATGTTACTACAGTTAACTTACTAAACACAACCTAGCCTATCTTATTTTTCATTATCCGCTATCTTATACTAAAATACTATGGATAAATGTATTTTCACAGAATAACAAAACAATCTAATGTTATTCTGTACAAAGAAATCAGATGTCAAGTTCTGTCCATCAAACAGTACATCGAACTTGATAGGTCGTTCGACACTGATTTCTTAGATAATCAGATGTTGAATTGTCTGCTATAGGAATGAACGGCAGAAGGTCAGATATGAAACTCCTACCAGTTTGGTATTGTATATTGTTCATTTTTCATTATTACATGTAGCCTATTTTTTTGTTATTACCTGTGTTTTGCACTCCAGTAAGTTACCTCTCTCGAACTTGAAATTTTGAATTTGAATTGTATAACATACAAAAACTACTTTTAGATGTGTTATATCAATTTACAGTTAATAGTTTTTTAGTTATCACAGTTACTATAACGATTATACAGCAAGGTTAGGTTAGGTCAGGTGTGGTATATGAATAGTGTGATGAATGAATGAAAAGTTAATTCCGTACAAAAATAACCTACTAGCCTACATACAAAGTAATAAATATGCTAATAAACACAAAGTGTTTCACAAATGATGAAATAAAACTAAAAAAGACATAATTTTTGTAGCATTTAATTAAAAATAAAAGTCCAGGAAATCGGCAGACATAGGCAGGTACTGCCTGTGCGTCTGCTGGGTTGCTCTGCAAATAATAAAAATAAGACCAAAAACATTAGGAATAATTAAAAAAAGACGGTTGGTAAGAAAGTTTGAGGTTGATGTTGTGAATTGAAGTTGCTATTTCAGTATTTAGGAAAAAAATACTTCACCAAAAACCCAAAATTACAAATTTAAAAAATCTTGAGTAACGGTTGGCAGGAATAACTATTTTGAATCCTGCTGGCAAGCAGGAGTATTTGAAATACTATATTCAGCTGTAAGATTTTGCAAATAGCACTTTGAATACAATGTCAGAGTTCATGGTTAACAGATAAAGGACAAAAAATATAGATGGATTAAATAAATATAAATAAATGTAACTTTTGTATATATAATATTTCTTTTATAGTAGATTAATTATGTTAAATGTTGCATTTTTGTCTTTTTTTAATGTAATTTGCTTTGCATTTATATGTTAAGAAACATTTTACTAACTGTAGTGATAAGTGAGTGGCCTTACTTGCCCTTTAATAAATGCTCTTGTTGCAGAATTCGCTAAGGTAGCTGCTTCGAAGAGAAAATTAAGGATTGAAGATGACATGTGTGTTAAAAAAAACTCTCAGCGGGCCTTTGCGAGCTGAGGAAGTGAAGAGGTGTAGGAGCTAGGATAAGGATTATAAGAACAGTATTTATGTATTAAGTTTTCATCCGATAAATGTTTTCCTTTATATTTTGTCTTTATTTATAACATTTCCAATATTCCAAATTTTGTTCACATTTCTTCAGTTCTGGCCAGTTCTGGTCCAGATCTGGCTTCTTCCAAAATTTGCCAGATCTGGCCAGTTATGGGCCAGATCTGGCCAGTTCTGGGCCAGATCTGGCTTCTTCCAAAATTGGCCAGACCTGGCCAGTTCTGGTCCAGACCTGGCCAGTTCTGGTCCAGATCTGGCCAGTTCTGGCCAATTTTGGAAGAAGCCAGATCTGGGCCAGAAAACTCAAATTTTTTTCACTTGGGACGATCAGCATACCGAGTGCTATCTTCAATATTGATCTAAGATTATACGAGCATTGTACTTTTACTTGCTTGTAAAAGTAAAATGCTCTTTACATGTACGGTGTAAACCGTTACTGCCATGCCACTTTTTAGTGGAGAAATGCAACGACTCGTCATCGTGAATACGCCGTTAATATTGTATAAATATATTCTAGTGACTTTTTTCAGAAATTTTTATTGACACGAGTAAATCCCAGTTAACACTAGAATGTAACAGTGACGTCACTTTCGCCTACTAGTCAGTAGCACAAATGTGTTACTTGTTCTTGGACTTCTATAATGTCACATGTGTTTTATAATGAATGTGAGCAAAAATTTCGCTCACGTTCATTATAAGGACGTTTGAAGTTTTCATGGAAATATTTGTTCCACTTACACAAATCCAAGATAAGTTATGCCAGTTGTACACACTATTGTGAATCAGCTAAAACTTCGGCACCACCTGTAGTGAAACTCTTTTGGTACATTTCATTTTACCTGGAGACCAGGGACAGTCTTTAGGGGGTTTAACTAACCTAAGGTGGGACTTTTAAGTAAAAGAGGAATCAATACTTCAATTAGGATATTGGTATGGCAAATTTTCTTTCTCTACACATTACGCCTACTCCTTCCCCTACTTCATCACTTGCGGGCTCTTGTCTTCTCCTCTGTACACTCCTGTCTTTCTGCCACGGAGCGATGACGTTAATATAAATTTATGTTGTTAGCATTCGCACTAAATAATGGAAATTGTCACTTTCATACGAATATAATTAATTTTGAGGTAAAAATTAAAACAAGTGTTCAATTAATGATTTTAAGAACATTACAACATACTTTACCGCAATTATAATAACAAAAAATTTCAATAACATAATATAGCCATTTTCAATTAGGTTATATTGTGTTAAAACTGGAATAAATATCCGCTTTTCGTTCACTTGCAGTATATAATACAAACTCATTAACTGTTCGTTAGGTAAGGGGTAAAAAGCCAAAATAAAAATGGATTTAGTGACCTTGAGCCACATGCAAGTTTTGAAACCTACATATTTATGTTGTTGGCCTAATCTTTGTATCGGACGATTTTAATGTACGATTGATTTGATACAGATACAAAATATTTGGTAATACCACTCATAAACAGTAATCTGGAACACAACGCAAAGCTGAGGCGAAGGTCGCAACTAAATTGAGGTTAGGCCTACTTTTATGTGTTTTGTCAGTAGTCGCATTAATTGGAATTTACCGTTATCTTGGACTATTAATGATATTTTGCCTCTCACTGAAATCGCTAGTAAATCTTCCTTAACTGAACTACACTTAGTAGAGTCGGCCTTGCTTACTCACTCACCATTTTCTGTGTCTTTCTTTGTATGAAGTCAGCTAATGGTCTACAGTATTGTTGAATCATCTAGTTTATTTTAAATTTAATTTGGTTTAATTTGATCCATGGATGAAAGGGGCTTAGGCGGATAAATCAGGCTGCTTAAGGGGACCACACAAATTGATTTAATTATCAATTTTAACTATATTAATTTGTTGTTTGATATTGACAAATTATTTTGATTAATTTTTCTGTATGAAGTAAAAATAAGGACTTTAAAGGTCGGGAATGTTACAAGTAGTCTGTAAAGTTCAGGAATTTCACCTTCGATGAGAAAATGCTAATTTACAAACCATGAACAGCCGATTTCGTCAACATTGCCGGTATAGAAATTGCTCAGGCCAAGGCTTAGGCTTGGCCTGCACTGAAAAAATAAAGGAAAGTGTTGACGTTATTTATGGAGTATCCTCAGTCTATTTTAAATTCATTTTTCTTCAAATCAGCTGTAAATTATAATAACGCTGATATTTGTATTTGTTTACGTCTGGCCTGTGTATAACATTTAAGTTTAGTCCGTTTATAGTAATAAACGAGTTGCCCTGTTCATCATTTACTCTGCTTATTCAATTAATGTTTTTGGAGTTTTGACATACTAAAATTTTTTTAATGAAGTACTTCATTAAAAATTACAATCATTTGTTAAAAGTAAAACATTTTTACGAATATATTTCATAATACTCGGTGATTATTTTAAATATTTCTGTTTCAAGTTTAACCTCTATAATATATTCATTCAAGCTGCCAATGGTTTTTTTCTAATAACAGTTTCTTCAGTATTTTTTTAGATTTTACAATTATACTTCTCTTATATTTCTTTTTATCTTTTTCTTTCTTTATGATATTTCATAGTTTAATGATTAACTTGAAGTAATAAAAAGGTAGATAGCAAGACATATGTTTTCTACCCTACTAGATTTAAGAAAACGCATACTTTACCATTCCTAGTTTATAATGATTTTTGGTTATTCGTTAACTACTGACGGTAAATCTACAACACGTTTGGTGGCAACACTGGCTGGTCAAAAAGAATGGTAGTGCACAAGGAGGTCATGTTAACATACTGAAGACAGCACTTCATAGTAAAACAGCGTGCCGGCTGTTTAGAACAAAATATCACAAAAATGGTACATCAGTTTGTACCAACCTTAGCAAAATACCTTAATTTCACCGACTACCCAAAATGAACGAATCAATCGAGTGATTCAGTCGAGTCACGACTCAATTTTGAGCTTGGTTTATTCCGGAACCGTAAATCAATAATATTTTAAACAACAAATTAAACACTCATAATAAACCAGTGGCGGCCGGCCCATAAGGACTCTCGGACGCCGCCCCCCCAGAAGATTTTCAAATATACTGAATTAAATTAATTTACATATGTATCCGACAAAGAGTGAAAAACCACTAATTTTCATTATACTGACCATTAATGATGAATTCATTTCAACTATAAGCATCGAAATATTTTGCAAAAGTATTTAGGAGTCAACTGCTGTTGCGCGTTTATCTCGCGGACGCTGCCCGGAGCGTCCCAATCCTAACGCATGCTATCTTATGGCAAATCTAGCAGACAGTGGATAGGGTGCTCTGACGTCATTGCCGTGTTGTGTTATACGCAGCCTGGTCCGAAGATGCGCACATCAGTAATCAGTGCAGCCACCACAATCTGTTTAGGGCATTAATAAGCTGAACCTTTGCTGCCGTTATGATTGCACGATTCATGTTGGTGCAACTGTTGTTTATTCGTTTTAGTAACCATAGCAACCTACCAATCTCTCTAACCTCGTAACCTAAACGTTGAGGGATGGGAGCTAAAGTGAGGTTATTTGTTTACATTCTGTGTTTCATGTGTCTCTTTTACTCCAATGAGTCGGTAACCAGGGTTGGTGATAATTGATTGTTATTATTTTAATAGTGAATTCAGCGGATATTGGTAGACCATGAAATTGTGAATAGCAATCAAAAGTAAGTGTAATACACAAAATCCTTAATGCTCTTTTAGTAGTTAGTAGTAAGTGAGTCCTCCTGTTCATTTAACCCACCAGCTGCCACTGTAATAAACTGCTAACGAGTAATTATTAGGTGATTTTTTATTTTGATTAGGATTTTTGCGGACATTTGCCATCACTGATTAGTAAAAAACAAGTTTCACGACGTTTCGGGATCTGACCATCACCAACAATGAATTTCAAACAAAGAAGGTGATTTTTGTTTGAAAATAACTTCACCTAATTTATTTTTGGGTGTATCTTTAATGGCAACATAAAGTACAAATAGCAAAACAGATACCTGGGCAAATACGAGAATTATGGCAGAAACTTGACTGGTAAGCAACATAAATAGTAGGACAATTTTCTTTTAATGGTACAATATTGCTGAGCGACAATAACGTTTGTATGACGTTATGAGCGTTGTTATGACGTTTGTGCGTCTTTTAATATGGCTGATGGCAAAATTTTACATCAGGTGTGAAGTTGTCATTTACTGGCCGGATACTAACACTAAGTTAAATATTGAACTTTAAATTAATTATTCTTCATTAATGGGTTTAAACAAATAACATTTTCTATTCTATTATTTATATAATATCGTATTTGGCCATAACTGCTCCAAGGCAAAGAAACCGTTCAATCATAATGAGAGTCAGATCAACATGATTCAACTCTCCGAAATGAATACATCAGTTTTTGAATCAGTTGAATCGACTCAAAGAACGGTACATCAGTTAGTACCAACTGCGGCACGCTTTCCAATGCTGTTAGTGAAGGCAGTGCTATATCTCCAGTATAATAATATAAACTCCTTGGTAGTGAATGAGTACTAAACTCTCCACAAAGGTGATGGAGACGACGAGGCGAGACACAAAATAGGCCTAATACCTTTAACATTACTATAACTTGTACAATTTTTTATTTGTATATCCACAATAATTTGAACAGAAAAAAATGTATGACAATTAGTCCCGTCCTCAGCACCCCAGGAGAATAAGCAGGTTCATATTTGGCTGATAAAAAAGGTAAGCCTTAATTCCTTTTGGCCTGAAGTGTTCTGTAAAATGTTTTTAAACTTATTTAGAGGCTGTTTTTTTATTGTAATGAGACATAAAGATAAATAATATTTTAAGACGTTGCTTAATTTATTGATATAGCCGTTCTCGCTTCTTAAATATGAACTACTTTGGAGCTTAATATTGTTAAACGTAATTAGCTAACAGCCAGTTTCATTAACCTGGCCTTATTTGGTTGCCGAAAACATCCCGGTGGAACACTAAAATGAAAACTGCATTTATAAGAAACGAATAAAATATGGAACAGGAGACTCCCAAGCTTAAGACATTCAGTTTAATACTTATTTCATATTATGATTGTCATAAGCTTTCGTAATGTGTATTTTTTATCGTACGAAATTAGTTTAGCTATAATATATTTAGTTCAACTTAAAATACTATATGTTTTAATGTTATTAATAATAATGCGACTCCTCCCTTAACAAGAGACTTAAATGTGCTTTGCCAGTCGGCGCAGGAGTGAAGATAGCTAACACCACCGCAGCCATCAAATAAAAGGTAATCGGAAGAGAACCCGAAGCAAGTACAATACTTCTGGCTCTTCTAATACTTAGCAATATATGTGGCCGTAGCCTAGCCCAGCTAGCTCCAATAAAGCCGTATTTAGCAAACCTTTTGATCTGTTTTGATCCTTAGCATTAGAATCGTTATTACAAATTTTAACCGATGTATCTCATTAGGTTTGCTCAAGAGAAGTTCATTCCATATTCGAAATAATAATAATGTACTTATTTTATCGATTTAAGTAAACATTCGAAGCGAAGCATAGATCGCTTGATCCGTATAATTGTTTTTGTTACAATGGATATAAATCTTTTATAGGCAACCCCTAAATTTTTACACCAGCCTTTGCTAAGAGAGAAGCCAATGAGTTAGTATTACGATGTCATAAAATGTGACAATTAACAATAAAAAAATTTCAAGACCATATTTAATGATGTTTACGTTTAAATTTATGAAATTTGTTCACTTTCTTATCATCTCTATGAATCTTACGAAGAACCTCTTACTGAGACTTCCCTTTATTTTTTAATCTGATTTTAGGAGTCACTTCAAAATTTGAAAATAAGGACTCCATTTCATTAGGCCTGTATTTTAAGGCAATTTTTATCCTATGTTTGGTTTAGGATACATTTTAAAACTTGTAAATTTTTCCAGAACCCAATTGTTACAGGAGGTACTAGCAGTTAAAGTAAGATTTTTCCCATTTTTGCATATCAACATTGGAACATTTTCTATCATTTCTACATCGAAAACGGCTGCTTTAATTATTATATAACAAAGAATACAAGTGTCTTTTATATAAAAGGCATATAAAACCTTGCCTTTGAAGGTGTCACCTAACACCATTAAAAGTTAAAATTCACACTTAAATTAATCTTATATAGTGTAAAAGTAACATTTCCAAAAGTGTAACTTTGCACTATTTTAAGATATAACCTTCTCTTAACAGTAAAACATATTGTTTAGGGATGACATGCAGCTGCCAACTTAAGACTTGCAATTTTTTACTATTCAATAAAGAGTCAGTACTTGTACATAAAAAAAAATTAAAAATAATTCTAATGAGGATAAATTAGTTTAAAATTAAATTTTACAAGGAAACACCCTTGCCTCTTAATTTGTGATGGTTACAATTTGTAATTTTTTACTGTAAATTGTATTTTTACTTTGATTTGCAATGCAGGTATTTGTTTGAAGTTAGGCTACATAGGTTTATCATAATTTCAAAAAGACGCAGATCGTCAGGTTTTATATGAGCGATGAAGACTTACATATAAACTGACAAACTGTAATATTTATTAACGGTAAATATACATTTCCAGTAGGCCTACTGGTGTCAAAATTGAATCTTTTTTCGAAATGCTCGAAATAACGTGCTGATTCCGGAACCGATATTTTTTGTCGGCCATGGCCAGAAAAGCCCGAAGGAAAAACGGAAAAATATTTGTTTTCCAAAATTGGTCATGTGGGTACTCAAATTAACCGGGAGAGCAAGCGGAACACGAATAAGCAAGGATTTTTAGGATCCGACCAATATTAACGGAGTTACTGCCGGAAAAGCGTCGGAAACTGTCGGAAACGTAAAAAAAACTTTGTCCTAAATATATCATGTGGTTACTATCCTTACATACTATCCTTACATATTCTTATTCAGCTTGCAATTACGCTTAATTGCGTAATTGCAAGCTGAATAAGAATATGTAAGGATATTTAGGATCTAACGTACAGTAACGGAGATAAAGCAAAAAAAAGGAGAATTTTAAAACTACTTATGGTTTAACTAGTTTGGGTTATATTTATATATAATTCATTAAAATAGGTTGGATTAATATTTGTATGTTAATGTAGGTTGATTAATGTCAGGTTTAGTTAACTTAGGTTAGGTTATGGTATGTTACGTTTAGATTTTATTAGGTTTAGTTTATAGCCATTGATTCAGCTAAGGATAAAGTTCATGGGATTGTAACATGAATAGCAGAACACAACCAAACATTACCAAACTAATATCAAACCTGAATTACTCTACTTAACCTAAAATAACCTAACCTAACAAAACATAACCTAACCTAACCAAACATCACCTGACTTAACCTATCAAAACTTTACCTTATCCACCACTTATCACCCCAATATTTTCTTACTCTACATAAACTATCTTATCCTTACCTAAACTACCAAAATCTGACCCAAAATACCAATAACTAACTCTAAATATACCATTATAGACGATTTTCCTTGATTTCCGGCGCTTTTCCGGTCATAACTCCATTAATATACATCAGATCTTGAAATCTTGCATATTCTTATTCAGCTCGCTCTCCCGGTTAATTTGAGTACTAACATGACCAACTATCAAGACAAAAATCTTTTGGGGGGTTTTCCGATTTTCCGGGGGTTTCTGATCGCGACCGAAAAACTATCAGTTCCGGAATAAATGCGTTATTTCGAGCATTTTGAAAAAAATTCAATTTTGACACCAGTCGCCTATTGATGGAAAATGCATATTTACCTTATTAACTCGTTAATCATGTTTGAGACATTTTCGAGACCTTTGTTTCCTAGAAGAGTGCGATAAACTGACCAAACTTAATACAAGGTTGCTGTAGAAAATGCTACTTTGATCAACTACAAGCTACATAATGTAAGCCCACTACATCCCCAGGAATAAACAGTTCTAAAGGTATTAGTCTCATCAAGTGCTGTAATGGCTTGCATGGTTAAGTGTGTACAAAAATAGTTATTTATGTATTAAGAACGTAAAGAGAGTCTAAATACAAAGATCCTTTAATACTAACAAGAATACCGCCATTGTAGCTAAATGTATCATTTTGAGGTTATGTCCTTCCATTGCCAGGCAACAATACCTCTACTAATGTCTCAAGCGAGCGAAAACGTTATCAGCCAACGAGCCAGAGGGACCGAAAGACTTACGCTTGCTCTGGATCACTGTTTAGTAAGAAGCTATTTTATGATTAGTTTTCAGTACGTAAAGCTACAATTAACGCGCAGATGAAGGAAAAGAATATTTATATTAGCATTAGCGTGACGATTAAAATTCTCTAGGTAATTGTAAAACAAATTTGTTTCACTCTTCCCTAGGGTTTGGGGTTTCCTTAACTCTTATAACTTAACAAACCTCCTGTAACAGAATGATTAGGAGACATGATACTTAGAAATAGGTAGATAACTTCATAAACATACCTTCTGAAAGCGGAAGAAACTCGTTCAAAAAACACTAGATAAACACAACACAACTAGATAACAACTAGATAAACACAATTAAAAGTTTAATCTGCACTTCCCACCAGATGTGGGTGTGTGTGTGTTGTGAAGGTGGACGGACAGTGAGAGAGAAAAGAAAACCGCGCAATCCTTGTGTCCCGCAGCATTATGGGTCTCTTTAGGCGGAAGATTTAAATACCGTGTTGATTTCCACGGCTAAAGGTGCTACTCGGTGAAAGTCTACACCCTTTTACTACTAATTCGCTAGTAAGTGTAACCGTACATCTGACCACGCCCCCAAAACTATGGTTATGTTATTTGTTGTCAAGATACAAATCGATGTGACAGATCGTAGTCTCAAGACATCAGAAACAGCTGTTGACAAATTGGGAAATGCAATTAAAAGAAGGCAAGGACATAGGAACAATTGGGGAAGGAACAATTGGATATAGATATAATATATGACTTCCTTCATAGTCTTACTACTATCAGTTTTCAAGTAGGTATGTTCGATATTAAAGTATTTACTGTCACGTATTAAATGACTGTTTTGTTGATGTATTGAGTAGTTTTAATTATATTTTACAACTTATTATAAGTCAGTTGGGACACTAATTTAGACACTTAACTAAATTCAATACTGCATATAATCACCTTAATTATCTAAAAAAAATTCAGCAATACTGATTGTCGCAGAAAGTTATAAAACCCTGGATAATGCGTTCAACTATGACCAAAACGAAATGGAGGATTTACAAAGTGATTTTTTTCATTCTCAACCAACAAATATCGGTTGGCTTGCGCTGCGCCTGTCGGCTAACGAACAGCTTACAGTTGATGTATTATAATTTTATTTAGTGAAAACATTTATGTATTAGTCCTATACATAGTGAAAATATTTTAATTTGTTAAATTTCTATTATAATACGCAAACTGGCGGGATGGCAACTATCTTTAATTTTAATTTAGGATTGTACGAGAATTTTACTTTTACCTGCTTTTAAGTGCCTCTTTATATACTGAGTAAACCTTTACTGCCGTGCCTCTTTTTCGTGGGGAAATTTAAGACGCGTCATCGTGAATACGCCGAAAATATTGTATAAATATTCTAGTTAGGTTTCTTCAGAAATTTTATAAACACGAGTAAATCCCAGTTAACACTTGCACGTAACAGTGGCGTCACTTTCGCTTCCTAGTAAGTTTATGGAAATGTTCCTTGGACTCCTAAAATATCATGTATGTCTCATAATAAACGTCAGCAAAAAAGTGCACGTCGTTTGAAATTTATTTTGGAAATTTGTTGTTCCACTTACAAGCCAGAAAATGTTACGCCAGTTCTAAATACAATTGTAAATCTAGCTAAAACCTCGGCGCCAGCTGTAGTGAAACACTTTTGGTACATTTGATTTAAACTGGTTCGCGAACCAGGGACAGTCTTTGGGGGGTTTCACTAACCTCGGGTGGGGCTTCTAAGTAAAAGAGGGATCAATACTTCAATTGGGATATTGGGATGGCAAATTTTCTATGTCTACACATTATAGGCCTACACATTCCCCCACTTCATCACTTGCGCACTATTGTCTTCTCCTCTGTACATTCCTGTCTTTCTGTCCCGGGGCGATGACGTTAACATCAATTTATGTTGTTACCATTCGCACTACCATAGATGATGAAAACTGGCACTACACAATGGAAATTGTCACAGTCATACAAATATAATTAATTCTGAGGTAATTATGAAACCAAGTGTGGAATCAATGATCATATGAACATTACAACATACTTTACCGCAATTATAATGACAAACAAATTACTACGATTTTCAATTAGGTTACATGTTAAAACTGGATTAAATATCCGCTTTTCGTTCTCTTGCAGTATAATACAAACTGATTAACTGTTCGTTAGACAAAAAGAAAAGGGAAAGAAAGCCAAAATAAAATTCAAGTGAGTGACCTTGAGCCAATAGCCAGTTTTTAAACCTATTTATTTATTGTTGGCCTCATCTTTGAATTAGAAGAATAAAATGCACGATTGATTGAATGCTGTCTAGATGAAAAAATATTTGTGATTACCATAAACTACACTGTTTACTCATAAACAGTGATCTGGAACACACTGCAAAGCTGAGGTGAAGGTCGCAACCAAATTGAGATTAGGCCTACTTTTATATGTTTTGTCAGTAGTCTCATTAATCGGATTTTACAATTATCTTGGACTGTTGATAATATTTTGCGTCTCACTGAGATCGCTATTAAATCTTCCTTAACTGAACTACTCTTAGTAGAGTCGGCCTCGCTCACTAACCATTGCCTGAGTCTTTCTTTGTATGAAGTCAGCTAATGGTCCAACAGTACTGTTGAAACATTTAGTTTATTTCAAATTTAATTTGGTCAAATTTGATCTATGGATAAAACGGGGTTTAGTCGGCTAAATCAGTTTGCTTAAGGGGATCACACAAATTGATTTTAAAAATCTATTTTAATTAGGCCTATCTATAATAATTTGTTGGTTGATATTTACTTATATTTTAATTAAGTTTTTAGCGTGAAATAAAAATAATTACTTCAGAAGTCGGGCATGTCAAAAGTAGTCGTGTAAAGTTCTGTAATATTGCTTTCGATGAGAAAATACTGGTAATTTGAAAAAAAAAACATTAACAGCCGACTTTGTTAACATTACCGGTATAGAAATTGCTGCTGATTTCACCACCAGTGTTTCGTTGAAAAAAATGCTCTCGGCGCTGTTGAGCAGAAAATCTCTCGTATCTTGCCGGACCCATTTCGATTCTTGAAAATACTTTGTAAGCTAATCTCTCGTCCCGATTACGGCTGGAAATCATACGGTCACATCAAAACCAGCAAATTTCCGTTCGTGTTGCAGCCAGAAAGTCTCTTGTTTGTATATCGGCTAACAAATTTCTCACTCGAATTGAAGCGGACAAAAATATCATCTTTTTCCAGTTGATCGTCCTTTGGCTGGCTAATTCCTCGGTTACAGCACGGCAAGCGATCCTTTCGGTGATATTTCGAGCACTTAATGCCACGTTTAAGTCGTGGCTGGCAAATTTCTTGATCGTACAGTTGCCGAAAAATCTTTCTGTCGTGTTGCGGCCGATGAATCTCTCGGGCACATTACGGCTGGCAAACGTGTCGGTTGTATTGCATTCAGAAAATTGCTCGGTCAATTATGGGTTGGGTAATCATTCAGAATCAGAATCTTTATTTCCATAATTTTTTACAACAATGAGTCCCAACAAATCTTACGATTTGTCGTTGGGTGCTCTTTATGACAATATGTTACATTTGTACTTAACAAACTAAATACATTGATAGATGTAGCGCTCTAGGTGACGGTGCTCAAGTCTATTTCACTTATTATAAACTACCTATAAATTTAGCTTAACATCTAATATAAAAATAGCGAAATTTTATACATGGAATACATAAAACAGCAGCAGTAATATAAAACTCTTATCTTCGTATCATTTTAGTTAACTGAATCAAAGTTTAAATTCTGATTCAGCCAACCCTGAATGAAATATTTTCGGCGTATTCACGATGACGCGTCTTAAATTTCCCCACGAAAAAGAGGCACGGCAGTAAAGGTTTACTCAGTATATAAAGAGGCACTTAAAAGCAGGTAAAAGTAAAATTCTCGTACAATCCTAAATTAAAATTAAAGATAGTTGCCATCCCGCCAGTTTGCGTATTATAATAGAAATTTAACAAATTAAAATATTTTCACTATGTATAGGACTAACACATGAATGTTTTCACTAAATAAAATTATAATACATTAACTGTAAGCTGTTCGTTAGCCGACAGGCGCAGCGCAAGCCAACCGATATTTGTTGGTTGAGAATGAAAAATCACTTTGTAAATCCTCCATTTCGTTTTGGTCATAGTTGAACGCATTATCCAGGGTTTTATAACTTTCTGCGACAATCAGTATTGCTGAATTTTTTTTAGATAATTAAGGTGATTATATGCAGTATTGAATTTAGTTAAGTGTCTAAATTAGTTTGCAAAGATATACTAGAAGACGAGTTTTGAGGTTATGTACGATAAGGAAAGGCAAATAACCCAATTTCAATAAAAGGTAAACATATAATATTTCAGGTAACCTCTTAAAGTCTTCCGCCAGCTCATAACACTTTACGGATTTAAAAGTATCCCTAATCTGACATTTCTTCCTCCAGTAGGCCTATTTTGCGCCGCTTACACGGTACCAATAGTCAGAGTTGGCTAAAACAAGCTGATAGTCAATTATGAACAGATCAAGTGAGATAAAACGATTTGTTCCAGTTTGACAATAGTCTCAACGATGCTCTGGACGTCTAAATCCGAACTTGTATCATGGGATTGCGTATTTTACTGCAAGAAACAAGCTAATCCAACGACGAATATGTTTTTTATTTTACATGACGTTAATTGATCTCAAGACTTGAAGTTGAGAACCTAGCTCATTGGGTTTGTTGGAATTATGCCCTTTATTATAAGGTCTCCGGAAAACAACCCTGATAAACCTAGGCAAGGGGCATGGCTTTAACCCACTCATAGGAACGTTCCGATTCTTCCGATACTAGTACATATCGATATTTTTACTTTCGATATTCACAATATCGATGTCGTATCGAATCATTCGATACGATCGAAAGAAATTTTGGAGTATCGGATCAAAAGTATTGAATCGTATATAAATTATTAAACGCGTCAGGGTAGGAAAACTTTATATGATAATCTGGGCAAAAATGTTAGAAATTTAATATAAGTAGTGTTCACGTTCTTGAAGACAACTGTCGCGAGCTAACGGCAGCTGCGATATTCCTTACCCCCACTAGTCTTACTCCGTACAATCTGTTAAAATGAAAAGAGACTCTTTTAAGAAAACGTTAATAAAACAATGCAAAACGTGAAAAGCTCTTTCGTTTTGATATTCTTGAAAAGCTCTATCCGGAAAATCGTCATATAATGAAATAAAAGTGGTGGAAAATGATCAAAAGTGACTATGAACTTTGTATTTCACGCGCCAACTCACGATCCGTCTAAAGTTCAATCGCAATCGACGGATACTTAAAATTCAATTCCACAACTTATTATTGTATTAAATTATGCTACAGACTTAAAAGATTTTAATCTAAATTAATGGTCAAAATATTCGTTTTGTTAGCCCTGAATCCAAAAGGGTGTTGTCATGGTGATTTCTTCCTTCTGTATGTTTTGGGGAATGAAAATAATGTGGATGTAAATAGAGCTAGGAGTTGAACTAATGCGGTAGTTCTATTTGATAATATTTAGCATGTAGCCTCTTACCCTTGGGTTCTCCATTTTTTTATTAGTTTAGTTTTTAGTTTAGTAGGGTTTTTTTCATATTACAGTTTGAATTTAAGTAATTTACTCTTTACTCTACCTATCGAAAATATTACAAATTTTCAAGGTAACGTAAATAAAGTGACGCAGATTTAGCGTATAATATAAGCAAAAACAAAAACGTCCTAATCTAACTAAGACATTTCTTCAATACAGCATAATGTACATTTTAAGTTAATTAGTAATATGAACTATTTAACTTATGTAAAATCAATGAGCGTAAATCTAAAAATTCGATAAAATAATCCCAAAATACATCAAAACAACGTACACGGAAGCGTTTTCATAATTGAAATAATTACACTAAACACTAAAAAATAACAGATTGTTAAAAAGCCTGATCAAGAATAAAGCGAATGAGTCAAATGCCAAGCTATTGAAGCCAGTTTGAAAGTTGCTGAAGAGTTTATTTCTCTAATGTTTCCTTGCTACATGTTGAAGGAGAGAATTCCTGAATAAGCTGGACTTTTCTTAAATGCTGTTGTTCCATGGGTGGGGGAAGCTCATCATCGATCCCTGTCTCGTTTTATATTCTTCAATATCAACTTAACGACTACATATTTTTGAAGCCAACATCAAAACATCCTAGGCTCAAGCGGGTAAACCGTGTGAGTATTGTTCTTCCGAAAAATCTGTTAGGAATGGTTTCAAGGAAAAGACAAAAAACACTTAATGTATAAAACAAAATAAAAAAGTAATCCTGTATCTTGAAATTATTGTTATGCGTTAACTATGAATTAATAAAAAGTTTTAATTTAAAATTCAAACAATTTTTTAAATATTACAAAAAATGGTCAGCAATAAATGGAGTTCAGTTTATGTCGACTGTTTTCAAACATTAATAAATAAAAGAGGAGTTATCACTACAAAACCAGCGCTAAAGCTTGAATTTTATCGTCAGTCCAACTCGGGTTTTCTAAGGGGATTGGATCGGCTCCGTGTGGCTTTTATTGCTTCAAAAGTAAGACTTGGTCGTTCTCTCTATAGTCCCCACTCGAGGTGACCGCTCACGATAAACACCCCGCCTACCCGCCTACAGAAGCAATGTTTGCATGATTTTAAATCATTGTAGGCCCTTCAAATATTGAAAAGGGGTTGGTAGAAATTTTTTCCATCAAATTAGTATTTCAATTTCAGCCTTATTCTATACTCATCCTGGTTACGTATGTTTCTTAAATATTACCAACATTTATTTTATCGTCAATATTTCAGTGTCAAGAAGAATGTCTTTGTTACTCAAAGTTAAGGAAGAATGTATTTTGGTTTGGTTCAAATTATTTATCTTAAAAATATCAGCAGAATGTGCGTGCGGACGCTGCGGGACACTGCTGTGTTATCATTGGATATTATCGTGCAGCTTAACTCACCTTATCATGAAGTAGAAATGTTTTAGAAGTGATTTTGCTATTGCTTGCCAACTACTGGACACAGGCAATAACATTACGTCATCGCTTTTTGGCCATTTTTGTACGCCCCCTCTCTAAGCAGGTTTTTGGTAAAACCAAGGCTTTGGTTGTTAAGGCTATTAAGTTGTGAAAATATCAGATCATTTTTAAAACCCGTTTCTGTTCCAATTAGTCATTAATCAACGATTAAAACCACAAATTTTCGATTTGAATAAAATATTCAAGATGTACTAAATTTTTCTTTGGTAGGCCTACTAAATTTACGGCACTAAGGGATGCTGCTGACTTTGTGTAGATTATTATCGTATAAAATAGATTTTTATTTGTTTATTGCCGTTTGAAAAGTCTTTAAGGAAGTACGTAACTATTAGAAGAACGAAAATCAATCAGCTATCAAATGTCAGGAGCTAATATAAAATAAATATTTTTTACACAATGTGTGCCTCACATTTTTGTTTTATTTGTTATGTATTTTATGTTAAAAGATAGTTCTGTTTCAGGAAGAAGTACTTAATAGCCTGGAATTTTGAATAAGCCTCGCAGCGAAAACTTACTTTTACCAAACTTTTAACAAATCATAAACAATGTGAAATTATGGCAAAACCGTTATTGTTGTTAAGCTTGCTGAAAGTCTAATAGTTGTGATTGAAAACGCTTTTGAAAATTATAAAAACGCACCATTCACTTAAAAGGTTATAAATGAAAAGTAAAAGTAAAACACATCATAAAAGTGATCAGGGAGCTTGGACTCCGTCGTCTTGCAAAAACGTGTAATGATCTGTACGGGAGAGAGTTTCTTTAAGTGTTTAAGCTGCATATTTAATTTTGACCTTTCTGGGAAAATAAGAATATGTCCAGTAAGTTTATCAAAAAGTTCCAAGTAAGTAAAACTTAGGTAATTTTTTAAATCAAAAAGGGTGAAAAAGGATTGAAAACGCAATGGCAGGTGTCGTGGGACGCCCACATAAATGTTTATGCTGTGACAAATCCTTCAAACGTTTGGAGCAGTTGAAGAACCATACGTTGACTCATACTGGGGAGAGGCCATATCAATGTGAATGTTGTGAGAAATCCTTTTCTAGGTTTGGAAATCTTAAGACACATATGTTGGTTCATACTGGAGAGAAGCCATATAAATGCGAATGTTGTGAGAAATCCTTTTCTCAGTTAGGAAATCTTAAGACACATACGTTGGTTCATACTGGAGAGAAGCCATATAAATGCGAATGTTGTGAGAAATCCTTTTCTCAGTTAGGAAGTCTCAAGAGACATATGATGGTTCACACTGGGGAAAAGCCACATAATTGTGGATGTTGTGAGAAATCCTTTTCTCAGTTAGGAGATCTTAAAACACATATGTTGGTTCACACTGGACAGAAGCCATATAAATGTGAATGTTGTGAGAAATCCTTTTCTCAGTTTGGAACTCTTAAGACACATATGTTGGTTCATACTGGAGAGAAGCCATATAAATGCGAATGTTGTGAGAAATCCTTTTCTCAGTTAGGACATCTTAAGGCACATATGTTGGTTCATACTGGAGAGAAGCCATATAAATGCGAATGTTGTGAGAAATCGTTTACTCAATTAGGAAGTCTTAAGACACATACGTTGGTTCACTCTGGGGAGCGGCCACATAAGTGTTAAGTGTGCGAGAGTCATTTAGTGAAAGAGGGAATATAAAGATACATATACTGAAACATACTGAGCGCCCATTTAAATGAGAATACTGTGATAATTACTGCAGTGAATACGTTAAAGAGGCATTTGTTGACGCACACTGGAAAAACGCCATACAATTGTATAGCATGTGAAAAAGGGCTTACACAAATGCGAAGCCTAAAGAAGCACACCCCAACTCATATTACAGAGAAGCCGAGTGAGCAGCTTTAAACTACGCAGATGAAACCTCCTGCAGTTGGCGTGCTGGTTGATCGACTAGGCATCCTGTTGAGTACCAATGTTTGTTTTAACAATTAAAGTTTATTTTATAAATATTACAGCTATTGTTATTTAATTGAATTCTGTATATTCTAAAAATTTAGATGTTTAGCACTTGAAAAATCTTTTGCTGATCAGGTTTATATAAAGCTCATTAGTTGACTACACCGGGTAGCTCTGAAAATGTGACTGAAGTGAGAAGTCTTATGTCCCAACCGGTAGACCCAAGACATTTGATGACATACTTATCCTAAGGCCTTTTCTGGATTAAAAGAAAACAAAAGCTAGTACCATCTGGAAATCAGGTATTGATGTTATATTTGTGACAATTTGTTTTGGCAATCTATTATCCTGGAAAACTTAATAACTGTAGAGAGCTCACGAGTCTGAGGCTTGGAACTGAAGGCGGTAATCTACCCCTTCCCACCGAGAGTGGCACTACTAGCCAAGCTACTAGCCAAGACTACTACGCTCTGTCCTCACTCGTTCATGCCTTTTGGAAATGTCTACTTCTGCTCTAAGAAGGCATATTCTTATTAACACTGGAAAGCGCCAATTTGAATGCTCAACCTGCCACAAATCCTTTACACAATCATGTGATTTAAGAGCACATATCAGGACAAACACAGGAGAACGTCCCTATAGATATTTAACGTGCGACAAATCGTTCCCATCTGTAAAGGCCTGCAAGTACATATGATAAAGCACTCGGGGAAGCGTGATTACAAATGTCCCGTATGCAGCAAAACTAGGGATGGCAAAATTTTTTGATTTGTCGATATATCGGTTTTCCGATATATCGGGAGCAATATATCGATGTCTATGATATATCGACCCCAAAAATATCGATATATCGGGTTAACGATATATCGACAATTTTTCTTCGCTTTTTGACAAGAAAACTGCTTATTGTAAGTTCAAATGTGCAAACACAGGGAAAAGAAAAGAGAGACCATTTAAATAAAAAATAAAACCGCTTTAAAATTAGTGGATACTTTAAATACATTCAAAATGTTATATGGCTTTGCGATTGGATCTTGAATTTCCAAGAAAATCTATATAATTAATACGCCAACACGAAATTTGTCTTATGAACTCCTCCGTCATTTCTTAACCGATTTTGATCATTGACGGCTCATTGGAAAGAGCGTGTCGCGTAGATTTGCAAACTGGCCTTACATTTTTGAAAAAGTCCCTTGGGCTCTGCCTCATTGGCTTTTAAAGTTCCCATGTTATCCTTATGAAGAACATAATTGTTTACATTTTGATCAGCTGGATAATTTAATTGCTGTTATTTTTTTATTTGTGTAAACATAACCCTCAAGACGGATCGTGTTAGCATGACTGTGTTTTAAATTTGTCGCCATTTGAATTATCGCTCTGCTAGACTAGCGCACGATTCCGTACGCTCGGATCCACTAGTTACAAATAAAATGACAATTTTTGTCATTTTATGAATCCGATATATCGGACCCCAAAAATATCGATATATCAAAAATATCGATATATCGTTGCCATCCCTAAGCAAAACATTTCCATACGAAACTAGCTTGAAGAATGACGTATTAACTCACTCTGGAGAGCTTCCATTTAAATGCACAATTTGCAACAAATCATTCTTGATTGCCAATACTTTGAAGAACCATATGATGACACACAACAGAGAGCGTCCGTAAGAAAGTAATATAGGTTATCGCGGGGGGGCAACCCTCACTTTTGCTAACAAGAGTTTTATAGCAAATTGATACAATCCACCTTTCACCTTTAGAATTACCACATATGTTTCTCATTATACCTTGAACATTTTAAAATGTAAAGTTATAAAAATATACTAAAAATACTACCTTTGCTATTTAATGTCCGATTTGTCTAATACTTGGAAATGTTGTTGTTTAAGCCTGATGCATGTGTATACACCACATGTCATTCCTATTGCACTTATACATTTTGAAATATAAAATCAATAAAACAGGATTTGTCTGTTGTTGCCTGTGTTATTCCTATCACACTTGTGCGTTAGTAAAATAGTCTAAAATAGTAACTTTATTCTTTATTGTGCGATTTGTATATGCTATTATTTAAAACTAAAGCCATCTTAGCTGGATATTTTAAAATATGTTGTCATATGCTATTCTTTCAAGTGTAAAATTAATGTTATATGTTATACTATAGCAATAAAAAATAGTGCTCCTTTGTAATATAATACTTTTGTCTCTAATATGTAAATTGTCATATAGAGCTACTATAAGGTTTAAGGGCTTACACTGTACATAAACACAGTCTTGGTAAAGAAAATTATGCTTTATTTAATTAATGTCCAACACTAAACTGTAGTTTTAATCTTAAGCTTATATAATATAAAACATTACCATCTACCTTTATTATTTATTTGTCAGTGTAAAATAAGAATATGGTAAATAATTCTACATCGATATATGTTTTATTTTTGTGTTTTATAAAGACCAATGCTATAGTGTATGAGTGGAGAATGGTAGGGAGTACAGTGACCTCTCCAGCTGCACTGCCAGACATTACACGGTGCAATGACCGCTAATGACAGTTGTACTGATTTATCTTAATAAAAAAAAAGAAATGTATTATGTTTGATATTAGTTAGGGTAAGTTTGTTTTTTAATGTTGTTATGTTGTCGTACTGATGATTTAAATCGTTGCTGTTCATCAAATTCGTTACGTCCATTCTATGCCTGGCACCTGATATGATAATACGCTCGTAGAAATTGTAAGTGTAATTTTAGAGTATTACAAAAAATAAAATGATTTGTAACTTAAATTTAGCTCTCGAGTAAAGTGATCTTTGTTATCTGTCTTATCCTTTATTTTAATCATTTTCTGATTCTCAATTATTTTGATATATTATGTTAATTTAGCAATTCTCATTTTGTGGATAATTCATGTTAAGATTTGAAAAATAAATTTGTAACGTTAACCTTGCCTTATATAAAATTTATCTATTTCTATGTTAAAAATCAATAATATAATATTGTATTGTACTAACCTTAGCTGGTAAATGGTTGTTTCAGACGAGTTCCAGTATTATATCAAATTGGTGTCCAGCAACGAAAGTAAGGTTATTTTAATGCATAGAATCGATTCGGTAGAAATAGTTGACAAACAAGTGTATTTTAATTTAAACGGATATATTAAATACATTGATTTCAGCTTAGATGTTGTGTTTCAATAGAATACCTTCTAGAGCATTGGACTATTTCAAAATTCACCAAAAATTATACCCAACTGGCCCCTCGGGTATAAATATATTGCGCCACTCTGCTACTAGTCCAAATAGCCTAGGAGGAAGAACAATAAACTATTGTTAAAGTGGGACAAAACTACATAATTCACAATGACTATAAACTGTTGAGGAAACCTCAAGAATTAATTAGCCTAAGAAAAATTCAAGAATAGACTTTGAAAACTGAATAAATTTTAGCCATGTTTGTGTAAATATAATAGTTGACATAACTCAAGAAAATTACATAAATGGTTAAAATTAAAATTGTAGAACAAGTTGGAAATTGCTATTTTTACTTTGGGAAAATGTTCAGTATGGCAAACTATAATCTGAATTACCTTCTCAAGGATGAATTGAAATATGAATTATTATGTAGGGGTCAAGAAATCAGCTGTGATAAAGTAGAAGACCTACGAAAACAGCTTAGATCGTGCCAAGATATAGCCACTAATGTTAAGCATTTGGAGGGTAAATTTACTTTATCTGAGGAATTTAAACAAATTGATAAGATTTTGTCAACCATTGATTTATTACTAGATCAGGGAACAGAAAATGTCTCAAGCCTAGTAGTAGCCAAATTAAAAGCCAAAATAAGCCATGTTCAACTCCGGATTTCTAATCTTCAAAAATGCAAATTAGATGAAACTTATAAGGCAAATTTGGAGGGTATGGTTAAGAGGTTTAATATTATCGTAAGCACCTTTGAAAATTTCAAGTCCAGCGTTGGGGAAGAAGATTTGGCACAATTCGAAGAGGAGCTAAATAAATCCATGGTGGAAGAAGAGGGGATGAGCCTAGAATTAGGAAAGCGCACCCAACCTAACCCAACCGCTACTTCCTCGCCTATCCCTAAACCACCTGAGGAACCTAACCAAAATGCACCCACCTATCAGCTAAATCCTGGTACCCAGAATAAAATTGAACCGGCTATCATAAATCCAGCTTCTGCAGAAACTCAGGTAAACAAACGTAATTCCTCTCAAATATTTAGTAAACTATCAAACCCACTGCAAATCTATTTACAGAAATTTCCCATCTGTAACGGTTTGGAAATAAATCCTCTTCTAGCATTTCTGAGGAATTTAGTGACTATCCAAATGGAAACAAATATAACCTCTGTAGAATTATACGAGATCCTCCCCATATATACCTTACCTCCTCTAACCAGTAAGATTTTAGAATACAAAAATAGTGGGTATACAGTCCACAATGAACTGAGAGTCTTCCTCGCCGCCGAGTCGCTGGGAGCTGCATCTAGCTCACACTGCTGCGTTAGCAACAAGGTTGGTAATAACTATTTTAAAATTTTAACATTTGGGTTATAATTCTCTACATATATTATAGAATGTGGGATTATATGCATTATTGGAATGTACAACTTTTAAAAATTATGTAAAATATCATCAAGTAGTTTGGTTATCATCATCTTATAAATAAACGGTATCAGGAAACTGGCACATACTTTTCCCTTCAAGTCATTTAAAACCAGAAAACTTATTGAGTGAATTAAAAAATCATCACACAAATGCATACTGAATTATATCAAATTTTGCTAGTAAATAATGAAGATATTGGTTTTTAAATATTTTCCATAAGAATAACATTGGACAACGTACTGTGTTTATATCAATTATCTTTGCAACAGTTGATGGAAACTAATGATTATAAATACTGAATTATTTATTTTTTTAAGTCAAATTTAATGGTTGCAAGTATATTTTCTTTAGAGGTTACCGATTTTGTGAAATTTGAAAAATATGAATTTTTTAACACTTAAACCCTTATAACTTCTGAACCTGATTTTTACAGACATGTGGCTGGTGTCATTTTGTTTGTCATCTTAAGCACTAAAAACCATGAAATTTTTATCCATTTCTGGGTAAAGGAGTTTCACACAAGTTTGGAAACTACAAGGTTTTCACCAACGTGTATTGAAGTGAAACTCCTAAGTTTGATGTCGTACAGGATTTCTCACATATCAGGCATGTGTGAGGTGTCTCTCCTGTGTGTGTATTCAAATTCCATTTTAGGGTTAAGGAATTTCCACAAATTTTGCAACGGTAAGGCTTTCACAAATGTGGGTCAAAGTGTGGTTCATAAGGCCGCTGGATGCTGTGAAGGATTTCTCACATATTGAGCATGTGTAAGGTGCTCTCCAGTGTGACAATTCATGTGAAGTTTAAGGATTCTATCTTGATAAACAACTTTCTACAGGTCTGGCAACTGTAAGGTTTTTTACCGGTGTGTGTATAAACATGTGCCTCTTAAGGTTTTTTTGTTTTTTAATTTTTTGTTTCTGCTATGGC
Organism: Flexamia atlantica; assembly: GCA_035578135.1. Lineage (NCBI taxonomy): Eukaryota > Metazoa > Arthropoda > Insecta > Hemiptera > Cicadellidae > Flexamia > Flexamia atlantica. Next base: position 2,794,309 of record JAQJVK010000040.1, on the reverse strand, counting down.
AGCTATGGGCTTTCATAATACTACACAAGTATCACGTTGTTTCTGACAGAAGTGTAGTTTACAATTTTTACAGGTCGTTTCCTGAAAGTTATGATCATCAAACCATGAAACACGTTTGCACATTGTCAGATTTTAGAATGCTATTTTGCACAATGACTCAACATATTTATGACGGTGGACTAAAAATTGCCGTGCATTACATACATCAGTCACTAAAAAGTCTGGTACACACGTTTCCAGCATCGAAAAAATACACTTTCAGAAAGAATAAAGTTAGAAAAAACATATAAAATATTGAATTTAGCATTAAATTTGCCAGGAATGAAATCTAAATTCGTCGTAAGCCAGAGCGAGGTCCATTAACTGCGTGACGTCATTAAGTACTTAACGACATTAACTACTTGACGTCATTAAGCACGTGACGTCATTAAATACTTAACGACATTAACTACTTGACGCCATTAAGCACGTGACGTCATTAACTACTTGGCGTCATTAACTTCTTTACGTCATCAAGTACGTGACGTCATTAACTACTAGCCGTCATTAACTGCGTGACGTCATCAACTACTTGACATCATTAACTACATAACGTCATTAAATACTTGACGTCATTAACTACTTGACGTCATTAAGCACGTGACGTCATTAACTACTTGGCGTCATTAACTACTTTACGTCATCAAGTACGTGACGTCATTAACTACTAGACGTCATTAAGTACGTGACGTCATTAACCGCGTGACGTAATTAACTACTAGACGTCATTAAGTACGTGACGTCATTAACCGCGTGACGTAATTAACTACTTGACGCCATTAACTGCGTGACGTCATTAAGTACGTTACGTCATTAACTGTATGACGTCATTAACTGTATGACGTCATTAACTACTTGACGTCATTAAGTACGTGACGTCATTAAATACTTAACAACATTAACTCATTAACTACTACACGTCATTAACTGCGTGACATCATTACCTACTACACGTCATTAACTGCGTAACGTCATTAAGTACGTGACGTCATTAACTGTATGACGTCATTAACTACTTGACGTCATTAAGTACGTGACGTAGTTAACTGTATGACGTCATTAACTACTTGACGTCATTAAATACTTAACGACATTAACTACTTGACGTCATTAAGTACGTGACGTCATTAAATACTGAACGACATTAACTACTTGACGCCATTAAGCACGTGACGTCATTAACTACTTAGCGTCATTAACTACTTTACTACGTCATTAACTACATAACGTCATTAAATACTTGACGTCATTAACTACTTGACTTCATTAATAACGATACGCCTTTAATTGCTTGACGTTATTAACTACTTGACACCATTAAGTACGTGACGTCATTAACTGCGTGACGTCATTATCTGCGTGACGTCATTAACTGCGTGACGTCATTAACTACTTAACGTCATTAACTACTTCACGTCATACTCCTAGCTGTCATTAATTACGTGACGTCATTAACTGTGTGACGTCATTAACTGCGTGACGTCATTAACTAATTAAAGTTATTAACTACTTAACTGCATTAATTACGTTACGTCATTAACTGCGTGACGTCATTAACTACTAGACGTCATTAACTGCGCGACGTCATTAACTACTTGACGTAATTAAGTACGTGACGTCATTAACTACTTAACGTCGTTAGTAGTAGGTTTTAACTTTCAACGCCCCCGTCTTGCAGTTTTTCAATTTACATGTATGCCTCCAGCACGATAATAATAGGAAATCGTACATTTTTTAGTATAAAGTACTACTTGTATTCGTTATAGTACGGCATCCCCGTCAGTAGTTTGCTAACGGTCATTCAACTCCGAGTGTTCAGCCCTTGGTCCAGTTCCCAGGTCCTTGTTTCAGTTCATCACGCTACATTACATCATTGCCTAAATACCATGAACTAAATTTTAGCTAACCACAAGTTGCAATGTTGATAACCCAAAGCTGTTATTAACATTGAGTCTTAAGGGCCAAGTAATTCGACTCGGACTTGTTTCTTTTCTTTTATTGTCGCCCCGTTACGCTAGTCATCGACTGGAACCAAATAATCGGTAAATCCTAGGCCTACTTGATATAGTATAACCTGGACGTTTTTAATTGACAGTCCTTTTCAGTTCCCAGTCCCTTTTAAAATACGACATGTATTGAGGAATGTGAGTAAAAGAGAACACAGTTCCTAGTCAATTAATAATAGTAGTTTTGAACGCCCCGTTACGATTAATCGTCGACTTGTAATAAATAATCGGGAAATCCTAGGCCTACTTGATATAGTACCACCTGGACGTTTTTAACAAGCTGTTATTTATTTGCTATAACTAACTTTCAACGCCCCCGTCTTGCAGTTTTTCAATTTATATGTATGCCTCCAGCACGATAATAACAGGAAATCGTAAATTTTATAGTATAAAGTACTATTTGTATTCGTTAGAGTACGGCATCCCCGTCAGTAGTTTGCTAACGGTCATTCAACTCTGAGTGTTCAGCCTGTGGTCCAGTTCCCAGGTCCTTGTTTCAGTTCATCACACTACATTACACCATTGCCTAAATACCATCAACTAAATTTTAGCTAACCACAACCTGTAATTTTAAAAACTCGATGCTGTTGTTAACATTAAGTCTCATGGGCCAAGTAATTCGACTCGGACTGTTCGGTCCATTACCCCTTCCCGGTTCCTTTTACATTTCCCCTTCCCGGTTCCTTTTTTAAAGTTCCTTTTTAAGTTGCAGTGCTCGTCTCGCAGTGCTCGGGAATACCATAGGGTAAACTATTAAACTCATTCCCCCTACCGACAATCCAATTTTGAAATTAACGATTTAACGTATATCCCTTCACTAGATTTACCGTTTTTCCTTTCACCTCCTTCCTAACAACTGTCTCCAATGAACAATACTGCTGGTTTACATCTTAAATCGCTAAAAGTTGTTTTATTTTGTCCTACTTTAAAATCTTTAGAACAGTTCAACTTTTCTCTATAAATTCGATACTAGCGACCATCTGTTAACAAATTGAACTACCTGGTCATAATACCCCGATTTCCCCGATAAGCGCTAGTGTTGCAGTTTTACGGAATCCTCAGGTAAGCCAATCGTACAAATTATATTATAGTGTTCTTGGTGACATACTATAACAAGTAACTATAATTTCTACAAGTGGTAAATCTACAAAGAGGTACCTTAAAATCGACACTAGCGCAAGTGCAATTTTTTTGGGTCAAGAGAGAGTGGTTGTGCCGCGCAACGCCACGACTTCCAATATATATATTTATAGGTCATTAAATATATATAAACACCTAGTACTTTTTGCTAACTTTAACACAAAAGTTGTGTCAATTCAGCACATCAGTGTGTTGAAATGTCAACACTGTCTTTCTGTGTTAGCTACTAACACAACCTATCGTGTTAAAAAGTAACACAGTTTAAGGTGTTGTTTCTGACACAGGTGATGGCGTGATGGTTGATTGACTAGGCATCCTGTTGAGTACCAATGTTTGTTTTAACAATTAAAGTTTATTTTATAAATATTACAGCTATTGTTATTTAATTGAATTCTGTATATTCTAAAAATTTAGATGTTTAGCACTTGAAAAATCGTTTGCTGATCAGGTTTATATAAAGCTCATTAGTTGACTACACCGGGTAGCTCTGAAAATGTGACTGAAGTGAGAAGTCTTATGTCCCAACAGGTAGACCCAAGACATTTGATGACATACTTATCCTAAGGCCTTTTCTGGATTAAAAGAAAACAAAAGCTAGTACCATCTGGAAATCAGGTATTGATGTTATATTTGTGACAATTTGTTTTGGCAATCTATTATCCTGGAAAACTTAATAACTGTAGTGAGCTCACGAGTCTGAGGCTTGGAACTGAAGGCGGTAATCTACCCCTTCCCACCGAGAGTGGCACTATAGCCAAGCTACTAGCCAAGACTACTACGCTCTGTCCTCACTCGTTCATGCCTTTTGGAAATGTCTACTTCTGCTCTAAGAAGGCATATTCTTATTAACACTGGAAAGCGCCAATTTGAATGCTCAACCTGCCACAAATCCTTTGCACAATCATGTGATTTAAGAGCACATATCAGGACAAACACAGGAGAACGTCCTTATAGATATTTAACGTGCGACAAATCGTTCCCATCTGTAAAGGCCTGAAAGTACATATGATAAAGCACTCGGGGAAGCGTGATTACAAATGTCCCGTATGCAGCAAAACTAGGGATGGCAAAATTTTTTGATTTGTCGATATATCGGTTTTCCGATATATCGGGAGCAATATATCGATGTCTATGATATATCGACCCCCAAAATATCGATATATCGGGTTAACGATATATCGACAATTTTTCTTCGCTTTTTGACAAGAAAACTGCTTATTGTAAGTTCAAATGTGCAAACACAGGGAAAAGAAAAGAGAGACCATTTAAATAAAAAATAAAACCGCTTTAAAATTAGTGGATACTTTAAATACATTCAAAATGTTATATGGGTTTGCGATTGGATCTTGAATTTCCAAGAAAATCTTTATAATTAATACGCCAACACGAAATTTGTCTTATGAACTCCTCCGTCATTTCTTAACCGATTTTGATCATTGACGGCTCATTGGAAAGAGCGTGTCGCGTAAATTTGCAAACTGGCCTTACATTTTTGAAAAAGTCCCTTGGGCTCTGCCCCATTGGCTTTTAAAGTTCCCATGTTATCCTTATGAAGAACATAATTGTTTACATTTTGATCAGCTGGATAATTTAATTGCTGTTATTTTTTTATTTGTGTAAACGTAACCCTCAAGACGGATCGTGTTAGCATGACTGTGTTTTAAATTTGTCGCCATTTGAATTATCGCTCTGCTAGAGTAGCGCACGATTCCGTGCGCTCGGATCCACTAGTTACAAATAAAATGACAATTTTTGTCATTTTATGAATCCGATATATCGGACCCCAAAAATATCGATGTCTCCGATACTATAGGGATGAATTTGTCGATGGCGATATATCGATATATCGGGCCCAGAATATCGACCAACAACAAGAATAAAAAGGTTTTTGATTTGTGTTGTGTGCGGTTGCAAAAATATCGGTATATCGTTGCCATCCCTAAGCAAAACATTTCCATACGAAACTAGCTTGAAGAATGACGTATTAACTCACTCTGGAGAGCTTCCATTTAAATGCACAATTTGCAACAAATCATTCTTGATTGCCAATACTTTGAAGAACCATATGATGACACACAACAGAGAGCGTCCGTAAGAAAGTAATATAAGTTATCGCGGGGGGGCAACCCTCACTTTTGCTAACAAGAGTTTTATAGCAAATTGATACAATCCACCTTTCACCTTTAGAATTACCACATATGTTTCTCATTATACCTTGAACATTTTAAAATGTAAAGTTATAAAAATATACTAAAAATACTACCTTTGCTATTTAATGTCCGATTTGTCTAATACTTGGAAATGTTGTTGTTTAAGCCTGATGCATGTGTATACACCACATATCATTCCTATTGCACTTATACATTTTGAAATATAAAATCAATAAAACAGGATTTGTCTGTTGTTGCCTGTGTTATTCCTATCACACTTGTGCGTTAGTAAAATAGTCTAAAATAGTAACTTTATTCTTTATTGTGCGATTTGTATATGCTATTATTTAAAACTAAAGCCATCTTAGCTGGATATTTTAAAATATGTTGTCATATGCTATTCTTTCAAGTGTAAAATTAATGTTATATGTTATATTATAGCAATAAAAAATAGTGCTCCTTTGTAATATAATACTTTTGTCTCTAATATGTAAATTGTCATATAGAGCTACTATAAGGTTTAAGGGCTCACACTGTACATAAACACAGTCTTGGTAAAGAAAATTATGCTTTATTTAATTAATGTCCAACACTAAACTGTAGTTTTAATCTTAAGCTTATATAATATAAAACATTACCATCTACCTTTATTATTTATTTGTCAGTGTAAAATAAGAATATGGTAAATAATTCTACATCGATATATGTTTTATTTTTGTGTTTTATAAAGACCAATGCTATAGTGTATGAGTGGAGAATGGTAGGGAGTACAGTGACCTCTCCAGCTGCACTGCCAGACATTACACGGTGCAATGACCGCTAATGACAGTTGTACTGATTTATCTTAATAAAAAAAAAGAAATGTATTATGTTTGATATTAGTTAGGGTAAGTTTGTTTTTTAATGTTGTTATGTTGTCGTACTGATGATTTAAATCGTTGCTGTTCATCAAATTCGTTACGTCCATTCTATGCCTGGCACCTGATATGATAATACGCTCGTAGAAATTGTAAGTGTAATTTTAGAGTATTACAAAAAATAAAATGATTTGTAACTTAAATTTAGCTCTCGAGTAAAGTGATCTTTGTTATCTGTCTTATCCTTTATTTTAATCATTTTCTGATTCTCAATTATTTTGATATATTATGTTAATTTAGCAATTCTCATTTTGTGGATAATTCATGTTAAGATTTGAAAAATAAATTTGTAACGTTAACCTTGCCTTATATAAAATTTATCTATTTCTATGTTAAAAATCAATAATATAATATTGTATTGTACTAACCTTAGCTGGTAAATGGTTGTTTCAGACGAGTTCCAGTATTATATCAAATTGGTGTCCGGCAACGAAAGTAAGGTTATTTTAATGCATAGAATCGATTCGGTAGAAATAGTTGACAAACAAGTGTATTTTAATTTAAACGGATATATTGAATACATTGATTTCACCTTAGATGTTGTGTTTCAATAGAATACCTTCTAAAGCATTGGACTATTTCAAAATTCACCAAAAATTATACCCAACTGGCCCCACGGGTATAAATATATTGCGCCACTCTGCTGCTAGTCCAAATAGCCTAGGAGGAAGAACAATAAACTATTGTTAAAGTGGGACAAAACTACATAATTCACAATGACTATAAACTGTTGAGGAAACCTCAAGAATTAATTAGCCTAAGAAAAATTCAAGAATAGACTTTGAAAACTGAATAAATTTTAGCCATGTTTGTGTAAATATAATAGTTGACATAACTCAAGAAAATTACATAAATGGTTAAAATTAAAATTGTAGAATAAGTTGGAAATTGCTATTTTTACTTTGGGAAAATGTTCAGTATGGCATCACAGCTGCGTTAGCAACAAGGTTGTACAATGTGTAAAGGGAGGGGAATAGAGGATTATAGGATAGTTTTTATTTATTTAAGTCAATTTCAACCTTAAACCTCAGGGTGAGTTCTTTGCCGTAGCACAATCCACTTGTAGGCTATCAATGATCTCCTAACTTGTGAGTTCTTGGTGTAAGTGTGTAATTTGTGTGCTTAATTCGGTCACAGCATCAGTTAAGATGCAACAGCGATCCGAAAGCGTAGTGTTGTAAAGGACGCAGCATCAACTAAGATGCAACAGCGTAAGCCTTTATTGTGAGTGTTATGTGAATAAAGGACGCAGCATCAATTAAGATGCAACAGCGTAAGCCTTTATTTGTGAGTGTTATGTGAATAAAGGACGCAGCATCAATTAAGATGCAACAGCGTAAGCCTTTATCTGTAAGTGTAAGTGTGTGTCTAATTCGGTCACAGCATCAGTTAAGATGCAACAGCGATCCGAAAGCGTAGTGTTGTAAAGGACGCAGCATCAACTAAGATGCAACAGCGTAAGCCTTTATTGTGTTTGTGAATGTAAAATGTAAAGTGCCACTAATTGTATGTTTTCGGACGCAGCATCAATTAAGATGCAACAGCGTAAGCCGAAGTGTAGTGTTAAGATTGCCGCGCCAACGGACAGTCGGGGCTAAACAATCTTCGAATGTTAGTGTAATAACGATAGCCTTATACCCACCAACTCGATCAACCTTTTGGAAACTTAAATATTAAATGAGGAGAAATGGGATAAAATAACACTGACCTTTATTTACTTGCCAATTACAAAATTAACAATGTTTACAAATTTGTAATGGCGGGGGACTCTGCCGTTACAGTTCGGTTCCTACTGGGGGACTAATTAATTAGCGAAGATGCAACAGCGGGTAAACCCACAGCATCAACCGCCAGCTGGGAAGTGAGATTTAATCTGAAAATCTGAGGCGGCTGGCACTCGCCTATTTATAGGGCCGGTCAGCTGGGGATGATCACATGACCACCCGTCAGCCGATGCAACAGTCTACTTCTACAGGGTTGACACTATTTCACAACATAAATGGAAACGTAAACATTCCTTTTAGCTACCTTTACAATCATTGCTATTAAATCATTAAATATGGATTATTCTAACTTAAAACTAATAAATACTAATTGTTTTACAATACAGACAAGGTATTCACAGATAAATAATGAAAGTACACTCTGTGTTGTTATTTACAATGACGATATCGGATAACCTAACCTATTCGGTAAGTCAACAACAAACATTTCTTCAACTATTTCACACTTTCAACAAATTAAATGAAAATAAAACTGATTATTTATATTAAATGATATGAAGTCTTAACTTAGGCCTACATAATAAACAATCTATAGCTCAAAATATCATTATCTACTGTTAAAATCTAGGTTACCTAGACTAGGCCTAGAAATGAAACATTGCAGTTGGTAATAACTATTTTTAAATTTTAACATTTGGGTTATAATTCTCTACATATATTATAGAATGTGGAATTATATGCATTATTGGAATGTACAACTTTTAAAAATTATGTAAAATATCATCAAGTAGTTTGGTTATCATCATCTTATAAATAAACGGTATCAGGAAACTGGCACATACTTTTTCTTTTCAAGTCATTTAAAACCAGAAAACTTATTGAGTGAATTAAAAAATCATCACACAAATGCATACTGAATTATATCAAATTTTGCTAGTAAATAATGAAGATATTGGTTTTTAAATATTTTCCATAAGAATAACATTGGACAACGTACTGTGTTTATATCAATTATCTTTGCAACAGTTGATGGAAACTAATGATTATAAATACTGAATTTTTTAGTTTTTTAAGTCAAATTTAATGGTTGCAAGTATATTTTCTTTAGAGGTTACCGATTTTGTGAAATTTGAAAAATATCAATTGCCGTGCATTACATACATCAGTCACTAAAAAGTCTGGTACACACGTTTCCAGCATCGAAAAAATACACTTTCAGAAAGAATAAAGTTAGAAAAAACATATAAAATATTGAATTTAGCATTAAATTTGCCAGGAATGAAATCTAAATTCGTCGTAAGCCAGAGCGAGGTCCCAGCTAATTATGAAACTCCTTCATCATCCTTCGGCGACTAGCCAGGGACCGCGGCCTCCTACCAGAGTGTGACGACGAGTGTCTGGTTGGACCGCTTGACGTTGTAAAGGACTGTCCACAGAATTGGCAACTGTAAGGTCTTCACCATTTTGTCCCAACGTGTGATGCTTAAGGTAGCTTGAAGTTGTCAATGATTTATTTTATATTTGGCATGTGTGATGTTTCGCTCCAATGAGTGTCAACGTGTGCCTATTAAGGGGATCCGCCACTATCTCCAACTTTTTTTATTTTTGATTTTTTATGACTTTATTATTTTTATTTTATGAGTACTAGGCTAATTAGAAGATTTGATGTGAAATATAGAATATATTTAAATAAAATTTCATGGTTTCCGTCCTTTTTTAAGTTTTTTACCAATTTTATTTCTTTTAATAACTTTTTTATTACTCAACTACTTGCAAAAACCAAGCTACTATTTTATTTTTTACATAAAAAGGAAAAAACTGGTGTATAAAAACCATGGTAACTCAAAAACCAATAATGTGGTGAGCATATTTTCAATATCATTTTTTACAAAGGGAAAAAACGTGTTTTTAAAATAAATATCATTAAATTTTATATTGAATCTACTTGTATTGTGATTCCTATACACCAGAATCTTTAAAATAGTATTAAGATGTGGTAAAAATTTCATTACAATAGACGTAGTACTTACATAGTTATTCAAATCTTTGTTGGACAAAACATGGAAAAACACAATTCCGAGAAAACGGCTCTTAAAGTTTTATAAGTCTTTTCTTTAACACTAGAATTCGCCTGGGCGATTCTTCCATTTTTTTACATTTATATAAATTTTATCATGAAAAAATATTTCGATTGGCATAAAATTTCACACACATGTTCACTATTAAATGCTGAATCTAAAAAAATCACTTTTGAAAAATGTCAAAAAATTAAAAAAATCAGTCGAAGATAGTGGCGGATCCCCTTAAGGCTGCTTAATGTTGTAAATGATTTCTTACATATTTGACGTGTGTGTCGTTTCTCTTCAGTGTGTGTCAATGTGAGAGCATTCAAAACCCCTATCTGGGTAAAGGACTTTCCGCACGATTAGCAACGTTAAGGCTCTCACCAGTGTGGATCAAGACATGCTTCCTTAAACCACGTACATTCACAAATGTCTTTTCGCACTGTGGACATTTATGTGGTCGCGGCCAAGTATGTGTCAACATGTGTTTCTTCAGCAAGTCTGATCGTGTAAAAGACCCTTCACATGTTAGGCAACTGTATGGCTTTTCCCCAGTGTGGTTCAACAAATGGTTTCTTAATTTATCTATCCGTGCAAATGTCTTGTCATACAGTGGACAACTGTGTGGTCGCTGCCCAGTATGTGTCAACAAGTGAGTCTTCAGATTGCCTGATCGTCGAAAAGACAGTTCACATGTTTGACAACTGTACGGTTTCTCTCCAGTGTGTCTCAACGTGTGAGTCTTCAGGTCGCTTGATGTTGTAAATGATTTATTACATATTTGACATGTGTAAGGTTTCTCTCCAGTGTGTCTCAACATGTGAGTCTTAAGGTAGCTTGATGTTGTAAATGATTTATCACATATTTGACATGTGTGTGGTTTCTCTCCAGTGTGTGTCAACGTGTGAGTCTTAAGGTTCTTTGATGTAAATGATTTCTTACATATTTGACAAGTGTAAGGTTTCTCTCCAGTGTGTGTCAACGTGTGTGTCTTCAGGTCGCTTGATGTTGTATATGATTTCATACATATTTGACATGTGTGAGGTTTCTCTCCAGTGTGTCTAAACATGTGAGTCCTAAGGTGACTTGATGTTGTAAATGATTTCTTACATATTTGACAATTGTGAGGTTTATCTCCAGTGTGTCAACGAGTGAGTCTTAAGGTAGCTTGATGTTGTAAATGATTTATTACATATTTGACATGTGTAAGGTTTCTCTCCAGTGTGCCCCAATGTATGTGCAGCCAAATGCCCTGAATGGGTAAAGCACTGTTTACATGTTTGGCAACTGTATGACTTTTCCCCAGTGTGGGTCAACAAATGGTTTCTTAGTGTATCTTTCCGTGCAAATGTCTTCTCACACTGTGGACACTCATGTGGTCGCTGCCCAGTATGTGTCAACTTATGATATCTTAGATCGTCTGACCGTTGAAATGACCTTTCACAAGTTCGGCAGGCGTAGGGTTTCTTCTCAGAGCGCGTCTTATTAGCCTGTTTTCTCGTTTGAGTAGACATAATTGTTTTCAATGTGGACGATTTTGCAATTGGTTACTTCCAAAATTTTAAGTCGCCATTCGATCTTAGTCGATCAATGTTGTGTTAAAACTAAATTTTCTTCTTACAAGTAATGGTATAAAGATCAGTATCAGCATTAAACTGGTTTTCCATTTTTTAAATCTTAAAACAAGTCCAACTTTCTTTTCCCTGCGCCGCCGTTTCACGAAAATTTCATTCATCAGCTGAAACAACATGTCAAATCAGTTCAAGTGTAACAAGAAGCTCCGATGAAATATATGGAGTTGAGTTAAAAATTACCCCCTTAAAGTTTTTTTCACATTTTTCTAAATATTTATTCCAGACCAACCCAAACATAAGTAGTAAGTACTTCATTTTAAGTCATTAGCCATTTTCGGATGCCATCATGGATACAATGTATGATTTAAAATGTAAAGGGGTAGTGGCATTTAATTTTAAAGTAGAGTTTTTAATTTTTTTGTTTTATTTTTGTAGTATTTACGCCAATGAAATTTTTTACGAGAGTTACAAAAACGCTTTTAAGGGAAAGCGGTCCAAACACATCAAATTTGTGTGGGCATGTCGGGAATCGAACCCGCGACCTGTCGGACCGACGTCCAAGGTGCTAACCATTAGGCTAGCAACACGCCCAATTTTTTAAATGTAGCAGTCCGTTTTAACAGCGAATTACACGTCGTTTTTTATTTCGCCATAGAGCCTTTACTCAATTGATACATTTTGGGAGTTTTTTTACAACCGAACTAATAGCGTCATTTCAGATTTATAAGTTTAAAGGAGTTTAAGCGTTCAACTTTAACGTTACCTATTGAGGTATAAAAACACAATGTACAAGATTAAATGACGCTACAAGACACCGGCGCTGCGATGGTCGGTGGCAAGCCGAATACTCGCAACAACAGTTCCAGCAGCCTGGAAAATATGACTGCCGACGAGAAGCTTATTGCCATCCTGGGGGATATTGGACAGATTAAGGTAGACAATAAAAAGTGCCTAATTGAAATATCTGCCTTGAAAACTGACTTTAATCAATTTAATGAAGACATTAATAAGTTTATTTAAAACTGTAACGAGCAAATTATAAGTTGCAATAATTTGGTTAATAAAAATACTTCCGATATTACCAACTGTAAAGAGAGCGTAGATTTTTTACGGAGTGAGAATATAGCACTAAAAAAGAGATTGTTGCTCTAAAAAAAACGCACGGCTGTTACTGATCAATATTCTCGCAATAACTGTCTTGAAATTAGAGGCGTTCCTGAGATGAAAAAAGAAAATATTTTAACCATCACCAAACAAGTTGCTGCCGCTCTACACTTCAAATTAGAAGATGGGATGATCGATGCTGTCCACAGGCTGTCGAAAAACTCGAACAAGCCTACCGAACCACGGGGAATAATTCTGCGATTTTGCCACCGACTCGACATGGAGGAGATGCGGAGGAGAGCGCGAGTGAAACGAGTCTTCTGTGCTTCGGAACTTGGTTTCCAGTCGGAGAGCAAAGTGACAGTGAATCTGTCCCTGACGAAAGACACCCGTGTGTTGTGGGCCGCCGTGCAGACCTTCAAGGCACGTAAAACTACAAGTTTTCTTGGATCACGAATGCCGGAAAAATATTTCTTCGAAGACGAGAGGGGGAGCCTGCAATTCTTGTGCCTGACATTACTGACTTGGGCAACATTAAATGATTACCTTCGTATGTATGTTAAGTCTGCTTGCATGTCTTATCTATTCTGCATGTCGTATGCAATTTTTTTCTGTTTATATCAAGTATTTATATGTAAACATGCTTCAATTTATTATATAATTAGTATTAGGTGTAATTTATTTAAATTCAATAAAATTTTAGCATGAATAGTCTTAACTCTATATATTTATATTACCAAAATGTCAGAGGCTTACGATCTAAAACAGTCCCATTTTACTTAGGTGTTATGGCAGGTCAGTGGGACGTAATTGCAATAACTGAAACGTGGTAGTAGAATCCATTTCAAATGGTGAGCTTTACCCGCCTTGCTATCAGGTTTTCCGGCGTGACAGGGGGAGTAGGGGCGGGGGAGTCCTTCTCTCTGTATCAAACAAAATTAAAGCAAACAGACTCCAATATTTTGATTTGACAGAGAGGATTTATGGATCAAACTTGAATTTTCAAATAAATGTTCTGTCATCGTTTGTGTAGATTATTTTCCTCCAAATTGTAAGCTTGAAACATACACTATTTTGAAAAGCTCGATTTATATCATTTTAAAAATGAAAAAGTTATAATTGTTGGTGATTTTAACTTACCGGAAATTAATGGGGAAAATTTCGATTTGAGCACAGGCAATTCATTTTGTAAACATTTGTTATACTTTACTTAAATGTATAAGTTATATTTAAAAAATGATGTTAAAAATGAGCTCGGAAAGACACTTGATCAGGTTATATCTGATGTTGACGATTTGAATGTTTTTAAAGAGCCAGTTTCACTTGTGAAAGTAGATAAATATCATCCACCACTAGTTATTGCTTTTGAACTTACTGGTTGCATGCATAATAAATCCAATATTAATAATAGTTCATATAATTTTCGAAGAGCAAATTTTTAGAATTGTATAACTTTTTAGAGGTTTAAACAGGAACGATGTAGATTATTTCTATAGTGTTTTGTACAATGCAGTTAGTCAATTTGTGCCTTTATCGAGAAGTAAAAAATCTAAGTACCCACCATGGTTTAGTTACAATATAATTTCAGTGATAAAAATAAAATAAAAACGAAGAAGACAGTATAATAAATTTAAAATGCTAAGTTTATTGCTTGAGTATAAAGAAATAAGAAGTAGAATTAAGTTAAGTATTAGAACGGCTTACAATAATTATGTTAATGTCATTGAAAATCTAATAAGTAATAATCCACAATCATTTTGGGGTATTATTAAAAAGCTTAGGAATGTAAACAATATCCCTTCTGTCATGATGCTTCATGGCGAGGAGGCGGAGGGGGGCGAGGCGATGGCGGACAAGTTTTCCTCGTATTTCAGTTCTGTGTACGAACCATGTGGCCTGGACAACGGCGAACTCTGCCGCCGCGCGCTCCAATCACCGACGATGCCTAAGGTACCTTGCCTGTCGCTTACAATTATTACTGAAACTGAAGTACTTGCTGCAATTAAAGATCTCAAACCCAAACGATCATGTGGTCCTGATGGCATACCTCCATATATTTTCAAAGCTTGTGCTGAATCATTTGTACTTCCTTTGTCATTTATATTCAATCTCTCGTTAAAGCAACATTATTTTTCCTCTGCTTAGTGGTGCGGTAAAGTTGTACCTATCTTCATAAAGGGGGGCCGAGCCAATGTTCAGAATTTCAGGGCCGTGTCAATATTATCTGCTTCTGTTAAAGTTTTTGAGTCGATCCTCTATATTTCTCGGCTCAGTTTAGTTAGGCATGTCAGTTCTTTTATTAGTCCTCATCAACATGGTTTTCTATACTAACAGATCAATTAACTCCAACTTACTGAACTTTTCTGAATATTGCATCCCAGTTTTGGATACTGGAGGTCAAGTTGACGTTGTATATACTGATTTTGAGGAAAGCGTTCGATAAAGTTGATCATGCTTCTTTACTTTGCAATATTAAATTATTTTGGTCTCTCCAGCCCACTCATAAAGTGTTTTTTGGTCTTACCTGCGCAGCAGGAAACAATATGTGTTTTTCGGGGGTTTTCATCAAGTGAGTTTTATGTTGAATCAGGAGTCCCACAGGTCAAATCTTGGACCTTTACTGTTCTTGTTGTTCATCGAGGACATAAAAAAATGCATTTTGAATAGTGAATTTCTTTTCTATGCCAATGACTTGAAGATTTTTAGAGCTGTTAGTACTGTCCGACTGTATAGGAATGCAACAGGATATCGTCCGTTTGTTCTTATGGAGTAGGGAGAATCTCAAGTTCCATGTTGATAAAATGTGCAGTAATACCATTCACGAATAAATCCAATGAAAACACTCTTCGTTATAGTTACAATTTAGGAGGCATTTCCCTCACCAGGAAATCTTCAATAAAGAATCTAGGCATTATCTTTGATTCTAAATTTATTTTCAATGAGCATATAGATTCCGTATGTAAGTTTGCCTTTAATATTATGGGTTTCATTAGGCGATCAGGCAATTTTTTAAACAATGTTAATGCACTCAAGCTCCTTTATTTTTCATTAGTTCGTTCTAGATTAGAGTTCGGTTCAGTTGTATGGTTTCCGCATCGTAGATACCAATTTAAAATATAGAGACTGTCCAAAAACGATTTCTGGGTATATACATTTTAAAGCTTTTGGCCACTACACTAACATCATACCCAACCCTGAGATACTGCAAATTTTCAAAGTGGATTCTTTAGATAAAAGACGGCGACTTATTTCCTTATCTTAGCTGCACAGGCTGGCGCAGGACTACTTATCCTAAGGCCTCTTTCTGGATTAAAAGAAAACAAAAGCTAGTACCATCTGGAAATCAGGTATTGATGTTATATGTGTGACAATTTGTTTTGGCAATCTATTATCCTGAAAAACTTAATAACTGTAGAGAGCTCACGAGTCTGAGGCTTGGAACTGAAGGCGGTAATCTACCCCCTTCCCACCGAGAGTGGCACTACTAGCCAAGACTACTACGCTCTGTCCTCACTCGTTCATGCCTTTGGAATGTCTACTTCTGCTCTAAGAAGGCATATTCTAGTAACACTGGAAAGCGCCATTTGAATGCTCAACCTGCCACAAATCCTTTGCACAATCAGTGATTTAAGAGCACATATCAGGACAAACACAGGGAGAACGTCCTTATATATGTTCAACGTGCGACAAATCGTTCCCATCTGTAAAGGCCTGAAAGTACATATGATAATGCACTCGGGGAAGCGTGATTACAAGTACCTGTATGCAGCAAAACATTTCCATACGAAACTAGCTTGAAGAATCACGTGGAATATCAGCTATCAGAATTTTAAAATATCAGCTGGATATTTTAAAATATGTTGTCATATGCTATTCTTTCAAGTGTAAAATTAATGTTATATGTTATATTATAGCAATAAAAAATAGTGCTCCTTTGTAATATAATACTTTTGTCTCTAATATGTAAATTGTCATATAGAGCTACTATAAGGTTTAAGGGCTTACACTGTACATAAACACAGTCTTGGTAAAGAAAATTATGCTTTATTTAATTAATGTCCAACACTTAACTGTAATTTTAATCTTAAGCTCATATAATATAAAACATTACCATCTACCTTTATTATTTATTTGTCAGTGTAAAATAAGAATATAGTAAATAATTCTACATCGATATATGTTTTATTTTTGTGTTTTATAAAGACCAATGCTATAGTGTATGAGTGTAGAATGGTAGGGAGTACAGTGACCTTTCCAGCTGCATTGCCAGACATTACACGGTGCAATGACCGCTAATGACAGTTGTACTGATTTATCTCAATAAAAAAAATGAAATGTATTATGTTTGATATTAGCTAGGGTAAGTTTGTTTTTTAATGTTGTTATGTTGTCGTACTGATGATTTAAATCGTTGCTGTTCATCAAATTCGTTACGTCCATTCTATGCCTGGCACCTGATATGTTAATTCGCTCGTAGAAATTGTAAGTGTAATTTTAGAGTATTACAAAAAATAAAATGATTTGTAACTTAAATTAGCTCTCGAGTAAAGTGATCTTTGTTATCTGTCTTATCCTTTATTTTAATCATTTTCTGATTCTCAATTATTTTGATATATTATGTTAATTTAGCAATTCTCATTTTGTGGATAATTCATGTTAAGATTTGAAAAATAAATTTGTAACGTTAACCTTGCCTTATATAAAATTTATCTATTTCTATGTTAAAAATCAATAATATAATATCGTATTGTACTAACCTTAGCTGGTAAATGGTTGTTTCAGACGAGTTCCAGTATTATATCAAATTGGTGTCCAGCAACGAAAGTAAGGTTATTTTAATGCATAGAATCGATTCGGTAGAAATAGTTGACAAACAAGTGTATTTTAATTTAAACGGATATATTGAATACATTGATTTCACCTTAGATGTTGTGTTTCAATAGAATACCTTCTAGAGCATTGGACTATTTCAAAATTCACCAAAAATTATACCCAACTGGCCCCTCGGGTATAAATATATTGCGCCACTCTGCTACTAGTCCAAATAGCCTAGGAGGAAGAACAATAAACTATTGTTAAAGTGGGACAAAACTACATAATTCACAATGACTATAAACTGTTGAGGAAACCTCAAGAATTAATTAGCCTAAGAAAAATTCAAGAATAGAGTTTGAAAACTGAATAAATTTTAGCCATGTTTGTGTAAATATAATAGTTGACATAACTCAAGAAAATTACATAAATGGTTAAAATAAAAATTGTAGAATAAGTTGGAAATTGCTATTTTTACTTTGGGAAAATGTTCAGTATGGCAAACTATAATCTGAATTACCTTCTCAAGGATGAATTGAAATATGAATTATTATGTAGGGGTCAAGAAATCAGCTGTGATAAAGTAGAAGACCTACGAATACAGCTTAGATCATGCCAAGATATAGCCACTGATGTTAAGCATTTGGAGGGTAAATTTACTTTGTCTGAGGAATTTAAACAAATTGATAAGAATTTGTCAACCATTGATTTATTACTAGATCAGGGAACAGAAAATGTCTCAAGCCTAGTAGTAGCCAAATTAAAAGCCAAAATAAGCCATGTTCAACTCCGGATTTCTAATCTTCAAAAATGCAAATTAGATGAAACTTATAAGGCAAATTTGGAGGGTATGGTTAAGAGGTTTAATATTATCGTAAGTACCTTTGAAAATTTCAAGTCCAGCGTTGGGGAAGAAGATTCGGCACAATTCGAAGAGGAGCTAAATAAATCCATGGTGGAAGAAGAGGGGATGAGCCTAGAATTAGGAAAGCGCACCCAACCTAACCCAACCGCTACTTCCTCGCCTATCCCTAAACCACCTGAGGAACCTAACCAAAATGCACCCACCTATCAGCTAAATCCTGGTACCCAGAATAAAATGGAACCGGCTATCATAAATCCAGCTTCTGCAGAAACTCAGGTAAACAAACGTAATTCCTCTCAAATATTTAGTAAATTAACAAACCCACTGCAAATCTATTTACAGAAATTTCCCATCTGTAACGGTTTGGAAATAAATCCTCTTCTAGCATTTCTGAGGAATTTAGTGACTATCCAAATGGAAACAAATATAACCTCTGTAGAATTATACGAGATCCTCCCTATATATACCTTACCTCCTCTAACCAGTAGGATTTTAGAATACAAAAATAGTGGGTATACAGTCCACAATGAACTGAGAGTCTCCCTCGCCGCCGAGTCGCTGGGGCTGCACTCACATCTGGCATCACACTGCTGCGTTGGCAACAAGGTTGGTAATAACTATTTTTTAAATTTTAACATTTGGGTTATAATTCTCTACATATAATATAGAATGTGGGGTTAAATGCATTATTGGAATGTACAACTTATAAAAATTATGTAAAATATCATCAAGTAGTTTGGTTATCATCATCTTATAAATAAACGGTATCAGGAAACTGGCACATACTTTTTCTTTTCAAGTCATTTAAAACCAGAAAACTTATTGAGTGAATTAAAAAATCATCACACAAATGCATACTGAATTATATAAAATTTTGCTAGTAAATAATGAAGATATTGGTTTTTAAATATTTTCCATAAGAATAACATTGGACAAAGTACTGTGTTTATATCAATTATCTTTGCAACAGTTGATGGAAACTAATGATTATAAATACTGAATTATTTAGTTTTTTAAGTCAAATTTAATGGTTGCAAGTATATTTTCTTTAGAGGTTACCGATTTTGTGAAATTTGAAAAATATGAATCTTTTAACACTTAAACCCTTATAATTTCTGAACCTGAATTTTTACAGACATGTGGCTGGTGTCATTTTGTTTGTCATCTTAAGCACTAAAAACCATGAAATTTTTATCCATTTTTGGGTAAAGGAGTTTCACACAAGTTTGGAAACTACGAGGTTTTCACCAACGTGTATTGAAGTGTAACTCCTAAGTTTGATGTCGTATAGGATTTCTCACATATCAGGCATGTGTGAGGTGCTCTCCAGTGTGACAATTCATGTGAAGTTTAAGGATTCTATCTTGATAAACAACTTTCTACAGGTCTGGCAACTGTAAGGTTTTTTACCGGTGTGTGTATAAACATGTGCCTCTTAAGGTTTTTTTTTTTAATTTTTTGTTTCTGCTATGGCAGCTATGGGCTTTCATAATACTACACAAGTATCACGTTGTTTCTGACAGAAGTGTAGTTTACAATTTTTACGGGTCGTTTCCTGAAAGTTATGATCATCAAACCATGAAACACGTTTGCACATTGTCAGATTTTAGAATGCTATTTTGCACAATGACTCAACATATTTATGACGGTGGACTAAAAATTGCCGTGCATTACATACATCAGTCACTAAAAAGTCTGGTACACACGTTTCCAGCATCGAAAAAATACACTTTCAGAAAGAATAAAGTTAGAAAAAACATATAAAATATTGAATTTAGCATTAAATTTGCCAGGAATGAAATCTAAATTCGTCGTAAGCCAGAGCGAGGTCCCAGCTAATTATGAAACTCCTTCATCATCCTTCGGCGACTAGCCAGGGACCGCGGCCTCCTACCAGAGTGTGACGACGAGTGTCTGGTTGGACCGCTTGACGTTGTAAAGGACTGTCCACAGAATTGGCAACTGTAAGGTCTTCACCATTTTGTCCCAACGTGTGATGCTTAAGGTAGCTTGAAGTTGTCAATGATTTATTTTATATTTGGCATGTGTGATGTTTCGCTCCAATGAGTGTCAACGTGTGCCTATTAAGGGGATCCGCCACTATCTCCAACTTTTTTATTTTTGATTTTTTATGACTTTATTATTTTTATTTTATGAGTACTAGGCTAATTAGAAGATTTGATGTGAAATATAGAATATATTTAAATAAAATTTCATGGTTTCCGTCCTTTTTTAAGTTTTTTACCAATTTTATTTCTTTTAATAACTTTTTTATTACTCAACTACTTGCAAAAACCAAGCTACTATTTTATTTTTTACATAAAAAGGAAAAAACTGGTGTATAAAAACCATGGTAACTCAAAAACCAATAATGTGGTGAGCATATTTTCAATATCATTTTTTACAAAGGGAAAAAACCTGTTTTTAAAATAAATATCATTAAATTTTATATTGAATCTACTTGTATTGTGATTCCTATACACCAGAATCTTTAAAATAGTATTAAGATAGTTCCCAGTTCCTTTTAAAGTTCCTTTTTAAGTTGCAGTGCTCGTCTCGCAGTGCTCGGGAATACCATAGGGTAAACTATTAAACTCATTCCCCGTACCGAGAATCCAATTTTGAAATTAACGATTTAACGTATATCCCTTCACTAGATTTACCGTTTTTCCTTTCACCTCCTTCCTAACAACTGTCTCCAATGAACGAGACCGCTGGTTAACATCTTGAATCGCTAAGAGTTGTTTTATTTTGTACTACTTTAAAATCTTTAGAACAGTTCAACTTTTCTCTAATAATTCGATACTAGCGACCATCTGTGAACAGATTGAACTACCTGGTCACAATACCCCCGTTCCCCGTGTTCCCCGACAAGCGCTAGTGTTGCGGTTGTTATGATGTAGTTGGCGGCTTCACCGACAGAAAGCGTTACTGGTTTGTGCTCGTTAGTGGCGCCCGCAATGGACAACTATAAAACTACTGGGACAGCATCATATATATAGTTAGTTTGTAAAGTCGTATGTGCCGGGCGGATACAAGAAGAAGACGGATACAAAAAAATATTAGATTGGAATAACGGATCTTACAATTGCTCTCCTTTCGTTTTATCAGATGATTATTTTGTCATTCTTAACACAGACATAAGTGTAGTAACACAACATAAGGCACATATGTTGGTTCATACTGGAGAGAAGCCATATATATGCGAATGTTGTGAGAAATCGTTTACTCAATTAAAAAGTCTTAAGACACATACGTTGGTTCACTCTGGGGAGCGGCCACATAAGTGTTAAGTGTGCGAGAGTCATTTAGTGAAAGAGGGAATATAAAGATACATATACTGAAACATACTGAGCGCCCATTTAAATGAGAATACTGTGATAATTACTGCAGTGAATACGTTAAAGAGGCATTTGTTGACGCACACTGGAAGAACGCCATACAATTGTATAGCATGTGAAAAAGGGCTTACACAAATGCGAAGCCTAAAGAAGCACACCCCAACTCATATTAGAGAGAAGCCGAGTGAGCAGCTTTAAACTACGCAGATGAAACCTCCTGCAGTTGGCGTGCTGGTTGATCGACTAGGCATCCTGTTGAGTACCAATGTTTGTTTTAACAATTAAAGTTTATTTTATAAATATTACAGCTATTGTTATTTAATTGAATTCTGTATATTCTAAAAATTTAGATGTTTAGCACTTGAAAAATCTTTTGCTGATCAGGTTTATATAAAGCTCATTAGTTGCCTACACCGGGTAGCTCTGAAAATGTGACTGAAGTGAGAAGTCTATGTCCCAACAGGTAGACCCAAGACATTTGATGACATACTTATCCTAAGGCCTTTTCTGGATTAAAAGAAAACAAAAGCTAGTACCATCTGGAAATCAGGTATTGATGTTATATTTGTGACAATTTGTTTTGGCAATCTATTATCCTGAAAAACTTAATAACTGTAGAGAGCTCACGAGTCTGAGGCTTGGAACTGAAGGCGGTAATCTACCTCCTTCCCACCGAGAGTGGCACTACTAGCCAAGCTACTAGCCAAGACTACTACGCTCTGTCCTCACTCGTTCATGCCTTTTGGAAATGTCTACTTCTGCTCTAAGAAGGTATATTCTTATTAACACTGGAAAGCGCCAATTTGAATGCTCAACCTGCCACAAATCCTTTGCACAATCATGCGATTTAAGAGCACATATCAGGACAAACACAGGAGAACGTCCTTATATATGTTCAACGTGCGACAAATCGTTCCCATCTGTAAAGGCCTGAAAGTACATATGATAAAGCACTCGGAGAAGCGTGATTACAAATGTCCCGTATGCAGCAAAACATTTCCATACGAAACTAGCTTGAAGAATGACGTATTAACTCACTCTGGAGAGCTTCCATTTAAATGCACAATTTGCAACAAATCATTCTTGATTGCCAATACTTTGAAGAACCATATGATGACACACAAGAGAGAGCGTCCGTAAGAAAGTAATATAGGTTATCGCGGGGGGGCAACCCTCACTTTTGCTAACAAGAGTTTTATAGCAAATTGATACAATCCACCTTTCACCTTTACAATTACCACATATGTTTCTCATTATACCTTGAACATTTTAAAATATAAAGTTATAAAAATATACTAAAAATACTACCTTTGCTATTTAATGTCCGATTTGTCTAATACTTGGAAATGTTGTTGTTTAAGCCTGATGCATGTGTATACACCACATGTCATTCCTATTGCACTTATACATTTTGAAATATAAAATCAATAAAACAGGATTTGTCTGTTGTTGCCTGTGTTATTCCTATCACACTTGTGCGTTAGTAAAATAGTCTAAAATAGTAACTTTATTCTTTATTGTGCGATTTGTATATGCTATTATTTAAAACTAAAGCCATCTTAGCTGGATATTTTAAAATATGTTGTCATATGCTATTCTTTCAAGTGTAAAATTAATGTTATATGTTATATTATAGCAATAAAAAATAGTGCTCCTTTGTAATATAATACTTTTGTCTCTAATATGTAAATTGTCATATAGAGCTACTATAAGGTTTAAGGGCTCACACTGTACATAAACACAGTCTTGGTAAAGAAAATTATGCTTTATTTAATTAATGTCCAACACTAAACTGTAGTTTTAATCTTAAGCTTATATAATATAAAACATTACCATCTACCTTTATTATTTATTTGTCAGTGTAAAATAAGAATATGGTAAATAATTCTACATCGATATATGTTTTATTTTTGTGTTTTATAAAGACCAATGCTATAGTGTATGAGTGTAGAATGGTAGGGAGTACAGTGACCTTTCCAGCTGCACTGCCAGACATTACACGGTGCAATGACCGCTAATGACAGTTGTACTGATTTATCTTAATAAAAAAAATGCAATGTATTATGTTTGATATTAGTTAGGGTAAGTTTGTTTTTTAATGTTGTTATGTTGTCGTACTGATGATTTAAATCGTTGCTGTTCATCAAATTCGACCCGATGCTGTAATCGACATTATGTCTTATGGGCCACGTCATTCGACTCGGACTGTTTGCGGCAAAATCTGACGGTATATAAAAACCCTGTTCGGTGAAAACAGGTGTTCGGTGATCCTGTCTGAACTCGCCAAAATCAATCACAACTGTGACGTTTTTGTTTTTTTTTTTTCTCCGGGAAAATATCGATACTTCGATGTATCCGAGGTATCGATAGTGAAACGCGTGGAAATTGTTAAAAATTCGAATTTCTCAAAAACTACATATACGATTTCAATGAAATTTTTATGGCTTATAGTACTTAACGAGCCAAACAAAACGCGACCACCCGCGTGTCTCTACGACTTACGGTTCACAAGGTATAGCGTTATAAAGCTTGAAAAATATCCCTTTTTCGCCGGCTTCTAGCGCCTAAACGGGCAGTCGGATCGTAAAATAAAGGTCACTTGGTCGGTTTCAAATTTAATTCTCTACAACTTCACTCCTTTGACATTTTTCGCTATCTCGACTCCTTCACCCTCAAATCGGCGTCTGAATAAAAGTCTGCATGACAGTTGGTTCACAAACGTCCAGGGCCGCACTAAAAAAATACTTTCTCAAAGTAGAAATTATTAAAAATTCGGATTTCTCAAGAACGGCTCGTACGATTTCAATGAAATTTTTATGGCTTATAGTGCTTAACAAGACAAGAAAAACAACATCACCCGCGTGTCTCTACGACTTACGGTTCAGAAGTTAGAACCTGGACGTTTTGAACCAGCTGTTATTAATTTGATAATTTTCGGATTCAAATTGAAAAATCTTTATTTTTATGAACAAATACATGTACAGACAATGTCAGAAAATCGAACACGGTTCTTAGTCAAATAATAATAACAGTTTTGAACGCCCCGCTACGATTAATCTCATCTACTTGTAATAAATAAGGGAAAATCCTAGGCCTAGGTAAATCATTGCTTGACGGGGAAAATTAAGTCTTAAGTCATAACATTAAGTCTTAAGGGCCAATTAATTCGACTCGGACTTGCTTCTTTTCTTTTATTGTCGCTCCGTTACGCTAGTCATCGACTAGTACCAAATAATCGGTAAATCCTAGGCCTACTTGATATAGTATAGCCTGGACGTTTTGAAATCACGTTTTGAAACGGTCCCCCCAGTTCCCAGTTCCTTTTATGACTTTAAGTATCAACTAGCTATTTAATAAAATCACCTTAACCTGAACGTTTATTAACCACCTGTTATTGATTTGCGATAACTTTCAACGCTCGTGATTTTACTTACTTAAGTTTTAAAGGCCACGATATTCGACTCGTACTGTTCGGTCCTTGATTCAGTTCATCACACTACATTACATCATTGCCTACGTACCATCAACTAAATGTTAGATAACCACAAGCTGCAATGTTAATAACCCAATGCTGTTAATAACATCGAGTCTTATGGGCCAAGTTATTCTACTCGGACTGTTCGGGGTCCATTTCCCCTTACCGGTTCCTTTTTAAGTTCCTTTTTAAGTTGCAGTGCTCGTCTCGCAGTGCTCGGGAATACCATAGGGTAAACTATTAAACTCATTCCCCGTACCGAGAATCCAATTTTGAAATTAACGATTTAACGTATATCCCTTCACTAGATTTACCGTTTTTCCTTTCACCTCCTTCCTAACAACTGTCTCCAATGAACGAGACCGCTGGTTAACATCTTGAATCGCTAAGAGTTGTTTTATTTTGTACTACTTTAAAATCTTTAGAACAGTTCAACTTTTCTCTAATAATTCGATACTAGCGACCATCTGTGAACAGATTGAACTACCTGGTCACAATACCCCCGTTCCCCGTGTTCCCCGACAAGCGCTAGTGTTGCGGTTGTTATGATGTAGTTGGCGGCTTCACCGACAGAAAGCGTTACTGGTTTGTGCTCGTTAGTGGCGCCCGCAATGGACAACTATAAAACTACTGGGACAGCATCATATATATAGTTAGTTTGTAAAGTCGTATGTGCCGGGCGGATACAAGAAGAAGACGGATACAAAAAAATATTAGATTGGAATAACGGATCTTACAATTGCTCTCCTTTCGTTTTATCAGATGATTATTTTGTCATTCTTAACACAGACATAAGTGTAGTAACACAACATAAGGCACATATGTTGGTTCATACTGGAGAGAAGCCATATATATGCGAATGTTGTGAGAAATCGTTTACTCAATTAAAAAGTCTTAAGACACATACGTTGGTTCACTCTGGGGAGCGGCCACATAAGTGTTAAGTGTGCGAGAGTCATTTAGTGAAAGAGGGAATATAAAGATACATATACTGAAACATACTGAGCGCCCATTTAAATGAGAATACTGTGATAATTACTGCAGTGAATACGTTAAAGAGGCATTTGTTGACGCACACTGGAAGAACGCCATACAATTGTATAGCATGTGAAAAAGGGCTTACACAAATGCGAAGCCTAAAGAAGCACACCCCAACTCATATTAGAGAGAAGCCGAGTGAGCAGCTTTAAACTACGCAGATGAAACCTCCTGCAGTTGGCGTGCTGGTTGATCGACTAGGCATCCTGTTGAGTACCAATGTTTGTTTTAACAATTAAAGTTTATTTTATAAATATTACAGCTATTGTTATTTAATTGAATTCTGTATATTCTAAAAATTTAGATGTTTAGCACTTGAAAAATCTTTTGCTGATCAGGTTTATATAAAGCTCATTAGTTGCCTACACCGGGTAGCTCTGAAAATGTGACTGAAGTGAGAAGTCTATGTCCCAACAGGTAGACCCAAGACATTTGATGACATACTTATCCTAAGGCCTTTTCTGGATTAAAAGAAAACAAAAGCTAGTACCATCTGGAAATCAGGTATTGATGTTATATTTGTGACAATTTGTTTTGGCAATCTATTATCCTGAAAAACTTAATAACTGTAGAGAGCTCACGAGTCTGAGGCTTGGAACTGAAGGCGGTAATCTACCTCCTTCCCACCGAGAGTGGCACTACTAGCCAAGCTACTAGCCAAGACTACTACGCTCTGTCCTCACTCGTTCATGCCTTTTGGAAATGTCTACTTCTGCTCTAAGAAGGTATATTCTTATTAACACTGGAAAGCGCCAATTTGAATGCTCAACCTGCCACAAATCCTTTGCACAATCATGCGATTTAAGAGCACATATCAGGACAAACACAGGAGAACGTCCTTATATATGTTCAACGTGCGACAAATCGTTCCCATCTGTAAAGGCCTGAAAGTACATATGATAAAGCACTCGGAGAAGCGTGATTACAAATGTCCCGTATGCAGCAAAACATTTCCATACGAAACTAGCTTGAAGAATGACGTATTAACTCACTCTGGAGAGCTTCCATTTAAATGCACAATTTGCAACAAATCATTCTTGATTGCCAATACTTTGAAGAACCATATGATGACACACAAGAGAGAGCGTCCGTAAGAAAGTAATATAGGTTATCGCGGGGGGGCAACCCTCACTTTTGCTAACAAGAGTTTTATAGCAAATTGATACAATCCACCTTTCACCTTTACAATTACCACATATGTTTCTCATTATACCTTGAACATTTTAAAATATAAAGTTATAAAAATATACTAAAAATACTACCTTTGCTATTTAATGTCCGATTTGTCTAATACTTGGAAATGTTGTTGTTTAAGCCTGATGCATGTGTATACACCACATGTCATTCCTATTGCACTTATACATTTTGAAATATAAAATCAATAAAACAGGATTTGTCTGTTGTTGCCTGTGTTATTCCTATCACACTTGTGCGTTAGTAAAATAGTCTAAAATAGTAACTTTATTCTTTATTGTGCGATTTGTATATGCTATTATTTAAAACTAAAGCCATCTTAGCTGGATATTTTAAAATATGTTGTCATATGCTATTCTTTCAAGTGTAAAATTAATGTTATATGTTATATTATAGCAATAAAAAATAGTGCTCCTTTGTAATATAATACTTTTGTCTCTAATATGTAAATTGTCATATAGAGCTACTATAAGGTTTAAGGGCTCACACTGTACATAAACACAGTCTTGGTAAAGAAAATTATGCTTTATTTAATTAATGTCCAACACTAAACTGTAGTTTTAATCTTAAGCTTATATAATATAAAACATTACCATCTACCTTTATTATTTATTTGTCAGTGTAAAATAAGAATATGGTAAATAATTCTACATCGATATATGTTTTATTTTTGTGTTTTATAAAGACCAATGCTATAGTGTATGAGTGTAGAATGGTAGGGAGTACAGTGACCTTTCCAGCTGCACTGCCAGACATTACACGGTGCAATGACCGCTAATGACAGTTGTACTGATTTATCTTAATAAAAAAAATGCAATGTATTATGTTTGATATTAGTTAGGGTAAGTTTGTTTTTTAATGTTGTTATGTTGTCGTACTGATGATTTAAATCGTTGCTGTTCATCAAATTCGACCCGATGCTGTAATCGACATTATGTCTTATGGGCCACGTCATTCGACTCGGACTGTTTGCGGCAAAATCTGACGGTATATAAAAAACCCTGTTCGGTGAAAACAGGTGTTCGGTGATCCTGTCTGAACTCGCCAAAATCAATCACAACTGTGACGTTTTTGTTTTTTTTTTTTCTCCGGGAAAATATCGATACTTCGATGTATCCGAGGTATCGATAGTGAAACGCGTGGAAATTGTTAAAAATTCGAATTTCTCAAAAACTACATATACGATTTCAATGAAATTTTTATGGCTTATAGTACTTAACGAGCCAAACAAAACGCGACCACCCGCGTGTCTCTACGACTTACGGTTCACAAGGTATAGCGTTATAAAGCTTGAAAAATATCCCTTTTTCGCCGGCTTCTAGCGCCTAAACGGGCAGTCGGATCGTAAAATAAAGGTCACTTGGTCGGTTTCAAATTTAATTCTCTACAACTTCACTCCTTTGACATTTTTCGCTATCTCGACTCCTTCACCCTCAAATCGGCGTCTGAATAAAAGTCTGCATGACAGTTGGTTCACAAACGTCCAGGGCCGCACTAAAAAAATACTTTCTCAAAGTAGAAATTATTAAAAATTCGGATTTCTCAAGAACGGCTCGTACGATTTCAATGAAATTTTTATGGCTTATAGTGCTTAACAAGACAAGAAAAACAACATCACCCGCGTGTCTCTACGACTTACGGTTCAGAAGTTAGAACCTGGACGTTTTGAACCAGCTGTTATTAATTTGATAATTTTCGGATTCAAATTGAAAAATCTTTATTTTTATGAACAAATACATGTACAGACAATGTCAGAAAATCGAACACGGTTCTTAGTCAAATAATAATAACAGTTTTGAACGCCCCGCTACGATTAATCTCATCTACTTGTAATAAATAAGGGAAAATCCTAGGCCTAGGTAAATCATTGCTTGACGGGGAAAATTAAGTCTTAAGTCATAACATTAAGTCTTAAGGGCCAATTAATTCGACTCGGACTTGCTTCTTTTCTTTTATTGTCGCTCCGTTACGCTAGTCATCGACTAGTACCAAATAATCGGTAAATCCTAGGCCTACTTGATATAGTATAGCCTGGACGTTTTGAAATCACGTTTTGAAACGGTCCCCCCAGTTCCCAGTTCCTTTTATGACTTTAAGTATCAACTAGCTATTTAATAAAATCACCTTAACCTGAACGTTTATTAACCACCTGTTATTGATTTGCGATAACTTTCAACGCTCGTGATTTTACTTACTTAAGTTTTAAAGGCCACGATATTCGACTCGTACTGTTCGGTCCTTGATTCAGTTCATCACACTACATTACATCATTGCCTACGTACCATCAACTAAATGTTAGATAACCACAAGCTGCAATGTTAATAACCCAATGCTGTTAATAACATCGAGTCTTATGGGCCAAGTTATTCTACTCGGACTGTTCGGGGTCCATTTCCCCTTACCGGTTCCTTTTTAAGTTCCTTTTTAAGTTGCAGTGCTCGTCTCGCAGTGCTCGGGAATACCATAGGGTAAACTATTAAACTCATTCCCCGTACCGAGAATCCAATTTTGAAATTAACGATTTAACGTATATCCCTTCACTAGATTTACCGTTTTTCCTTTCACCTCCTTCCTAACAACTGTCTCCAATGAACGAGACCGCTGGTTAACATCTTGAATCGCTAAGAGTTGTTTTATTTTGTACTACTTTAAAATCTTTAGAACAGTTCAACTTTTCTCTAATAATTCGATACTAGCGACCATCTGTGAACAGATTGAACTACCTGGTCACAATACCCCCGTTCCCCGTGTTCCCCGACAAGCGCTAGTGTTGCGGTTGTTATGATGTAGTTGGCGGCTTCACCGACAGAAAGCGTTACTGGTTTGTGCTCGTTAGTGGCGCCCGCAATGGACAACTATAAAACTACTGGGACAGCATCATATATATAGTTAGTTTGTAAAGTCGTATGTGCCGGGCGGATACAAGAAGAAGACGGATACAAAAAAATATTAGATTGGAATAACGGATCTTACAATTGCTCTCCTTTCGTTTTATCAGATGATTATTTTGTCATTCTTAACACAGACATAAGTGTAGTAACACAACATAAGGCACATATGTTGGTTCATACTGGAGAGAAGCCATATATATGCGAATGTTGTGAGAAATCGTTTACTCAATTAAAAAGTCTTAAGACACATACGTTGGTTCACTCTGGGGAGCGGCCACATAAGTGTTAAGTGTGCGAGAGTCATTTAGTGAAAGAGGGAATATAAAGATACATATACTGAAACATACTGAGCGCCCATTTAAATGAGAATACTGTGATAATTACTGCAGTGAATACGTTAAAGAGGCATTTGTTGACGCACACTGGAAGAACGCCATACAATTGTATAGCATGTGAAAAAGGGCTTACACAAATGCGAAGCCTAAAGAAGCACACCCCAACTCATATTAGAGAGAAGCCGAGTGAGCAGCTTTAAACTACGCAGATGAAACCTCCTGCAGTTGGCGTGCTGGTTGATCGACTAGGCATCCTGTTGAGTACCAATGTTTGTTTTAACAATTAAAGTTTATTTTATAAATATTACAGCTATTGTTATTTAATTGAATTCTGTATATTCTAAAAATTTAGATGTTTAGCACTTGAAAAATCTTTTGCTGATCAGGTTTATATAAAGCTCATTAGTTGCCTACACCGGGTAGCTCTGAAAATGTGACTGAAGTGAGAAGTCTATGTCCCAACAGGTAGACCCAAGACATTTGATGACATACTTATCCTAAGGCCTTTTCTGGATTAAAAGAAAACAAAAGCTAGTACCATCTGGAAATCAGGTATTGATGTTATATTTGTGACAATTTGTTTTGGCAATCTATTATCCTGAAAAACTTAATAACTGTAGAGAGCTCACGAGTCTGAGGCTTGGAACTGAAGGCGGTAATCTACCTCCTTCCCACCGAGAGTGGCACTACTAGCCAAGCTACTAGCCAAGACTACTACGCTCTGTCCTCACTCGTTCATGCCTTTTGGAAATGTCTACTTCTGCTCTAAGAAGGTATATTCTTATTAACACTGGAAAGCGCCAATTTGAATGCTCAACCTGCCACAAATCCTTTGCACAATCATGCGATTTAAGAGCACATATCAGGACAAACACAGGAGAACGTCCTTATATATGTTCAACGTGCGACATCGTTCCCATCTGTAAAGGCCTGAAAGTACATATGATAAAGCACTCGGAGAAGCGTGATTACAAATGTCCCGTATGCAGCAAAACATTTCCATACGAAACTAGCTTGAAGAATGACGTATTAACTCACTCTGGAGAGCTTCCATTTAAATGCACAATTTGCAACAAATCATTCTTGATTGCCAATACTTTGAAGAACCATATGATGACACACAAGAGAGAGCGTCCGTAAGAAAGTAATATAGGTTATCGCGGGGGGGCAACCCTCACTTTTGCTAACAAGAGTTTTTATAGCAAATTGATACAATCCACCTTTCACCTTTACAATTACCACATATGTTTCTCATTATACCTTGAACATTTTAAAATATAAAGTTATAAAAATATACTAAAAATACTACCTTTGCTATTTAATGTCCGATTTGTCTAATACTTGGAAATGTTGTTGTTTAAGCCTGATGCATGTGTATACACCACATGTCATTCCTATTGCACTTATACATTTTGAAAATATAAAATCAATAAAACAGGATTTGTCTGTTGTTGCCTGTGTTATTCCTATCACACTTGTGCGTTAGTAAAATAGTCTAAAATAGTAACTTTATTCTTTATTGTGCGATTTGTATATGCTATTATTTAAAACTAAAGCCATCTTAGCTGGATATTTTAAATATGTTGTCATATGCTATTCTTTCAAGTGTAAAATTAATGTTATATGTTATATTATAGCAATAAAAAATAGTGCTCCTTTGTAATATAATACTTTTGTCTCTATATGTAAATTGTCATATAGAGCTACTATAAGGTTTAAGGGCTCACACTGTACATAAACACAGTCTTGGTAAAGAAAATTATGCTTTATTTAATTAATGTCCAACACTAAACTGTAGTTTTAATCTTAAGCTTATATAATATAAAACATTACCATCTACCTTTATTATTTATTTGTCAGTGTAAAATAAGAATATGGTAAATAATTCTACATCGATATATGTTTTATTTTTGTGTTTTATAAAGACCAATGCTATAGTGTATGAGTGTAGAATGGTAGGGAGTACAGTGACCTTTCCAGCTGCACTGCCAGACATTACACGGTGCAATGACCGCTAATGACAGTTGTACTGATTTATCTTAATAAAAAAAATGCAATGTATTATGTTTGATATTAGTTAGGGTAAGTTTGTTTTTTAATGTTGTTATGTTGTCGTACTGATGATTTAAATCGTTGCTGTTCATCAAATTCGACCCGATGCTGTAATCGACATTATGTCTTATGGGCCACGTCATTCGACTCGGACTGTTTGCGGCAAAATCTGACGGTATATAAAAACCTGTTCGGGTGAAAACAGGTGTTCGGTGATCCTGTCTGAACTCGCCAAAATCAATCACAACTGTGACGTTTTTGTTTTTTTTTTTTCTCCGGGAAAAATATCGATACTTCGATGTATCCGAGGTATCGATAGTGAAACGCGTGGAAATTGTTAAAAATTCGAATTTCTCAAAACTACATATACCGATTTCAATGAAATTTTTATGGCTTATAGTACTTAACGAGCCAAACAAAACGCGACCACCCGCGTGTCTCTACGACTTACGGTTCACAAGGTATAGCGTTATAAAGCTTGAATGAAAAATATCCCTTTTTCGCCGGCTTCTAGCGCCTAAACGGGCAGTCGGATCGTAAAATAAAGGTCACTTGGTCGGTTTCAAATTTAATTCTCTACAACTTCACTCCTTTGACATTTTTCGCTATCTCGACTCCTTCACCCTCAAATCGGCGTCTGAATAAAAGTCTGCATGACAGTTGGTTCACAAACGTCCAGGGCCGCACTAAAAAAATACTTTCTCAAAGTAGAAATTATTAAAAATTCGGATTTCTCAAGAACGGCTCGTACGATTTCAATGAAATTTTTATGGCTTACTAGTGCTTAACAAGACAAGAAAAACAACATCACCCGCGTGTCTCTACGACTTACGGTTCAGAAGTTAGAACCTGGACGTTTTGAACCAGCTGTTATTAATTTGATAATTTTCGGATTCAAATTGAAAAATCTTTATTTTTATGAACAAATACATGTACAGACAATGTCAGAAAATCGAACACGGTTCTTAGTCAAATAATAATAACAGTTTTGAACGCCCCGCTACGATTAATCTCATCTACTTGTAATAAATAAGGGAAAATCCTAGGCCTAGGTAAATCATTGCTTGACGGGGAAAATTAAGTCTTAAGTCATAACATTAAGTCTTAAGGGCCAATTAATTCGACTCGGACTTGCTTCTTTTCTTTTATTGTCGCTCCGTTACGCTAGTCATCGACTAGTACCAAATAATCGGTAAATCCTAGGCCTACTTGATATAGTATAGCCTGGACGTTTTGAAATCACGTTTGAAACGGTCCCCCCAGTTCCCAGTTCCTTTTATGACTTTAAGTATCAACTAGCTATTTAATAAAATCACCTTAACCTGAACGTTTATTAACCACCTGTTATTGATTTGCGATAACTTTCAACGCTCGTGATTTTACTTACTTAAGTTTTAAAGGCCACGATATTCGACTCGTACTGTTCGGTCCTTGATTCAGTTCATCACACTACATTACATCATTGCCTACGTACCATCAACTAAATGTTAGATAACCACAAGCTGCAATGTTAATAACCCAATGCTGTTAATAACATCGAGTCTTATGGGCCAAGTTATTCTACTCGGACTGTTCGGGGTCCATTTCCCCTTACCGGTTCCTTTTTAAGTTCCTTTTTAAGTTGCAGTGCTCGTCTCGCAGTGCTCGGGAATACCATAGGGTAAACTATTAAACCTCATTCCCCGTACCGAGAATCCAATTTTGAAATTAACGATTTAACGTATATCCCTTCACTAGATTTACCGTTTTTCCTTTCACCTCCTTCCTAACAACTGTCTCCAATGAACGAGACCGCTGGTTAACATCTTGAATCGCTAAGAGTTGTTTTATTTTGTACTACTTTAAAATCTTTAGAACAGTTCAACTTTTCTCTAATAATTCGATACTAGCGACCATCTGTGAACAGATTGAACTACCTGGTCACAATACCCCCGTTCCCCGTGTTCCCCGACAAGCGCTAGTGTTGCGGTTGTTATGATGTAGTTGGCGGCTTCACCGACAGAAAGCGTTACTGGTTTGTGCTCGTTAGTGGCGCCCGCAATGGACAACTATAAAACTACTGGGACAGCATCATATATATAGTTAGTTTGTAAAGTCGTATGTGCCGGGCGGATACAAGAAGAAGACGGATACAAAAAAATATTAGAT
The DNA here is from genome assembly GCA_035578135.1 of Flexamia atlantica. NCBI lineage: Eukaryota > Metazoa > Arthropoda > Insecta > Hemiptera > Cicadellidae > Flexamia > Flexamia atlantica. The sequence continues at coordinate 2,759,441 of JAQJVK010000040.1, read as the reverse complement.
TGGAATAACGGATCTTACAATTGCTCTCCTTTCGTTTTATCAGATGATTATTTTGTCATTCTTAACACAGACATAAGTGTAGTAACACAACATAAGGCACATATGTTGGTTCATACTGGAGAGAAGCCATATATATGCGAATGTTGTGAGAAATCGTTTACTCAATTAAAAAGTCTTAAGACACATACGTTGGTTCACTCTGGGGAGCGGCCACATAAGTGTTAAGTGTGCGAGAGTCATTTAGTGAAAGAGGGAATATAAAGATACATATACTGAAACATACTGAGCGCCCATTTAAATGAGAATACTGTGATAATTACTGCAGTGAATACGTTAAAGAGGCATTTGTTGACGCACACTGGAAGAACGCCATACAATTGTATAGCATGTGAAAAAGGGCTTACACAAATGCGAAGCCTAAAGAAGCACACCCCAACTCATATTAGAGAGAAGCCCGAGTGAGCAGCTTTAAACTACGCAGATGAAACCTCCTGCAGTTGGCGTGCTGGTTGATCGACTAGGCATCCTGTTGAGTACCAATGTTTGTTTTAACAATTAAAGTTTATTTTTATAAATATTACAGCTATTGTTATTTAATTGAATTCTGTATATTCTAAAAATTTAGATGTTTAGCACTTGAAAAATCTTTTGCTGATCAGGTTTATATAAAGCTCATTAGTTGCCTACACCGGGTAGCTCTGAAAATGTGACTGAAGTGAGAAGTCTATGTCCCAACAGGTAGACCCAAGACATTTGATGACATACTTATCCTAAGGCCTTTTCTGGATTAAAAGAAAACAAAAGCTAGTACCATCTGGAAATCAGGTATTGATGTTATATTTGTGACAATTTGTTTTGGCAATCTATTATCCTGAAAAAACTTAATAACTGTAGAGAGCTCACGAGTCTGAGGCTTGGAACTGAAGGCGGTAATCTACCTCCTTCCCACCGAGAGTGGCACTACTAGCCAAGCTACTAGCCAAGACTACTACGCTCTGTCCTCACTCGTTCATGCCTTTTGGAAATGTCTACTTCTGCTCTAAGAAGGTATATTCTTATTAACACTGGAAAGCGCCAATTTGAATGCTCAACCTGCCACAAATCCTTTGCACAATCATGCGATTTAAGAGCACATATCAGGACAAACACAGGAGAACGTCCTTATATATGTTCAACGTGCGACAAATCGTTCCCATCTGTAAAGGCCTGAAAGTACATATGATAAAGCACTCGGAGAAGCGTGATTACAAATGTCCCGTATGCAGCAAAACATTTCCATACGAAACTAGCTTGAAGAATGACGTATTAACTCACTCTGGAGAGCTTCCATTTAAATGCACAATTTGCAACAAATCATTCTTGATTGCCAATACTTTGAAGAACCATATGATGACACACAAGAGAGAGCGTCCGTAAGAAAGTAATATAGGTTATCGCGGGGGGGCAACCCTCACTTTTTGCTAACAAGAGTTTTATAGCAAATTGATACAATCCACCTTTCACCTTTACAATTACCACATATGTTTCTCATTATACCTTGAACATTTTAAAATATAAAGTTATAAAAAATATACTAAAAATACTACCTTTGCTATTTAATGTCCGATTTGTCTAATACTTGGAAATGTTGTTGTTTAAGCCTGATGCATGTGTATACACCACATGTCATTCCTATTGCACTTATACATTTTGAAATATAAAATCAATAAAACAGGATTTGTCTGTTGTTGCCTGTGTTATTCCTATCACACTTGTGCGTTAGTAAAATAGTCTAAAATAGTAACTTTATTCTTTATTGTGCGATTTGTATATGCTATTATTTAAAACTAAAGCCATCTTAGCTGGATATTTTAAAATATGTTGTCATATGCTATTCTTTCAAGTGTAAAAATTAATGTTATATGTTATATTATAGCAATAAAAAAATAGTGCTCCTTTGTAATATAATACTTTTGTCTCTAATATGTAAATTGTCATATAGAGCTACTATAAGGTTTAAGGGCTCACACTGTACATAAACACAGTCTTGGTAAAGAAAATTATGCTTTATTTAATTAATGTCCAACACTAAACTGTAGTTTTAATCTTAAGCTTATATAATATAAAACATTACCATCTACCTTTATTATTTATTTGTCAGTGTAAAATAAGAATATGGTAAATAATTCTACATCGATATATGTTTTATTTTTGTGTTTTATAAAGACCAATGCTATAGTGTATGAGTGTAGAATGGTAGGGAGTACAGTGACCTTTCCAGCTGCACTGCCAGACATTACACGGTGCAATGACCGCTAATGACAGTTGTACTGATTTATCTTAATAAAAAAAATGCAATGTATTATGTTTGATATTAGTTAGGGTAAGTTTGTTTTTTAATGTTGTTATGTTGTCGTACTGATGATTTAAATCGTTGCTGTTCATCAAATTCGACCCGATGCTGTAATCGACATTATGTCTTATGGGCCACGTCATTCGACTCGGACTGTTTGGCGGCAAAATCTGACGGTATATAAAAACCCTGTTCGGTGAAAACAGGTGTTCGGTGATCCTGTCTGAACTCGCCAAAATCAATCACAACTGTGACGTTTTTGTTTTTTTTTTTTCTCCGGGAAAATATCGATACTTCGATGTATCCGAGGTATCGATAGTGAAACGCGTGGAAATTGTTAAAAATTCGAATTTCTCAAAAACTACATATACGATTTCAATGAAATTTTTATGGCTTATAGTACTTAACGAGCCAAACAAAACGCGACCACCCGCGTGTCTCTACGACTTACGGTTCACAAGGTATAGCGTTATAAAGCTTGAAAAATATCCCTTTTTCGCCGGCTTCTAGCGCCTAAACGGGCAGTCGGATCGTAAAATAAAGGTCACTTGGTCGGTTTCAAATTTAATTCTCTACAACTTCACTCCTTTGACATTTTTCGCTATCTCGACTCCTTCACCCTCAAATCGGCGTCTGAATAAAAGTCTGCATGACAGTTGGTTCACAAACGTCCAGGGGCCGCACTAAAAAAAATACTTTCTCAAAGTAGAAATTATTAAAAATTCGGATTTCTCAAGAACGGCTCGTACGATTTCAATGAAATTTTTATGGCTTATAGTGCTTAACAAGACAAGAAAAACAACATCACCCGCGTGTCTCTACGACTTACGGTTCAGAAGTTAGAACCTGGACGTTTTGAACCAGCTGTTATTAATTTGATAATTTTCGGATTCAAATTGAAAAAATCTTTATTTTTATGAACAAATACATGTACAGACAATGTCAGAAAATCGAACACGGTTCTTAGTCAAATAATAATAACAGTTTTGAACGCCCCGCTACGATTAATCTCATCTACTTGTAATAAATAAGGGAAAATCCTAGGCCTAGGTAAATCATTGCTTGACGGGGAAAATTAAGTCTTAAGTCATAACATTAAGTCTTAAGGGCCAATTAATTCGACTCGGACTTGCTTCTTTTCTTTTATTGTCGCTCCGTTACGCTAGTCATCGACTAGTACCAAATAATCGGTAAATCCTAGGCCTACTTGATATAGTATAGCCTGGACGTTTTGAAATCACGTTTTGAAACGGTCCCCCCCAGTTCCCAGTTCCTTTTATGACTTTAAGTATCAACTAGCTATTTAATAAAATCACCTTAACCTGAACGTTTATTAACCACCTGTTATTGATTTGCGATAACTTTCAACGCTCGTGATTTTACTTACTTAAGTTTTAAAGGCCACGATATTCGACTCGTACTGTTCGGTCCTTGATTCAGTTCATCACACTACATTACATCATTGCCTACGTACCATCAACTAAATGTTAGATAACCACAAGCTGCAATGTTAATAACCCAATGCTGTTAATAACATCGAGTCTTATGGGGCCAAGTTATTCTACTCGGACTGTTCGGGGTCCATTTCCCCTTACCGGTTCCTTTTTAAGTTCCTTTTTAAGTTGCAGTGCTCGTCTCGCAGTGCTCGGGAATACCATAGGGTAAACTATTAAACTCATTCCCCGTACCGAGAATCCAATTTTGAAATTAACGATTTAACGTATATCCCTTCACTAGATTTACCGTTTTTCCTTTCACCTCCTTCCTAACAACTGTCTCCAATGAACGAGACCGCTGGTTAACATCTTGAATCGCTAAGAGTTGTTTTATTTTGTACTACTTTAAAATCTTTAGAACAGTTCAACTTTTCTCTAATAATTCGATACTAGCGACCATCTGTGAACAGATTGAACTACCTGGGTCACAATACCCCCGTTCCCCGTGTTCCCCGACAAGCGCTAGTGTTGCGGTTGTTATGATGTAGTTGGCGGCTTCACCGACAGAAAGCGTTACTGGTTTGTGCTCGTTAGTGGCGCCCGCAATGGACAACTATAAAACTACTGGGACAGCATCATATATATAGTTAGTTTGTAAAGTCGTATGTGCCGGGCGGATACAAGAAGAAGACGGATACAAAAAAATATTAGATTGGAATAACGGATCTTACAATTGCTCTCCTTTCGTTTTATCAGATGATTATTTTGTCATTCTTAACACAGACATAAGTGTAGTAACACAACATAAGGCACATATGTTGGTTCATACTGGAGAGAAGCCATATATATGCGAATGTTGTGAGAAATCGTTTACTCAATTAAAAAGTCTTAAGACACATACGTTGGTTCACTCTGGGGAGCGGCCACATAAGTGTTAAGTGTGCGAGAGTCATTTAGTGAAAGAGGGAATATAAAGATACATATACTGAAACATACTGAGCGCCCATTTAAATGAGAATACTGTGATAATTACTGCAGTGAATACGTTAAAGAGGCATTTGTTGACGCACACTGGAAGAACGCCATACAATTGTATAGCATGTGAAAAAGGGCTTACACAAATGCGAAGCCTAAAGAAGCACACCCCAACTCATATTAGAGAGAAGCCGAGGTGAGCAGCTTTAAACTACGCAGATGAAACCTCCTGCAGTTGGCGTGCTGGTTGATCGACTAGGCATCCTGTTGAGTACCAATGTTTGTTTTTAACAATTAAAGTTTATTTTATAAATATTACAGCTATTGTTATTTAATTGAATTCTGTATATTCTAAAAATTTAGATGTTTAGCACTTGAAAAATCTTTTGCTGATCAGGTTTATATAAAGCTCATTAGTTGCCTACACCGGGTAGCTCTGAAAATGTGACTGAAGTGAGAAGTCTATGTCCCAACAGGTAGACCCAAGACATTTGATGACATACTTATCCTAAGGCCTTTTCTGGATTAAAAGAAAACAAAAGCTAGTACCATCTGGAAATCAGGTATTGATGTTATATTTGTGACAATTTGTTTTGGCAATCTATTATCCTGAAAAACTTAATAACTGTAGAGAGCTCACGAGTCTGAGGCTTGGAACTGAAGGCGGTAATCTACCTCCTTCCCACCGAGAGTGGCACTACTAGCCAAGCTACTAGCCAAGACTACTACGCTCTGTCCTCACTCGTTCATGCCTTTTGGAAATGTCTACTTCTGCTCTAAGAAGGTATATTCTTATTAACACTGGAAAGCGCCAATTTGAATGCTCAACCTGCCACAAATCCTTTGCACAATCATGCGATTTAAGAGCACATATCAGGACAAACACAGGAGAACGTCCTTATATATGTTCAACGTGCGACAAATCGTTCCCATCTGTAAAGGCCTGAAAGTACATATGATAAAGCACTCGGAGAAGCGTGATTACAAATGTCCCGTATGCAGCAAAACATTTCCATACGAAACTAGCTTGAAGAATGACGTATTAACTCACTCTGGAGAGCTTCCATTTAAATGCACAATTTGCAACAAATCATTCTTGATTGCCAATACTTTGAAGAACCATATGATGACACACAAGAGAGAGCGTCCGTAAGAAAGTAATATAGGTTATCGCGGGGGGGGCAACCCTCACTTTTGCTAACAAGAGTTTTATAGCAAATTGATACAATCCACCTTTCACCTTTACAATTACCACATATGTTTCTCATTATACCTTGAACATTTTAAAATATAAAGTTATAAAAATATACTAAAAATACTACCTTTGCTATTTAATGTCCGATTTGTCTAATACTTGGAAATGTTGTTGTTTAAGCCTGATGCATGTGTATACACCACATGTCATTCCTATTGCACTTATACATTTTGAAATATAAAATCAATAAAACAGGATTTGTCTGTTGTTGCCTGTGTTATTCCTATCACACTTGTGCGTTAGTAAAATAGTCTAAAATAGTAACTTTATTCTTTATTGTGCGATTTGTATATGCTATTATTTAAAAACTAAAGCCATCTTAGCTGGATATTTTAAAATATGTTGTCATATGCTATTCTTTCAAGTGTAAAATTAATGTTATATGTTATATTATAGCAATAAAAAATAGTGCTCCTTTGTAATATAATACTTTTGTCTCTAATATGTAAATTGTCATATAGAGCTACTATAAGGTTTTAAGGGCTCACACTGTACATAAACACAGTCTTGGTAAAGAAAATTATGCTTTATTTAATTAATGTCCAACACTAAACTGTAGTTTTAATCTTAAGCTTATATAATATAAAACATTACCATCTACCTTTATTATTTATTTGTCAGTGTAAAATAAGAATATGGTAAATAATTCTACATCGATATATGTTTTATTTTTGTGTTTTTATAAAGACCAATGCTATAGTGTATGAGTGTAGAATGGTAGGGAGTACAGTGACCTTTCCAGCTGCACTGCCAGACATTACACGGTGCAATGACCGCTAATGACAGTTGTACTGATTTATCTTAATAAAAAAAATGCAATGTATTATGTTTGATATTAGTTAGGGTAAGTTTGTTTTTTAATGTTGTTATGTTGTCGTACTGATGATTTAAATCGTTGCTGTTCATCAAATTCGACCCGATGCTGTAATCGACATTATGTCTTATGGGCCACGTCATTCGACTCGGACTGTTTGCGGCAAAATCTGACGGTATATAAAAACCCTGTTCGGTGAAAACAGGTGTTCGGTGATCCTGTCTGAACTCGCCAAAATCAATCACAACTGTGACGTTTTTGTTTTTTTTTTTTTCTCCGGGAAAATATCGATACTTCGATGTATCCGAGGTATCGATAGTGAAACGCGTGGAAATTGTTAAAAATTCGAATTTCTCAAAAACTACATATACGATTTCAATGAAATTTTTATGGCTTATAGTACTTAACGAGCCAAACAAAACGCGACCACCCGCGTGTCTCTACGACTTACGGTTCACAAGGTATAGCGTTATAAAGCTTGAAAAATATCCCTTTTTCGCCGGCTTCTAGCGCCTAAACGGGCAGTCGGATCGTAAAATAAAGGTCACTTGGTCGGTTTCAAATTTAATTCTCTACAACTTCACTCCTTTGACAATTTTTCGCTATCTCGACTCCTTCACCCTCAAATCGGCGTCTGAATAAAAGTCTGCATGACAGTTGGTTCACAAACGTCCAGGGCCGCACTAAAAAAATACTTTCTCAAAGTAGAAATTATTAAAAATTCGGATTTCTCAAGAACGGCTCGTACGATTTCAATGAAATTTTTATGGCTTATAGTGCTTAACAAGACAAGAAAAACAACATCACCCGCGTGTCTCTACGACTTACGGTTCAGAAGTTAGAACCTGGACGTTTTGAACCAGCTGTTATTAATTTGATAATTTTCGGATTCAAATTGAAAAATCTTTATTTTTATGAACAAATACATGTACAGACAATGTCAGAAAATCGAACACGGTTCTTAGTCAAATAATAATAACAGTTTTGAACGCCCCGCTACGATTAATCTCATCTACTTGTAATAAATAAGGGAAAATCCTAGGCCTAGGTAAATCATTGCTTGACGGGGAAAATTAAGTCTTAAGTCATAACATTAAGTCTTAAGGGCCAATTAATTCGACTCGGACTTGCTTCTTTTCTTTTATTGTCGCTCCGTTACGCTAGTCATCGACTAGTACCAAATAATCGGTAAATCCTAGGCCTACTTGATATAGTATAGCCTGGACGTTTTGAAATCACGTTTTGAAACGGTCCCCCCAGTTCCCAGTTCCTTTTATGACTTTAAGTATCAACTAGCTATTTAATAAAATCACCTTAACCTGAACGTTTATTAACCACCTGTTATTGATTTGCGATAACTTTCAACGCTCGTGATTTTACTTACTTAAGTTTAAAGGCCACGATATTCGACTCGTACTGTTCGGTCCTTGATTCAGTTCATCACACTACATTACATCATTGCCTACGTACCATCAACTAAATGTTAGATAACCACAAGCTGCAATGTTAATAACCCAATGCTGTTAATAACATCGAGTCTTATGGGCCAAGTTATTCTACTCGGACTGTTCGGGGTCCATTTCCCCTTACCGGTTCCTTTTTAAGTTCCTTTTTAAGTTGCAGTGCTCGTCTCGCAGTGCTCGGGAATACCATAGGGTAAACTATTAAACTCATTCCCCGTACCGAGAATCCAATTTTGAAATTAACGATTTAACGTATATCCCTTCACTAGATTTACCGTTTTTCCTTTCACCTCCTTCCTAACAACTGTCTCCAATGAACGAGACCGCTGGTTAACATCTTGAATCGCTAAGAGTTGTTTTATTTTGTACTACTTTAAAATCTTTAGAACAGTTCAACTTTTTCTCTAATAATTCGATACTAGCGACCATCTGTGAACAGATTGAACTACCTGGTCACAATACCCCCGTTCCCCGTGTTCCCCGACAAGCGCTAGTGTTGCGGTTGTTATGATGTAGTTGGCGGCTTCACCGACAGAAAAGCGTTACTGGTTTGTGCTCGTTAGTGGCGCCCGCAATGGACAACTATAAAACTACTGGGACAGCATCATATATATAGTTAGTTTGTAAAGTCGTATGTGCCGGGCGGATACAAGAAGAAGACGGATACAAAAAAATATTAGATTGGAATAACGGATCTTACAATTGCTCTCCTTTCGTTTTATCAGATGATTATTTTGTCATTCTTAACACAGACATAAGTGTAGTAACACAACATAAGGCACATATGTTGGTTCATACTGAGAGAAGAAGCCATATATATGCGAATGTTGTGAGAAATCGTTTACTCAATTAAAAAGTCTTAAGACACATACGTTGGTTCACTCTGGGGAGCGGCCACATAAGTGTTAAGTGTGCGAGAGTCATTTAGTGAAAGAGGGAATATAAAGATACATATACTGAAACATACTGAGCGCCCATTTAAATGAGAATACTGTGATAATTACTGCAGTGAATACGTTAAAGAGGCATTTGTTGACGCACACTGGAAGAACGCCATACAATTGTATAGCATGTGAAAAAGGGCTTACACAAATGCGAAGCCTAAAGAAGCACACCCCAACTCATATTAGAGAGAAGCCGAGTGAGCAGCTTTAAACTACGCAGATGAAACCTCCTGCAGTTGGCGTGCTGGTTGATCGACTAGGCATCCTGTTGAGTACCAATGTTTGTTTTAACAATTAAAGTTTATTTTATAAATATTACAGCTATTGTTATTTAATTGAATTCTGTATATTCTAAAAATTTAGATGTTTAGCACTTGAAAAATCTTTTGCTGATCAGGTTTATATAAAGCTCATTAGTTGCCTACACCGGGTAGCTCTGAAAATGTGACTGAAGTGAGAAGTCTATGTCCCAACAGGTAGACCCAAGACATTTGATGACATACTTATCCTAAGGCCTTTTCTGGATTAAAAGAAAACAAAAGCTAGTACCATCTGGAAATCAGGTATTGATGTTATATTTGTGACAATTTGTTTTGGCAATCTATTATCCTGAAAAACTTAATAACTGTAGAGAGCTCACGAGTCTGAGGCTTGGAACTGAAGGCGGTAATCTACCTCCTTCCCACCGAGAGTGGCACTACTAGCCAAGCTACTAGCCAAGACTACTACGCTCTGTCCTCACTCGTTCATGCCTTTTGGAAATGTCTACTTCTGCTCTAAGAAGGTATATTCTTATTAACACTGGAAAGCGCCAATTTGAATGCTCAACCTGCCACCAAATCCTTTGCCACAATCATGCGATTTAAGAGCACATATCAGGACAAACACAGGAGAACGTCCTTATATATGTTCAACGTGCGACAAATCGTTCCCATCTGTAAAGGCCTGAAAGTACATATGATAAAGCACTCGGAGAAGCGTGATTACAAATGTCCCGTATGCAGCAAAACATTTCCCATACGAAACTAGCTTGAAGAATGACGTATTAACTCACTCTGGAGAGCTTCCATTTAAATGCACAATTTGCAACAAATCATTCTTGATTGCCAATACTTTGAAGAACCATATGATGACACACAACAGAGAGCGTCCGTAAGAAAGTAATATAGGTTATCGCGGGGGGGCAACCCTCACTTTTGCTAATAAGAGTTTTATAGCACATTGATACAATCCACCTTTCACCTTTAGAATTACCACATATGTTTCTCATTATACCTTGAACATTTTAAAATATAAAGTTATAAAAATATATTAAAAATACTACCTTTGCTATTTAATGTCCGATTTGTCTAATACTTGGAAATGTTGTTGTCTAAGCCTGATGCATGTGTATACACCACATGTCATTCCTATTGCACTTATACATTTTGAAATATAAAATCAATAAAACAGGATTTGTCTGTTGTTGCCTTTGTTATTCCTATCACACTTGTGCGTTAGTAAAATAGTCTAAAATAGTAACTTTATTCTTTATTGTGCGATTTGTATATGCTATTATTTAAAACTAAAGCCATCTTAGCTGGATATTTTAAAATATGTTGTCATATGCTATTCTTTCAAGTGTAAAATTAATGTTATATGTTATATTATAGCAATAAAAAATAGTGCTCCTTTGTAATATAATACTTTTGTCTCTAATATGTAAATTGTCATATAGAGCTACTATAAGGTTTAAGGGCTTACACTGTACATAAACACAGTCTTGGTAGAGAAAATTATGCTTTATTTAATTAATGTCCAACACTTAACTGTAATTTTAATCTTAAGCTTATATAATATAAAACATTACCATCTACCTTTATTATTTATTTGTCAGTGTAAAATAAGAATATGGTAAATAATTCTACATCGATATATGTTTTATTTTTGTGTTTTATAAAGACCAATGCTATAGTGTATGAGTGTAGAATGGTAGGGAGTACAGTGACCTTTCCAGCTGCACTGCCAGACATTACACGGTGCAATGACCGCTAATGCCAGTTGTACTGATTTATCTTAATAAAAAAAATGAAATGTATTATGTTTGATATTGGTTAGGGTAAGTTTATTTTTTAATGTTGTTATGTTGTCGTACTGATGATTTAAATCGTTGCTGTTCATCAAATTCGTTACGTCCATTCTATGCCTGGCACCTGATATGATAATACGCTCGTAGAAATTGTAAGTGTAATTTTAGAGTATTACAAAAAATAAAATGATTCGTAACTTAAATTTAGCTCTCGAGTAAAGTGATCTTTGTTATCTGTCTTATCCTTTATTTTAATCATTTTCTGATTCTGAATTATTTTGATATATTATGTTAATTTAGCAATTCTCATTTTGTGGATAATTCATGTTAAGATTTGAAAAATAAATTTGTAACGTTAACCTTGCCTTATATAAAATTTATCTATTTCTATGTTAAAAATCAATAATATATTATTGTATTGTACTAACCTTAGCTGGTAGATGGTTGTTTCAGACGAGTTCCAGTATTATATCAAATTGGTGTCCAGCAACGAAAGTAAGGTTATTTTAATGCATAGAATCGATTCGGTAGAAATAGTTGACAAACAAGTGTATTTTAATTTAAACGGATATATTGAATACATTGATTTCACCTTAGATGTTGTGTTTCAATAGAATACCTTCTAGAGCATTGGACTATTTCAAAATTCACCAAACATTATACCCAACTGGCCCCTCGGGTATACAGTCCACAATTAACTGAGAGTCTTCCTCGTCACCGAGTCGCTGGGAGCTGCACTCACATCTGGCATCACAGCTGCGTTAGCAACAAGGTTGGTAATAACTATTTTTAAATTTTAACATTTGGGTTATAATTCTCTACATATATTATAGAATGTGGGATTATATGCATTATTGGAATGTACAACTTTTAAAAATTATGTAAAATATCATCAAGTAGTTTGGTTATCATCATCTTATAAATAAACGGTATCAGGAAACTGGCACATACTTTTTCTTTTCAAGTCATTTAAAACCAGAAAACTTATTGAGTGAATTAAAAAATCATCACACAAATGCATACTGAATTATATCAAATTTTGCTAGTAAATATTGAAGATATTGGTTTTTAAATATTTTCCATAAGAATAACATTGGACAACGTACTGTGTTTATATCAATTATCTTTGCAACAGTTGATGGAAACTAATGATTATAAATACTGAATTATTTAGTTTTTTAAGTCAAATTTAATGGTTGCAAGTATATTTTCTTTAGAGGTTACCGATTTTGTGAAATTTGAAAAATATGAATTTTTTAACACTTAAACCCTTATAACTTCTGAATCTGAATTTTTACAGACATGTGGCTGGTGTCATTTTGTTTGTCATCTTAAGCACTAAAAACCATGAAATTTTTATCCATTTTTGGGTAAAGGAGTTTCACACAAGTTTGGAAACTGCAAGGTTTTCACCAACGTGTATTGAAGTGTAACTCCTAAGTTTGATGTCGTATAGGATTTCTCACATATCAGAGGTTTCTCTCTTGTGTGTGTTAATGCGTGTGTATTCAAATTCCATTTTAGGGTTAAGGAATTTCCACAAATTTTGCAACGGTAAGGCTTTCACAAATGTGGGTCAAAGTGTGGTTCATAAGGCCGCTGGATGCTGTGAAGGATTTCTCACATATTGAGCATGTGTAAGGTGCTCTCCAGTGTGACAATTCATGTGAAGTTTAAGGATTCTATATTGATAAACAACTTTCTACAGGTCTGGCAACTGTAAGGTTTTTTACCGGTGTGTGTATAAACATGTGCCTCTTAAGGTTTTTTTTGTTTTTTAATTTTTTGTCTCTGCTATGGCAGCTATGGGCTTTCATAATACTACACAAGTATCACGTTGTTTCTGACAGAAGTGTAGTTTACAATTTTTACAGGTCGTTTCCTGAAAGTTATGATCATCAAACCATGAAACACGTTTGCACATTGTCAGATTTTAGAATGCTATTTTGCACAATGACTCAACATATTTATGACGGTGGACTAAAAATTGCCGTGCATTACATACATCAGTCACTAAAAAGTCTGGTACACACGTTTCCAGCATCGAAAAATTACACTTTCAGAAAGAATAAAGTTAGAAAAAACATATAAAATATTGAATTTAGCATTAAATTTGCCAGGAATGAAATCTAAATTCGTCGTAAGCCAGAGCGAGGTCCCAGCTAATTATGAAACTCCTTCATCATCCTTCGGCGACTAGCCAGGGACCGCGGCCTCCTACCAGAGTGTGACGACGAGTGTCTGGTTGGACCGCTTGACGTTGTAAAGGACTGTCCACAGAATTGGCAACTGTAAGGTCTTCACCATTTTGTCCCAACGTGTGATGCTTAAGGTAGCTTGAAGTTGTCAATGATTTATTTTATATTTGGCAAGTGTGATGTTTCGCTCCAATGAGTGTCAACGTGTGCCTATTAAGGGGATCCGCCACTATCTCCAACTTTTTTTTATTTTTGATTTTTTATGACTTTATTATTTTTATTTTATGAGTACTACGCTAATTAGAAGATTCGATGTGAAATATAGAATATATTTAAATAAAATTTCATGGTTTCCGTCCTTTTTTAAGTTTTTTACCAATTTTATTTCTTTTAATAACTTTTTTATTACTCAACTACTTGCAAAAACCAAGCTACTATTTTATTCCTTACATAAAAAGGAAAAAACGGTAACTCAAAAACCAATAATGTGGTGAGCATATTTTCAATATAATTTTTTACAAAGGGGAAAAACGTGTTTTTAAAATAAATATCATTAAATTTTATATTGAATCTACTTGTATTGTGATTCCTATACACCAGAATCTTTAAAATAGTATTAAGATGTGGTAAAAATTTCATTACAATAGACGTAGTACTTACATAGTTATTCAAACCTTTGTTGGACAAAACATGGAAAAACACAATTCCGAGAAAACGGCTCTTAAAGTTTTATAAGTCTTTTCTTTAACACTAGAATTCGCCTGGGCGATTCTTCCATTTTTTTACATTTATATAAATTTTATCATGAAAAAATATTCCGATTGGCATAAAATTGCACACACATGTTCACTATTAAATGCTGAATCTAAAAAAATCACTTTTGAAAAATGTCAAAAAATTAAAAAAATCAGTCGAAGATAGTGGCGGATCCCCTTAAGGCTGCTTGATGTTGTAAATGATTTCTTACATATTTGACGTGTGTGTCGTTTCTCTTCAGTGTGTGTCAATGTGAGAGCATTCAAAACCCCTATCTGGGTAAAGGACTTTCCGCACGATTAGCAACGTTAAGGCTCTCACCAGTGTGGATCAAGACATGCTTCCTTAAACCACGTACATTTACAAATGTCTTTTCGCACTGTGGACATTTATGTGGTCGCGGCCAAGTATGTGTCAACATGTGTTTCTTCAGCAAGTCTGATCGTGTAAAAGACCCTTCACATGTTAGGCAACTGTATGGCTTTTCCCCAGTGTGGTTCAACAAATGGTTTCTTAATTTATCTATCCGTGCAAATGTCTTGTCATACAGTGGACAACTGTGTGGTCGCTGCCCAGTATGTGTCAACAAGTGAGTCTTCAGATTGCCTGATCGTCGAAAAGACAGTTCACATGTTTGACAACTGTACGGTTTCTCTCCAGTGTGTCTCAACATGTGAGTCTTAAGGTAGCTTGATGTTGTAAATGATTTATTACATATTTGACATGTGTAAGGTTTCTCTCCAGTGTGCCCCAATGTATGTGCAGCCAAATTCCCTGAATGGGTAAAGCACTGTTTACATGTTTGGCAACTGTATGGCTTTTCCCCAGTGTGGGTCAACAAATGGTTTCTTAGTGTATCTTTCCGTGCAAATGTCTTCTCACACTGTGGACACTCATGTGGTCGCTGCCCAGTATGTGTCAACTTATGATTTTTTAGATCTCCTGACCGTTGAAATGACCTTTCACATGTTCGGCAGGCGTAGGGTTTCTTCTCAGAGTGCGTCTTATTAGCCTGTTTTCTCGTTTGAGTAGACATAATTGTTTTCAATGTGGACGATTTTGCAATTGGTTACTTCCAAAATTTTAAGTCGCCATTCGATCTTAGTCGATCAATGTTGTGTTAAAACTAAAATTTCTGCTTACAAGTAATGGTATAAAGATCAGTATCAGCATTAAACTGGTTTTCCATTTTTTAAATCTTAAAACAAGTCCAACTTTCTTTTCCCTGCGCCGCCGTTTCACGAAAATTTCATTCATCAGCTGAAACAACATGTCAAATCAGTTCAAGTGTAACAAGAAGCTCCGATGAAATATATGGAGTTGAGTTAAAAATTACCCCCTTAAAGTTTTTTTCACATTTTTCTAAATATTTATTCCAGACCAACCCAAACATAAGTAGTAAGTACTTCATTTTAAGTCATTAGCCATTTTCGGATGCCATCATGGATACAATGTATGATTTAAAATGTAAAGGGGTAGTGGCATTTAATTTTTAAGTAGAGTTTTTAATTTTTTTGTTTTATTTTTGTAGTATTTACGCCAATGCAATTTTTTACGAGAGTTACAAAAACGCTTTTAAGGGAAAGCGGTCCAAACACATCAAATTTGTGTGGGCATGTCGGGAATCGAACCCGCGACCTGTCGGACCGACGTCCAAGGTGCTAACCATTAGGCTAGCAACACGCCCAATTTTTTTAATGTAGCAGTCCGTTTTAACAGCGAATTACACGTCGTTTTTTATTTCGCCATAGAGCCTTTACTCAATTGATACATTTTGGGAGTTTTTTTACAACCGAACTAAGCGTCATTTCAGATTTATAAGTTTAAAGGAGTTTAAGCGTTCAACTTTAACGTTACCTATTGAGGTATAAAAACACAATGTACAAGAATTAATGACGCTACAAGACACCGGCGCTGCGATGGTTGGTGGCAAGCCGAATACTCGCAACAACAGTTCCAGCAGCCTGGAAAATATGACTGCCGACGAGAAGCTTATTGCCATCCTGGGGGATATTGGACAGATTAAGGTAGACAATAAAAAGTGCCTAATTGAAATATCTGCCTTGAAAACGGACTTTAATCAATTTAATGAAGACATTAATAAGTTTATTTAAAACTGTAACGAGCAAATTATAAGTTGCAATAATTTGGTTAATAAACATACTTTCGATATTACCAACTGTAAAGAGAGCGTAGATTTTTTACGGAGTGAGAATATAGCACTAAAAAAGAGATTGTTGCTCTAAAAAAAAAACGCACGGCTGTTACTGATCAATATTCTCGCAATAACTGTCTTGAAATTAGAGGCGTTCCTGAGATGAAAAAAGAAAATATTTTAACCATCACCAAACAAGTTGCTGCCGCTCTACACTTCAAATTAGAAGATGGGATGATCGATGCTGTCCACAGGCTGTCGAAAAACTCGAACAAGCCTACCGAACCACGGGGAATAATTCTGCGATTTTGCCACCGACTCGACATGGAGGAGATGCGGAGGAGAGCGCGAGTGAAACGAGTCTTCTGTGCTTCGGAACTTGGTTTCCAGTCGGAAAGCAAAGTGACAGTGAATCTGTCCCTGACGAAAGACACCCGTGTATTGTGGGCCGCCGTGCAGACCTTCAAGGCACGTAAAACTACAAGTTTTCTTGGATCACGAATGCCGGAAAAATATTTCTTCGAAGACGAGAGGGGGAGCCTGCAATTCTTGTGCCTGACATTACTGACTTGGGCAACATTAAATGATTACCTTCGTATGTATGTTAAGTCTGCTTGCATGTCTTATTTATTCTGCATGTCGTATGTAATTTTTTTCTGTTTATATCAAGTATTTATATGTAAACATGCTTCAATTTATTATATAATTAGTATTAGGTGTAATTTATTTAAATTCAATAAAATTTTAGCATGAATAGTCTTAACTCTATATATTTATATTACCAAAATGTCAGAGGCTTACGATCTAAAACAGTCCCATTTTACTTAGGTGTTATGGCAGGTCAGTGGGACGTAATTGCAATAACTGAAACGTGGTAGTAGAATCCATTTCAAATGGTGAGCTTTACCCGCCTTGCTATCAGGTTTTCCGGCGTGACAGGGGGAGTAGGGGCGGGGGAGTCCTTCTCTCTGTATCAAACAAAATTAAAGCAAACAGACTCCAATATTTTGATTTGACAGAGAGGATTTATGGATCAAACTTGAATTTTCAAACAAATGTTCTGTCATCGTTTGTGTAGATTATTTTCCTCCAAATTGTAAGCTTGAAACATACACTATTTTGAAAAGCTCGATTTATATCATTTTAAAAATGAAAAAGTTATAATTGTTGGTGATTTTAACTTACCGGAAATTAATGGGGAAAATTTCGATTTGAGCACAGGCAATTCATTTTGTAAACAGTTGTTATACTTTACTGAAATGTATAAGTTATATTTAAAAAATGATGTTAAAAATTAGCTCGGAAAGACACTTGATCAGGTTATATCTGATGTTGACGATTTGAATGTTTTTAAAGAGCCAGTTTCACTTGTGAAAGTAGATAAATATCATCCACCACTAGTTATTGCTTTTGAACTTACTGGTTGCATGCATAATAAATCCAATATTAATAATAGTTCATATAATTTTCGAAGAGCAAATTTTTAGAACTGTATAACTTTTTAGAGGTTTAAACAGGAACGATATTATGAATTTTACAAGTGTAAATGGTGCTGTAGATTATTTCTATAGTGTTTTGTACAATGCAGTTATTCAATTTGTGCCTTTATCGAGAAGTAAAAATTCTAAGTACCCACCATGGTTTAGTTACAATATAATTTCAGTGATAAAAATAAAATAAAAACGAAGAAGACAGTATAATAAATTTAAAATGCTAAGTTTATTGCTTGAGTATAAAGAAATAAGAAGTAGAATTAAGTTAAGTATTAGAACGGCTTACAATAATTATGTTAATGTCATTGAAAATCTAATAAGTAATAATCCACAATCATTTTGGGGTATTATTAAAAAGCTTAGGAATGTAAACAATATCCCTTCTGTCATGATGCTTCATGGCGAGGAGGCGGAGGGGGGCGAGGCGATGGCGGACAAGTTTTCCTCGTATTTCAGTTCTGTGTACGAACCATGTGGCCTGGACAACGGCGAACTCTGCCGCCGCGCGCTCCAATCACCGACGATGCCTAAGGTACCTTGCCTGTCGCTTACAATTATTACTGAAACTGAAGTACTTGCTGCAATTAAAGATCTCAAACCCAAACGATCATGTGGTCCTGATGGCATACCTCCATATATTTTCAAAGCTTGTGCTGAATCATTTGTACTTCCTTTGTCATTTATATTCAATCTCTCGTTAAAGCAACATTATTTTTCCTCTGCTTAGTGGTGCGGTAAAGTTGTACCTATCTTCAAAAAGGGGGACCGAGCCAATGTTCAGAATTTCAGGGCCGTGACAATATTATCTGCTTCTGTTAAAGTTTTTGAGTCGATCCTCTATATTTCTCGGCTCAGTTTATTTGGGCATGTCAGTTCTTTTATTAGTCCTCATCAACATGGTTTCTATACTAACAGATCAATTAACTCCAACTTACTGAACTTTTCTGAATATTGCATCCCAGTTTTGGATACTGGAGGTCAAGTTGACGTTGTATATATTGATTTTGAGAAAGCGTTCGATAAAGTTGATCATGCTTCTTTACTTTGCAAATTAAATTATTTTGGTCTCTCCAGCCCACTCATAAAGTTTTTTTGTTCTTACCTGCGCAGCAGGAAACAATATGTGTTTTTCGAGGGGTTTTCATCAAGTGAGTTTTATGTTGAATCAGGAGTCCCACACAGGTCAAATCTTGGACCTTTACTGTTCTTGTTGTTCATCGAGGACATAAAAAATGCATTTTGAATAGTGAATTTCTTTTCTATGCCAATGACTTGAAGATTTTTAGAGCTGTTAGTACTGTCCGACTGTATAGGAATGCAACAGGATATCTACCGTTTGTTCTTATGGAGTAGGGAGAATCTCAAGTTCCATGTTGATAAAATGTGCAGTAATATCATTCACGAATAAATCCAATGAAAACACTCTTCGTTATAGTTACAATTTAGGAGACATTTCCCTCAACAGGAAATATTCAATAAAGAATCTAGGCATTATCTTTGATTCTAAATTTATTTTCAATGAGCATATAGATTCCGTATGTAAGTTTGCCTTCAATATTATGGGTTTCATTAGGCGATCAGGCAATTTTTTAAACAATGTTAATGCACTCAAGCTCCTTTATTTTTCATTAGTTCGTTCTAGATTAGAGTTCGGCTCAGTTGTATGGTTTCCGCATCGTAGATACCAAATTTAAAATATAGAGACTGTCCAAAAACGATTTCTGAGGTATTTACATTTTAAAGCTTTTGGCCACTACACTAACATCATACCCAACCCTGAGATACTGCAAATTTTCAAAGTGGATTCTTTAGATAAAAGACGGCGACTTATTTCCTTATCTTATCTGCACAGGCTGGCGACTGGCTCGCTGGACGACATGCCGTTGTTATCATGTCTCAACTTTACTATTCCTCGCCACAACTTCCGGTCCCGCTTGCTTTTTACACCCTGGTTCTCTCGCGCTAATTTTGGTGCTAATTCACCAGTGCAGACGATGATTAAACTGTTCAATACCTATTCTATAAAAATTACATTGACATTTTTAATAGCTCCTTAAAATCCTTTCGTCGCGTTATTACTAATTTATTGCAAAATTGAATAGGCTATAACCTCCTAGTTACCACTGATTGCATGAACTGTTATTTTTATAGAAGAACCATTGTTATTAAATGTTATTATTATGTTATGACTTATGTATTACTTGTTAATATGTTATGATTTATTTATTACTTGTTAATATATGATAGGCATTTGAAGTTGCATTTTTTAGTTATACATTTTTCCTCCAGTATTATTTATTTTATTTATCGTAACTAATTAAGTATATATATATATATATATATATATATATATATATATATTAGGCTGCTGTGAGATATTTTTGTTTGTGCTCAAGATGTTATCAAGATTTTGAACTTTTGAATGGACTGAATCCTCCACTGATTTATTGTTTATGATTATAATTTTGATTGTAATTAATGCTGCATTATAATTGGGCATGACCTGTCATGTAGCATTTTGAAATAAATAAATAAATAAATAAATAATAAGTTACATAAGTTAAAAGATTAAATAACGATTCAACAATACAGGATCACATCTAATCAAAAAATTGGCTAAATACGGCTTCACTGGGGCTATGTGGGCCAGCCTATGGCCACATATACTGCTAAGTATTAGAAGAGGCGGCAGTATTGGACTTGCTGTTGGTTCCTTTCCAATCACCTTTAGTTTGATGGCGGCGGAGGCATTAGCTACCTTCACACCGGCGCTGACTGGGAGATCACAAATAATTTCCGCGTTAGGCGAAAATCCATATTAACATGAATGACGTTTTGAAATAACAATATATGTTAAATGTCACTAAATATATATATATATATATATATATAGCAAAACTCATTTCGTCAGATTATAAAAAAAACACCGATAACAAGTGCATAGACGTACTCTAAATGAAAGTAGTATCCTACAAAATACCTTACACTTCGGAGTCTCTTGTCTCATATTTTACTCGTTTCTTATTAATGCACTTTTAGTTTTAGTATTCCACCGGGATGTTTTCGGCAACCAAATAAGGCCAGGTTAAAGAACTGCTTGTTAGCTAATTACGTTCAACAACTTTAAGCTCCAAAGTAATTCATATTTAAGAAACGAGAACCGCTATATCAATAAATTACAGCAACGTCTTCAAATATTATTGATCTCTATGACTCATTACAATAAAAAAAACAGTCTCTAATAAGTTTTAAAAACTTTTACAAAACACTTCAGGTCAAAAGGTATAAAGGCTTACCTTTTATCAGCCAAATATGAACCTGCTTATTCTCCTGGGATGCTGAGGATTCATACATTTTATCTGTTCAAATTATTGTGGATATACAAATAAAAAAATACAAGTTTTAGTAACGTTAAAGGTATTATTTTGTGTCTCGCCTCGTCGTCTCCATCACCTTTGTCGAGAGTTTAGTGCGCATGAAATACCATTCTTTTTGACCAGCCAGTGTTGCCACCACACGTGTTGTAGTTTTACTGTCAGTAGTTAACGAATAACCAAAAATCATTATAACCTAGGAATGGTAAAGTATGCGTTTTTTTAAATCTAGTAGGGTAGAACACAAATGTTCCTGTAACTATCTACCTTTTAGTTACTTCAAGTTAATCAATAAACTATGAAATAGTATAAACAAAGAAAAAGGAACATAATAAAATCCAAAACATTACTGAAGAAACTGTTATTAAAAAAAAACCCATTGGCAACTTGAATGAATACATTACAGAAGTTAAATTTTAAACAGAAATATTTAAATTAATCACCAAATATTATGAAATATATTCGTAAAAATGTTTTATTTTTAACAAGTAATGATTGTAATTTTTAATGGAGTACTTTATTTCAAAAATTTTAGTATGTCAAACCCCCAAAAATATTAATTAAATAAGCAGAGTGAAGGTTGATTAGGGCAACTCGTTTATTACTATAAACGGACTAAACTTAAACGTTATACACAGGCCAGTCGTAAACAAAAACAAATATTAGCGTTATTATAATTTACAGCTGATTTGAAGAAAAATGAGTATAAAAGACTAAGGAGACTCCATAAATAACTTCAACATTTTCCATTTTTTGTTCAGTACCTACAGGCCAAGTCTACGGCTTAGCCTGAGCAATTTCTATACCGGGAATGTTGTCGAAATCGGCTGTTTACGGTTTGTAAATTAGCTTTTTCTCATCGAAAGTGAAATTCCTGATCTTTGCACGACTACTTGTAACATTCCCGACTTCTGTAGCCTAATTTGTCAATATCAAACAAAAATTTATCATAGTTAGTTAAAATTGATGACTAAATCAATTTGTGTGATCCCCTTAAGCAACCTGATTTATCCGCCTTAGCCCCCTTTTATCCATGGATCAAATTTAAACAAATTAAATTTAAAATAAACTAGATGCCTCAACAATAGTGTAGACCATTAGCTGACTTCACAAAAAAGAAAGACTCAGAAAATGGCGAGTGAGTAAGCAAGGCCGACTCTACAAAGAGTAGTTTAGTTAAGGAAGATTTATTTGCGATTTCAATGAGAGGCAAAATATTATTGATATTCCAAGATAATGGTAAATTCCAATTAATGCGACTACTGACAAAACACATAAAAGTAGGCCTAACCACAATTCAGTTACGACCTTTGCCTCAGCTTTGCGGTGTGTTCCAGATTACTGCTTATGAGTGGTATTCACAAATATTTTTTATTATCTGAACTGCATCAAATCAATCGTACATTAAAATCGTCCAATACAAAGATTAGGCCAACAACATAAATATGTAGGTTTCAAAACTTGCTTGTGGCTCAAGGTCACTTAATCCATTTTTATTTTGGCTTTTTACCCCTTACCTAACGAACAGTTAATGAGTTTGTATTATATACTGCAAGTGAACGAAAAGCGGATATTTATTCCAGTTTTAACACAATATAACCTAATTGAAAATGGCTATATTATGTTATTGAAATTTTTTGTTATTATAATTGCGGTAAAGTATGTTGTAATGTTCTTAAAATCATTAATTGAACACTTGTTTTAATTTTTACCTCAAAATTAATTATATTTGTATGAAAGTGACAATTTCCATTATTTAGTGCGAATGCTAACAACATAAATTTATATTAACGTCATCGCTCCGCGGCAGAAAGACAGGAGTGTACAGAGGAGAAGACAAGAGCCCGCAAGTGATGAAGTAGGGGAAGGAGTTGGCGTAATGTGTAGAGAAAGAAAATTTGCCATCCCAATATCCTAATTGAAGTATTGATTCCTCTTT
The DNA here is from genome assembly GCA_035578135.1 of Flexamia atlantica. Classification (NCBI taxonomy): domain Eukaryota; kingdom Metazoa; phylum Arthropoda; class Insecta; order Hemiptera; family Cicadellidae; genus Flexamia; species Flexamia atlantica. The sequence continues at coordinate 2,736,239 of JAQJVK010000040.1, read as the reverse complement.
TACTTAAAAGTCCCACCCTAGGTTAGTTAAACCCCCTAAAGACTGTCCCTGGTCACCAGGTAAAATGAAATGTACCAAAAGAGTTTCACTACAGGTGGTGCCGAAGTTTTAGCTGATTCACAATAGTGTGTACAACTGGCATAACTTATCTTGGATTTGTGTAAGTGGAACAAATATTTCCATGAAAACTTCAAACGTCCTGAAATTGTTGCTCACATTCATTATAAAACACATGTGACATTATAGAAGTCCAAGAACAAGTAACACATTTGTGCTACTGACTAGTAGGCGAAAGTGACCCCAGTCAGCACACATTGTAAAAATAACGTTATTTTCACGTGAAAAAAGTAAAAAAACGTAAAAGTAAAAAGCAAAACATATTTTTTACGTGAATATGATGAAAAAATTTAAAGTGAAAAATGTAGTGAAATTAAAAACGTTATTTTCACGGGAAAAATATGAATCAAAAGTATAATCAAATGAAATAACAAATATAACTTTTTTATATTTTTTTATTTTCTTGTTTCTTCATTTCGATTTTTATACGTTTTGATTAATCTTGTGCGCTTATAAAAAACTATCATCCTCGTAAAATACACAAATTCTACAGTAATCGTTTATTTAGTCCAAACTAAAATTCAAAAATATAACAAATAATTTTTAAAAATTTAATGGATTTATAAATAATTATGTTATGAATTATTTATATAAAATTATTATACTATTTGTTAAATTGTTATTCGTTATACTTATTATGTTTTAAAATAGTTTACTATTTAAAAAAGTGCCTGACACAATAAAAGCTATTTATTTCAAATTATAAAAAAAATTAAATCACCCTGCCAAAATAATATGGGCCATAAATCGTGAATTGTGTCAAGACAAACCTCCCCTCAGACGACGCCGCGGCACAAACCGGTGCGGTGCGGTGGACTGAACTGGAGCCTGAGTGTGGAGTGAGGAGTGAGACGCCGTTGGCCTCAGTTTCAGTTAAAGTCATAACAACGGCTTTTAAGGTTTTAAAGTGGAAGTTTAGACTTAATTGCGGTCTTCAAGTAACTGCGAACAATGAGTTAACCCTACTACGGGCTTTCATCGTTCTTGGTAAGTTTATACTTTGGATATTTATTTAGTCATCTATTGTGAAATCAAGATAACCTAACCTCAACTTTCAGCATTCCATTATAGTTTTTCTGATTAGTTGATACAAATTTGGTAATTATGCATATCATAACAACTCTCCTAGCCTTTTCAAAACACTCCCATGTGATAATTCAGTACGAGTTTCATATCTGATCTTCTAGGTTTATGTTGATTGTCGATTGTTTACCTTAAATGCTTATTATAGGTTTGATAACTGAACTTCTCAATTGGATTTAACATGGGCAAAGATCAGTTCTGTTTTGGGTACTCAGTTCAGATTTCGGTTATCCGATATTAACTATCAACCTATCATGTTTAACTCAACTAACTGATGTACTGTTTTAACAAACAACCATCAGTGGGCTAGTGAAGAAACTTCAATAACAAACAAATACCGAAACCATTGTCAATTATATCTAGGCCTATATCATTCGATTCTCTCACAAACAACAAGTCATACCAAACGTAAATATAATAAAACTAAAATTATATTAAACATACGCCTAATAATATAATAACTAAATTAAAACGCTACTAGGCCTATAATTAACTAACTAAACACAACTTACTACCTTATTTCTCATCATCTGCCATCTTGTACTAAAATACTGTCGATAAACATATTTTCGTAAAGTAACAAATCAATCGATATCAAAGACAGGTGTTAAGTTCTGACCAACAGACAGTACATTGAACTTCGACTATTGGTAGAGCGTTCGATATTGTTTCTTAGAAAATCAGATGTTGAATCGTCTGCCATAGGAACAAACGGCAGAAGATCAGATAGGCTATGAAACTCGTACCCCCTAACTCCTAAGCCTCAGCTTTATTACTAAATTTTGAACTTCTTGTTGGATACAGTTTGGGCGTTTTATCTTGAGCTATGGGAACCGTTTAGGCCTACACCTGAAGCGGTTGGAGTGGAGTGAATATGTTCAGAACACTATAGCTGATACCTAAAGTTAACCTGATATGTTAACATTTTTAATAGCTGTCTATATACCTATTTACTGTAAGTTGTATTTAATCACATTAAATATTTGTTGAGATTAACTTTTTCATTATTTAGTGCCCCAGATCATTAAGAATAAATAAATAATGTTTGACAGCTTCGGCAACGGAATAGGCCTAAGCTCAAGATGAAACGCACCAACTGCATAACCTCTGATTATATTTCGTTCTGCTAAAGCATATTACCTATTTTACTTCTACTGTTTATTTTTGCCCGTCACTAGCACTTATCAAAGGCCTAACTTAAATATAGGTAGGCTACTCTGATTGAGTAGGCCCATCTGGTGAGACCTTATCAGACTCCACCTTAATGCTTTTGATTACATTATTTTGTTTATTTAGGTTAGATATTGATGTTTTTTAGAGCGTTTTGATTTGTTCTCGATGAAATTGAATAATCTTAATTTCGGTTACAGACGTATAAAAGTTTCAGATTGATAGCCTATTTCCAATAAAATTTAGACCGCTTGGAAAACTGCACCCGCCTATTCGGAAACGTTGGTAATGAGTACCTTAGCCAACTTAACTTTTTAAATATTGAAGTAGCCTTCAAGCAATTTACATTTGTTTATCTGCAATTTAATATTGTTTGATTATTTTGTAATTTTATGTTTTTTTGTGTTTCTTTTAGGAAGGAGCTTGCTGTTACATTTTTAACACCAAGAAAAGATTACAAGTTTCTAGGCTTTTTGGAGAAATTGTGAGAATCGATCCAGTCTATGAATTGGCTTCAAAACACAACTTACTTAAGGAGAAAAAATTCAGGTAGGTTTTTAGTATTGCTTTCTGTGGGTGTCTTAGGATTCCTTTTTGTCTTATATTTTTTATGATGTTTTATGATCAGCGCACGGAAAACTCCATAACATTCTTCAGATTACTTATTGGCTCTAATTTTTTAATCGATGTTACACTAAAGATTATTTTCATTTGGATGTTTCATCAATCTGCAGAAATTCTCATGTGGTGTGTAAGGAATTTAAAAAAACTATGGTATAATGATACAAAGGTTTGTTTTCTCTTGGACGATATGATGTTCCGAGGTTGACAAATAATGTTAGGTAGCAAATATTCTTGGTATTTAGACATTTTTGCTAATTTTTAACTAATTTGCATTTAGGCCTAATGTAGGTAAGCAAGCATGTATTGTAACTACAAGCTTTCTTCCTGGAGTGAAAAACTATAAATGTGAATTGGATATAAATAGGCCACGATAAATTGCAAACCCAGTGTTAACTAACACAGATAACCTGCCAGGAAGTCTACTTACTAAAACAGCAATTCAAAATAAATTTAGGTGAAACTTTAAGTTCCTTATTATAGCATTACCATATATTTGATTGCAATAAAACAGTTTAAACTTATTTAACGTTTTTATGACCTCAGAAAGCATTTTTCATCACTCTGTATACAAAGATTGCCCGTTACCGTACAGCTGAAATCTACGAAAACCCTCGACTTCCTTACATCAAAACAAATAATGATCAGCGGATTTTTGTTACCCAAACTTTGCATTTCCGTACCCAAACAAACGAAGTTCCGGTTTTGACAGTTCAACCAGCTGGCTCTAAAGTAAAATAGACAGTTCAGCCCTATTGTGTTTTCTTATAGAGAAATGACTAAATTATGAAATTTTGGATGATTTTTTATAAGTTTGGTTACTTATTTGCATCATAATGAAATGTATTGTTCACAACTCATCACTAAAGTACCATTTCACATCAAGACTAATAGTGAAATATACTATTATTTCTCTATTTCCTGCCTTTATTCCCCATAAAACAGTAATTATTAATTCACTGACCCAGTAACCTCCTGCCTGCTATACCGAGTTTGCATGGCTTTTCTTGATAGACCAAAGTAAAAATATTTTTACAGTGTAGTCTCCCAGTAAATTTTGATTATGATATTAGTTTGCTTTATAATATTAATTGGATTTGTTTTGATTTACAGGAAGCAAGATTTTGTGGAAGATGGAGTTGAAAATGGAACATGAGGAAGCGTACAAACTAATGTTGTGTTGGCCTATTAAGGTTTAATAAAAAAAAACTTAGCCGATACTGTATTGAGTATATGTTAATTTTTTAACATTTTTCATGTCAATACATAAATTTATTCAATCATCGTTCTATTTATTTCACAAGGCCTTAATTAGTCAAGAATAAGTTAAAATAACTGCTCACTTTGAAATTATATATATATTGCAGACAGATTCACTGATAAGGGATATTATGGTTTGAAATTATATATATTTTTCAGACAGATTCACTGATAAGGGATATTATGGTTATTACAAAAAGTAGAACAAAATCCCCTTTTTCCGTGGTTTTATTCGTGCTTAGCATTAAATTAAACCATGATTAATGGGTATTTAGTTCTACTTTTTGAAATAATATATAGTAATAATAACGATAATAATTGATAATATTTATATACAATCTCTTTAAAACAACAGTGTTTGGTGTAATACTTTTTCAGTATTATTCCTTGGTTATAAGGCCTAGTAGTAATTTGTAAATTTTACAACATTTTTATTGTTAAATATCACAGAATTCAAATATGTTGACTTTTAAGTTTTTTTAATGAGTTTGAATAAAAATATGCTATTCATGCTAACATTTTTTTGAAGTAGTTATTTGAACATAAAATTAACAAAAATGTTTTTATGTAAAAAGTGTTAAAGATGGTGAAGGTATAAGGTGTATAAAACGTAATTTTAACCAAAAAATTTCAAATATGTGAAAAACATAACGAAATTAAAACGTAATTTTTACATAAAAATGTACACTATGTGAAAATAAAACAAAATTAAAATGTAATTTTTACGTGAAAATGTTAAAAATGATAAAATAAAGTGAAATAGAAACGTGATTTTTGCGTGAAAAATGTGCAATATATACAAATAACGTGAAATGAAAACGTAATTTTCACGTATTTTTTTCACGTGAAAAACACGGCCAAAGTTGTGACATTTTCACTATATTTTCACGCGAAATAAACGTGATATTTACTTTTTTTCACGTGAAAATCACGTTAAAAATGTTCAAAGAAAACGTTATTTTCACGTGATTTTTTCATTGTTGTGCTATCTGGGACGCCACTGTTACATACTAGTGTTAACTGGGATTTACTCGTGTCAATAAAAATTTCTGAAAAAAGTCACTAGAATATATTTATACAATATTAACGGCGTATTCACGATGACGAGTCGTTGCATTTCTCCACTAAAAAGTGGCATGGCAGTAACGGTTTACACCGTACATGTAAAGAGCATTTTACTTTTACAAGCAAGTAAATGTAAAATGCTCGTATAATCTTAGATCAATATTGAAGATAGCGCTCGGTATGCTGCTCGTAATATTTATAAATGTTGAAATTGAATATGTTTAGTATATATAATCCTTTTTAATAAATGTTTTCACTAAATAAAACTAATTATAAAACATTAAATAAACTATAAGCTGTTCGTTAGCCGACAGGCTCAGCAGGTTAATCGATATGGGTTGGTTCTCGGTTGAGAATGAAAAGTCGTAAACTCCATTTCATTATAGTTATAGTTGAACGAATTATCCAAGGTTTTATAACTTGCTACAACAATTAGTATTTCTGAAATATGTTTTCAGGTAACAAAGATGATTATTAAGCAGTGTTGAATATAGTTGTCTTAATTAGTTTGCAAAGAACTACTAGAAGACGAGCTTTAAGGCTATGTATGATAAAGGAAAGGCGAAGCACCCTGTTTCAATAACCGTCGTATGTTTCAGGTAACCTCTTAATCCTACATCTTAATTAATTAGTCTTCCGCCAGCTCATAACATTTTACGTTTGTAAAAGTATCCCTAACCTGATATTTCTTCCTCCACTAGGCCTATTTTGCGCCGCTTACACGGTACCATGAGTCAGAGTTAGCTAAAACAAGCTAATCGTCAATTATGAACAGAAAACGAGAAATAAAACGATTTTCCATTTTGAACAACAAACAATATGGAAAATACAACAAACAATATGAAACAATAGTTTCAACGAAACTGTCTTTCGAAATCCGAACTGAGATCAAGGTACTTTGTTTGTAACAAACGACTTAAAAATCAAGCATTTATAAAATTAGTATTACTACCGATTTTTTTTAAATCTTAAAATTCTCCCAAGCATCATTGTTTTGAATTACCTTGTTTATGACATAAATTTTCATATATTAAAAGATTGAACCATTGCACAAACAGTGTGTTACATGTACAACTTGTTTTAATTGGGCCCAATAGGGGAGGTTGTTGCGATGTAAAGAAATGGTTCACCATGAGTGGAATAGGCTGTAAAACACTACGTGCACATTTTCATTATAGTATTTATTCCAAAAGCTCCTAAATCAGGTCTATACTACTGTTTAAAAATCAATATTCTTTCCAAAACGTACTAAGTCAGTAAAATTTCTTCCATAAGAGCCTAAGTCAGTCAGACCCACAAAAAATTAATTCCTGAACAATTTTGTGTTTTTGACTTAGTCATTTTTGAAATACACCTCCTCAAATATAAATTAAATTAGGTTCTAGAAAGGTTCTGCTAGAAATTAATGAAGCATGAAGTATGTTATGTTTATTTAACTTATTTTATAAATTGTAGTATTTAACGGTTTATAACATTTTTTAACCTTATTTTTATTTGAATGATTTTAATAATTGTAATGTATTATATCCATGAATATTAACCTCACATCCTTTATGTCAAAATTAAAACATCCTGGACTCAAATGAACAAAACCGTGTGGGAATTATTCTGCCGAAAAATCTTTTAACAAGGATTCCAAAGAAAAGGCAAAAAATAACACTCATTGTATGAAACAAAGTAATAAAATAGAGTAATTTAAAAACTACTGTCATATGGTAACTATGAATTAAAAGTTTATAATTTATAATGTTAATAATTAAAAAAAATACTAAAAATTGCCAATAGTAAACGGAGTACAGTACTGTTTATAACGACTGTTTTCACACATTAATAAATTTAAGAGGAGTTATTCCTAAAAAAACCAGCGCTAAAGCGTGAACTTTATCGTCAGTCCAGCTCGGGTTTCCTACAGCGGTGAAAAGACCCGCCTACACTCGCCTACAGAATCAATATTTGCATTATTTAAATCTTTGCATGGCCATCAAATATTGTAAGAGTGAATAGAATTATGTCTATAAATTTAATTCGTATTTTCATTTTACGCCTAATACTACGTTCATTCTGGCTATGTATATTCCTTAAATATTACCAATATTTAGTTTACGTCCAATATTTCAGTGTCAAATAGTATATCTTTGTTACTCGTATTTAAGGAGGATTGCATTTGTATTTGGTTATATTTATTTACCTAAAATAGATCAGCATAATGTGTGTGCAGACGCTGTGGGAAACTGCTCTGTTATCACTGAATATTATCGTGCAGCTGAACGCACTTTGTCATGAAGTAGAACGCTGTTTCTTAAGTGACTTTTATTTCTTTAGCAATCTACTGGACACCGGCCGGCAATAACTGCTAACTGTATACTCTTTGTTTTGTATGTATTGATTATTGAACTGGATGTAAATAAAAAACGTCTTACAACACTTAACAATATATTTACACTTATATTGGACTTACATACAAGATGGTAAACATACAAAAAAGGCAAAAAATGGTAAATATACAAAAAATATACAAGATGGTAAAATTCAAAACAATCTTGAGTAATTGTACAATTTGATAACCTGAAACAGAATTATTTCAGGTTTAACAACAGATTTTATGAACAAACCGATGGCCTAGCTATGGGAAGTCCACTATCAGCTATACTATCATAAGTTTTCCTACAGCATAACGAAGAGAAAATTCTAGAAAACTGGAATAAAGATCACAAAGTTCTGGAATGTCCAAGATGTGTAGACGACATCCTAATATATTCAACGAAAAAGAACAAGAAGAAAAGGACAAAATGATGGAGAAATTCAACAGCCACCACCCGAAACTAACATTTACAAATGACTACGAAGAGGGAAACAAGAGAAACTTCTTGGATTAAAAATTAATAAGAAGAAAAGATCACCTAGAATTCGACATATACAGGAAACCCACACAGACGAACACTGCAATAAATAATAAATCAATTCACCCGAACAGCCGAACAGCCACAAGACTGCCGCCTTCAGATCGATGCTTCACCGTGCACAAAAGATTCCACTGACTGAAGATAAGAGAAAGAAAGAAATACAATAAAGGCGATGGCGAAAAGCAATGGCTGCCAGTCAAGAACTATGGAAGAAATTTCAATGAAAATAAAGAAACAAATAAAGAATCAAGAGCGCCTTTGTGAAACCACAACATAAGACGGAAGAAATGAAGAAACTAAGAAGTATGTGGCATTTAATTACACTGGAATGAGAACACAGCAAATTGCAAACAGATTCAAGAAATACGGAGTTTTAATAGCATTCTAGACACAGAACACAATCGGAAAAATGCTACACCCAAGAATTGAAAAATGCAACAAATTTGATACTGCTGGAATATATCAAATTAGTTGCAATGACTGTGATAAATTTTATATAGGCTAGGCCAAACAGTTAATTTTTGTAAAAAGATACAAGAACAATATATCAGCCTGGAAAAACAAGAAACCGGAAAAATCTAATGTTGCCAAACTGTTAGAAGATGGACACAACATAAGGAATATAGAAGAAAACCTCAAAATAATGAAATGTTGTAAAAAGGGAAATGTAATGAACGCATGGGAAGAATTTTATATATATAAAGAAAAATGTAAAGATAGAGAAAACTGATTAAAGAGAAAGTGAACTTTGACTCTGGTGGTACGTTCAAAAACCTGTTTCAAGCGGAACTTCCGGCAGCCAATAGGTTAAAAGGGCGGACGCCATGATGGATCTGCCAGTCTCTCATTGGGCCTGATGTTGATTGGTGTGACCAATCGAAATCGATCGCCATTTTCCACAATCTTTTGTATATTTTTCATCCTGTATGTAAATACAGTATAAGTTTATATATTTTGTTTAGTGTTGTAAGACGTTTTTTATTTAAATCCAGTGAATACAACAACACGTATCATGCTAATCAAGAAATTATTTGATTATTGAAGCAATATATCACTATGTATTTATTTCAACATTTCATATAATTTAATAAAGCTATACAGTTTGGCTTTATTAAACATTTTTGTAATTTCAAGGTGATCGGAACAATTAATAAAAAACCTCAAATTCACATATAACATGTGTCTCGCTCTGGCTTCTTAGAGTTTGAGAGCGTCTAAATCGATTTTACCAGGAAGAAACGTGAATGTAACAAACTGCTATCATTAATTAGGATCTGACCGTAATAGATTATTCTTATTCTTAATCTTAGATAAATAGATTATTCTTAATCTTTTTCTTAGCAAATCGTTCTCGTTTAGTTTTCTTCATTGAATTTCAACGTTGTTGATTGACATTTTTCTTCCTAAGTTTGGCCAAAGAATTTTAGCAACGATGGACATATAGATCTCTACACAAATACAACTTATTTCTTCATTTTAGCTCTCAAATTTTAACCTTTGGTATAATAAAGTTTTTTATAATTATATCTATTTATAAAAATACTTTTTTATAAGTGTGTAAAAAAGTACCTAAAGTTTGAACCGAGCATATCACAGAACTGTGCACATGGTCCTTCAGCCTCCCGACTCATGCGTAATGATCTTATAACCCAGGATTTAAATCCGATCACTACAGATACACTTCACCTTGTGGAAATGTAAATTGAAAAATCGTGAGTTTCAACATTAATCAACGCACAAGAGGCAGCCAGAGGTGCTTTATTAATAATAGTTACTTTTCCTATTAAATAGTTTTTTTATTTGTTTATTTCCGTTTGAAAAGTCATTAACGAGGTACGTAGGTAGTACATGAACGAGAGTCGATTAGCTATCAAATGTCAGCAACTATTATAAAATAAGTATTTTTTACGAAATGTGTGTTGTATATCGTTGTTGTTTTGCTTTATTTTTTAAGCGTGTTTACTAAAAAATACTTCTGTTTCAGGATGAAGTATTTATCGGGCTGAAATCAGGAATAAGCCTTGCAGTGAAAACTTACTTATACCAAAGTTAAAAAAAATATAAACTGAGTGAAATGATATCAAATTTATTGTTGTTTCTACGCTGTTTGAAAGACTAATAACTGTGAAAGCTGTTGAAAAAGCTGTTGAAAAGCTGTTGATAAAGCTGTTGAATATTACGTACTTTCACCATTCACTTATAAAAAATTATAAAAGGAAAGTTAAAGTATACACGTCATATAAGCTCACAGTAAAACACATTAGTTAGCTTTGATTCCGTCGTCTTGGTAGAACGTCGTCTGTACGGCAGACAGTTTCTTGATGTCTTTAAACTGAATATTTATTTTTTACCTTTCTGGGAAAATAAGACTATGTTCAGTAAATTTATCACAAAGCTCCACGAAAGTAAAACTTTTAGGTAATTTTTTACACAACGAGAGAGATTGAACAAGCTATGGCAGGTGTAGAGGGGCGGCCACACAAATGTTTATTCTGTGAAAATTCCTTCAAACGTTTTCAGCAATTGAAGATCCATACGCTGACACATACTGGGGAGAGGCCATATAAATGTGAATGTTGTGACAAATCCTTTCTTCAATTAGGACATCTTAAGAGACATATTTTTGTTCACACAGGGGAACGGCCACATAAGTGCTTAATGTGCGAAAAGTCATTTACTGAAACGGGAGATTTAAAGAAACACATGATGACACATACTGGGGAGAGGCCATATAAATGCGAATGCTGCGAGAAGTCCTTTTCTCGTTTAAGAAATCTTAAGACGCATATGTTGGTTCACACTGGGGAGGGCCCCCATAAATGTTTAGTTTGCGAGAAGTCATTTACTTTAATTGGGAAATTAAAGACACATATGCTAATACATACTGGAGAGAAGCCACATAAATGCGAATGCTGTGAGAAATCCTTCTCTCTGTTAAGTAATCTCAAAACACATATGTTGGTTCATACTGGAGAGAAGCCACATGAATGCAAATTATGTGAGAAATCCTTTTCTCAATTAGAACATCTTAAGAGACATATATTGGTTCACACTAGGGAGCGGCTCCATAAGTGTTTAGTTTGCGAGAAGTCATTTACTACAACAGGAGACTTAAAGAGACATACACTGATACATACTGATGAGCGCCCATTCGAATGCAAATATTGTGATAGTTCATTCAATGCATTGAGTACGTTAAAGAGGCATTTGTTGACGCACAGTGGAGAGCGGCCATACAAATGTTTAACCTGTGAGAAAGGTTTTACTCAATCGGGAAGCTTGAAGAAGCACACCCTAATTCATACTAGGGAGAGGCTCAGTGAGCCGCTTAGTTGAGCAGCTGCGCAGATGAAACCTCCTGCTGTTGGCGTGCTGGTTAATTGACTAGGGATACTCTAGGGCATCAATGTTTGTTTTAACAATGAATATAATTTTTTCAATATTATCGTAATGATTATTTTGATAAAGTTTCTTTCAACTTGATTTAAAATATCTTTTTATTTGTCTGGAGTGATAAATCATTTACTAAAAAAAATCTGATGTGAAAAGGCCTTTACTGACATCGGACATTTAAAGATACATACACTAATACACACTGGGGAGAGGCTATAAAAATATGAATGTTGTGAGAAATCTTTTACGCAATCAGGGCACTTAAAGTGCCACATGTTAACACTTACGGGGAAATACCATATCAATGTTAATTTTGCGGCAACTCCTTCACCCAGTCAGTTACCTTAAAAAATCTTCTGTTCACACATACGGGCAATGGGCCATACAAGTGTTTTACGTGTGAGAAAACATTTGTTAGATTGGGAAATTTAAAACTACTGATACTGGAGATTCGTCAGGTGTGAAGCTTTGAACTGCGCGTTCAAGCATTTGTCTTGTTACAAATTGAATAGACTTGTTATTTGCTGTGGATTACTGCATTCAATTGCATCCCTATAGCTGCAGTTATATTGGTTTCTTTTATCGTAACTTTTTTATAATTTAATGATAATATAATTTAATAAGAATATTTTGAAGTTCATTCTGGCGTCCTTTAAGGAAGGTTTTGTTCACATAGAGTTATTTTGCTTGTTTATGCTGATTACAAGTATTGGACTTTAGCTTACCTCTATTAAATCTAGTTTATTAAGTAATTTTATAGATATTTATAGTGAAAATAACAAGTTCATTGCTGCTAATTTTTGTGTGTCCAGGTTTTTCATATTTCCCTTTTAGTTTTTGGTCTTATCTCTGTAGTAACACCAATAAGTAAATATATACACAATACATGTAAAAAATCACACCATAGGATTAAAATCATATTTATATATTACAAATTTGTAATTTCTTGGAGGATTATGAATCGTTGTCACTCCACTACTTGCTTTAATTTTCAAAAACCTTATGTTTACTTGAAAAAAACATTCTAGTTTTATATTTTTGGGCAATTAACTTTAATTATAGTGTACCTAATCTTATTAAGGAGTGCTTCGGTCTTATTATAAATGTATAACTTATTTATTACGCTTTTGTTTCTGTTTATAATATTTTATATTTGGTCGCATTGGAAATAATATTGTACATCTGAGTTGTATAGACGTTATTTATAGTATTCACTCAAGAAGAAAAAAGTAAAAAAATAAGAATTTTTAGAAGTAAGCATATTTCGTATCAGGGTCGGATCTAGGAATTTGTTCAGGGGGGGGGGCGCATTCCGGGGGGGGGGGTCCGGGGGTCCTCCCCCGGGAAAATTTTAAAATTTAGACTTAAATGATATGGGTTTTTAAGCATTTAAGGCACTAAATTTAGAGTTTAGTTAATCATAATACAGTACGTTATTTTCTTCAGCTTACAGTATTAGAAGCGTTTTAGTTCATCGCGATCGCGGGGGTTAGTGAGGTTCATTGTATGTGATGCGGAAAGTGAAAAGAGACATCAAGTCGAAATTTTCCAGTTTTGAGTTATTAACATCCTGAAATTAAGCATTAAATTACAAACAATTTGACATATAATTTATAGTACTATAATTTTTTGCCTTTGAGTTGTTGGCATTTTAATTTTAACTAGTTATGACGGGTATTTTAGGTAATAAGAGCCCGGAACTTCAAACGTTCACAGAATACTTATTATTAGTCTAGTATTTAAGAAATGAATTAGGTATCAAAATAAAGCTGAAAACTAGATCTTTAAAACTGAACAAAAAGAGACGTGATACACTTACAATTTCATTGTTTAAAAAACAAAAAAGTGAGAAGTTAGAAAAGGGACCTCAACTCGGAAGGCAGAATACCGAGGAATAAAAGAGAAATACACTATCAAGACGGTGATTTTCGGACTTAGACAATATTCTTCTACAACGAAAAACTTGAAGTAGTTCACTTATCCGCCAATAGATGTCAGGAGAGACTAGTTTTGTAATGCCCCTGACGACTCTTGTCAGTGCGGGCTTGCACATTTGGGAAATGGAACCTGAAGTCACCCGCCATGTTATTTCCCTTTTAAGCGACTTGAGGTTCCTTTCGTATGCTAAATAGACATAGACTGCTAAATCGATTATTTTTAATATTTATCGGTTTCTTATCGCTAAAATAACAGAACCGAACCGAACCGTAGACAAAACAACTGCGTTGTGTTGTTGTGTTTCGTCAAATTGCCGATTAAAGGTAGAGCACGATGCCAGTACGAAATTACCCCTCCGCGCATTACCACGTTTAGCTCCACAATTTAGTAGGAATGCAGACAGTTATTTAGTTAAAATATATAACCTTAATTAGACAATGTTGAAATGGGATGTTTGGATTGTATATTAAGAAATAACTCTAATACATTAATCTGAATAAGTGCAAGCCCTATGCATTTTTGTGTAAGTGAATCCCATTTCAGGCCCCAACTATTAAAACGTAAAACAAACTCTGGACCTGAGGGGGGGGGCGATCGCCCCCCTCGCCCCCCCTCTGGATTCGCCACTGTTTCGTATACAATTAATTGCTACCTAGATATATTTCTTAAAATTTCCAAACAAAAATCCTTTCCCTTTCACTTTTTCTTCTAGAATGCCAAGCATTTCCATTTCCCATGCATCAAGCAACTTGTGCCCGGCACATGACTGACATTCTACTGCATTCCATAGAGCGTTTATTAAAGTATTGTTAATCACACATATTAAAAGTAGAAATTAAACATTTGTGAAAGTGAAAAGACTGTCTGTAGCTGTACGCTACACGCGTCATAGCTGGTCCTCAGCACTTTCCGGCTTCGTCTTCTACTCACTTCAGTAACAGAAAGTGAATAATCAAGAACTCATTAATAATCGAGTTGGTAGAAGCGGTCTGTAAGGAATGGTGTGGTTGTTAATAAACGCAAGTATACTAAGTTTAAAGAATAACAGCGGACTGTGGGGGGCGAATGGTCCCGGTGTTAAAAATGCAATCAGTGAATATTGGCCCGTGGTGTTGGCCCGTGGTGTTGGCCCGTGGTGTTGGCCCGTGGTGTTGGCCCGTGGTGTTGGCCCGTGGTATTGGCCCGTGGTGTTGGCCCGTGGTGTTGGCCCATGGTGATGGCCCGTGGTGTTGGCCCGTGGTATTGGCCCGTGGTGTTGGCCCGTGGTGTTGGCCCGTGGTATTAGCCCGTGGTGATGGCCCGTGGTGTTGGCTCGTGGTGTTGGCCCGTGGTGATGGCCCGTGGTGTTGGCCCGTGGTGTTGGCCCGTCGTGTTGGCCCGTGGTGTTGGCCCGTGGTGTTGGCCCGTGGTATTGGCCCGTGGTGATGGCCCGTGGTGTTGGCCCGTGGTATTGGCCCGTGGTGTTGGCCCGTGGTATTGGCCCGTGGTGTTGGCCCGTGGTGATGGCCCGTGGTGTTGGCCCGTGGTGTTGGCCCGTGGTGATGGCCCGTGGTGTTGGCCCGTGGTATTGGCCCGTGGTGTTGGCCCGTGGTGATGGCCCGTGGTGTTGGCCCGTGGTGTTGGCCCGTGGTGTTGGCCCGTGGTGTTGGCCCGTGGTGTTGGCCCGTGGTGTTGGCCCGTGGTATTGGCCCGTGGTGATGGCCCGTGGTGTTGGCCCGTGGTATTGGCCCGTGGTGTTGGCCCGTCGTGTTGGCACGTGGTATTGGCCCGTGGTGATGGCCCGTGGTGTTGGCCCGTGGTATTGGCCCGTGGTGATGGCCCGTGGTGTTGGCCCGTGGTATTGGCCCGTGGTGTTGGCCCGTGGTGATGGCCCGTGGTGTTGGCCCGTGGTATTGGCCCGTGGTGTTGGCCCGTCGTGTTGGCACGTGGTATTGGCCCGTGGTATTGGCCCGTGGTATTGGCCCGTCGTGTTGGCCCGTCGTGTTGGCCCGTGGTGATGGCCCGTGGTGTTGGCCCGTCGTGTTGGCCCGTCGTGTTGGCCCGTGGTATTGGCCCGTGGTATTGGCCCGTGGTGATGGCCCGTGGTATTGGCCCGTGGTATTGGCACGTGGTATTGGCCCGTGGTGTTGGCCCGTCGTGTTGGCCCGTGGTTTTGGCCCGTGGTGATGGCCCGTGGTATTGGCCCGTGGTGATGGCCCGTGGTATTGGCCCGTGGTATTGGCCCGTGGTATTGGCCCGTGGTATTGGCCCGTGGTATTGGCCCGTGGTATTGGCCCGTGGTATTGGCCCGTGGTATTGGCCCGTGGTGATGGCCCGTGGTATTGGCCCGTGGTATTGGCCCGTGGTATTGGCCCGTGGTGATGGCCCGTGGTATGGACCTGTGGTGTAGGCCCGTGGTATTGGCCCGTGGTATTGGCCCGTGGTATTGGCCCGTGGTATTGGCCCGTGGTATTGGCCCGTGGTGATGGCCCGTGGTATGGACCTGTGGTGTAGGCCCGTGGTATTGGCCCGTGGTATTGGCCCGTGGTATTGGCCCGTGGTATTGGCCCGTGGTATTGGCCCGTGGTATTGGCCCGTGGTATTGGCCCGTGGTATTGGCCCGTGGTGATGGCCCGTGGTATTGGCACGTGGTATTGGCCCGTGGTGTTGGCCCGTCGTGTTGGCCCGTGGTGTTGGCCCGTGGTGATGGCCCGTGGTATTGGCCCGTGGTGATGGCCCGTGGTATGGACCTGTGGTGTAGGCCCGTGGTATTGGCCCGTGGTATTGGCCCGTGGTATTGGCCCGTGGTATTGGCCCGTGGTGATGGCCCGTGGTATTGGCCCGTGGTATTGGCCCGTGGTGTTGGCCCGTGGTATTGGCCCGTGGTATTGGCCCGTGGTAATGCCTGTTGTAGCTTTGAAGCCGCCCAGCTGATTATCCAGCCAGGATAACTTTGTCAAACCTTGATAACAGCTTGGTTCATAATATACCCATAAAAATAAGCACGACAAAATAAATCTATGATTTTGATTATTTCAAAAAAAATTCTGAAACCGTCGAGGTTAAACACTCTTTCTACGGCAATACAGAGAGTTCCCCTAGTTTTCACAGGTTGGCAGGACCGTGAGGTAAATACATTTATTAACGTATATTATAAGTGTTTATTTTCAATTAATCTTACTGAACAGTTTCATAGTAGCCTACAAGTCCTCAAACTATAACGTTTAGGCATGATCTGTTGATGTTATTTATAATGACACAAAAATACCAATAAAAGAAACAAATATACTTACATTAAAGTCGTTTTCAGCAATTTCCCAAATCTCATCTGAAGGCTCAAAGAGCCTTCAGGGCCATGCCGGGAGCTGCCGGGAGAGTCACCGATACAGGCCTTGTCGAATGTCGTGGCCCAGGCTGCCGGGAGAATGTGACCGATACAGGCCTTGTCGAATGTCGTGGCTCAGGCTGCCGGGAGAATGTCGCCGATACAGGCCTTGTCGAATGTCGTGGCCCAGGCTGCGGGAGAGTCGCCGATACAGGCCTTGTCGAATGTCGTGGCCCAGGCTGCCGGGAGAATGTCACCGATACAGGCCTTGTCGAATGTCGTGGCCCAGGCTGCGGGAGAGTCGCCGATACAGGCCTTGTCGAATGTCGTGGCCCAGGCTGCCGGGAGAATGTCACCGATACAGGCCTTGTCGAATGTCGTGGCCCAGGCTGCCGGGAGAATGTCACCGATACAGGCCTTGTGGAATGTCGTGGCCCAGGCTGCGGGAGAATGTCACTGATATTGGCCTTGTCGAATGTCGTGGCCCAGGCTGCCGGGAGAATGTCACCGATACAGGCCTTGTCGAATGTCGTGGCCCAGGCTGCCGGGACAATGTCACCGATACAGGCCTTGTCGAATGTCGTGGCCCAGGCTGCCGGGAGAATGTCGCCGATACAGGCCTTGTCGAATGTCGTGGCCCAGGCTGCCGGGAGAATGTCACCGATACAGGCCCTGTCGAATGTCGTGGCCCAGGCTGCCGGGAGAATGTCGCCGATACAGGCCTTGTCGAATGTCGTGGCCCAGGCTGCCGGGAGAATGTCACTGATATTGGCCTTGTCGAATGTCGTGGACCAGGCTGCGGGAGAATGTCACCGATACAGGCCTTGTCGAACGTCGTGGCCCAGGCTGCGGGGAGAATGTCGCCGATACAGGCCTTGTCGAATGTCGTGGTCCAGGCTGCGGGAGAGTCGCCGATACAGGCCTTGTCGAATGTCGTGGTCCAGGCTGCGGGAGAGTCGCCGATACAGGCCTTGTCGAACGTCGTGGCCCAGGCTGCGGGGAGAATGTCGCCGATACAGGCCTTGTCGAATGTCGTGGTCCAGGCTGCGGGAGAGTCGCCGATACAGGCCTTGTCGAATGTCGTGGTCCAGGCTGCGGGAGAGTCGCCGATACAGGCCTTGTCGAACGTCGTGGCCCAGGCTGCGGGGAGAATGTCGCCGATACAGGCCTTGTCGAATGTCGTGGTCCAGGCTGCGGGAGAGTCGCCGATACAGGCCTTGTCGAATGTCGTGGCCCAGGCTGCGGGGAGAATGTCGCCGATACAGGCCTTGTCGAATGTCGTGGCCCAGGCTGCGGGGAGAATGTCGCCGATACAGGCCTTGTCGAATGTCGTGGCCCAGGCTGCCGCGAGAATGTCACCGATACAGGCCTTGTCGAATGTCGTGGCCCAGGCTGCCGGGAGAATGTCGCCGATACAGGCCTTGTCGAATGTCGTGGCCCAGGCTGCCGGGAGAATGTCACCGATACAGGCCTTGTCGAATGTCGTGGCCCAGGCTGCCGGGAGAATGTCACCGATACAGGCCTTGTCGAATGTCGTGGCCCAGGCTGCCGGGAGAATGTCGCCGATACAGGCCTTGTCGAATGTTGTGGCCCAGGCTGCCGGGAGAGTCGCCGATACAGGCCTTGTCGAATATCGTGGCCCAGGCTGCGGGAGAATGTCACCGATACAGGCCCTGTCGAATGTCGTGGCCCAGGATGCCACGGAGTGGGGGGGATTTTCTTATCTAGTAGTGCACAAGTCAAAACTTGAAATTGTGGCAAGGCTTATCCCAACAGAAGAAACTCTATCCAAACCAATAGACAAGATATTTCTTACCTACGATCATGCGATACATATTTTCGTTGGTCAAAATTATATTACATTTTATGAAGAAGCCAAATGACATATAATTAACAGTTTTTCTTTGATAACGTAAATAACAATGTTGGCTTAGAAAATGGGAAATATACTTTAAAAGAGGAAAGAAACGTTATATTCTCTCAATAATTACTACTTCTGCTGCTTAAGTGACATTAACAGATAAATAACTACTGTAATTTTTTTTTGTAAAATAACTTGATATTCACCCGCATTCACTCAATCTATGTTCTAAAAACAATCTTTAGATCTTAAATAAACTATCGGTGCATATTTAATACGCAGTGGTTTGCAGATGTATGATATATTGTTCTTTAAAAGGGTGTTCCAGTCCCGTGCGATGACTGGCTGAAATATAACCATGTCACATAGTAGTAAACGATGTAATTATAATCTTTTGGCATGGCACGTGTTGTGTTATGGCAACTCCCCACGGGGTAGAGGGCCTGTAAGGCGATCTAAAACCTAGTAAGTATTGTGGCGAGCCGGAGTTGGCGGCTCGTAATCAACTGTAAAACACCTTATGGTCATGACTAGTTTACTAAGCATCTTACCAATGAGCATCCACAAAGAAAACCAACCTCGCTCTCAGGGAGCACATTTCTCAGTGGGCTCTTCGTGTCCATCTCAGAGCATTAGGACAGTAAAAAATTTATCATAATTTCAGTTTGCCTACCTCCCATATGGCTTGTGAAACCAAAGCTTGTGACTCAATCTATATCCGGTTCCAAGGAAGCTCTATTAATCTACCGAGTAAAAATATGGCCTAAAATGAGTGTCAGCTATATGTGACCTTTCATTGGTCAACATTAATTTTGACCTCCAAGCTAGAGGTTATAGAGTCTCCAAAAGACGTCAAGATTTGTTAACATTTTTGATCGAGATACCGGAGTATTATTCCTCCTCTCCTCTCTTCTCTATAGACTACGTTAGCGGGGTATCATGCGAGTACCAGGAAACTATTAAGCTTACTTTTAAAGGGATCCATACGTCTTTTTATACGTCGACCATTGACAGTTTTTGCAAAAAACTATTTGTCGTCATCATCGTTTTGTATATCGTTTACAGCTAAACCCTTTAATATCGGAACATAATAATAACACCTAAAACAAAGAAAAGTCACTCAATGGATTTCTAACAATTTATATAAACATTATATATTCTGTTGTATCATTGAAAGATTATTCAGATATAGAACTTCTGTTTGGATTTCAATTTATAATTTTTGAATCATTAAACAAAAAAAAACGTTTTATTACAAATATTTAATCCTATTGATCATGTATCTTAATCAATAACCATCCAATTATTATATAAATACTATATTAGACGAAATTTTTGGGCATCATAAATTACAAAAAAAATTATTAATTGTACTGGAAAATAGCATGCTGATGAAAACCGAGTTTAGAACGTATAAACCTTTTAAGGTTTTTTTACGACCGGTTTTAAAGTTTGGTTTTAATGAATGATTCTTAATACTGAAGTTATTTATTTTATATACGTTAAAAACTTAGGTATTTCAAATATGGGTGATTAAAGTAGTCGCTTTGCGATGTGCGGACAAGGATTTGTCAAAGTTTGACATAAAATATAAAAAAATACGGTTGTGTGGATACATGACGTACACATAGGGTGATAGAATAGGACCAGAAATCTAGTATTATACCAACCAAGTTACCTTAAAGACTTAGGTTTTGGAAATATGGGTGATTAAAGTAGCCGCTTTGCGATGTGCGGTCAGCGATTTGTCTAATTTTGACATGAAATATAAAAAAAAATGGAAGTGTTCCAACATGACGTACACATAGGATGATAGAATAGGAATAGAACTTTAGTACTCTACCACCCAAGTTACCTTAAAAACCTAGGTTTTGGAAATATGGGTGATAAGAGTAGTTTCTTTACGATGTGCGGACAGCGATTTGTCTAAGTTTGACATGAAATATAAAATGAATACGGAAGTGTGCCAACATGACGTACACATAGGATGATAGAATAGGACCACAACCTTAGTACTATACCACCCAAGTTACAAGAAAAACTTAGGTTTTGGAAATATGGGTGACTAAATTAGTCGCTTTGCGATGTGTGGACAGAGATCCGCCTAACTTTGACATGAAATATAAAATAAATACGGAACTGTGGCAACATGACGTACACATAGGGTGATAGAATAGAACCAGAACTTTAGTACTATACCACCCAAGTTACCTTAAAAACTTAGGTTTTGGAAATATGGGTGATTAAAGTAGTCGCTTTGCGATGTGCGGACAGCGATTTGTCTAAGTTTGACATGAAATATAAAAATAAATACGGTATTGTGGATACATGACGTACACATAGGGTGACAGAATAGTATCAGAAATATAGTATTATACCACCGAAGTTACAAGAAAAACTTAGGTTTTGGAAATATGGGTGACTAAATTAGTCGTTTGCGATGTGTGGACAGAGATCCGCCTAACTTTGACATGAAATATAAAATAAATACGGAACTGTGGCAACATGACGTACACATAGGGTGATAAAATAGAACCAGAACTTTAGTATTATACCAACCAAGTTACCGTAAAAACTTAGATTTTGGAAATATGGGTGATTAAAGTAGCCGCTTTGCGATGTGCGGTCAGCGATTTGTCTAATTTTGACATGAAATATAAAAAAAATATGGAAGTGTTCCAACATGACGTACACATAGGATGATAGAATAGGAATAGAACTTTAGTACTCTACCACCCAAGTTACCTTAAAAACCTAGGTTTTGGAAATATGGGTGATTAGAGTAGTTTCTTTACGATGTGCGGACAGCGATTTGTCTAAGTTTGAAATGAAATATAAAATAAATACGGAAGTGTGCCAACATGACGTACATATAGGGTGATAGAATAGGATCAGAACGTTAGGACTATACCGCCCAAGTTACCTTAAAAACTTAGGTTTTGGAAATATGGGTGATTAAAGTAGTCGATTTGCGATTGCGGACAGCGATCTGTCTAATTTTGACATGCAATATAAAATAAATACGGAATTGTGCCAACATGACGTACACATAGGATGATTGAATAGGATCAGTAATTTAGTATTATACCACCCAAGTTACCGTAAAAACTTAGGTATTTCAAATATGGGTGATTAAAGTGGTCGCTTTGCGTTGTACGGACAACGATTTGTCAAAGTTTGACATGAAATATAAAATAAATACCGAAGTGTGCCTACATGACGTACAAATAGGGTGATAGAATAGGACCAGAACTTTAGTACTATACCACCCAAGTTACCTTAAAGACTTAGGTTTTGGAAATATCGGTGATTAAATTAGTCGCTTTGCGATGTGCGGACAGCGATTTGTCTTCGTTTGACATGAAATATAAAAATAAATACGGAATCGTGGATACATGAAGTACACATAGGGTAATAGAATAGGACCAGAAATCTAGTATTATACCAACCAAGTTACCTTAAAGACTTAGATTTTGGAAATATGGGTGATTAAATTAGTCGCTTTGCGATGTGTGGACAGAGATCCGCCTAACTTTGACATGAAATATTAAATAAATACGGAACTGTGGCAACATGACGTACACATAGGGGGATAGAATAGAACCAGAACTTTAGTATTATACCAACCAAGTTACCGTAAAAACTTAGATTTTGGAAATATGGGTGATTAAAGTAGCCGCTTTGCGATTTGCGGTCAGCGATTTGTCTAATTTTGACATGAAATATAAAAAAATATGGAAGTGTTCCAACATGACGTACAAATAGGATGATAGAATAGGAATAGAACTTTAGTACTCTACCACCCAAGTTACCTTAAAAACTTAGATTTTTGATATATGGGTGATTAGAGTAGTTTCTTTACGATGTGCGGACAGCGATTTGTCTAAGTTTGACATGAAATATAAAATAAATACGGAAGTGTGCCAACATGACGTACACATAGGGTGATAAAATAGGACCAGAACTTTAGGACTATACCGCCCAAGTTACCTTAAAAATCTTAGGTTTTGGAAATATGGGTGATTAAAGTAGTCGATTTGCGATTGCGGACAGCGATCTGTCTAATTTTGACATGTAATATAAAATAAATACGGAAGTGTGCCAACATGACGTACACATAGGATGATTGAATAGGACCAGTAATTTAGTATTATACCACCCAAGTTACCGTAAAAACTTAGGTATTTCAAATATGGGTGATTAAAGTAGTCGCTTTGCGATGTGCAGACAACGATTTGTCAAAGTTTGACATGAAATATAAAATAAATACGGAAGTGTTCTAACATGACGTACAAATAGGGTGATAGAATAGGACCATAACTTTAGTACTACACCACCCAAGTTACCTTAAAGACTTAGGTTTTGGAAATACGGGTGATTAAATTAGTCGCTTTGCGATGTGCGGACAGCGATTTGTCTTAGTTTGACATGAAATATAAAAATAAATACGGAATAGTGGATACATAACGTACACATTGGGTGATAGAATAGGACCAAAACGTAAGTATTTTACCACCTAAGTTACATTAAAAACATAGGTTTAGGAAATATGGGTGATGAAAGTAGTCGATTTGCGATGTGCAGACAGCGATTTGTCTTAGTTTGACATGAAATATAAGAAAAGACGGAAGTGTTCCAACATGACGTACACATAAGATGATAAAATCGGAATAGAACTTTAGTACTATACCACCCAAGTTACCTTAAAAACTTAGGTTTTGGAAATATTGGTGATTAAAGTAGTTTCTTTGCGATGTGCGGTCAGCGATTTGTCTAAGTTTGACATGAAATATAAGAAAAGACGGAAGTGTTCCAACATGACGTACACATAGGATGATAAAATCGGAATAGAAATTTAGTACTATACCACCCAAGTTACCTTAAAAACTTAGGTTTTGGAAATATAGGTGATTAAAGTAGTTTCTTTTCGATGTGCGGACAGCGATTTGTCTAAGTTTTACATGAAATATAAGATAAATACGGAACTGTGCCAACATGACGTACACATAGGGTGATAGAATAGCACCAGAACTTTAGTACTATACCACCCAAGTTACCTTAAAAACGTAGGTTTTGGAAAAATGGGTGATTAAATTAGTCGCTTTGCGATGTGCGGACAACGATTTGTCAAAGTTTGACATAAAATATAAAAAAATACGTTTGTGTGGATACATGACGTACACATAGGGTGATAGAATAAGATCAGAAATCTAGTATTATACCAACCAAGTTACCTTAAAGACTTAGGTTTTGGAAATATGGGTGATTAAATTAGTCGCTTTGCGATGTGCGGACAGCGATTTGTCTTAGTTTGACATGAAATATAAAAATAAATACGGAATAGTGGATACATGACGTACACATTTGATGATAGAATAGGACCAGAACGTAAGTATTTTACCACCTATGTGACATTAAAAACATAGGTTTAGGAAATATGGGTGATTAAAGTAGTCGACTTGCGATGTGCGGACAGCGATTTGTCAAAGTTTGACATGAAATATAAAATAAATACCGAAGTGTGCCTACATGACGTACACATAGGATGATAAAATCGGAATAGAACTTTAGTACTATACCACCCAAGTTACCTTAAAAACTTAGGTTTTGGAAATATTGGTGATTAAAGTAGTTTCTTTGCGATGTGCGGTCAGCGATTTGTCTCAGTTTGACATGAAATATAAGAAAAGACGGAAGTGTTCCAACATGACGTACACATAGGATGATTGAATAGGATCAGTAATTTAGTATTATACCACCCAAGTTACCGTAAAAACTTAGGTATTTCAAATATGGGTGATTAAAGTAGTCGCTTTGCGATGTACGGACAACGATTTGTCAAAGTTTGACATGAAATATAAAATAAATACCGAAGTGTGCCTACATGACGTACAAATAGGGTGATAGAATAGGACCAGAACTTTAGTACTATACCACCCAAGTTACCTTAAAAACTTAGGTTTTGGAAATATCGGTGATTAAATTAGTTTCTTTGCGATGTGCGGACAGCGATTTGTCTTCGTTTGACATGAAATATAAAAATAAATACGGAATAGTGGATACATGACGTACACATTGGGTGATAGAATAGGACCAGAACGTAAGTATTTTACCACCTAAGTGACATTAAAAACATAGGTTTAGGAAATATGGGTGATTAAATTAGTCGATTTGCGATGTGCAGACAGCGATTTGTCTAAGTTTGACATGAAATATAAGAAAAGACGGAAGTGTTCCAACATGAAGTACACATAAGATGATAAAATCGGAATAGAACTTTAGTACTATACCACCCAAGTTACCTTAAAAACTTAGGTTTTGGAAATATTGGTGATTAAAGTAGTTTCTTTGCGATGTGCGGTCAGCGATTTGTCTAAGTTTGACATGAAATATAAGAAAAGACGGAAGTGTTCCAACATGACGTACACATAGGATGATGAAATCGGAATAGAACTATCGTACTATACCACCCAAGTTTCCTTAAAAACGTAGGTTTTGGAAAAATGGGTGATTAAATTAGTCGCTTTGCGATGTGCGGACAACGATTTGTCAAAGTTTGACATAAAATATAAAAAAATACGGTTGTGTGGATACATGACGTACACATAGGGTGATAGAATAAGATCAGAAATCTAGTATTATACCAACCAAGTTACCTTAAAGACTTAGGTTTTGGAAATATGGGTGATTAAATTAGTCGCTTTGCGATGTGCGGACAGCGATTTGTCTTAGTTTGACATGAAATATAAAAATAAATACGGAATAGTGGATACATGACGTACACATTTGATGATAGAATAGGACCAGAACGTAATTATTTTACCACCTAAGTTACATTAAAAACATAGGTTTAGGAAATATGGGTGATTTAAGTAGTCGACTTGCGATGTGCGGACAGCGATTTGTCAAAGTTTGACATGAAATATAAGAAAAGACGGAGGTGTTCCAACATGACGTACACATAGGATGATAAAATCGGAATAGAACTTTAGTACTATACCACCCAAGTTACCTTAAAAACTTAGGTTTTGGAAATATTGGTGATTAAAGTAGTTTCTTTGCGATGTGCGGTCAGCGATTTGTCTCAGTTTGACATGAAATATAAGAAAAGACGGAAGTGTTCCAACATGACGTACACATAGGATGATTGAATAGGATCAGTAATTTAGTATTATACCACCCAAGTTACCGTAAAAACTTAGGTATTTCAAATATGGGTGATTAAAGTAGTCGCTTTGCGATGTACGGACAACGATTTGTCAAAGTTTGACATGAAATATAAAATAAATACCGAAGTGTGCCTACATGACGTACAAATAGGGTGATAGAATAGGACCAGAACTTTAGTACTATACCACCCAAGTTACCTTAAAAACTTAGGTTTTGGAAATATCGGTGATTAAATTAGTTTCTTTGCGATGTGCGGACAGCGATTTGTCTTCGTTTGACATGAAATATAAAAATAAATACGGAATAGTGGATACATGACGTACACATTGGGTGATAGAATAGGACCAGAACGTAAGTATTTTACCACCTAAGTGACATTAAAAACATAGGTTTAGGAAATATGGGTGATTAAAGTAGTCGATTTGCGATGTGCAGACAGCGATTTGTCTAAGTTTGACATGAAATATAAATATAAATACGGAAGTGTGGATACATGACGTACACATAGGGTGATAGAATAGGACCGGAAATTTAGTATTATACCACCCAAGTTACCGTAAAAACTTAGGTATTTCAAATATGGGTGATTAAATTAGTTTCTTTGCGATGTGCGGACAGCGATTTGTCTAAGTTTTACATGAAATATAAAAAAAATACGGTTGTATGGATACATGACGTACACATAGGGTGATAAAGGAGGATCAGAAATTTAATATTATACCAACCAAGTTACCGTAAAAACTTAGGTATTTCAAATATGGGTGATTAAAGTAGTCACTTTGCGATGTGCGGACAGCGATTTGTCAAAGTTTGACATGAAATATAAAATAAATACGGAAGTGTGCCAACATGACGTACACATAGGATGATAGAATAGGACCAGAAATCTAGTATTATACCAACCAAGTTACCTTAAAGACTTAGGTTTTGGAAATATGGGTGATTAAACTAGTCGCTTTGCGATGTGCTGACAGCGATTTGTCTTCGTTTGACATGAAATATAAAAAAATACGGTTGTATGGATACATGACGTACACATAGGGTGATAAAGGAGGATCAGAAATTTAATATTATACCAACCAAGTTACCGTAAAAACTTAGGTATTTCAAATATGGGTGATTAAAGTAGTAACTTTGCGATGTGCGGACAGCGATTTGTCAAAGTTTGACATGAAATATAAAATAAATACGGAAGTGTGCCAACATGACGTACACATAGGATGATAGAATAGGACCAGAACCTTAGTACTATACCACCCAAGTTACAAGAAAAACTTAGGTTTTGGAAATATGGGTGACTAAATTAGTCGTTTGCGATGTGTGGACAGAGATCCGCCTAACTTTGACATGAAATATAAAATAAATACGGAACTGTGGCAACATGACGTACACATAGGGTGATAAAATAGAACCAGAACTTTAGTATTATACCAACCAAGTTACCGTAAAAACTTAGATTTTGGAAATATGGGTGATTAAAGTAGCCGCTTTGCGATGTGCGGTCAGCGATTTGTCTAATTTTGACATGAAATATAAAAAAAATATGGAAGTGTTCCAACATGACGTACACATAGGATGATAGAATAGGAATAGAACTTTAGTACTCTACCACCCAAGTTACCTTAAAAACCTAGGTTTTGGAAATATGGGTGATTAGAGTAGTTTCTTTACGATGTGCGGACAGCGATTTGTCTAAGTTTGAAATGAAATATAAAATAAATACGGAAGTGTGCCAACATGACGTACATATAGGGTGATAGAATAGGATCAGAACGTTAGGACTATACCGCCCAAGTTACCTTAAAAACTTAGGTTTTGGAAATATGGGTGATTAAAGTAGTCGATTTGCGATTGCGGACAGCGATCTGTCTAATTTTGACATGCAATATAAAATAAATACGGAATTGTGCCAACATGACGTACACATAGGATGATTGAATAGGATCAGTAATTTAGTATTATACCACCCAAGTTACCGTAAAAACTTAGGTATTTCAAATATGGGTGATTAAAGTGGTCGCTTTGCGTTGTACGGACAACGATTTGTCAAAGTTTGACATGAAATATAAAATAAATACCGAAGTGTGCCTACATGACGTACAAATAGGGTGATAGAATAGGACCAGAACTTTAGTACTATACCACCCAAGTTACCTTAAAGACTTAGGTTTTGGAAATATCGGTGATTAAATTAGTCGCTTTGCGATGTGCGGACAGCGATTTGTCTTCGTTTGACATGAAATATAAAAATAAATACGGAATCGTGGATACATGAAGTACACATAGGGTAATAGAATAGGACCAGAAATCTAGTATTATACCAACCAAGTTACCTTAAAGACTTAGATTTTGGAAATATGGGTGATTAAATTAGTCGCTTTGCGATGTGTGGACAGAGATCCGCCTAACTTTGACATGAAATATTAAATAAATACGGAACTGTGGCAACATGACGTACACATAGGGGGATAGAATAGAACCAGAACTTTAGTATTATACCAACCAAGTTACCGTAAAAACTTAGATTTTGGAAATATGGGTGATTAAAGTAGCCGCTTTGCGATTTGCGGTCAGCGATTTGTCTAATTTTGACATGAAATATAAAAAAATATGGAAGTGTTCCAACATGACGTACAAATAGGATGATAGAATAGGAATAGAACTTTAGTACTCTACCACCCAAGTTACCTTAAAAACTTAGATTTTTGATATATGGTTGATTAGAGTAGTTTCTTTACGATGTGCGGACAGCGATTTGTCTAAGTTTGACATGAAATATAAAAATAAATACGGAATGTGCCAACATGACGTACACATAGGGTGATAAAATAGGACCAGAACTTTAGGACTATACCGCCCAAGTTACCTTAAAAAACTTAGGTTTTGGAAATATGGGTGATTAAAGTAGTCGATTTGCGATTGCGGACAGCGATCTGTCTAATTTTGACATGTAATATAAAATAAATACGGAAGTGTGCCAACATGACGTACACATAGGATGATTGAATAGGACCAGTAATTTAGTATTATACCACCCAAGTTACCGTAAAAACTTAGGTATTTCAAATATGGGTGATTAAAGTAGTCGCTTTGCGATGTGCAGACAACGATTTGTCAAAGTTTGACATGAAATATAAAATAAATACGGAAGTGTTCCAACATGACGTACAAATAGGGTGATAGAATAGGACCATAACTTTAGTACTACACCACCCAAGTTACCTTAAAGACTTAGGTTTTGGAAATACGGGTGATTAAATTAGTCGCTTTGCGATGTGCGGACAGCGATTTGTCTTAGTTTGACATGAAATATAAAAATAAATACGGAATAGTGGATACATAACGTACACATTGGGTGATAGAATAGGACCAAAACGTAAGTATTTTACCACCTAAGTTACATTAAAAACATAGGTTTAGGAAATATGGGTGATGAAAGTAGTCGATTTGCGATGTGCAGACAGCGATTTGTCTAAGTTTGACATGAAATATAAGAAAAGACGGAAGTGTTCCAACATGACGTACACATAAGATGATAAAATCGGAATAGAACTTTAGTACTATACCACCCAAGTTACCTTAAAAACTTAGGTTTTGGAAATATTGGTGATTAAAGTAGTTTCTTTGCGATGTGCGGTCAGCGATTTGTCTAAGTTTGACATGAAATATAAGAAAAGACGGAAGTGTTCCAACATGACGTACACATAGGATGATAAAATCGGAATAGAAATTTAGTACTATACCACCCAAGTTACCTTAAAAACTTAGGTTTTGGAAATATAGGTGATTAAATTAGTTTCTTTTCGATGTGCGGACAGCGATTTGTCTAAGTTTTACATGAAATATAAGATAAATACGGAACTGTGCCAACATGACGTACACATAGGGTGATAGAATAGCACCAGAACTTTAGTACTATACCACCCAAGTTACCTTAAAAACGTAGGTTTTGGAAAAATGGGTGATTAAATTAGTCGCTTTGCGATGTGCGGACAACGATTTGTCAAAG
Organism: Flexamia atlantica; assembly: GCA_035578135.1. Classification (NCBI taxonomy): domain Eukaryota; kingdom Metazoa; phylum Arthropoda; class Insecta; order Hemiptera; family Cicadellidae; genus Flexamia; species Flexamia atlantica. Next base: position 2,706,345 of record JAQJVK010000040.1, on the reverse strand, counting down.
TTTGACATAAAATATAAAAAAATACGTTTGTGTGGATACATGACGTACACATAGGGTGATAGAATAAGATCAGAAATCTAGTATTATACCAACCAAGTTACCTTAAAGACTTAGGTTTTGGAAATATGGGTGATTAAATTAGTCGCTTTGCGATGTGCGGACAGCGATTTGTCTTAGTTTGACATGAAATATAAAAATAAATACGGAATAGTGGATACATGACGTACACATTTGATGATAGAATAGGACCAGAACGTAATTATTTTACCACCTAAGTTACATTAAAAACATAGGTTTAGGAAATATGGGTGATTTAAGTAGTCGACTTGCGATGTGCGGACAGCGATTTGTCAAAATTTGACATGAAATATAAGAAAAGACGGAGGTGTTCCAACATGACGTACACATAGGATGATAAAATCGGAATAGAACTTTAGTACTATACCACCCAAGTTACCTTAAAAACTTAGGTTTTGGAAATATTGGTGATTAAAGTAGTTTCTTTGCGATGTGCGGTCAGCGATTTGTCTCAGTTTGACATGAAATATAAGAAAAGACGGAAGTGTTCCAACATGACGTACACATAGGATGATTGAATAGGATCAGTAATTTAGTATTATACCACCCAAGTTACCGTAAAAACTTAGGTATTTCAAATATGGGTGATTAAAGTAGTCGCTTTGCGATGTACGGACAACGATTTGTCAAAGTTTGACATGAAATATAAAATAAATACCGAAGTGTGCCTACATGACGTACAAATAGGGTGATAGAATAGGACCAGAACTTTAGTACTATACCACCCAAGTTACCTTAAAGACTTAGGTTTTGGAAATATCGGTGATTAAATTAGTCGCTTTGCGATGTGCGGACAGCGATTTGTCTTCGTTTGACATGAAATATAAAAATAAATACGGAATCGTGGATACATGAAGTACACATAGGGTAATAGAATAGGACCAGAAATCTAGTATTATACCAACCAAGTTACCTTAAAGACTTAGATTTTGGAAATATGGGTGATTAAATTAGTCGCTTTGCGATGTGTGGACAGAGATCCGCCTAACTTTGACATGAAATATTAAATAAATACGGAACTGTGGCAACATGACGTACACATAGGGGGATAGAATAGAACCAGAACTTTAGTATTATACCAACCAAGTTACCGTAAAAACTTAGATTTTGGAAATATGGGTGATTAAAGTAGCCGCTTTGCGATTTGCGGTCAGCGATTTGTCTAATTTTGACATGAAATATAAAAAAATATGGAAGTGTTCCAACATGACGTACAAATAGGATGATAGAATAGGAATAGAACTTTAGTACTCTACCACCCAAGTTACCTTAAAAACTTAGATTTTTGATATATGGTTGATTAGAGTAGTTTCTTTACGATGTGCGGACAGCGATTTGTCTAAGTTTGACATGAAATATAAAATAAATACGGAAGTGTGCCAACATGACGTACACATAGGGTGATAAAATAGGACCAGAACTTTAGGACTATACCGCCCAAGTTACCTTAAAAAACTTAGGTTTTGGAAATATGGGTGATTAAAGTAGTCGATTTGCGATTGCGGACAGCGATCTGTCTAATTTTGACATGTAATATAAAATAAATACGGAAGTGTGCCAACATGACGTACACATAGGATGATTGAATAGGACCAGTAATTTAGTATTATACCACCCAAGTTACCGTAAAAACTTAGGTATTTCAAATATGGGTGATTAAAGTAGTCGCTTTGCGATGTGCAGACAACGATTTGTCAAAGTTTGACATGAAATATAAAATAAATACGGAAGTGTTCCAACATGACGTACAAATAGGGTGATAGAATAGGACCATAACTTTAGTACTACACCACCCAAGTTACCTTAAAGACTTAGGTTTTGGAAATACGGGTGATTAAATTAGTCGCTTTGCGATGTGCGGACAGCGATTTGTCTTAGTTTGACATGAAATATAAAAATAAATACGGAATAGTGGATACATAACGTACACATTGGGTGATAGAATAGGACCAAAACGTAAGTATTTTACCACCTAAGTTACATTAAAAACATAGGTTTAGGAAATATGGGTGATGAAAGTAGTCGATTTGCGATGTGCAGACAGCGATTTGTCTAAGTTTGACATGAAATATAAGAAAAGACGGAAGTGTTCCAACATGACGTACACATAAGATGATAAAATCGGAATAGAACTTTAGTACTATACCACCCAAGTTACCTTAAAAACTTAGGTTTTGGAAATATTGGTGATTAAAGTAGTTTCTTTGCGATGTGCGGTCAGCGATTTGTCTAAGTTTGACATGAAATATAAGAAAAGACGGAAGTGTTCCAACATGACGTACACATAGGATGATAAAATCGGAATAGAAATTTAGTACTATACCACCCAAGTTACCTTAAAAACTTAGGTTTTGGAAATATAGGTGATTAAATTAGTTTCTTTTCGATGTGCGGACAGCGATTTGTCTAAGTTTTACATGAAATATAAGATAAATACGGAACTGTGCCAACATGACGTACACATAGGGTGATAGAATAGCACCAGAACTTTAGTACTATACCACCCAAGTTACCTTAAAAACGTAGGTTTTGGAAAAATGGGTGATTAAATTAGTCGCTTTGCGATGTGCGGACAACGATTTGTCAAAGTTTGACATAAAATATAAAAAAATACGTTTGTGTGGATACATGACGTACACATAGGGTGATAGAATAAGATCAGAAATCTAGTATTATACCAACCAAGTTACCTTAAAGACTTAGGTTTTGGAAATATGGGTGATTAAATTAGTCGCTTTGCGATGTGCGGACAGCGATTTGTCTTAGTTTGACATGAAATATAAAAATAAATACGGAATAGTGGATACATGACGTACACATTTGATGATAGAATAGGACCAGAACGTAATTATTTTACCACCTAAGTTACATTAAAAACATAGGTTTAGGAAATATGGGTGATTTAAGTAGTCGACTTGCGATGTGCGGACAGCGATTTGTCAAAATTTGACATGAAATATAAGAAAAGACGGAGGTGTTCCAACATGACGTACACATAGGATGATAAAATCGGAATAGAACTTTAGTACTATACCACCCAAGTTACCTTAAAAACTTAGGTTTTGGAAATATTGGTGATTAAAGTAGTTTCTTTGCGATGTGCGGTCAGCGATTTGTCTCAGTTTGACATGAAATATAAGAAAAGACGGAAGTGTTCCAACATGACGTACACATAGGATGATTGAATAGGATCAGTAATTTAGTATTATACCACCCAAGTTACCGTAAAAACTTAGGTATTTCAAATATGGGTGATTAAAGTAGTCGCTTTGCGATGTACGGACAACGATTTGTCAAAGTTTGACATGAAATATAAAATAAATACCGAAGTGTGCCTACATGACGTACAAATAGGGTGATAGAATAGGACCAGAACTTTAGTACTATACCACCCAAGTTACCTTAAAAACTTAGGTTTTGGAAATATCGGTGATTAAATTAGTTTCTTTGCGATGTGCGGACAGCGATTTGTCTTCGTTTGACATGAAATATAAAAATAAATACGGAATAGTGGATACATGACGTACACATTGGGTGATAGAATAGGACCAGAACGTAAGTATTTTACCACCTAAGTGACATTAAAAACATAGGTTTAGGAAATATGGGTGATTAAAGTAGTCGATTTGCGATGTGCAGACAGCGATTTGTCTAAGTTTGACATGAAATATAAATATAAATACGGAAGTGTGGATACATGACGTACACATAGGGTGATAGAATAGGACCGGAAATTTAGTATTATACCACCCAAGTTACCGTAAAAACTTAGGTATTTCAAATATGGGTGATTAAATTAGTTTCTTTGCGATGTGCGGACAGCGATTTGTCTAAGTTTTACATGAAATATAAAAAAAATACGGTTGTATGGATACATGACGTACACATAGGGTGATAAAGGAGGATCAGAAATTTAATATTATACCAACCAAGTTACCGTAAAAACTTAGGTATTTCAAATATGGGTGATTAAAGTAGTCACTTTGCGATGTGCGGACAGCGATTTGTCAAAGTTTGACATGAAATATAAAATAAATACGGAAGTGTGCCAACATGACGTACACATAGGATGATAGAATAGGACCAGAAATCTAGTATTATACCAACCAAGTTACCTTAAAGACTTAGGTTTTGGAAATATGGGTGATTAAACTAGTCGCTTTGCGATGTGCTGACAGCGATTTGTCTTCGTTTGACATGAAATATAAAAAAATACGGTTGTATGGATACATGACGTACACATAGGGTGATAAAGGAGGATCAGAAATTTAATATTATACCAACCAAGTTACCGTAAAAACTTAGGTATTTCAAATATGGGTGATTAAAGTAGTAACTTTGCGATGTGCGGACAGCGATTTGTCAAAGTTTGACATGAAATATAAAATAAATACGGAAGTGTGCCAACATGACGTACACATAGGATGATAGAATAGGACCAGAACCTTAGTACTATACCACCCAAGTTACAAGAAAAACTTAGGTTTTGGAAATATGGGTGACTAAATTAGTCGTTTGCGATGTGTGGACAGAGATCCGCCTAACTTTGACATGAAATATAAAATAAATACGGAACTGTGGCAACATGACGTACACATAGGGTGATAAAATAGAACCAGAACTTTAGTATTATACCAACCAAGTTACCTTAAAAACTTAGATTTTGGAAATATGGGTGATTAAAGTAGCCGCTTTGCGATGTGCGGTCAGCGATTTGTCTAATTTTGACATGAAATATAAAAAAATATGGAAGTGTTCCAACATGACGTACACATAGGATGATAGAATAGGAATAGAACTTTAGTACTCTACCACCCAAGTTACCTTAAAAACCTAGGTTTTGGAAATATGGGTGATTAGAGTAGTTTCTTTACGATGTGCGGACAGCGATTTGTCTAAGTTTGAAATGAAATATAAAATAAATACGGAAGTGTGCCAACATGACGTACATATAGGGTGATAGAATAGGATCAGAACGTTAGGACTATACCGCCCAAGTTACCTTAAAAACTTAGGTTTTGGAAATATGGGTGATTAAAGTAGTCGATTTGCGATTGCGGACAGCGATCTGTCTAATTTTGACATGCAATATAAAATAAATACGGAATTGTGCCAACATGACGTACACATAGGATGATTGAATAGGATCAGTAATTTAGTATTATACCACCCAAGTTACCGTAAAAACTTAGGTATTTCAAATATGGGTGATTAAAGTGGTCGCTTTGCGTTGTACGGACAACGATTTGTCAAAGTTTGACATGAAATATAAAATAAATACCGAAGTGTGCCTACATGACGTACAAATAGGGTGATAGAATAGGACCAGAACTTTAGTACTATACCACCCAAGTTACCTTAAAGACTTAGGTTTTGGAAATATCGGTGATTAAATTAGTCGCTTTGCGATGTGCGGACAGCGATTTGTCTTCGTTTGACATGAAATATAAAAATAAATACGGAATCGTGGATACATGAAGTACACATAGGGTAATAGAATAGGACCAGAAATCTAGTATTATACCAACCAAGTTACCTTAAAGACTTAGATTTTGGAAATATGGGTGATTAAATTAGTCGCTTTGCGATGTGTGGACAGAGATCCGCCTAACTTTGACATGAAATATTAAATAAATACGGAACTGTGGCAACATGACGTACACATAGGGGGATAGAATAGAACCAGAACTTTAGTATTATACCAACCAAGTTACCGTAAAAACTTAGATTTTGGAAATATGGGTGATTAAAGTAGCCGCTTTGCGATTTGCGGTCAGCGATTTGTCTAATTTTGACATGAAATATAAAAAAATATGGAAGTGTTCCAACATGACGTACAAATAGGATGATAGAATAGGAATAGAACTTTAGTACTCTACCACCCAAGTTACCTTAAAAACTTAGATTTTTGATATATGGTTGATTAGAGTAGTTTCTTTACGATGTGCGGACAGCGATTTGTCTAAGTTTGACATGAAATATAAAATAAATACGGAAGTGTGCCAACATGACGTACACATAGGGTGATAAAATAGGACCAGAACTTTAGGACTATACCACCCAAGTTACCTTAAAAAACTTAGGTTTTGGAAATATGGGTGATTAAAGTAGTCGATTTGCGATTGCGGACAGCGATCTGTCTAATTTTGACATGTAATATAAAATAAATACGGAAGTGTGCCAACATGACGTACACATAGGATGATTGAATAGGACCAGTAATTTAGTATTATACCACCCAAGTTACCGTAAAAACTTAGGTATTTCAAATATGGGTGATTAAAGTAGTCGCTTTGCGATGTGCAGACAACGATTTGTCAAAGTTTGACATGAAATATAAAATAAATACGGAAGTGTTCCAACATGACGTACAAATAGGGTGATAGAATAGGACCATAACTTTAGTACTACACCACCCAAGTTACCTTAAAGACTTAGGTTTTGGAAATACGGGTGATTAAATTAGTCGCTTTGCGATGTGCGGACAGCGATTTGTCTTAGTTTGACATCAAATATAAAAATAAATACGGAATAGTGGATACATAACGTACACATTGGGTGATAGAATAGGACCAAAACGTAAGTATTTTACCACCTAAGTTACATTAAAAACATAGGTTTAGGAAATATGGGTGATGAAAGTAGTCGATTTGCGATGTGCAGACAGCGATTTGTCTAAGTTTGACATGAAATATAAGAAAAGACGGAAGTGTTCCAACATGACGTACACATAAGATGATAAAATCGGAATAGAACTTTAGTACTATACCACCCAAGTTACCTTAAAAACTTAGGTTTTGGAAATATTGGTGATTAAAGTAGTTTCTTTGCGATGTGCGGTCAGCGATTTGTCTAAGTTTGACATGAAATATAAGAAAAGACGGAAGTGTTCCAACATGACGTACACATAGGATGATAAAATCGGAATAGAAATTTAGTACTATACCACCCAAGTTACCTTAAAAACTTAGGTTTTGGAAATATAGGTGATTAAATTAGTTTCTTTTCGATGTGCGGACAGCGATTTGTCTAAGTTTTACATGAAATATAAGATAAATACGGAACTGTGCCAACATGACGTACACATAGGGTGATAGAATAGCACCAGAACTTTAGTACTATACCACCCAAGTTACCTTAAAAACTTAGGTTTTGGAAATATCGGTGATTAAATTAGTTTCTTTGCGATGTGCGGACAGCGATTTGTCTTAGTTTGACATGAAATATAAAAATAAATACGGAATAGTGGATACATGACGTACACATTTGATGATAGAATAGGACCAGAACGTAATTATTTTACCACCTAAGTTACATTAAAAACATAGGTTTAGGAAATATGGGTGATTTAAGTAGTCGACTTGCGATGTGCGGACAGCGATTTGTCAAAGTTTGACATGAAATATAAGAAAAGACGGAGGTGTTCCAACATGACGTACACATAGGATGATAAAATCGGAATAGAACTTTAGTACTATACCACCCAAGTTACCTTAAAAACTTAGGTTTTGGAAATATTGGTGATTAAAGTAGTTTCTTTGCGATGTGCGGTCAGCGATTTGTCTCAGTTTGACATGAAATATAAGAAAAGACGGAAGTGTTCCAACATGACGTACACATAGGATGATTGAATAGGATCAGTAATTTAGTATTATACCACCCAAGTTACCGTAAAAACTTAGGTATTTCAAATATGGGTGATTAAAGTAGTCGCTTTGCGATGTACGGACAACGATTTGTCAAAGTTTGACATGAAATATAAAATAAATACCGAAGTGTGCCTACATGACGTACAAATAGGGTGATAGAATAGGACCAGAACTTTAGTACTATACCACCCAAGTTACCTTAAAAACTTAGGTTTTGGAAATATCGGTGATTAAATTAGTTTCTTTGCGATGTGCGGACAGCGATTTGTCTTCGTTTGACATGAAATATAAAAATAAATACGGAATAGTGGATACATGACGTACACATTGGGTGATAGAATAGGACCAGAACGTAAGTATTTTACCACCTAAGTTACATTAAAAACATAGGTTTAGGAAATATGGGTGATTTAAGTAGTCGACTTGCGATGTGCGGACAGCGATTTGTCAAAGTTTGACATGAAATATAAGAAAAGACGGAGGTGTTCCAACATGACGTACACATAGGATGATAAAATCGGAATAGAACTTTAGTACTATACCACCCAAGTTACCTTAAAAACTTAGGTTTTGGAAATATTGGTGATTAAAGTAGTTTCTTTGCGATGTGCGGTCAGCGATTTGTCTCAGTTTGACATGAAATATAAGAAAAGACGGAAGTGTTCCAACATGACGTACACATAGGATGATTGAATAGGATCAGTAATTTAGTATTATACCACCCAAGTTACCGTAAAAACTTAGGTATTTCAAATATGGGTGATTAAAGTAGTCGCTTTGCGATGTACGGACAACGATTTGTCAAAGTTTGACATGAAATATAAAATAAATACCGAAGTGTGCCTACATGACGTACAAATAGGGTGATAGAATAGGACCAGAACTTTAGTACTATACCACCCAAGTTACCTTAAAAACTTAGGTTTTGGAAATATCGGTGATTAAATTAGTTTCTTTGCGATGTGCGGACAGCGATTTGTCTTCGTTTGACATGAAATATAAAAATAAATACGGAATAGTGGATACATGACGTACACATTGGGTGATAGAATAGGACCAGAACGTAAGTATTTTACCACCTAAGTGACATTAAAAACATAGGTTTAGGAAATATGGGTGATTAAAGTAGTCGATTTGCGATGTGCAGACAGCGATTTGTCTAAGTTTGACATGAAATATAAGAAAAGACGGAAGTGTTCCAACATGACGTACACATAAGATGATAAAATCGGAATAGAACTTTAGTACTATACCACCCAAGTTACCTTAAAAACTTAGGTTTTGGAAATATTGGTGATTAAAGTAGTTTCTTTGCGATGTGCGGTCAGCGATTTGTCTAAGTTTGACATGAAATATAAGAAAAGACGGAAGTGTTCCAACATGACGTACACATAGGATGATGAAATCGGAATAGAACTTTAGTACTATACCACCCAAGTTACCTTAAAAACGTAGGTTTTGGAAAAATGGGTGATTAAATTAGTCGCTTTGCGATGTGCGGACAACGATTTGTCAAAGTTTGACATAAAATATAAAAAAATACGGTTGTGTGGATACATGACGTACACATAGGGTGATAGAATAAGATCAGAAATCTAGTATTATACCAACCAAGTTACCTTAAAGACTTAGGTTTTGGAAATATGGGTAATTAAATTAGTCGCTTTGCGATGTGCGGACAGCGATTTGTCTTAGTTTGACATGAAATATAAAAATAAATACGGAATAGTGGATACATGACGTACACATTTGATGATAGAATAGGACCAGAACGTAATTATTTTACCACCTAAGTTACATTAAAAACATAGGTTTAGGAAATATGGGTGATTTAAGTAGTCGACTTGCGATGTGCGGACAGCGATTTGTCAAAGTTTGACATGAAATATAAGAAAAGACGGAGGTGTTCCAACATGACGTACACATAGGATGATAAAATCGGAATAGAACTTTAGTACTATACCACCCAAGTTACCTTAAAAACTTAGGTTTTGGAAATATTGGTGATTAAAGTAGTTTCTTTGCGATGTGCGGTCAGCGATTTGTCTCAGTTTGACATGAAATATAAGAAAAGACGGAAGTGTTCCAACATGACGTACACATAGGATGATTGAATAGGATCAGTAATTTAGTATTATACCACCCAAGTTACCGTAAAAACTTAGGTATTTCAAATATGGGTGATTAAAGTAGTCGCTTTGCGATGTACGGACAACGATTTGTCAAAGTTTGACATGAAATATAAAATAAATACCGAAGTGTGCCTACATGACGTACAAATAGGGTGATAGAATAGGACCAGAACTTTAGTACTATACCACCCAAGTTACCTTAAAAACTTAGGTTTTGGAAATATCGGTGATTAAATTAGTTTCTTTGCGATGTGCGGACAGCGATTTGTCTTCGTTTGACATGAAATATAAAAATAAATACGGAATAGTGGATACATGACGTACACATTGGGTGATAGAATAGGACCAGAACGTAAGTATTTTACCACCTAAGTGACATTAAAAACATAGGTTTAGGAAATATGGGTGATTAAAGTAGTCGATTTGCGATGTGCAGACAGCGATTTGTCTAAGTTTGACATGAAATATAAATATAAATACGGAAGTGTGGATACATGACGTACACATAGGGTGATAGAATAGGACCGGAAATTTAGTATTATACCACCCAAGTTACCGTAAAAACTTAGGTATTTCAAATATGGGTGATTAAATTAGTTTCTTTGCGATGTGCGGACAGCGATTTGTCTAAGTTTTACATGAAATATAAGATAAATACGGAACTGTGCCAACATGACGTACACATAGGGTGATAGAATAGCACCAGAACTTTAGTTCTATACCATCCAAGTTACCTTAAAAACGTAGGTTTTGGAAAAATGGGTGATTAAATTAGTCGCTTTGCGATGTGCGGACAACGATTTGTCAAAGTTTGACATAAAATATAAAAAATACGGTTGTGTGGATACATGAAGTACACATAGGGTAATAGAATAGGACCAGAAATCTAGTATTGTACCAACCAAGTTACCTTAAAGACTTAGATTTTGGAAATATGGGTGATTAAATTAGTCGCTTTGCGATGTGCAGACAGCGATTTGTCTAAGTTTGACATGAAATATAAAAATAAATACGGAAGTGTGGATACATGACGTACACATAGGGTGATAGAATAGGACCGGAAATTTAGTATTATACAACCCAAGTTTCCGTAAAAACTTAGGTATTTCAAATATGGGTGATTAAAGTAGTCGCTTTGCGATGTGCGGACAACGATTTGTCAAAGTGTGACATAAAATATAAAAAAATACGGTTGTGTGGATACATGACGTACACATACGGTGATAGAATAGAACCAGAACCTTAGTACTATACCACCCAAGTTACCTTAAAAACTTAGGTTTTGGAAATATAGGTTACTAAATTAGTCGCTTTGCGATGTGTGAACAGAGATCCGCCTAACTTTGACATGAAATATTAAATAAATACGGAACTGTGGCAACATGACGTACACATAGGGGGATAGAATAGAACCAGAACTTTAGTATTATACCAACCAAGTTACCGTAAAAACTTTGATTTTGGAAATATGGGTGATTAAAGTAGCCGCTTTGCGATTTGCGGTGAGCGATTTGTCAAAGTTTGACATGAAATATAAGAAAAGACGGAGGTGTTCCAACATGACGTACATATAGGATGATAAAATCGGAATAGAACTTTAGTACTATACCACCCAAGTTACCTTAAAAACTTAGGTTTTGGAAATATTGGCGATTAAAGTAGTTTCTTTGCGATGTGCGGTCAGCGATTTGTCTCAGTTTGACATGAAATATAAGAAAAGACGGAAGTGTTCCAACATGACGTACACATAGGATGATTGAATAGGATCAGTAATTTAGTATTATACCACCCAAGTTACCGTAAAAACTTAGGTATTTCAAATATGGGTGATTAAAGTAGTCGCTTTGCGATGTACGGACAACGATTTGTCAAAGTTTGACATGAAATATAAAATAAATACCGAAGTGTGCCTACATGACGTACAAATAGGGTGATAGAATAGGACCAGAACTTTAGTACTATACCACCCAAGTTACCTTAAAAACTTAGGTTTTGGAAATATCGGTGATTAAATTAGTTTCTTTGCGATGTGCGGACAGCGATTTGTCTTCGTTTGACATGAAATATAAAAATAAATACGGAATAGTGGATACATGACGTACACATTGGGTGATAGAATAGGACCAGAACGTAAGTATTTTACCACCTAAGTGACATTAAAAACATAGGTTTAGGAAATATGGGTGATTAAAGTAGTCGATTTGCGATGTGCAGACAGCGATTTGTCAAAGTTTGACATAAAATATAAAAAATACGGTTGTGTGGATACATGAAGTACACATAGGGTAATAGAATAGGACCAGAAATCTAGTATTATACCAACCAAGTTACCTTAAAGACTTAGATTTTGGAAATATGGGTGATTAAATTAGTCGCTTTGCGATGTGCAGACAGGGATTTGTCTAAGTTTGACATGAAATATAAAAATAAATACGGAAGTGTGGATACATGACGTACACATAGGGTGATAGAATAGGACCGGAAATTTAGTATTATACAACCCAAGGTACCGTAAAAACTTAGGTATTTCAAATATGGGTGATTAAAGTAGTCGCTTTGCGATGTGCGGACAACGATTTGTCAAAGTGTGACACAAAATATAAAAAAATACGGTTGTGTGGATACATGACGTACACATACGGTGATAGAATAGGACCAGAACCTTAGTACTATACCACCCAAGTTACCTTAAAAACTTAGGTTTTGGAAATATAGGTTACTAAATTAGTCGCTTTGCGATGTGTGAACAGAGATCCGCCTAACTTTGACATGAAATATTAAATAAATACGGAACTGTGGCAACATGACGTACACATAGGGGGATAGAATAGAACCAGAACTTTAGTATTATACCAACTAAGTTACCTAAAAACTTTGATTTTGGAAATATGGGTGATTAAAGTAGCCGCTTTGCGATTTGCGGTCAGCGATTTGTCTAATTTTGACATGAAATATAAAAAAATATAGAAGTGTTCCAACATGAGGTACAAATAGGATGATAGAGTAGGAATAGAACTTTAGTACTCTACCACCCAAGTTACCTTAAAAACTTAGGTTTTTGATATATGGGTGATTAGAGTAGTTTCTTTACGATGTGCGGACAGCGATTTGTCTAAGTTTGACATGAAATATAAAATAAATACGGAAGTGTGCCAACATGACGTACACATAGGGTGATAGAATAGGACCAGAACTTTAGGACTATACCGCCCAAGTTACCTTAAAAAACTTAGGTTTTGGAAATATGGGTGATTAAAGTAGTCGATTTGCGATTGCGGACAGCGATCTGTCTAATTTTGACATGTAATATAAAATAAATACGGAAGTGTGCCAACATGACGTACACATAGGATGATTGAATAGGACCAGTAATTTAGTATTATACCACCCAAGTTACCGTAAAAACTTAGGTATTTCAAATATGGGTGATTAAAGTAGTCGCTTTGCGATGTGCAGACAACGATTTGTCAAAGTTTGACATGAAATATAAAATAAATACGGAAGTGTTCCAACATGACGTACAAATAGGGTGATAGAATAGGACCATAACTTTAGTACTATACCACCCAAGTTACCTTAAAGACTTAGGTTTTGGAAATACGGGTGATTAAATTAGTCGCTTTGCGATGTGCGGACAGCGATTTGTCTTAGTTTGACATGAAATATAAAAATAAATACGGAATAGTGGATACATGACGTACACATTGGGTGATAGAATAGGACCAGAGCGTAAGTATTTTACCACCTAAGTTACATTAAAAACATAGGTTTAGGAAATATGGGTGATGAAAGTAGTCGATTTGCGATGTGCAGACAGCGATTTGTCTAAGTTTGACATGAAATATAAGAAAAGACGGAAGTGTTCCAACATGACGTACACATAAGATGATAAAATCGGAATAGAACTTTAGTACTATACCACCCAAGTTACCTTAAAAACTTAGGTTTTGGAAATATTGGTGATTAAAGTAGTTTCTTTGCGATGTGCGGTCAGCGATTTGTCTAAGTTTGACATGAAATATAAGAAAAGACGGAAGTGTTCCAACATGACGTACACATAGGATGATAAAATCGGAATAGAACTTTAGCACTATACCACCCAAGTTACCTTAAAAACTTAGGTTTTGGAAATATGGGTGATTAAAGTAGTTTCTTTGCGATGTGCGGACAGCGATTTGTCTAAGTTTTACATGAAATATAAGATAAATACGGAACTGTGCCAACATGACGTACACATAGGGTGATAGAATAGCACCAGAACTTTAGTACTATACCACCCAAGTTACCTTAAAAACGTAGGTTTTGGAAAAATGGGTGATTAAATTAGTCGCTTTGCGATGTGCGGACAACGATTTGTCAAAGTTTGACATAAAATATAAAAAAATACGGTTGTGTGGATACATGACGTACACATAGGGTGATAGAATAAGATCAGAAATCTAGTATTATACCAACCAAGTTACCTTAAAGACTTAGGTTTTGGAAATATGGGTGATTAAATTAGTCGCTTTGCGATATGCGGACAGCGATTTGTCTTAGTTTGACATGAAATATAAAAATAAATACGGAATAGTGGATACATGACGTACACATTTGATGATAGAATAGGACCAGAACGTAAGTATTTTACCACCTAAGTTACATTAAAAACATAGGTTTAGGAAATATGGGTGATTAAAGTAGTCGACTTGCGATGTGCGGACAGCGATTTGTCAAAGTTTGACATGAAATATAAGAAAAGACGGAGGTGTTCCAACATGACGTACACATAGGATGATAAAATCGGAATAGAACTTTAGTACTATACCACCCAAGTTACCTTAAAAAATATGGGTGATTAAAGTAGTCGCTTTGCGATGTACGGACAACGATTTGTCAAAGTTTGACATGAAATATAAAATAAATACCGAAGTGTGCCTACATGACGTACAAATAGGGTGATAGAATAGGACCAGAACTTTAGTACTATACCACCCAAGTTACCTTAAAAACTTAGGTTTTGAAAATATCGGTGATTAAATTAGTTTCTTTGCGATGTGCGGACAGCGATTTGTCTTCGTTTGACATGAAATATAAAAATAAATACAGAATAGTGGATACATGACGTACACATTGGGTGATAGAATAGGACCAGAAAGTAAGTATTTTACCACCTAAGTGACATTAAAAACATAGGTTTAGGAAATATGGGTGATTAAAGTAGTCGATTTGCGATGTGCAGACAGCGATTTGTCTAAGTTTGACATGAAATATAAATATAAATACGGAAGTGTGGATACATGACGTACACATAGGGTGATAGAATAGGACCGGAAATTTAGTATTATACCACCCAAGTTACCGTAAAAACTTAGGTATTTTAAATATGGGTGATTAAAGTAGTCGCTTTGCGATGTGCGGACAACGATTTGTCAAAGTTTGACATAAAATATAAAAAATACGGTTGTGTGGATACATGAAGTACACATAGGGTAATAGAATAGGACCAGAAATCTAGTATTATACCAACCAAGTTACCTTAAAGACTTAGATTTTGGAAATATGGGTGATTAAATTAGTCGCTTTGCGATGTGCAGACAGCGATTTGTCTAAGTTTGACATGAAATATAAAAATAAATACGGAAGTGTGGATACATGACGTACACATAGGGTGATAGAATAGGACCGGAAATTTAGTATTATACAACCCAAGTTACCGTAAAAACTTAGGTATTTCAAATATGGGTGATTAAAGTAGTCGCTTTGCGATGTGCGGACAACGATTTGTCAAAGTGTGACACAAAATATAAAAAAATACGGTTGTGTGGATACATGACGTACACATACGGTGATAGAATAGGACCAGAACCTTAGTACTATACCACCCAAGTTACCTTAAAAACTTAGGTTTTGGAAATATAGGTTACTAAATTAGTCGCTTTGCGATGTGTGAACAGAGATCCGCCTAACTTTGACATGAAATATTAAATAAATACGGAACTGTGGCAACATGACGTACACATAGGGGGATAGAATAGAACCAGAACTTTAGTATTATACCAACCAAGTTACCGTAAAAACTTTGATTTTGGAAATATGGGTGATTAAAGTAGCCGCTTTGCGATTTGCGGTCAGCGATTTGTCTAATTTTGACATGAAATATAAAAAAATATAGAAGTGTTCCAACATGAGGTACAAATAGGATGATAGAGTAGGAATAGAACTTTAGTACTCTACCACCCAAGTTACCTTAAAAACTTAGGTTTTTGATATATGGGTGATTAGAGTAGTTTCTTTACGATGTGCGGACAGCGATTTGTCTAAGTTTGACATGAAATATAAAATAAATACGGAAGTGTGCCAACATGACGTACACATAGGGTAATAGAATAGGACCAGAACTTTAGGACTATACCGCCCAAGTTACCTTAAAAAACTTAGGTTTTGGAAATATGGGTGATTAAAGTAGTCGATTTGCGATTGCGGACAGCGATCTGTCTAATTTTGACATGTAATATAAAATAAATACGGAAGTGTGCCAACATGACGTACACATAGGATGATTGAATAGGACCAGTAATTTAGTATTATACCACCCAAGTTACCATAAAAACTTAGGTATTTCAAATATGGGTGATTAAAGTAGTCGCTTTGCGATGTGCAGACAACGATTTGTCAAATTTTGACATGAAATATTAAATAAATACGGAAGTGTTCCAACATGACGTACAAATAGGGTGATAGAATAGGACCAGAACTTTAGTACTATACCACCCAAGTTACCTTAAAGACTTAGGTTTTGGAAATATCGGTGATTAAATTAGTCGCTTTGCGATGTGCGGACAGCGATTTGTCTTCGTTTGACATGAAATATAAAAATAAATACGGAATAGTGGATACATGACGTACACATTGGGTGATAGAATAGGACCAGAAAGTAAGTATTTTACCACCTAAGTGACATTAAAAACATTGGTTTAGGAAATATGGGTGATTAAAGTAGTCGACTTGCGATGTGCGGACAGCGATTTGTCAAAGTTTGACATGAAATAAAAGAAAAGACGGAGGTGTTCCAACATGACGTACACATAGGATGATAAAATCGGAATAGAACTTTAGTACTATACCACCCAAGTTACCTTAAAAACTTAGGTTTTGGAAATATTGGTAATTAAAGTAGTTTCTTTGCGATGTGCGGTCAGCGATTTGTCTCAGTTTGACATGAAATATAAGAAAAGACGGAAGTGTTCCAACATGACGTACACATAGGATGATAAAATCGGAATAGAACTTTAGTACTATACCACCCAAATTACCTTAAAAACTTAGGTTTTGGAAATATGGGTGATTAGAGTAGTTTCTTTACGATGTGCGGACAGCGATTTGTCTAAGTTTGACATGAAATATAAAATAAATACGGAAGTGTGCCAACATGACGTAACACATAGGGTGATAGAATAGGACCAGAACTTTAGGACTATACCGCCCAAGTTACCTTAAAAACTTAGGTTTTGGAAATATGGGTGATTAAAGTAGTCGATTTGCGATTGAGGACAGCGATCTGTCTAATTTTGACATGTAATAAAAAATAAATACGGAACTGTGGCAACATGACGTAAACATAGGGTGATAGAATCGAAACATAACTTTAGTATTATACCAACCAAGTTACCGTAAAAACTGAGATTTTGGAAATATGGGTGATTAAAGTAGTCGATTTGCGATTGCGGACAGCGATCTGTCTAATTTTGACATGTAATATAAAATAAATACGGAATAGTGGATACATGACGTACACATTTGATGATAGAATAGGACCAGAACGTAAGTATTTTACCACCTAAGTTACATTAAAAACATAGGTTTAGGAAATATGGGTGATTAAAGTAGTCGACTTGCGATGTACGGACAACGATTTGTCAAATTTTGACATGAAATATTAAATAAATACGGAAGTGTTCCAACATGACGTACAAATAGGGTGATAGAATAGGACCAGAACTTTAGTACTATACCACCCAAGTTACCTTAAAGACTTAGGTTTTGGAAATATCGGTGATTAAATTAGTCGCTTTGCGATGTGCGGACAGCGATTTGTCTTCGTTTGACATGAAATATAAAAATAAATACGGAATAGTGGATACATGACGTACACATTGGGTGATAGAATAGGACCAGAAAGTAAGTATTTTACCACCTAAGTGACATTAAAAACATTGGTTTAGGAAATATGGGTGATTAAATTAGTCGATTTGCGATGTGCAGACAGCGATTTGTCTAAGTTTGACATGAAATATAAAAATAAATACGGTTGTGTGGATACATGACGTACACATAGGGTGATAGAATAGGACCAGAACCTTAGTACTATACCACCCAAGTTACCTTAAAAACTTAGGTTTTGGAAATATAGGTTACTAAATCAGTCGCTTTGCGATGTGTGGACAGAGATCCGCCTAACTTTGACATGAAATATAAAATAAATACGGAACTGTGGCAACATGACGTACACATAGGGGGATAGAATAGAACCAGAACTTTAGTATTATACCAACCAAGTTACCGTAAAAACTTAGATTTTGGAAATATGGGTGATTAAAGTAGCCGCTTTGCGATTTGCGGTCAGCGATTTGTCTAATTTTGACATGAAATATAAAAAAATATGGAAGTGTGCCAACATGACGAACACATAAGGTGATAGAATAGGACCAGAACTTTGGGACTATACCACCCAAGTTACCGTAAAAACCTAGGTTTTGGAAATATAGGTGATTAAAGTAGTCGCTTTGCGATGTGCTGACAGCGATTTGTCGAAGATTAATATGAATTATAAAAATCAATATGGAATCGTGGATACATAACGTGCACATACGGTGATAGAATAGACCATAAATTTAGTATTATACCAACCAAGTTACCGTAAAAACTTAGGTTTTGGAAATATGGGTGACTAAAATAGTCGCTTTGCGATTGCGGACAGCGATTTGTCTAAGTTTTGATATGAATTATAAAAATCAGTATGGAATTGTGGATACATGACGTGCACATAGAGTGATAGAATAGGACCAGAAATTTAGTATTATACAACCAAGTCACTGTAAAAACTTAGGTTTTGGAAATATGGGTGATTAAAGTAGTCGCTTTGCGATGTGCGGACAGCGATTTTTCAAAGTTTGACATAATATTTGAAATAAATTCGGAAGTGTGCCAATATGACGTACACATAGGATGATAGAATAGGACCAGAACTTTTGTATTATACCACCCAATTTACCGTAAAATGTTAGGTTTCGGAAATATGAGTGATTAAAGTAGCCGCTTTGCGATGTGCGGTCAGCGATAGCTCTAGTTTTGACATGAAATATAAAATAAATACGGAAGTGTGCCAACATGACGTACACATAAGGTGATAGAATAAGTCCAGAAATTTCGTATTATACCACCCAAGTTACCGTAAAAACTTAGGTTTTGGAAATATGGCTGATTAAAGTAGTCGCTTTGCGATGTGCAGACAGCGATTTGTCTAAGTTTTACATGAAATATAAAAAAAATACGGAAGTTTGGATACATGACGTACACATAGGGTGATAGAATAGGACCAGAAATTTAGTATTATACCACCCAAGTTACCGTAAAAACTTAGGTTTTGGAAATATGGCTGATTAAAGTAGTCGCTTTGCGATGTCCAGACAGCGATTTGTCTAAGTTTGATATGAATTATAAAAATCAATATGGAATTGTGGATACATGACGTGCACATAGGGTGATAGAATAGGACCAGAAATTTAGTATTATACCACCCAAGTTACCGTAAAAACTTAGGTTTCGGAAATATGAGTGATTAAAGTAGCCGCTTTGCGATGTGCGGACAGCGATTTTTCAAAGTTTGACATAATATTTGAAATAAATTCTGAAGTGTGCCAACATGACGTACACATCAGATGATAGAATAGGACCAGAACTTTAGGACTATACCGCCCAAATTACCTTAAAAACTTAGGTTTTGGAAATATGGGTGATTAAAGTAGTCGATTTGCGATTGCGGACAGCGATCTGTCTAATTTTGACATGTAATATAAAATAAATACGGAATTGTACCAACATGACGTACACATAGGATGATTAAATAGGATCAGTAATTTAGTATTATACCACCCAAGTTACCGTAAAAACTTAAGTATTTCAAATTTGGGTGATTAAAGTAGTCGCTTTGCGATGTACGGACAACGATTTGTCAAAGTTTGACATGAAATATAAAATAAATACGGAAGTGTGCCAAGATGACGTACACATAGGATAATAGAATAGGACCAGAACTTTAGTACTATACTACTCAAGTTAACTTAAAAACGTACGTTTTGGAAATAAGGGTGATTAAAGTAGTCGCTTCGCGATATGCGGACAGCGATTTGTCTAATTTTGACATGAAATATAAAAATAAATACAGATGTGTGGATACATGACGTACACATAGGGTGATAGAATAGGACCAGAAATTTAGTATTTTACCACCAAAGTTACCGTAAGAACTTAGGTTTTGGAAATATGGGTGATTAAATTAGCCGCTTTGCGATGTGCGCTCAGCGATTTGTCTAAGTTTGACATGAATTATTAAAATCAATATGGAATTGTAGATACATGACGTGCACATAGGGTGATAGAATAGAACCAGAACTTTAGTATTATACCAACCAAGTTACCGTAAAAACCTGCGTTTAGGAAATATGGGTGATTAAAGTAGTCGCTTTGCGATGTGCGGACAGCGATTTGTCTAAGTTTGACATGAATTATTAAAATCAATATGGAATTGTGGATACATGACGTGCACATAGCGTGATAGAATAGAACCAGAACTTTAGTATTATACCAACCAAGTTACCGTAAAAACCTAGGTTTTGGAAATATGGGTGATTAAAGTAGTCGCTTTGCGATGTGCGGTCAGCGATTTGTCTTAGTTTGACATGATATATAAAAAAAATACGGAAGTGTGCCAACATGACGTACACACAGGATGATAGAATAGTACCAGAACTTTAGTATTATGCCACGTAATTTACCGCAAAAATTTAGGTTTTATAAATATGAGTGATTAAATTAGTCACTTTGCGATGAGTGGACAGAGATCCGCCTGACTTAGACATAAAATATAAAATAAATACGGAAATGTGGCCACATGACGAAAACATAGGTGATAGAATAGGACCAGAACTTTAGTATTATACCACCCAAGTTACCGTAAAAACTTAGGTTTTGGAAATATGGGTGATTAAATAAGCCGCTTTGCGATGTGCGGTCAGCGATTTGTCTAAGTTTGACATGAAATATAAAATAAATACGGAAGTGTGCCAATATGACGTACACATAGGATGATAGAATAGGACCAGAACTTTAGGATTATACCACCCAAGTTACCTTAAAAACTTAGGTTTTGGAAATATGGCTGATTAAAGTAGCCGCTTTGCGATGTGGGGTCAGCGATTTGTCTAAGTTTGCATGAAATATAAAAAAATTACGGAGGTGTGCCAACATGACATACACATCGGATGATAGAATAGGACTAGAACTTTGGGACTATACCACTTAAGTTACCTTAAAAACTTAGGTTTTGGAAATATGGATGATTAAAGTAGTCGCTTTGCGATGTGTGGACAACGATTTGTCAAAGTTTGACATGAAATATAAAATAAATACGGAAGTTTGCCAACATGACGTACACATAGGATGATAGAATAGGACCAGAACTGTAGTACTATACCACCCAAGTTACCTTAAAAACTTAGGTTTTGGAAATATGGGTGATTAAATTAGTCGCTTTGCGATGTGCGGACAGCGATTTGTCTAAGTTTGACATGAAATATAAAAATAAATACGGTATTGTGAAAACATGACGTACACATAGGGTGACAGAATAGTATCAGAAATATAGTATTATACCAACGAAGTTACCATAAAAACTTAGGTTTTGGAAATATGGGTGGTTAAAGTAGTCGCTTTGCGATGTGCGGACAGCGATTTGTCTAAGTTTGACTTGAAATATGAAATAAATATGGAAGTGTGCCAACATTACGTACACATAGGATGATAGAATAGGACAAGAACTGTAGGACTATAAAACCGAAGTTACCGTAAAAACTTAGGTTTTGGAAATATGGGTGATTAAGTTAGCCGCTTTGCGATGTGCGGTTAGCGATTTGTCTAAGTTTGACATGAAATATAAAATAAATACGGAAGTGTGCAAACATGACGTACACATAGGATGATAGAATAGAACCAGAACTTAAGTATTATACCAACCAAGTTACCGTAAAAACTTAGGTTTCGGAAATATGAGTGATTAAAGTAGCCGCTTTGCGATGTGCGGTCAGCGATAGCTCTAGGTTTGACATGAAATATAAAATAAATACGGAAGTGTGCCAACATGACGTACACATAAGGTGATAGAATAAGTCCAGAAAATTCGTATTATACCACCCAAGTTACCGTAAAATGTTAGGTTTCGGAAATATGAGTGATTAAAGTACCCGCTTTGCGATGTGCGGTCAGCGATTTCTCTAAGTTTGACATGAAATATAAAATAAAAACGGAAGTTTGCCAAGATGATGTACACATAGGATGATAGAATAGGACCAGAACTATAGTACTATACAACCCAAGTTACCTAAAAAACGTAGGTTTTGGAAATATGGGTGATTAAAGTAGTCGCTTTGCGATGTGCAGACAGCGATTTGTCTAAGTTTGACATGAAATATATAAAAAAAATACGGAAGTTTGGATACATGACGTACACATAGGGTGATAGAATAGTACCAGAAATTTGATACTATACCACCGAAGTTACCGTAAAAACTTAGGTCTCGGAAATATGGGTGGTTAAAGTAGTCGCTTTGCGATGTGCGGACAGCGATTTGTCTAAGTTTGACATGAAATATAAAATAATTACGGAAGTGTGCCAACATTACGTACATATAGGATGATAGAATAGGACAAGAACTGTAGGATTATACCACCCAAGTTACCGTAAAAACTTAGGTTTTGGAAATATGGCTGATTAAAATAGTCGCTTTGCGATGTGCAGACAGCGATTTGTCTAAGTTTGATATGAATTATAAAAATCAATATGGAATTGTGGATACATGACGTGCACATAGGGTGATAGAATAGGACCAGAAATTTAGTATTATACCACCCAAGTTACCGTAAAAACTTAGGTTTCGGAAATATGGGTGATTAAAGTAGCCGCTTTGCGATGTGCGGACAGCGATTTTTCAAAGTGTGACATAATATTTGAAATAAATTCTGAAGTGTGCCAACATGACGTACACATCAGATGATAGAATAGGACCAGAACTTTATGTACTATTCAACCCAAGTTACCTTAAAAACTTAGGTTTTGTAAATATGAGTGATTAAATTATTCGCTTTGCGATGTGCGGACGGCGATTTGTCTAAGTTTAACATGAACTATAAAAAAATACGGCTTTGGGGATACAACGTAGACATAGGGTGATAGAATAGAACCAGAAATTTAGTATTATACCAACCAAATTACCGTAAAAACCTAGGTTTTGGAAATATGGGTGATTAAAGTAGTCGCTTTGCGATGAGCGGTCAGCGATTTGTCTTAGTTTGACATGAAATATAAAAATCAATATGGAATTGTGGATACATGACGTACACATAGGGTGATAGAATAAGTCCAGAAATTTAGTATTATACCACCCAAGTTACCGTAAAAATTTAGGTTTTGGAAATATGGGTGATTAAAATAGTCGCTTTGCGATGTGCGGACAGCGATTTTTCAAAGTTTAACATAATATATGAAATAAATTCGGAAGTGTGCTAATATGACGTACACATAGGATGATAGAATAGGACCAGAACGTTAGTATTATACCACCCAAGTTACCATAAAAACTTAGGTTTTGGAAATATGGGTGATTAAATTAGCCGCTTTGCGATGTCCGGACAACGATTTGTCTAAGTTTGACATGAAATATAAAATAAATACTGAAGTGTGCCAACATTACTTACATATAGGATGATAGAATAGGACCAGACCCTTAGTACTATACCACCCAAGTTATCTCAAAAACTTAGGTTTTGGAAATATGGGTGATTAAATTATTTGCTTTGCGATGTGCGGAGAGGGATTTTTCTAAGTTTGACATGAAATATAAGAAAATACGGACGTTTGGATACATGACGTACACATAGGGTGATAGAGTAGGACCAGAAATTTAGTACTATACCACCCAAATTACAGTAAAAACTTAGGTTTTGGAAATATTGGTGATTAAAGTAGTGGCTTTGCGATGTGCGGACAGCGCTTTGTCTAAGTTTGACATGAGATAAAAAATAAATACGGAAGTGTGCCAACATGACGTACACATAGGATGATAGAATAGGACAAGAACTTTAGGACTATACACTTGGGTGGCTTTGCGATGTGCGGACAGCGCTTTGTCTAAGTTTGACATGAAATTTAAAATAAATACGGAAGTGTGCCAATATGACGTACACATAGGATGATAGAATCGGACCAGAACTTTAGGATTATACCACCCAAGTAACCTTAAAAACTTAGGTTTTGGAAATATGGGTGATTAAAGTAGCCGCTTTGCGATGTGCGGATAGTGATTTGTCTAAGTTTAACATGAATTATAAAAATAAATACGGAAGTGTGCTAACATTACGTAAACATAGGATGATAGAATAGAACCAGAACGTTAGTATTATGCAACGTAAATTACCGCAAAAATTTAGGTTTTGTAAATATGGGTGATTAAATTAGTCGCTTTGCGATGTGCGGACAGCGATTTGTCGAAGTTTGAATGAAATATAGAAAAATACGAGGGTGTGCCAACATGACGAACACATCGGATGATAGAAAAGGACCAGAACTTTTGTATTATACCACCCGAAATACCGTAAAATGTTAGGTTTCGGAAATAAGAGTGATTAAAGTAGCCGCTTTGCGATGTGCGGTCAGCGATTTGTCTAAGTTTGACATGAAATATAAAATAAATACGGAAGTGTGCCAATATGACGTACACATAGGATGATAGAATAGGACCAGAACTTTAGGATTATACCACCCAAGTTACCGTAAAAACTTAGGTTTTGGAAATATGGGTGATTAAAGTAGCCGCTTTGCGATGTGGGGTCAGCGATTTGTCTATGTTTGCATGAAATATAAAAAAATTACGGAAGTGTGCCAACATGACATACACATCGGATGATAGAATAGGACTAGAACTTTGGGACTATACCACCCAAGTTACCATAAAAACGTAGGTTTTGGAAATATGGATGATTTAAGTAGTCGCTTTGCGATGTGCGGACAACGATTTGTCAAAGTTTGACATGAAATATAAAATAAATACGGAAGTTTGCCAACATGACGTACACATAGGATGATAGAATAGGACCAGAACTGTAGTACTATACCACCCAAGTTACCTTAAAAACTTAGGTTTTGGAAATATGGGTGATTAAAGTAGTCGCTTTGCGATGTGCGGACAGCGATTTGTCTAAGTTTGACATGAAATATAAAAATAAATACGGTATTGTGGATACATGACGTACACATAGGGTGACAGAATAGTATCAGAAATATAGTATTATACCACCGAAGTTTCCGTAAAAACTTAGGTTTTGGAAATATGTGTGGTTAAAGTAGTCGCTTTGCGATGTGCGGACAGCGATTTGTCTAAGTTTGACATAAAATATGAAATAAATATGGAAGTGTGCCAACATTACGTACACATAGGATTATAGAATAGGACAAGAACTGTAGGACTAGAAAACCGAAGTTACCGTAAAAACCTAGGTTTTGGAAATATGGGTGATTAAGTTAGCCGCTTTGCGATGTGCGGTTAGCGATTTGTCTAAGTTTGACATGAAATATAAAAAAAATACGGAAGTTTGGATACATGACGTACACATAGGGTGATAGAATAGTACCAGAAATTTAATACTATACCACCGAAGTTACCGTAAAAACGTAGGTTTTGGAAATATGGCTGATTGAAGTAGTCGCTTTGCGATGTGCGGACAGCGATTTGTCTAAGTTTGACATGAAATATAAAATAATTACGGAATTGTGCCAACATTACGTACACATAGGATGATAGAATAGGACAAGAACTGTAGGATTATACCACCCAAGTTACCGTAAAAACTTTGGTTTTGGAAATATGCTGATTAAAGTAGTTGCTTTGCGATGTGCGGTTAGCGATTTGTCTAAGTTTGACATGAAATATAAAATAAATACGGAAGTGTGCCAACATGACGTACACATAGGATGATAGAATAGAACCAGAACTTAAGTATTATACCAACCAAGTTACCGTAAAAACTTAGGTTTCGGATATATGAGTGATTAAAATAGCCGCTTTGCGATGTGCGGTCAGCGCTAGCTCTAGGTTTGACATGAAATATAAAATAAATACGGAAGTGTGCCAACATGACGTACACATAAGGTGATAGAATAAGTCCAAAAATTTCGTATTATACCACCCAAGTTACCGTAAAAACTTAGGTTTTGGAAATATGGCTGATTAAAGTAGTCGCTTTGCGATGTGCAGACAGCGATTTGTCTAAGTTTGACATGAAATATAAAAAAAATACGGAAGTTTGGATACATGACGTACACATAGGGTGATAGAATAGTACCAGAAATTTAATACTATACCACCGAAGTTACCGTAAAAACTTAGGTTTTTGAAATATGGCTGATTAAAAATAGTCGCTTTGCGATGTGCAGACAGCGATTTGTCTAAGTTTGATATGAATTACAAAAATCAATATGGAATTGTGGATACATGACGTGCACATAGGGTGATAGAATAGGACCAGAAATTTAGTATTATACCACCCAAGTTACCGTAAAAACTTAGGTTTCGGAAATATGGGTGATTAAAGTAGCCGCTTTGCGATGTGCGGACAGCGATTTTTCAAAGTGTGACATAATATTTGAAATAAATTCTGAAGTGTGCCAACATGACGTACACATCAGATGATAGAATAGGACCAGAACTTTATGTACTATTCAACCCAAGTTACCTTAAAAACTTAGGTTTTGTAAATATGAGTGATTAAATTATTCGCTTTGCGATGTGCGGACGGCGATTTGTCTAAGTTTAACATGAACTATAAAAAAATACGGCTTTGGGGATACAACGTAGACATAGGGTGATAGAATAGAACCAGAAATTTAGTATTATACCAACCAAATTACCGTAAAAACCTAGGTTTTGGAAATATGGGTGATTAAAGTAGTCGCTTTGCGATGAGCGGTCAGCGATTTGTCTTAGTTTGACATGAAATATAAAAATCAATATGGAATTGTGGATACATGACGTACACATAGGGTGATAGAATAAGTCCAGAAATTTAGTATTTTACCACCCAAGTTACCGTAAAAATTTAGGTTTTGGAAATATGGGTGATTAAAATAGTCGCTTTGCGATGTGCGGACAGCGATTTTTCAAAGTTTAACATAATATATGAAATAAATTCGGAAGTGTGCTAATATGACGTACACATAGGATGATAGAATAGGACCAGAACGTTAGTATTATACCACCCAAGTTACCATAAAAACTTAGGTTTTGGAAATATGGGTGATTAAATTAGCCGCTTTGCGATGTCCGGACAACGATTTGTCTAAGTTTGACATGAAATATAAAATAAATACTGAAGTGTGCCAACATTACTTACATATAGGATGATAGAATAGGACCAGACCCTTAGTACTATACCACCCAAGTTATCTCAAAAACTTAGGTTTTGGAAATATGGGTGATTAAATTATTTGCTTTGCGATGTGCGGAGAGGGATTTTTCTAAGTTTGACATGAAATATAAGAAAATACGGACGTTTGGATACATGACGTACACATAGGGTGATAGAGTAGGACCAGAAATTTAGTACTATACCACCCAAATTACAGTAAAAACTTAGGTTTTGGAAATATTGGTGATTAAAGTAGTGGCTTTGCGATGTGCGGACAGCGCTTTGTCTAAGTTTGACATGAGATAAAAAATAAATACGGAAGTGTGCCAACATGACGTACACATAGGATGATAGAATAGGACAAGAACTTTAGGACTATACACTTGGGTGGCTTTGCGATGTGCGGACAGCGCTTTGTCTAAGTTTGACATGAAATTTAAAATAAATACGGAAGTGTGCCAATATGACGTACACATAGGATGATAGAATCGGACCAGAACTTTAGGATTATACCACCCAAGTAACCTTAAAAACTTAGGTTTTGGAAATATGGGTGATTAAAGTAGCCGCTTTGCGATGTGCGGATAGTGATTTGTCTAAGTTTAACATGAATTATAAAAATAAATACGGAAGTGTGCTAACATTACGTAAACATAGGATGATAGAATAGAACCAGAACGTTAGTATTATGCAACGTAAATTACCGCAAAAATTTAGGTTTTGTAAATATGGGTGTTTAAATTAGTCGCTTTGCGATGTGCGGACAGCGATTTGTCGAAGTTTGAATGAAATATAGAAAAATACGAGGGTGTGCCAACATGACGAACACATCGGATGATAGAAAAGGACCAGAACTTTTGTATTATACCACCCGAAATACCGTAAAATGTTAGGTTTCGGAAATAAGAGTGATTAAAGTAGCCGCTTTGCGATGTGCGGTCAGCGATTTGTCTAAGTTTGACATGAAATATAAAATAAATACGGAAGTGTGCCAATATGACGTACACATAGGATGATAGAATAGGACCAGAACTTTAGGATTATACCACCCAAGTTACCGTAAAAACTTAGGTTTTGGAAATATGGGTGATTAAAGTAGCCGCTTTGCGATGTGGGGTCAGCGATTTGTCTATGTTTGCATGAAATATAAAAAAATTACGGAAGTGTGCCAACATGACATACACATCGGATGATAGAATAGGACTAGAACTTTGGGACTATACCACCCAAGTTACCATAAAAACGTAGGTTTTGGAAATATGGATGATTTAAGTAGTCGCTTTGCGATGTGCGGACAACGATTTGTCAAAGTTTGACATGAAATATAAAATAAATACGGAAGTGTGCCAACATGACGTACACATAGGATGATAGAATAGGACCAGAACTGTAGTACTATACCACCCAAGTTACCTTAAAAACTTAGGTTTTGGAAATATGGGTGATTAAAGTAGTCGCTTTGCGATGTGCGGACAGCGATTTGTCTAAGTTTGACATGAAATATAAAAATAAATACGGTATTGTGGATACATGACGTACACATAGGGTGACAGAATAGTATCAGAAATATAGTATTATACCACCGAAGTTTCCGTAAAAACTTAGGTTTTGGAAATATGGGTGGTTAAAGTAGTCGCTTTGCGATGTGCGGACAGCGATTTGTCTAAGTTTGACATAAAATATGAAATAAATATGGAAGTGTGCCAACATTACGTACACATAGGATTATAGAATAGGACAAGAACTGTAGGACTAGAAAACCGAAGTTACCGTAAAAACCTAGGTTTTGGAAATATGGGTGATTAAGTTAGCCGCTTTGCGATGTGCGGTTAGCGATTTGTCTAAGTTTGACATGAAATATAAAAAAAATACGGAAGTTTGGATACATGACGTACACATAGGGTGATAGAATAGTACCAGAAATTTAATACTATACCACCGAAGTTACCGTAAAAACGTAGGTTTTGGAAATATGGCTGATTGAAGTAGTCGCTTTGCGATGTGCGGACAGCGATTTGTCTAAGTTTGACATGAAATATAAAATAATTACGGAATTGTGCCAACATTACGTACACATAGGATGATAGAATAGGACAAGAACTGTAGGATTATACCACCCAAGTTACCGTAAAAACTTTGGTTTTGGAAATATGGCTGATTAAAGTAGTTGCTTTGCGATGTGCGGTTAGCGATTTGTCTAAGTTTGACATGAAATATAAAATAAATACGGAAGTGTGCCAACATGACGTACACATAGGATGATAGAATAGAACCAGAACTTAAGTATTATACCAACCAAGTTACCGTAAAAACTTAGGTTTCGGATATATGAGTGATTAAAATAGCCGCTTTGCGATGTGCGGTCAGCGCTAGCTCTAGGTTTGACATGAAATATAAAATAAATACGGAAGTGTGCCAACATGACGTACACATAAGGTGATAGAATAAGTCCAAAAATTTCGTATTATACCACCCAAGTTACCGTAAAAACTTAGGTTTTGGAAATATGGCTGATTAAAGTAGTCGCTTTGCGATGTGCAGACAGCGATTTGTCTAAGTTTGACATGAAATATAAAAAAAATACGGAAGTTTGGATACATGACGTACACATAGGGTGATAGAATAGTACCAGAAATTTAATACTATACCACCGAAGTTACCGTAAAAACTTAGGTTTTTGAAATATGGCTGATTAAAAATAGTCGCTTTGCGATGTGCAGACAGCGATTTGTCTAAGTTTGATATGAATTACAAAAATCAATATGGAATTGTGGATACATGACGTGCACATAGGGTGATAGAATAGGACCAGAAATTTAGTATTATACCACCCAAGTTACCGTAAAAACTTAGGTTTCGGAAATATGGGTGATTAAAGTAGCCGCTTTGCGATGTGCGGACAGCGATTTTTCAAAGTGTGACATAATATTTGAAATAAATTCTGAAGTGTGCCAACATGACGTACACATCAGATGATAGAATAGGACCAGAACTTTATGTACTATTCAACCCAAGTTACCTTAAAAACTTAGGTTTTGTAAATATGAGTGATTAAATTATTCGCTTTGCGATGTGCGGACGGCGATTTGTCTAAGTTTAACATGAACTATAAAAAAATACGGCTTTGGGGATACAACGTAGACATAGGGTGATAGAATAGAACCAGAAATTTAGTATTATACCAACCAAATTACCGTAAAAACCTAGGTTTTGGAAATATGGGTGATTAAAGTAGTCGCTTTGCGATGAGCGGTCAGCGATTTGTCTTAGTTTGACATGAAATATAAAAATCAATATGGAATTGTGGATACATGACGTACACATAGGGTGATAGAATAAGTCCAGAAATTTAGTATTATACCACCCAAGTTACCGTAAAAATTTAGGTTTTGGAAATATGGGTGATTAAAATAGTCGCTTTGCGATGTGCGGACAGCGATTTTTCAAAGTTTAACATAATATATGAAATAAATTCGGAAGTGTGCTAATATGACGTACACATAGGATGATAGAATAGGACCAGAACGTTAGTATTATACCACCCAAGTTACCATAAAAACTTAGGTTTTGGAAATATGGGTGATTAAATTAGCCGCTTTGCGATGTCCGGACAACGATTTGTCTAAGTTTGACATGAAATATAAAATAAATACTGAAGTGTGCCAACATTACTTACATATAGGATGATAGAATAGGACCAGACCCTTAGTACTATACCACCCAAGTTATCTCAAAAACTTAGGTTTTGGAAATATGGGTGATTAAATTATTTGCTTTGCGATGTGCGGAGAGGGATTTTTCTAAGTTTGACATGAAATATAAGAAAATACGGACGTTTGGATACATGACGTACACATAGGGTGATAGAGTAGGACCAGAAATTTAGTACTATACCACCCAAATTACAGTAAAAACTTAGGTTTTGGAAATATTGGTGATTAAAGTAGTGGCTTTGCGATGTGCGGACAGCGCTTTGTCTAAGTTTGACATGAGATAAAAAATAAATACGGAAGTGTGCCAACATGACGTACACATAGGATGATAGAATAGGACAAGAACTTTAGGACTATACCACCCAAGTTACCGTAAAAACTTAGGTTTTGGAAATATGGGTGGTTAAAGTATTCGTTTTGCGATGTGCGGACAGCGATTTGTCTAAGTTTGACATGAAATTTAAAATAAATACGGAAGTGTGCCAATATGACGTACACATAGGATGATAGAATCGGACCAGAACTTTAGGATTATACCACCCAAGTAACCTTAAAAACTTAGGTTTTGGAAATATGGGTGATTAAAGTAGCCGCTTTGCGATGTGCGGATAGTGATTTGTCTAAGTTTAACATGAATTATAAAAATAAATACGGAAGTGTGCTAACATTACGTAAACATAGGATGATAGAATAGAACCAGAACGTTAGTATTATGCAACGTAAATTACCGCAAAAATTTAGGTTTTGTAAATATGGGTGATTAAATTAGTCGCTTTGCGATGTGCGGACAGCGATTTGTCGAAGTTTGAATGAAATATAGAAAAATACGAGGGTGTGCCAACATGACGAACACATCGGATGATAGAAAAGGACCAGAACTTTTGTATTATACCACCCGAAATACCGTAAAATGTTAGGTTTCGGAAATAAGAGTGATTAAAGTAGCCGCTTTGCGATGTGCGGTCAGCGATTTGTCTAAGTTTGACATGAAATATAAAATAAATACGGAAGTGTGCCAATATGACGTACACATAGGATGATAGAATAGGACCAGAACTTTAGGATTATACCACCCAAGTTACCGTAAAAACTTAGGTTTTGGAAATATGGGTGATTAAAGTAGCCGCTTTGCGATGTGGGGTCAGCGATTTGTCTAAGTTTGCATGAAATATAAAAAAATTACGGAAGTGTGCCAACATGACATACACATCGGATGATAGAATAGGACTAGAACTTTGGGACTATACCACCCAAGTTACTATAAAAACGTAGGTTTTGGAAATATGGATGATTTAAGTAGTCGCTTTGCGATGTGCGGACAACGATTTGTCAAAGTTTGACATGAAATATAAAATAAATACGGAAGTGTGCCAACATGACGTACACATAGGATGATAGAATAGGACCAGAACTGTAGTACTATACCACCCAAGTTACCTTAAAAACTTAGGTTTTGGAAATATGGGTGATTAAAGTAGTCGCTTTGCGATGTGCGGACAGCGATTTGTCTAAGTTTGACATGAAATATAAAAATAAATACGGTATTGTGGATACATGACGTACACATAAGGTGACAGAATAGTATCAGAAATATAGTATTATACCACCGAAGTTTCCGTAAAAACTTAGGTTTTGGAAATATGGGTGGTTAAAGTAGTCGCTTTGCGATGTGCGGACAGCGATTTGTCTAAGTTTGACATGAAATATGAAATAAATATGGAAGTGTGCCAACATTACGTACACATAGGATTATAGAATAGGACAAGAACTGTAGGACTATAAAACCGAAGTTACCGTAAAAACCTAGGTTTTGGAAATATGGGTGATTAAGTTAGCCGCTTTGCGATGTGCGGTTAGCGATTTGTCTAAGTTTGACATGAAATATAAAAAAATACGGAAGTTTGGATACATGACGTACACATAGGGTGATAGAATAGTACCAGAAATTTAATACTATACCACCGAAGTTACCGTAAAAACGTAGGTTTTGGAAATATGGCTGATTAAAGTAGTCGCTTTGCGATGTGCGGACAGCGATTTGTCTAAGTTTGACATGAATTAAAAAAATCAATATGGAATTGTGGATACATGACGTGCACATAGGGTGATAGAATAGGACCAGAACTTTAGTATTATACCACCCAAGTTACCATAAAAACTTAGGTTTTGGAAATATGGGTGATTAAATTAGCCGCTTTGCGATGTCCGGACAACGATTTGTCTAAGTTAGACATGAAATATAAAATAAATACTGAAGTGTGCCAACATTACTTACATATAGGATGATAGAATAGGACCAGAACCTTAGTAATATACCACCCAAGTTATCTCAAAAACTTAGGTTTTGGAAATATGGGTGATTAAATTATTTGCTTTGCGATGTGCGGAGAGGGATTTTTCTAAGTTTGACATGAAATATAAGAAAATACGGACGTTTGGATACATGACGTACACATAGGGTGATAGAGTAGGACCAGAAATTTAGTACTATACCACCCAAATTACAGTAAAAACTCAGGTTTTGGAAATATTGGTGATTAAAGTAGTGGCTTTGCGATGTGCGGACAGCGCTTTGTCTAAGTTTGACATGAGATAAAAAATAAATACGGAAGTGTGCCAACATAACGTACACATAGGATGATAGAATAGGACAAGAACTTTAGGACCATACCACCCAAGTTACCTTAAAAACTTAGGTTTTGGAAATATGGGTGGTTAAAGTATTCGTTTTGCGATGTGCGGACAGCGATTTGTCTAAGTTTGACATGAAATTTAAAATAAATACGGAAGTTTGCCAATATGACGTACACATAGGATGATAGAATCGGACCAGAACTTTAGGATTATACCACCCAAGTAACCTTAAAAACTTAGGTTTTGGAAATATGGGTGATTAAAGTAGCCGCTTTGCGATGTGCGGATAGTGATTTGTCTAAGTTTAACATGAATTATAAAAATAAATACGGAAGTGTGCTAACATTACGTAAACATAGGATGATAGAATAGAACCAGAACGTTAGTATTATGCAACGTAAATTACCGCAAAAATTTAGGTCTTGTAAATATGGGTGATTAAATTAGTCGCTTTGCGATGTGCGGACAGCGATTTGTCGAAGTTTGAATGAAATATAGAAAAATACGAGGGTGTGCCAACATGACGAACACATCGGATGATAGAATAGGACCAGAACTTTTGTATTATACCACCCGAAATACCGTAAAATGTTAGGTTTCGGAAATAAGAGTGATTAAAGTAGCCGCTTTGCGATGTGCGGTCAGCGAATTGTCTAAGTTTGACATGAAATATAAAATAAATACGGAAGTGTGCCAATATGACGTACACATAGGATGATAGAATAGGACCAGAACTTTAGGATTATACCACCCAAGTTACCGTAAAAACTTAGGTTTTGGAAATATGGGTGATTAAAGTAGCCACTTTGCGATGTGGGGTCAGCGATTTGTCTAAGTTTGCATGAAATATAAAAAAATTACGGAAGTGTGCCAACATGACATACACATCGGATGATAGAATAGGACTAGAACTTTGGGACTATACCAACCAAGTTACAGTAAAAACTTAGGTTTTGGAAATATGGATGATTTAAGTAGTCGCTTTGCGATGTGCGGACAACGATTTGTCAAAGTTTGACATGAAATATAAAATAAATACGGAAGTGTGCCAACATGACGTACACATAGGATGATAGAATAGGACCAGAACTGTAGTACTATACCACCCAAGTTACCTTAAAAACTTAGGTTTTGGAAATATGGGTGATTAAAGTAGTCGCTTTGCGATGTGCGGACAGCGATTTGTCTAAGTTTGACATGAAATATAAAAAAATACGGAAGTTTGGATACATGACGTACACATAGGGTGATAGAATAGTACCAGAAATTTAATACTATACCACCGAAGTTACCGTAAAAACGTAGGTTTTGGAAATATGGCTGATTAAAGTAGTCGCTTTGCGATGTGCGGACAGCGATTTGTCTAAGTTTGACATGAAATATAAAATAATTACGGAATTGTGCCAACATTACGTACACATAGGATGATAGAATAGGACAAGAACTGTAGGATTATACCACCCAAGTTACCGTAAAAACTTTGGTTTTGGAAATATGGCTGATTAAAGTAGTCGCTTTGCGATGTGCGGTTAGCGATTTGTCTAAGTTTGACATGAAATATAAAATAAATACGGAAGTGTGCCAACATGACGTACACATAGGATGATAGAATAGAACCAGAACTTAAGTATTATACCAACCAAGTTACCGTAAAAACTTAGGTTTCGGAAATATGAGTGATTAAAATAGCCGCTTTGCGATGTGCGGTCAGCGCTAGCTCTAGGTTTGACATGAAATATAAAATAAATACGGAAGTGTGCCAACATGACGTACACATAAGGTGATAGAATAAGTCCAAAAATTTCGTATTATACCACCCAAGTTACCGTAAAAACTTAGGTTTTGGAAATATGGCTGATTAAAGTAGTCGCTTTGCGATGTGCAGACAGCGATTTGTCTAAGTTTGACATGAAATATAAAAAAAATACGGAAGTTTGGATACATGACGTACACATAGGGTGATAGAATAGTACCAGAAATTTAATACTATACCACCGAAGTTACCGTAAAAACTTAGGTTTTGGAAATATGGCTGATTAAAAATAGTCGCTTTGCGATGTGCGGACAGCGATTTGTCTAAGTTTGCATGAAATATAAAATAATTACGGAAGTGTGCCAACATTACGTACACATTGAATGATAGAATAGGACAAGAACTGTAGGATTATACCACCCAAGTTACCGTAAAAACTTAGGTTTTGGAAATATGGCTGATTAAAGTAGTCGCTTTGCGATGTGCAGACAGCGATTTTTCAAAGTTTGACATAATATTTGAAATAAATTCTGAAGTGTGCAAAGTTTGATATGAATTATAAAAATCAATATGGAATTGTGGATACATGACGTGCACATAGGGTGATAGAATAGGACCAGAAATTTAGTATTATACCACCCAAGTTACCGTAAAAACTTAGGTTTTGGAAATATGGATGATTTAAGTAGTCGCTTTGCGATGTGCGGACAACGATTTGTCAAAGTTTGACATGAAATATAAAATAAATACGGAAGTGTGCCAACATGACGTACACATAGGATGATAGAATAGGACCAGAACTGTAGTACTATACCACCCAAGTTACCTTAAAAACTTAGGTTTTGGAAATATGGGTGATTAAAGTAGTCGCTTTGCGATGTGCGGACAGCGATTTGTCTAAGTTTGACATGAAATATAAAAATAAATACGGTATTGTGGATACATGACGTACACATAGGGTGACAGAATAGTATCAGAAATATAGTATTATACCACCGAAGTTACCGTAAAAACTTAGGTTTTGGAAATATGGGTGGTTAAAGTAGTCGCTTTGCGATGTGCGGACAGCGATTTGTCTAAGTTTGACATGAAATATGAAATAAATATGGAAGTGTGCCAACATTACGTACACATAGGATTATAGAATAGGACAAGAACTGTAGGACTATAAAACCGAAGTTACCGTAAAAACCTAGGTTTTGGAAATATGGGTGATTAAGTTAGCCGCTTTGCGATGTGCGGTTAGCGATTTGTCTAAGTTTGACATGAAATATAAAAAAATACGGAAGTTTGGATACATGACGTACACATAGGGTGATAGAATAGTACCAGAAATTTAATACTATACCACCGAAGTTACCGTAAAAACGTAGGTTTTGGAAATATGGCTGATTAAAGTAGTCGCTTTGCGATGTGCGGACAGCGATTTGTCTAAGTTTGACATGAAATATAAAATAATTACGGAATAGTGCCAACATTACGTACACATAGGATGATAGAATAGGACAAGAACTGTAGGATTATACCACCCAAGTTACCGTAAAAACTTTGGTTTTGGAAATATGGCTGATTAAAGTAGTCGCTTTGCGATGTGCGGTTAGCGATTTGTCTAAGTTTGACATGAAATATAAAATAAATACGGAAGTGTGCCACCATGACGTACACATAGGATGATAGAATAGAACCAGAACTTAAGTATTATACCAACCAAGTTACCGTAAAAACTTAGGTTTCGGAAATATGAGTGATTAAAATAGCCGCTTTGCGATGTGCGGTCAGCGCTAGCTCTAGGTTTGACATGAAATATTAAATAAATACGGAAGTGTGCCAACATGACGTACACATAAGGTGATAGAATAAGTCCAAAAATTTCGTATTATACCACCCAAGTTACCGTAAAAACTTAGGTTTTGGAAATATGGCTGATTAAAGTAGTCGCTTTGCGATGTGCAGACAGCGATTTGTCTACGTTTGACATAAAATATAAAAAAAATACGGAAGTTTGGATACATGACGTACACATAGGGTGATAGAATAGTACCAGAAATTTAATACTATACCACCGAAGTTACCGTAAAAACTTAGGTTTTGGAAATATGGCTGATTAAAAATAGTCGCTTTGCGATGTGCGGACAGCGATTTGTCTAAGTTTGCATGAAATATAAAATAATTACGGAAGTGTGCCAACATTACGTACACATTGAATGATAGAATAGGACAAGAACTGTAGGATTATACCACCCAAGTTACCGTAAAAACTTAGGTTTCGGAAATATGAGTGATTAAAGTAGCCGCTTTGCGATGTGCGGACAGCGATTTTTCAAAGTTTGACATAATATTTGAAATAAATTCTGAAGTGTGCCAACATGACATACACATCAGATGATAGAATAGGACCAGAACTTTATGTAATATTCAACCCAAGTTACCTTAAAAACTTAGGTTTTGTAAATATGAGTGATTAAATTATTCGCTTTGCGATGTGCGGACAGCGATTTGTCTAAGTTTAACATGAACTATAAAAAAAATACGGCTTTGGGGATACAACGTAGACATAGGGTGATAGAATAGAACCAGAAATTTAGTATTATACCACCCAAGTTACCTTAAAAAAGTAGGTTTCGGAAATATGAGTGATTAAAGTAGCCGCTTTGCGATGTGCGGTCAGCGATTTGTCTAAGTTTGACATGAAATATAAAACAAATACGGAAGTTTGCCAACATTAGGTACACATAGGGTGATAGAATAGAACCAGAACTTAAGTACTATACCAACCACGTTACCGTAAAAACTTAGGTTTCGGAAATATAGGTGATTAAAGTAGTCGCTTTGCGATGTGCGGACAGCGATTTGTCTAAGTTTGACATGAATTATTAAAGTCAATATGGAATTGTGGATACATGACGTGCACATAGGGTGATAGAATAGAACCAGAACTTTAGTATTATACCAACCAAGTTACCGTAAAAACCTAGGTTTTGGAAATATGGGTGAATAAAGTAGTAGCTTTGCGATGTGCGGTCAGCGATTTGTCTTAGTTTGACATGAAATATAAAAAAATACGGAAGTGTGCCAACATGACGTACACATAGGATGATAGAATAGTACCAGAACTTTAGTGTTATGCCACGTAATTTACCGCAAAAATTTATGTTTTATAAATATGAGTGATTTAATTAGTCACTTTGCGATGAGTGGACAGAGATCCGCCTGACTTAGACATGAAATATAAAATAAATACGGAAATGTGGCCACATAACGAAAACATAGGTGATAGAATAGGACCAGAACTTTAGTATTATACCACTCAAGTTACCGTAAAAACTTAGGTTTTGGAAATATGGATGATTAAAGTATTTGCTTTGCGATGTGCGGAAAGGGATTTTTCTAGGTTTGACATGAAATACGGAAGTTTGGTTACATGACGTACACATAGGGTGATAGAATAGGACCAGAAATTTAGTACTATACCACCCAAATTACCGTGAAAACTTAGGTTTTGGAAATATTGGTGATTAAAGAAGTGTGCCAACATTTGGTACACATAGGGTGATATAATAGGACCTGAAATTAAGTATTACTTAATTAAGTAATTAAGTAATACTTAATGTCAGGTACTTAATGTGTACTTAATTAAGTAATTAAGTATACATAGGATAATAGAATAGGACCAGAACTTTAGTACTATACTACCCAAGTTACCTTAAAAACTTAGGTTTTGGAAATATTGGTGATTAAAGTAGTGGCTTTGCGATGTGCGGACAGCCCTTTGTCTAAGTTTGACATGAGATAAAAAATAAATACGGAAGTGTGCCAACATGACGTACACATAGGATGATAGAATAGGATAAGAACTTTAGGACTATACCACCCAAGTAACCTTAAAAACTTAGGTTTTGGAAACATGGGCGATTAAAGTAGCCGCTTTGCGATGTGGGGTCAGCGATTTGTCTAAGTTTGCATGAAATATAAAAAATACGGAAGTGAGCCAACATGACATACATATCGGATGATAGAATAGGACCAGAACTTTAGGACTATACCACCCAAGTTACCATAAAAACTTATGTTTTGGAAATATGGGTGATTAAAGTAGTCGCTTTGCGATGTGCGGACAGCGATTTGTCTAAGTTTGACATGAAATATAAAAATAAATACGGAATTGTGGAAACATGACGTACACATAGGGTGATAGAATAGTACCAGAAATTTAGTTCTATACCACCGAAGTTACCGTAAAAACTTAGGTTTCGGAAATATGGGTGGTTAAAGTAGTCGCTTTGCGATGTGCGGACAGCGATTTGTCTAAGTTTGACATGAAATATAAAAATGAATACGGAATTGTGGAAACATGACGTACACATAGGGTCATAGAATAGTACCAGAAATTTAGTACTATACCACCGAAGTTACCGTAAAAACTTAGGTTTCGGAAATAAGGGTGGTTAAATTAGTAGCTTTGCGATGTGCGGACAGCGATTTGTCTAAGTTTGACATGAAATATAAAATAAATACGGAAGTGTGCTAACATTACGTACACATAGGATGATAGAATAGGACAAGAACTCTAGGACTATACCACCCAAGTTACCGTAAAAACTTAGGTTTTGGAAATATTGGTGATTAAAGAAGTGTGCCAACATTTGGTACACATTGGGTGATATAATAGGACCAGAAATTAAGTATTATACCACCCAAGTTACTGTAAAAACTTAGGTTTTGGAAATATGGGTGACTAAAGTAGTCGCTTTGCGATGTGCGGACAGCGATTTGTCTAAGTTTGATATGAATTATAAAAATCAATATGGAATTGTGGATACATGACGTACACATAGGGTGATAGAATAGGACCAGAAATGCAGTATTATACCACCCAAAATACCGTATAAACTTAGGTATTGGAAATATAGGTGATTAAAGTAGTCGCTTTGTGATGTGCGGCCAGCGATTTTTCAAAGTTTAACATAATATATGAAATAAATTCGGAAGTATGCTAATATGACGTACACATACGATGATAGAATAGGACCAGAACTTTAGGACTATACCACCCATGTTACCTTAAAAACCTAGGTTTTGGAAATATGGGTGATTAAAGTAGTCGATTTGCGATGTGCGGACAGCGATTTGTCTAAGTTTAAAATGAAATATAAAAATAAATACGGAAGTGTGCCAACATTAGGTACACATAGGGTGATAGAATAGAACCAGAACTTAAGTATTATACCAACCAAGTTACCGTAAAAACTTAGGTTTTGGAAATATGGGTGATTAAAGTAGTCGCTTTGCGATGTGCGGACAGCGATTTGTCTAAGTTTGACATGAATTATAAAAATCAATATGGAATTGTGGATACATGACGTACACATACGGTGATAGAATAAGTCCAGAAATTTAGTATTATACCACCCAAGTTACCGTAAAAATTTAGGTTTTGGAAATATGGGTTATTAAAATAGTCGCTTTGCGATGTGCGGACAGCAATTTTTCAAAGTTTAACATAATATATTAAATAAATTCGGGAGTGTGCTAATATGACGTACACATAGGATGATAGAATAGGACCAGAACTTTTGTACTATACCACCCAAGTTACCATAAAAACTTAGGTTTTGGAAATATGGGTGATTAAATTAGCCGCTTTGCGATGTGCGGTCAGCGATTTGTCTAAGTTTGACATGAAATATAAAATAAATACGGAAGTGTGCCAACATTAGGTACACATAGTGTGATAGAATAGAACAAGAACTTAAGTATTATACCAACCAAGTTACCGTAAAAACTTAGGTTTTGGAAATATAGGTGATTAAATTAGCCGCTTTGCGATGTACGGTCAGCGATTTGCCTAGGTTTGACATGAAATATAAAATAAATACGGAAGTGTGCCAACATTTTGGACACATAGGGTGATATAATAGGACCAGAAATTAAGTATTATACCACCCAAGTTACCGTAAAAACTAAGGTTTTGGAAATATGGGTGACTAAAGTAGTCGCTTTGCGATGTGCGGACAGCGATTTTTCAAAGTTTAACATAATATATTAAATAAATTCGGAAGTGTGCTAATATGACGTACACATAGGATGATAGAATAGGACCAGAACCTTTGTACTATACCACCCAAGTTACCATAAAAACTTAGGTTTTGGAAATATGGGTGATTAAAGTAGTCGCTTTGCGATGTGCGGACAGCGATTTGTCTAAGTTTAAAATGAAATATAAAATAAATACGGAAGTGTGCCAACATTAGGTACACATAGTGTGATAGAATAGAACAAGAACTTAAGTATCATACCAACCAAGTTACCGTAAAAACTTAGGTTTTGGAAGTATGGTTGATTAAAGTAGTCGCTTTGCGATGTGCGGACAGCGATTTGTCTAAGTTTGACATGAAATATAAAATAAATACGGAAGTGTGCCAACATTAGGTACACATAGGGTGATAAAATAGAACCAGAACTTTAGTATTATACCAACCAAGTTACCGTAAAAACTTTGGTTTTGGAAATATAGGTGATTAAATTAGCCGCTTTGCGATGTACGGTCAGCGATTTGTCTAGGTTTGACATGAAATATAAAATAAATACGGAAGTGTGCCAACATTTTGTACACATAGGGTGATATAATAGGACCAGAAATTAAGTATTATACCACCCAAGTTACCGTAAAAACTAAGGTTTTGGAAATATGGGTGACTAAAGTAGTCGCTTTGCGATGTGCAGACAGCGATTTGGCTAAGTTTGATATGAATTATAAAAATCAATATGGAATTGTGGATACATGACGTACACATAGGGTGATAGAATAGGACCAGAAATTTAGTAATATACCACCCAAAATACCGTAGAAACTTAGGTTTTGGAAATATAGGCGATTAAAGTAGTCGCTTTGCGATGTGCGGACAGCGATTTTTCAAAGTTTTACATAATATATGAAATCAATTCGGATGTTTGCTAATATGACGTACACATAGGATGATAGAATTGGACCAGAACTTTAGGAGTATACCACCCAAGTTACCTTAAAAACTTAGGTTTTGGAATTATGGGTGATTAAAGTAGTCGCTTTGCGATGTGCGGACAGCGATTTGTCTAAGTTTAAAATGAAATATAAAAATAAATACGGAAATGTGGATACATGACGCACACATAGGGTGATAGAAAAGGACCAGAAATTTAGTAATATACCACCCAAAATACCGTAGAAACTTAGGTTTTGGAAATATAGGCGATTAAAGTAGTCGCTTTGCGATGTGCCGACAGCGATTTTTCAAAGTTTTACATAATATATGAAATAAATTCGGATATTTGCTAATATGACGTACACATAGGATGATAGAATAGGACCAGAACTTTAGGAGTATACAACCCAAGTTACCTTAAAAACTTAGGTATTGGAATTATGGGTGATTAAAGTAGTCGCATTGCGATGTGCGGACAGCGATTTTTCAAAGTTTAACATAATATATGAAATAAATTCGGATGTTTGCTAATATGACGTACACATAGGATGATAGAATAGGACCAGAACTTTAGTATTATACCACCCAAGATACCGTAAAAACTTAGGTTTCGGAAATATGAGTGATTAAAGTAGCCGCTTTGCGATGTGCGGTCAGCGATTGCTCTAGATTTGACATGAAATATAAAATAAATACGGAAGTGTGCCAAGATGACGTACACATAGGATAATAGAATAGGACCAGAACTTTAGTACTATACTACTCAAGTTACCTTAAAAACGTACGTTTTGGAAATATGGATGATTAAAGTAGTCGC
This sequence comes from Flexamia atlantica, assembly GCA_035578135.1. Taxonomy (NCBI): domain Eukaryota; kingdom Metazoa; phylum Arthropoda; class Insecta; order Hemiptera; family Cicadellidae; genus Flexamia; species Flexamia atlantica. The sequence goes on along the minus strand of JAQJVK010000040.1, from coordinate 2,662,892 downwards.
TTCGCGATATGCGGACAGCGATTTGTCTAAGTTTGACATGAAATATATAAATAAATACAGAAGTGTGGATACATGACGTATACATAGGGTGATAGAATAGGACCAGAAATTTAGTATTATACCACCAAAGTTACCGTAAGAACTTAGGTTTTGGAAATATGGGTGATTAAATTAGCCGCTTTGCGATGTGCGGTCAGCGATTTGTCTAAGTTTGACATAAAATATAAAATAAATACGGAAGTTTGCCAACATTAGGTACACATAGGGTGATAGAATAGAACCAGAACTTAAGTATTATACCAACCACGTTACCGTAAAAACTTAGGTTTAGGAAATATAGGTGATTAAAGTAGTCGCTTTGCGATGTGCGGACAGCGATTTGTCTAAGTTTGACATGAATTATTAAAATCAATATGGAATTGTGGAAACATGACGTGCACATAGGGTGATAGGATAAAACCAGAACTTTAGTATTATACCAACCAAGTTACCGTAAAAACCTAGCTTTTGGAAATATGGGTGATTAAAGTAGTCGCTTTGCGATGTGCGGTCAGCGATTTGTCTTAGTTTACATGAAATATAAAAAAAATACGGAAGTGTGCCAACATGTCGTACACATAGGATGATAGAATAGTACCAGAACTTTAGTGTTATGCCACGTAATTTACCGCAAAAATTTAGGTTTTTTAAATATGAGTGATTAAATTAGTCACTTTGCGATGAGTGGACAGAGATCCGCCTGACTTAGACATGAAATATAAAATAAATACGGAAATGTGGCCACATGACGAAAACATAGGTGATAGAATAGGACCAGAACTTTAGTATTATACCACCCAAGTTACCGTAAAAACTTAGGTTTTGGAAATATGGGTGATTAAATAAGCCGCTTTGCGATGTCCGGACAACGATTTGTCTAAGATTGACATGAAATATAAAATAAATACTGAAGTGTGCCAACATTACGTACACATAGGATGATAGAATAGGACCAGATCTTTAGTACTATACCACCCAAGTTATCTTATAAACTTAGGTTTTGGAAATATGGATGATTAAAGTATTTGCTTTGCGATGTGCGGAAAGGGATTTTTCTAGGTTTGACATGAAATACGGAAGTTTGGATACATGACGTACACATAGGGTGATAGAATAGGACCAGAAATTTAGTACTATACCACCCAAATTACCGTGAAAACTTAGGTTTTGGAAATATTGGTGATTAAAGAAGTGTGCCAACATTTGGTACACATAGGGTGATATAATAGGACCTGAAATTAAGTATTACTTAATTAGGTAATTAAGTAATACTTAATTACTTAATTAAGTAATATTTAATTTCAGGTACTTAATGTGTACTTAATTAAGTAATTAAGTATACATAGGATAATAGAATAGGACCAGAACTTTAGTACTATACTACCCAAGTTACCTTAAAAACTTAGGTTTTGGAAATATGGGTGATTAAAGTAGTCGCTTTGCGATGTGCGGACAGCGATTTGTCTAAGTTTAAAATGAAATATAAAAATAAATACGGAAGTGTGGATACATGACGCACACATAGGGTGATAGAATAGGACCAGAAATTTAGTATTATACCACCAAAGTTACCGTAAGAACTTAGGTTTTGGAAATATGGGTGATTAAAGTAGTCACTTTGCAATGTGCGGTCAGCGATTTGTCTAAGTTTGACATGAAATATAAAATGAATACGGAAGTGTGCCAACATTAGGTACACATAGGGTGATAAAATAGAACCAGAACTTTAGTATTATACCAACCAAATTACCGTAAAAACCTAGGTTTTGGAAATATGGGTGATTAAAGTAGTCGCTTTGCGATGTGCGGTCAGCGATTTGTCTTAGTTTGACATGAAATATAAATATCAATACGGAATTGTGGATACATGACGTACACATAGGGTGATAGAATAAGTCCAGAAATTTAGTATTATACCACCCAAGTTACCGTAAAAATTTAGGTTTTTGAAATATGGGTGATTAAAATAGTCTCTTTGCGATGTGCGGACAGCGATTTTTCAAAGTTTAACATAATATATGAAATAAATTCGGAAGTGTGCTAATATGACGTACACATATGATGATAGAATAGGACCAGAACTTTTGTACTATACCACCCAAGTTACCATAAAAACTTAGGTTTTGGAAATATGGGTGATTAAATTAGCCGCTTTGCGATGTGCGGTCAGCGATGTGTCTAATTTTGACATGAAATATAAAATAAATACGGAGGTAAGCCAACATTAGGTACACATAGGGTGATAAAAGAGAACCAGAACTTTAGTATTATACCAACCAAATTACCGTAAAAACCTAGGTTTTGGAAATATGGGTGATTAAAGTAGTCGCTTTGCGATGTGCGGTCAGCGATTTGTCTTAGTTTGACATGAAATATAAAATAAATACGGAAGTGTGCCAACATTAGGTACACATAGGGTGATAAAATAGAACCAGAACTTCAGTATTATACCAACCAAACTACCGTAAAAACTTAGGTTTTGGAAATATAGGTGATTAAATTAGCCGCTTTGCGATGTACGGTCAGCGATTTGTCTAGGTTTGACATGAAATATAAAAATCAATATGGAATTGTGGATACATGACGTACACATAGGGTGATAGAATAGGACCAGAAATTTAGTAATATACCACCCAAAATACCGTAGAAACTTAGGTTTTGGAAATATAGGTGATTAAAGTAGTCGCTTTGCGATGTGCGGACAGCGATTTTTCAAAGTTTAACATAATATATGAAATAAATTCGGATGTTTGCTAATATGGCGTACACATAGGATGATGGAATAGGACCAGAACTTTAGGAGTATACCAACCAAGTTACCTTAAAAACTTAGGTTTTGGAAATATGGGTGATTAAAGTAGTCGCTTTGCGATGTGCGGACAGCGATTTGTCTAAGTTTAAAATGAAATATAAAATGAATACGGAAGTGTGCCAACATTAGGTACACATAGGGTGATAAAATAGAACCAGAACTTTAGTATTATACCAACCAAATTACCGTAAAAACCTAGGTTTTGGAAATATGGGTGATTAAAGTAGTCGCTTTGCGATGTGCGGTCAGCGATTTGTCTTAGTTTGACATGAAATATAAATTTCAATACGGAATTGTGGATACATGACGTTCACATAGGGTGATAGAATAAGTCCAGAAATTTAGTATTATACCACCCAAGTTACCGTAAAAATTTAGGTTTTGGAAATATGGGTGATTAAAATAGTCTCTTTGCGATGTGCGGACATCGATTTTTCAAAGTTTAACATAATATATGAAATAAATTCGGAAGTGTGCTAATATGACGTACACATATGATGATAGAATAGGACCAGAACTTTTGTACTATACCACCCAAGTTACCATAAAAACTTAGGTTTTGGAAATATGGGTGATTAAAGTAGTCGCTTTGCGATGTGCGGACAGCGATTTGTCTAAGTTTAAAATGAAATATAAAATAAATACGGAAGTGTGCCAACATTAGGTACACATAGTGTGATAGAATAGAACAAGAACTTAAGTATCATACCAACCAAGTTACCGTAAAAACTTAGGTTTTGGAAGTATGGGTGATTAAAGTAGTCGCTTTGCGATGTGCGGACAGCGATTTGTCTAAGTTTGACATGAAATATAAAATAAATACGGAAGTGTGCCAACATTAGGTACACATAGGGTGATAAAATAGAACCAGAACTTTAGTATTATACCAACCAAGTTACCGTAAAAACTTTGGTTTTGGAAATATAGGTGATTAAATTAGCCGCTTTGCGATGTACGGTCAGCGATTTGTCTAGGTTTACATGAAATATAAAATAAATACGGAAGTGTGCCAACATTTTGTACACATAGGGTGATATAATAGGACCAGAAATTAAGTATTATACCACCCAAGTTACCGTAAAATCTAAGGTTTTGGAAATATGGGTGACTAAAGTAGTCGCTTTGCGATGTGCAGACAGCGATTTGTCTAAGTTTGATATGAATTATAAAAATCAATATGGAATTGTGGATACATGACGTACACATAGAGTGATAGAATAGGACCAGAAATTTAGTAATATACCACCCAAAATACCGTAGAAACTTAGGTTTTGGAAATATAGGCGATTAAAGTAGTCGCTTTGCGATGTGCGGACAGCGATTTTTCAAAGTTTTACATAATATATGAAATCAATTCGGATGTTTGCTAATATGACGTACACATAGGATGATAGAATTGGACCAGAACTTTAGGAGTATACCACCCAAGTTACCTTAAAAACTTAGGTTTTGGAATTATGGGTGATTAAAGTAGTCGCTTTGCGATGTGCGGACAGCGATTTGTCTAAGTTTAAAATGAAATATAAAAATAAATACGGAAATGTGGATACATGACGCACACATAGGGTGATAGAAAAGGACCAGAAATTTAGTAATATACCACCCAAAATACCGTAGAAACTTAGGTTTTGGAAATATAGGCGATTAAAGTAGTCGCTTTGCGATGTGCGGACAGCGATTTTTCAAAGTTTTACATAATATATGATATAAATTCGGATATTTGCTAATATGACGTACACATAGGATGATAGAATAGGACCAGAACTTTAGGAGTATACAACCCAAGTTACCTTAAAAACTTAGGTTTTGGAATTATGGGTGATTAAAGTAGTCGCATTGCGATGTGCGGACAGCGATTTTTCAAAGTTTAACATAATATATGAAATAAATTCGGATGTTTGCTAATATGACGTACACATAGGATGATAGAATAGGACCAGAACTTTAGTATTATACCACCCAAGATACCGTAAAAACTTAGGTTTCGGAAATATGAGTGATTAAAGTAGCCGCTTTGCGATGTGCGGTCAGCGATTGCTCTAGGTTTGACATGAAATATAAAATAAATACGGAAGTGTGCCAAGATGACGTACACATAGGATAATAGAATAGGACCAGAACTTTAGTACTATACTACTCAAAGGTTACCTTAAAAACGTACGTTTTGGAAATATGGGTGATTAAAGTAGTCGCTTCGCGATATGCGGACAGCGATTTGTCTAAGTTTGACATGAAATATATAAATAAATACAGAAGTGTGGATACATGACGTACACATAGGGTGATAGAATAGGACCAGAAATTTAGTATTATACCACCAAAGTCACCGTAAGAACTTAGGTTTTGGAAATATGGGTGATTAAATTAGCCGCTTTGCGATGTGCGGTCAGCGATTTGTCTAAGTTTGACATAAAATATAAAATAAATACGGAAGTTTGCCAACATTAGGTACACATAGGGTGATAGAATAGAACCAGAACTTAAGTATTATACCAACCACGTTACCGTAAAAACTTAGGTTTAGGAAATATAGGTGATTAAAGTAGTCGCTTTGCGATGTGCGGACAGCGATTTGTCTGAGTTTGACATGAATTATTAAAATCAATATGGAATTGTGGAAACATGACGTGCACATAGGGTGATAGGATAGAACCAGAACTTTAGTATTATACCAACCAAGTTACCGTAAAAACCTAGGTTTTGGAAATATTGGGTGATTAAAGTAGTCGCTTTGCGATGTGCGGTCAGCGATTTGTCTTAGTTTGACATGAAATATAAAAAAAAATACGGAAGTGTGCCAACATGACGTACACATAGGATGATAGAATAGTACCAGAACTTTAGTGTTATGCCACGTAATTTACCGCAAAAATTTAGGTTTTTTAAATATGAGTGATTAAATTAGTCACTTTGCGATGAGTGGACAGAGATCCGCCTGACTTAGACATGAAATATAAAATAAATACGGAAATGTGGCCACATGACGAAAACATAGGTGATAGAATAGGACCAGAACTTTAGTATTATACCACCCAAGTTACCGTAAAAACTTAGGTTTTGGAAATATGGGTGATTAAATAAGCCGCTTTGCGATGTCCGGACAACGATTAGTCTAAGATTGACATGAAATATAAAATAAATACTGAAGTGTGCCAACATTACGTACACATAGGGTGATAGAATAGGACCAGAAATTTAGTACAATACCACCCAAATTACCGTGAAAACTTAGGTTTTGGAAATATTGGTGATTAAAGAAGTGTGCCAACATTTGGTACACATAGGGTGATATAATAGGACCTGAAAGTAAGTATTACATTAATTAAGTAATTAAGTAATACTTAATTACTTAATTAAGTAATATTTAATTTCAGGTACTTAATGTGTACTTAATTAAGTAATTAAGTATACATAGGATAATAGAATAGGACCAGAACTTTAGTACTATACTACCCAAGTTACCTTAAAAACTTAGGTTTTGGAAATATGGGTGATTAAAGTAGTCGCTTTGCGATGTGCGGACAGCGATTTGTCTAAGTTTAAAATGAAATATAAAAAATAAATACGGAAGTGTGGATACATGACGCACACATAGGGTGATAGAATAGGACCAGAAATTTAGTATTATACCACCAAAGTTACCGTAAGAACTTAGGTTTTGGAAATATGGGTGATTAAAGTAGTCACTTTGCAATGTGCGGTCAGCGATTTGTCTAAGTTTGACATGAAATAAAAAATGAATACGGAAGTGTGCCAACATTAGGTACACATAGGGTGATAAAATAGAACCAGAACTTTAGTATTATACCAACCAAATTACTGTAAAAACCTAGGTTTTGGAAATATGGGTGATTAAAGTAGTCGCTTTGCGATGTGCGGTCAGCGATTTGTCTTAGTTTGACATGAAATATAAATATCAATACGGAATTGTGGATACATGACGTACACATAGGGTGATAGAATAAGTCCAGAAATTTAGTATTATACCACCCAAGTTACCGTAAAAATTTAGGTTTTTGAAATATGGGTGATTAAAATAGTCTCTTTGCGATGTGCGGACAGCGATTTTTTCAAAGTTTAACATAATATATGAAATAAATTCGGAAGTGTGCTAATATGACGTACACATATGATGATAGAATAGGACCAGAACATTTGTACTATACCACCCAAGTTACCATAAAAACTTAGGTTTTGGAAATATGGGTGATTAAATTAGCCGCTTTGCGATGTGCGGTCAGCGATGTGTCTAATTTTGACATGAAATATAAAATAAATACGGAGGTAAGCCAACATTAGGTACACATAGGGTGATAAAAGAGAACCAGAACTTTAGTATTATACCAACCAAATTACCGTAAAAAACCTAGGTTTTGGAAATATGGGTGATTAAAGTAGTCGCTTTGCGATGTGCGGTCAGCGATTTGTCTTAGTTTGACATGAAATATAAAATAAATACGGAAGTGTGCCAGCATTAGGTACACATAGGGTGATAAAATAGAACCAGAACTTCAGTATTATACCAACCAAACTACCGTAAAAACTTAGGTTTTGGAAATATAGGTGATTAAATTAGCCGCTTTGCGATGTACGGTCAGCGCTTTGTCTAGGTTTGACATGAAATATAAAAATCAATATGGAATTGTGGATACATGACGTACACATAGGGTGATAGAATAGGACCAGAAATTTAGTAATATACCACCCAAAATACCGTAGAAACTTAGGTTTTGGAAATATAGGTGATTAAAGTAGTCGCTTTGCGATGTGCGGACAGCGATTTTTCAAAGTTTAACATAATATATGAAATAAATTCGGATGTTTGCTAATATGGCGTACACATAGGATGATGGAATAGGACCAGAACTTTAGGAGTATACCAACCAAGTTACCATTAAAAACTTAGGTTTTGGAAATATGGGTGATTAAAGTAGTCGCTTTGCGATGTGCGGACAGCGATTTGTCTAAGTTTAAAATGAAATATAAAATGAATACGGAAGTGTGCCAACATTAGGTACACATAGGGTGATAGAATAGAACCAGAACTTTAGTATTATACCAACCAAATTACCGTAAAAACCTAGGTTTTGGAAATATGGGTGATTAAAGTAGTCGCTTTGCGATGTGCGGTCAGCGATTTGTCTTAGTTTGACATGAAATATAAATTTCAATACGGAATTGTGGATACATGACGTACAAATAGGGTGATAGAATAAGTCCAGAAATTTAGTATTATACCACCCAAGTTACCGTAAAAAATTTAGGTTTTGGAAATATGGGTGATTAAAATAGTCTCTTTGCGATGTGCGGACAGCGATTTTTCAAAGTTTAACATAATATATGAAATAAATTCGGAAGTGTGCTAATATGACGTACACATATGATGATAGAATAGGACCAGAACTTTTGTACTATACCACCCAAGTTACCATAAAAACTTAGGTTTTGGAAATATGGGTGATTAAAGTAGTCGCTTTGCGATGTGCGGACAGCGATTTGTCTAAGTTTAAAATGAAATATAAAATAAATACGGAAGTGTGCCAACATTAGGTACAAATAGTGTGATAGAATAGAACAAGAACTTAAGTATCATACCAACCAAGTTACCGTAAAAAACTTAGGTTTTGGAAGTATGGGTGATTAAAGTAGTCGCTTTGCGATGTGCGGACAGCGATTTGTCTAAGTTTGACATGAAATATAAAATAAATACGGAAGTGTGCCAACATTAGGTACACATAGGGTGATAAAATAGAACCAGAACTTTAGTATTATACCAACCAAGTTACCGTAAAAAACTTTGGTTTTGGAAATATAGGTGATTAAATTAGCCGCTTTGCGATGTACGGTCAGCGATTTGTCTAGGTTTGACATGAAATATAAAATAAATACGGAAGTGTGTGCCAACATTTTG